>JAHEWK010000026.1:0-606898 GCA_020740775.1 Ilyonectria destructans
TATCTGCTTAGATAGATAGTCAGATAAAGACACGGTCTATGAAGAAGTCGGGGGTCAATGAGTTGCTATCGTGGCAACGACTTGATCCCGGTCAGAGAGGCGATCACTAAGAAGAGGATAACTGGGCAACCAGCAACGTAGCTCAAAAGCGCATTAATGCGCATTACTGTGTCTTGTCTGCCTTTCAATCTCTTTCAATCTCATCACAACCTTCCAATGGCTCCCTCTCTCACTCCGTTCTGCCCAAGCTGCCCAGATATCACAACTGGGGGCGGCACGCCACACACCGACATTCAAGCCCAGTTTCCTACAGCCCCTTACTGTCCTCATTGTAACCAATTTTTCTCTAATGCCCCCATCAACAATGCTCGTTCCAACAACCCAATTGACCTCACGGCGGATTCCCCCAACCCCCGTCGACGAGTCAAACCGTCACAGCAAGCCTTGACAGTCCCAACTTCTCGTCCACCACCTGAGAACTACCAGATGGCCATTTTTCAGGCACAATACAATCGGGAGGAGAGTATACAACAGGACCACGGCCAAGCCGGCCAGAAGTCGCCCTCTACGACAGAATCCATCGTCATTCACATTCAGGCCTTGGCTGCCATTGAATGTAACTGTACATGGCCTCTTTTCTTGACCAAAGACCTTAGGCCTCATGCGGATCTCAAGTTGTCGAACAGGCTAATGCAGGTTAAAAAAAAGAAAAGCGACATGGGGTCACAATGAAGGAAGAATCAACCAACCTTGCTTAGGTCTATTAGATCTAAGACCTTATTTGAACATGTCTTCAAGGCATTCCCAACGGCCCAGATAGTTAGGTCGGGATTTGATGTAGGCTGAGGGCCGCCATATGTGAAAGTCCGGGTATTCACACCCAGTACCTTCGTTGGGAGGGCTGCAAGTCGGGCTGGGGGGAAGCCGCCATTGATCAACTTCTCCTCCTGTGTCTTCAGCCCAGCAGGAGTCAAATCGGTAGAGTCCGGGATCATCGTCGCCATAGAAGTAATTGGTTGAGGCATCGACACAACAAGTGCGAAGGTTGTGAGGAAATGAAGCAGTGGGGCAAGAAGATCCTGATGCTGTGGCGACAGTAAGCTAACCTAAGATCGGCAAAGTATATGTCAGCAACCAGGTAAGGGCGGCTGAGGAAGTAAATAAACAAAGGGACAACATGTCAACAAACCTCTGTATGCTGTATAAACTGAGTTGATACTAACCCAGATTTCTTTGGCGATGAAGAAGGGGCTAGAGAAGATTCTTCTTGCCGGTTTCTACAACTTCAAGTCCAAGAAAGAGATTGTATACACATTGAAGAATAGAGACCGCGAACGTCATTGTTTATCGTTCAAAATGACATTGATGAGATATGTATTATCTAGGGGTATCCTTCTATTGAAGTCGTGCGTGGACACATCTTGGGTGTGACCCTAGCTTGGTTGAGGCCAGGGTACACTTTTGGCCCAGTCTGCAATATGGACTTCCGTACGGAGCCACTTAGTAAGACCCTACGGGTAGTTATGTTAATTGAGGTGGAGAATACATTCCTCTACTTGGATTCTGTGTGGTGGTTTGTTGTGAGCGGCTGTAATAATGCCTTGTGCAATTTTTTTTTTTTATAAAAAAATGGTATTACGACTGGATATCTTTGCTGAAAGGGTTTTCCATCTTGAAGATGAGATTCGCGGAATTGACGGACGCTGTGGTCCCCGACATGGATAGGAGCAGGAGATCGTCGTTCTGACGGGTGGTCCACTGTAGAACACGTCCAGCGTTTTCCCTACTACCCGTTGGCATATGCAGGTATTTTATTGACCATGCCTCACAGGTTGATGACCCCGCTTTCTCTCCATTCCGTCCGTCCAGTAGGTTCTGGCCATCACTGGCATTAGGTTCGGGGTGCGCGTCACTATGACGCTCGGAATCACATCACAGAGCTTTTTGCAACGCTGTTTCTGCCTGCAGCTGGGTTCCGAGAGGAATGATTCTGGAGCATTTGCGAATGGTTGGAAAACTATCATCCCCACGCCCTTTCTCCTTCCTCTTCATCATACACGCATAAACACAAGCAAATAAAGCACTTTTGCAGATCAACTCTTCCCCCAAGACTCTTTTGGAACCCCGAGCACATCTCTAGAGCCCACTACCAACCAAACACGCACAATGACTTTCTTCCCCCACAACTTCTACAACTCCGACGTCTCATTCAGTCCCCTCTTTCGGCTCCTTGATGACTTCGATAAATACTCTCGTCAGGACCAAAGCGGTCGCCGTACTGGACTGCCTCACTGCGGTCCAGTGATCGGAATAGTCTGGTATGAGTTGGTATTGATATGGTATATACCACCAAGACCTGGTATGGTTCTCAATACCATGGTATTACCGGTATACCAGGTCATACCGGTAAGGCTAAAATAGGCCGAGGTAAAGAAGCTGGTGGCGGCAGGTGGCTGAATTATAGACTAAACTAATTAGTATATGCGAAAACTTTCTCTAACAGGGCAGAGGTCATATGGCGCGATTGAAGAGCGCAACTCAATGATCTCATTCCTGGAACAACCAGCCACATCGCTTATTTCGACCGGTGTTGCGGCTGGATCGAAGTCGCCCTGTGGACTCCAGGACTGCTCACGCCCCACCATACCGACCATTATGATCTCAATCCTACGTGACCCGTCAAATGAACTAACCAATGATACTTGCTGGGGATGACGTCCCAGGCCTTTGTTTCGACGCGACCATTGGATTTGTTGCCAGAGGTGTCCACACGCAGTCAGATGTAGGCTACACACGATCGCATACCAATCAAACTGTCTCGCGCCCCTTAGCAGCGGCACTTCATCCTCAGGAGACCTGGGTATTTAAGGATGACCTCTTACGAATTAAATTTCAACATTTATTATTTGCCGGCCGTCCCAACACGCCCGACATGGCCGACGACTCCAACGACGACACGAAGTCCCTCTCAGCCCAGCCCTTCGCCTGGATCATCATCCCAATCATCTTTCTCTTGATCCTACTTATCGGCTTCTTGGCCGCAATCAGACGACGGCGGCGGCGGCGCCGCCTGCAAGCTCAATACCACCACTGGTCACGCGACCGTGTACTCAGTCCGAGCGGGCACCTCGTATACGCGCAGCGCCCGCGCCGCACCGCCAGTCGATGGGCTTCTTGGCTGGGCACGCGCTCCCAGGAGGGCCTGAACGAGCTGGGCCAGGCGCCGCCGCCGTACTATTGGAAGGGCCACGATGAGAATGGCACGGAGCTGAGGGACCTGGAAGCGGGAGTAAGACCACCAGAGTACATTGCGAAGCCTGGTCAGGCAGCGACGACGCACACGAGGACTGAATGATTGAGGTTCTGACTGTTGTGGGATTTATATACGCGTCTTGGGGCGGGTGCACCTATGTTGGCTCGCGATGGAGAGCGAACAAGGAGTTTTGGTGCATGACCTGGAACAAACTTGGTTGACTGGATTGATTTCTTGATGTTGAAACTAAAGTATGGAACTACATACCTCCTTTACGGCCGAGATCCGGACGTTGCCAGATGGCCCTCCTTCTATGGGACGCACGAGCGATCTAGGACATTAGCGATGATGCTCTGTACAGTGTCCTGCTTTCCTTCTGTTACTTTGTCTGAATTCACGCTCTTCAAGTCTGCATCAGGGTGTTGAATTCAGTGACATAGAGTCAAGAATTGGGACCAAGATCACGTCACTGATGGTTGATGACTGGGCTGTGTCAAGAATCGTGGAACAAGTGTCCAATGAAGGCTTACATTGTCCCATTGTTGAGGGATTAGGTTTCTGCCCGTCCCCCGACCCAGTGTTAGGGTTAAGGTAGATGTAAGCAACGGATTAACACAAATTGAAACCGGACGTCACAAGACACAAACTTGGATTCAACAACAGTTACGGTTGACAGTGGAGCAAGTCACACGGGAATGTGCTAGGAGCGTTTGCACAAGACGGTAACTAATAAAAATATTCACAAAATTGGAGGCGGACCAATCGTGGCTGCAGATAATTAACCGATACATCAAATACAATTGGGTCCGTGGTGTTTGTCGTCGTGAGCTTGAAAGGTCACGCGCTCGAGCTTCGTATCCCCCTCCTGCGGTATTGAAGTGTATTCGGTCAACAGCGGTGGTTAATAAGAAAATTCTCGTTCACAAACCAGGCCCTGATGAGGTCCTGGTCAATGTGAAGTACTCGGGGGTCTGCCACACGGATCTGCACGCCATGTTGGGTGATTGGCCGCTGACGAGGAAGATGCCTCTGGTCGGTGGCCACGAAGGCGCCGGTATTGTGGTCGCCAAGGGTGAGCTTGTCACGAACATTGAGATTGGTGACCAAGCCGGCATCAAGTGGCTGAATGGCTCTTGGCTCAACTGCACTTTCTCCTTGCAAGGCGACGAGCAGCTCTGTCTTCAGGCTCTCTTGTCCGGCTACACTATCGACGGAACCTTCCAACAATATGCTATGGCCAAGGCGGCAAATATCGCCCACATTCCTACCGAGTGTAGACTGGAGGACGTTTCCACTGTCCTCTGCGCAGGCCTCGCCGTCTATAAGGGACTCAGGGAGTCCGGTGTCCGCCCCGGGCAATATGTCGCCATAGTCGGTGCACGCGGCGGCCTCGGATGCTTCGCTCTACAGTACGCCAAGGCCATGGGCATTCACAGTATTACCGTCGACACCGGGAGTGACAAATCCCAGATCTGTAAAGATCTGGGCGCAGCAGTATTCATCGATTTCGAAAAGTCCTTGGATCTTGCCGTGGATGTCAGGACGCGGCCGAGGCTATTGAATTCTTCCGACTTGGCCAGGTTAAAGCGCCGCACAAATTTATTGGTCTGAGCTAGCTCCAAGATGTGTATAATATGATGCTAAAGGACAAGGTTGTGGGCCGGTACGTAGTTGATACAAGCAAGTGATATTAAGTTTCCGTTTCCTTCGCCAGTTTTTTTACCCTTCGTACAGACATCCCGTCCCAGGACACACACAGCATGTGAAAGAACACAGCATGGCCCAGCACACAGCGTGTGTCTGTTCATTAATCATTAGTGTTGGACTTCCAATAGTGGCTCAAATGTGACCGGTGGGCTGCTCGAATATTCGCTCTGACTGGAGGAAGGTGTTTAGAATTAGTATGAGAGGAGATATGGTGGATCGCTTGTCTGTACCCGGCAGACGAAGCTAGTGTCGGGCACACATCTAAGACGATTGTTAAGCTAGTCATTGGGACATCGTTAGGGGTCTACGGCAGCCTGCAAGGCTTACTGTCACGAGCCCAGATTGTCTGAAGTGTCTGATTGGGTGTATGTCTGTTCTTGATTGCGTCAGGTCCCCGCTCTGAGTCCCTGTACATCCTTTATGCTGAAGTAGCTAGAAGGATATTGCTATAACAATTATACGCCTAGTTATCCAAAATACACACCGTGACACACCCCCTTAGCCGAGGCCATTCCCAAGGACTTGGCTACCCTATAACTTGTATTTTGGGTCTCTGCGCTGCCCTCCTCGATACCCGAGTCTTGCCTCCTTGTAAGGGCTGTTGCCTTCCTTCTGGCTGCGTGCTTTCACAATCTGGTCCTTCATAGCCTCCATTCGCTGTTCCAGGACAATCTGGTCTGAAATGTCCTCCATCTGAAGCATTTTAATGAATGTTGCATGCCTTTGTTTGGGTAAGGCCTTTGTCATCCCATCTGCAATCATCTTCGATGTTGGAACCCAGCCGAACTCAACTCTCTTCTCTCTGTATTCCTGTCGTAACCAGTGTCGATGAATGTCCACATGCCGAAGTTTCGTAGTCAACTTGGCTGATTCCTCTGTCAGGAGCCTGATTGTCTGGGTATTATCGCATTCAATATGCAATGGCCCGTCAATCTTGACATCAAGTTCCTTGAGGATTCTGCTTGCAAAGATGGCTTCCTTGGCTGTCTGGGACAAAGCGAGCAATTCAGCTTCAGTGCTCGATGTAGTGACAGTGGATTGTTTTGTTGCTTTCCAGGCGATTGGTCCTCCAAACAACATCATCACATAGCCTTGCGAGCTCTTCCTGTCTATTGTATTGTCTGCATAGGAAGCATCACTTGCACATAGGAAGCTCTTGAGGAATCTTGTTCCTCCCAGCCTGATTCCCAGTGAACGTGTTCCATACAAATACTGCAAGACTCGGTCGGCGGCCTTGTGATGTGTCTGGCCTGGATTCTGATTGAACCTAGCTAGCCTTGCGGCTGCGAATGCAACATCAGGTCGTGTTGAGATCGCTGCGAACAATATCGATCCGACTTTCTTCAAATATTTCTCGATCGAACGCCGGTCGGCTTGACAGGTTGCTGGTAACAGTTCTTCCTCTGCCATCGGGGTCTCGGGAATCTTGGTCTCCAGATCAACTTCATACTGGTAAGCAATCTTATCGATATATGCGTCTTGAGTCAACCAGATAATTCGCTTAGCTCTGTTTCTTATGATGTGAATTCCAAGAAACCACTTCGGTTCTCCCAGCACGGTCGTGTTATATGTCAGCTGTAGGCCTTCCATAGCCTTCTTTGCCGTGCCTGTCTTCTCCTTCTGGTATGCCCAGATAAGGTCGTCAACAAAGAAGAAGACAATCACTCCATCTTTAAGCATCACACAGGGTTCGTCGGGAATAGTCTTGAAACCGAGATCTCGGAGGGTGCGTGTCAGATCTTGTTGCCACAAGAACGGAGACCTTCGTAGTCCGTAGAGCGCCTTCCGTAGCTTTAGAACTCTGCCGTACTTTCGGAATCCCGATGGCATTCTCATGAATACCAGCTCATCTAGCTCGCAGTGTACGAAAGCGTTCACAGCGTCCATCTGCACAAGCTCCAGATCGTATTCTGCCGCTATTGCCATGAGAGCCCTAAAAGACATGCTTGCTAGCGTTGTCGCTCGAGTAGGCAGGTCTCCCCTGGCCTGTTGATTGCCGCACACAACAAGACGGGCTTTGCACTTAACAAGATATCCATGCTTGTCTGTTTTGTAAGTAAATACCCACATACAGCTCAGCACTTGTTGTCCCTTTGCCCGACTCCACGGCACCTCAATGAACGACTTCATCTGGTGGTGAGATGCCATATGGTCTTCTTGTGCTTTGCGGAATTGTTCCTTGAACGGGTGGCTGTCGAGATCCTTGAGAGTCTTCGGTTCGTCTGGTAGGTTTCGCTTATGTATCTTCTTCGGCTTGAACTTCATTCCAGCGATAAAACTTCCATGATAAGCAGTCTCAATTGGAACTGGGATAAAGTCGTCCAAGCAGCTCTCCATGATTGCGATTGGTGGGTTATCTGCTCTCACCCCCTCAGCTCCGGCGACTGGTAAGAAGACTGAAAGAGCTGCATCTTGCTCTTGGTCTGGTTCAGTTGGTGGAGGTGTACGGAATGCTTCTTCTAAAGCTCTTGCTAGTTCGTAGTCTTCTTTGTCCCTTTGGTCGTCCTGGTCTTCTTCCCGATCATCATCCGGAACCATTTCTCCCTCCTCGTCGTCATTCTGATCTTCGCCATAGTTGCCAGATTCAAAGACTGGCTCATCTTCTTCAAGAATTGTTTGGTTGTTCAGCTGGCTTGGCGGAACAGCAACCTTTTCCACCAGGTCGTCGATGCTATCAATGAGTTCCTTTTCCGTATAGTTGCCGTCAAAGAACATGTCTTCATCAAAGATAACGTCTCGAGTTGATATGACTTTTCCTTTGTGCGGAACCCAGACGCGAAAGATGTTTGTCGAGTCATAGCCAACAAGATAGCCGATGTGCGCTCTTGAGTCGAGCTTGCGGAGCTTCTTTCGTTTGAGTTGCGCTCGTGATATCATGGCATAGGCCCTACAGCCATATGCCTTCAGATGTGATAGATACGGCTGCTTTGAGTAAAACAACTCATAAGGGGTCTTCCACTCATTCGACTCTCTTGGCGTTCTGTTCTTCAGGTACACGGCTGCACTGATTATCTCTCTCCAAAGGTCGTGCGGTATGTTGGCCGTGATTCTCATCACCCGACTCTTCTCGACGATCACACCTCCTGAGCGCTCAGCTCCTCCATTCTGAGCTTGCGTATTTGGCGCTGATGGTTTCCCAACGATGCCTCTCCACATCATCCAGTATTTGATCTTCTTTGTGAAGAGCTCGTTGTCTGAGCGAACCACTCTAACCAGATAGCCATAGTGGTTCCTCATCCAAAGATAGAAGTGTCTCAGTATCTTACCACTCTCTCGTCTGTCATACGTCTTGGTATAATACGGAAAGACCATACCAGACCATGCGTCCGTGATAAACATAGCTCGAATAAAGCCTTTTGCATCTTCATCAATTTCGGTCCAGTCAATCCATATTTCATAACATGGCTTGTCCTTCTCTCGATCTGGTGGCCGTCGAGATATCTGTCGATGTATCTTCCCTTGGCTGCAGCCTGGACATTGCGTTGTCTTCGGTCCGCGGAGTCTTATCGCTAGGGAATTCTTTCCCAAGTGATGCAACACTAACGGACTTGGATGTGCCATAAGGATCCACTCGCTACCGCTGGTGTGCCCTTGGGTTTCGCGATGTTCTTCGCCTGTATTGAGTGCTAAAGATAGCATCCTCAGAGTCGCGCGTAATCTCTTGGTACTGCAGCACGAATTGATTATGCATCTCGTGGACGATACATATGGTTGAGCCGTCCCTTCGGATCAGGAGGTTGTTAATGGTGTCCCAGAAGATTCCGTTTTCTCGAAGTAATTGAAAGGATACGAGATTCGTGTTGAAATCGACACAGTAGGTTGCGTTCCGTAGGGGTAACATTCCAACTTCTCCTCCTGGAAGTGTAACCTCCAAGTCAACTCTTCCAAAACCTAGGATTGGAACTTCTGATACTCCTACAATAACTGCCTCTCCGTCTGTTGCCTTGCGGAAGGTCTTAAACCTAGTCAGATCGTTAAAAATGGGAATTGATAGGGACGCGTGACTTTTATGGCCTCTGATTCGCTAATTGCTAGTCTGTTAGTACACTCGAATTCTGCCGACAGCTCCCCTTGTACCTAGAGCTTAGCTCTCCACAATCCTAGACCACGATCAAGCTTCCGTATCGACAGCCTCTCGACTATTAACGACCAAGACTTTTATCATGTCCTCACCCGACCCTCCATCTAGCTCAGTGAGCGACAGTCCTAGCAGTCAATTTCCTCCACGAAAACGACAGCGACAGAGCTACCAAGGTAGCTCAAGACCCCCTTCGGCAAGCAGCACAGGGACGAGCATCAGTCGACACTATGGCGTCGGAGATGAGGAGGCACTTGAAAATATCTTTGTGTCTTACCCACCTGTTCTTAGATACTGGTTGAACTTGTTGGGTCTTTACTGGAAAATCCGACCTTGTTAAAAGAACTAGCTTTACCGCCTTTGCGCGGTTGTACCTGTGGAGGTAGTAGAAAATTGGCGAATCAGAGGCCATAAAAGTCACGCGTCCCTAAGACTCACGCGTCCCTATCAATTCCCGCTAAGAAACCTAGTGCTCCAACCCTGAATCAATAGAGTCCAATTTGGCTGAGAAATGCGGCCTTGAAGTTGCAAGGTGAAGACTGGGGATTCTGGTCATGCGGGGATGCATCGTCACTTTTGTCGCCCCACTGTAGGTCAGTTAAGTCAGTCCCGAGTTTTGTGGCGATGTGGGTCCGAATTAGTTCTCCGTGTTCCGGGCCGGGGACCCGGCTTCCAGGCAACAGACTCCTACGAACTCGTCACAACAGAGATACTACTAAGGGCCATCACCAGACTGGCCCAAACAGGGTCAAGACGTACATGGCTGCTATGGCTCACGATAGGGTAGGGGCACCGGGCCGCCACAGGGACTGCGGTGCAGTTGTACACAAGCGCCCACCCGAAATTGAACTTGATCCGTCGGAACACCGTCCGGGACAAGTCCAGCTGGTTAACTACGCTGTGCAGGTCAGGGTTGAGCAGGACGAAGTCCGCGCTGCTGATGGTCACGTCGGAGCCGGAGCCGGAGTCGATGGCGACACCCCACGTCGGCGGTTGTAAGTGCCGGTAATTAATGCCGTCGCCAAGCATGGTGATGGATCACTGATAATCTTTTATATAATGCGTACTGTGACATCAGAAGTGTTTCAAGACGAACTCTGCACAAACACATAACAAAACAAACATGTCATGCACGTCATCCATACGTAACATATCCGTCATTCACAGATGGTCTAGCATACATATCTAGCTTTGGTACTCATCCCTAGGGGGCCATTAAAATCACCCCAATCAGGTATTTGGTCGCGTGCTAGCAGACTGTGGCGGTCACCTTCGGGGGAATCGCTCCCTCCCAATGCTCGATCCTGACGGATATGTTACATAAGGACGTGCATGGCATGTCTCAATAAAGTTTCCACCGTTCATACTAATTTATGTACCGACATACCTGACCATTTGGCCTAGGGTTAACCAACAGTAATATCTTCGCTCTCGATTCTCGGAGTTCGTTCCCTTGGCAGTAACAACCATGCAGCACCACCTGTTCCTTGCATTCGCTCTATTTGCGCTCTGCCCGCTGGGCAAGCAAATTAAAGTCAACCTGCAATGGTCCATAGTGATACAGATACCCAGACTGTACTCCAGAAGCTCGGCGAAAAAGGTACTCGCGAGCCGTATAAAAAGACTCCTATCACTTACTACGACACCAATCCTCCAACCTATTCCTGGGGCGGGCTCATGTTCCGCACAAAAACCAGACGCGGCGAGGAGCTTTCTGCCGTTAAGGCTCATTTCGACCTGAGAACGTCGGATGCCCCGGAGGGATTCTTCCGCGACAAGGACGCACATATCAAGAGAACAGTATCGGACACACCCGAGAGATTCCTTTGCGTCTGGGATGGGTACGGCAATGATGCGCCCTTTACCTGTCAGATACAGTCGCTCCTAGCCGGGAGAAAGGAGCTCTGGACTGACGAGCAAATTCGGTTCGCTGAACGTTGCCAAAGTGTCATTTCGGGGGACCTTGGGCATCTTGTTGTGTCATAAGCAGGAGCCAAGAACCACAAGACTGTTTCAAGCTATGGGTTATGATGGGAGTTATCACAATCTGGTGGAACAGTCTGGATAATGCACTAACGCGAGGAGGGCTTGTTGTATTGGAGGCAGTCGCAGAATTATCATATTTCATCGTCACTGTCATTCCTTTCTCTGATGAAGCAGCCAGAGATGGCGATGCAGGGGGCGTTAAAACTCCAAACGCGCAACACGCCTCCAACATCCAAAAAAAAAAGGCCCAACAACCTGGTAGACTTTCAAACCGATGTTTGTTGATGGTATTCATGTCGTCACCTAGAATACTAATTGTCCGAGAAAATGTCATTGCTGTCTGGAAGGAGAACAAGCGATGTCCAACTTTTTCTGAAACTGTCCCCCTCCCTCATGCACATGTTCTTAGTAGCCGCCATTTCCAGCATGCACAGCGCCGCTAGGGCCGTGAAGGTGTCCTTAATCAGGTTCACCTATAGCAGCCGCACCGCGTTCCGAACGGCCGCAACGATCTCACCGGGACCCCTCAGCGGGCAAGGGCGCAGAGGTCACTGACTGGAACTTCAACTCCAAGACCAGCAGCGCTGGCTCCCAGGGGTGGAGATATGAATTGGCCTCCGCGAGCCAAAACTCCCATACCTTCTAGAGTTGTAAAGGTTGGATGGGGACCAAAATGCTAAGTTAGATGACACCACACCCATCGATGGTTGGCCATGCCAAAACTCTATCTTGGTGTACTCCGTAGCAACATTTAGACCCCTAAGGAGGGTGCACAACTGTCGCGTGACTTACTGCTATATGAAAAGCTCCGCAGCCCGAACTCGTGGCATAGCAGTTCAGCAGTACCACAATTCACGACATAATGGCATCATGCTTGTCGGGACGCCTCATCAAAGATCTACATCTGTTATCGAGGGGCTCTAAAAAGGCGATCACGATGCCTCTCCTTATCTCCTCTCCGCAGTATTTCGCATGTTCGTGTTGGAGAATTCCAGTTTGAGGGTAACCATGCGAAGTCAAGCACTCCTTTTCGTTATTCTGCTCGCGCTCCCCTCCTTGGGAAAAAGGAAAGATGAAATCCACCTTCAATGGTCGATCTGCGAACCAAACCCACAGATCGTGCTCCAGAAGCTTAACGAAGAGGGTCGCGGTCCGCATAAGCAAAGTCTGATTACTTACTACGACACCAACCGCCCCATTTATGCCCAGCAAGGGCTCATGTTCCGGACGAAAACCAGGAAGGGCCAAGAGATCTCCTTGATCAAGGTCCGTTTCCTAAAGGCAGTTTCGAATGTCCCAGAAACAGTAGACTGCGTTTGGGATCGTTACGGTGACAAGACCTCCTACACCTGCGCAAAGCTATCCCCTATACGTGGGACGAGCCTCTGGAGTGATGAACAAGTCCGCTTCGCTGAGCATTACCAGAGTATTGACTGGAAGGATATTGTCGCATTTGGCCCGTACTTAAATACGAAATGGAAGCTGAGGATCAAAGGATGTAAGGCGGTGTTCGACGATGTTGTAGCCCGGTCGCACCACCTGATGGAGATTGAGGTGAAGGTTTCCACATCCGAGGGTGATGACGTTTATCAGATGGTCACCCAGTACCTGAGAAATCGCGGAGTGGCGCTTTGTTACTATCAGGAACCAAAGACTCTGAGGCTCTTCCGCGCCTTGGGTGCTCCGAGAATTGCGGAGGCTGAATATCTTTAGTTGTCTACCCGTTGATTCATGTGGAGCAAGCTCCATGGCGAGCCAACTTAGCAAGCAAGTTGGCCACAAAAACCTGGAACAGCATCAAGTTTAGCAGCAATAAATTGTATTATATTGTATTGCAAATTCACATGATCAGGGCCCGTTTTCGGACTCTGGATAGCCTGTGTTCTTTGGTATCAGTCGACCTCATTCTTGGTTGCACCCCAAATGTGGCATTATAAACTTCGTCACAGTGATCCACCAGTCACTTACGGCACCGTTCCACGTCATCTTCCTACTTCTCCATCGCGTCTCTCCCAAAAAAGCCGTTCGAACCATTCAGACCAAAAAACTGCCAAATTCCCAGTCAATGATGGCATTGGTCTTCAGCGTTCTTACGTTGTGTTGCCCCAGATCGTTATGGCAAAAAAAAGGTACTCTCCCTTCTGCTTCCGCGGTCGCCAGCAAATATCGGACTTCTACGGCTGCGGTGGAGCTGCCGGCGTCGCATGAATCTGAGCCGTCCTTGCAGCTGAATTTGGTCCCGTGCTCACCTGGCACCTGCTCCTAAGTCCCAGGGACTCAAGTCTTGGCGCCGCCGCCGCCGCCGCCGCCGCCGTCCCCAATCGAAGTCGTCGCTGTCCACTGCACTATTCCCCGGATCCCCGACCTGTCCATTCACCTCCTCTGCTTGCCTTGCATTTTCTCTTAATGCACTCCTCCTCAGCGACGACTCTACCTCGCTTGACTTCCCCATGGTGATGCAGCTTCATCCACCGACGGCGTCGCGATAGCTCACCTCTGACCCGAATCCTGTTTTCCCGAGAGGGCTGTTGAGATCCGTGTTTTAACGGATCAATGGCTATTCCGATCCATTGGTGGATGTCTTCCTATAATAGCTTCCGCTGGTTAGCGCTAGTTTTCTTCTTCTTCAATCAATACAACACGCTCATTTCAACAAGGGCAACGCACCTCTGACGACGCCATGACAACCATGTCCATCTTCCAGTCGCAACGACGCCTGGTCGTCTTCGCTTCCACCGCCTTCTTTGTCGTGAGCGTCTACCTCTGCACCACGCGACTATTGGCCATGGATTCCAACCGCGAGTCCGTCTCCTCAAGTTACGAGGACGTCGAAGCCGAGCTCTCCAAGGCCGATCTCTCCATGTCTAGCAGCTCCTACAACCGGCCACCATTCGAGGGCATCACCGTCATGGCCGCGCTTCCCGACGAGTATGTCCCTACCACGGAGAATAATAGGAGGATGATCGTGATCGGAGACGTCCACGGCATGATCGACCCGCTCAACACCCTCCTCAAAGAGACCGGGTTCGACAGCACAAAAGACCACGTCGTGTCAGTAGGCGACATGGTCAACAAGGGTCCCGATTCTGCCGGCGTCGTCAAACGCCTCATGGACCTTAACGCCAGCGCCGTCCGCGGGAACCACGAAGACCGCGTGCTATTGGCATGGGCAGGCTATAATACTATGGAAGGTGTCTCGGCCGACTTGGCAACGAAAGACGCAGAGGTGCCTCGAGGCGAGTCCGGCAATCTGAAGACAGCACGGAGCCTTTCGTCAGAGCAGCTGGACTGGCTCAAGAGCCTACCCGTCATCCTCACCGTTCACCCGCTCAACCTGTACATTGTCCACGCAGGGCTTGTCCCGGGGATCGAGCTTGAGCAGCAAGTCCCCTGGGCCGTAATGAACATGCGAACGCTCACCTACCCTACCGAGGATTTCCGCAGAAAGGAAGAAGAGAAGAAGAAGGAAGAGGAAGAAAAGAACAAGAACTCCCGTCGCGACGAGGCCGAGCCTGACGCCGCCACCGAAGACATTGTCATTGAGAAAACCATACCCGACCACGACGTCTGGATCCCCATCGACAGCCACGACGGCGACGAGTGGACCGACCTCTGGAACCGCGAGCAGAAGCGCGTTCCCAAGTCTCATCGCCGCACCATCGTCTACGGCCACGACTCCAAGTGCGGCTACAAGGAGGATTCCTACACCTTCGGCCTCGACTCCGGGTGTGTGAAAGGCGGTGCTCTGTCCGGCTTCATCATCCAGGCGGTCGAAGGGGGTTGGACGCACACCACCGTGCAGGTGCCGTGTGAAGAGTCGTGAGCTTGGCGGGGGCGTGAGTAGAGCTGGATAGACAGACAGCGCATTGTATGGGCTACGACGGATTTTCGGGAACGGGAGAGATACTCGGCCTACGGATATGGTTAGGGGCGTCGTTGCAGGCGTTGAGGATATGTGTTTTAGGCAACGGCGATGAAGAAAATAAGCATCCAATCTCGTTTCTATCGTGTACAGCGATGTTGGAATATTCACCATTGATCAACGGTGGAGAATCCTGGCTTGGCGTGACTTTCATTTTCATTCAGATTACAGCCACTGTAGGATCCTATGGACATTTTGGTGACCCCCCTTTCTCCCGCAGCGCTCGTGTGAAGCCGTCAAAGTCCTTGCTAGGCAAGTTGCTAGACGCTGTTGCAAACGAGGGCGCAGGTATACCTATCGTCGTCCATCCCTTTGACCAGATGCTAAGTCACCTGGAACAGAGCTTGAGTGGAGCCACCCAGAGCACTCCCCAGAGAACAAAGAGCAAAGCCCGAGATGCGTCGCCGCTAGGGATGCGTTTTTGACGTCATAAACCCCAAGTTACCAATTGACGTCATAAACCCCAACTGACGGGTAATTTACCGTCATAAACCTCCTTCCTAATTGGGTTTAGTGACTATCCCAAAAGGGGTTGGGGTGGGGGACGACCATGAGTTGTTGCGACCCCTGAGGAGGCTTTATCATCCCCCGATGTTGCTGTTGAGATTTCTTCACCGACAACAACTATTTATGGTCATTACTGAGTCAATATGACCAATCGGGGAGGTCGTCCTAAACTTCATGGCATTGACGAATATTTCCGGCCGGCTTCGGAAGAGGGCTTTACGCTGAACCGTGTAGTCTGCAAGCTCTGCTCAAAGACTATGGCGAAGCACACCTCCAAACAACTTCGACACCTTCACACGCAATGCACCGCATATCGACAGCTTCATGAAGTCATTCCCAGCCGACAACCGCTCATCAACACTAAGTTGGATAGTGTTAGCAAAGCATCTAAGGATGCATTGGACCGTCAAGCCGCCGTCGCAGTCTTTACCTCCGGCAAACCCTATTCCCTCTATGAAGAGCCTGAGACACTGAAACTATTCCAAATGCTAAATTCGGCATATAAACCTCCAGATCGCAATCGAGTTGCCTCATTCCTCGACCCTGTCTACCTGGACTATCAGCAACGTGTCGAGGCTCTTCTGGACGAGGCCCCGCATCTCAACGTCATATTCGATGCCTCAGATGATATCTCAAGCAACCGAATTATCAATATATCTACTGAAATTCCTAGTTCGGTTGCATTTTACTGGACGACAATCGATACTAAAGATCATGATCACACGGCATTGACGACCTTGAGCCTTATCAAGCCATCTCTTCTTGAAATATTCGGACACGATTTCTCGCGGCTGAATGCTATCTGTACAGATACATGTAGCACGATGAGAAAGCTTCATCGAGAAATGAAAGCGCTGCCAGAGTTCAGCCACTGCCTTTATATCTTGTGCGATTCTCACGGACTTCAATTGCTTATCAAAGACATTGTGGAGTCGAAGCGGTGGATGCCAATCTTTGGGAAGATTACTTTTCTCATTGCCTTCTTTAAGAAAGCCAAATTGCAGTTGTCAAGGCTTCGCATTCATCAGCAGGAATGCTACGGGCAGCGCAAGGCGTTCATTACTGCTGCAATCACACGCTGGGGAACACAACTTGCTGCTGTTAAATCTGTGTTTGCCAACAAAGACGCCCTTCGAGCTTTCGCACGCGATCCAGTTATTCTCAACGGAATGAAGCCGGTAATTGTCAAAGAGGAGGAACAGGTGACACAGTCAAGTCTACCTCAGGTGATATCATATATCAACGATCTCGAATTTTGGGCCAATCTGGAAATGTTATTCAAAGTTCTTCAGCCGATTAGCCATGCCCAAGCCAACTCAGAACGCGACCGCGCGGGTCTTGGGGAGGTCATTCCACGTTGGCTATCCATTCAGGCTTCATGGGACGCATTGGAAGAGGCTGGTCAGGACCCACTAATAAACTACCAAGAACTGAAGGCATTACGAAAGCAACGGTTTGACGTGCAAACGGACGACATACACTACATGGCCTTTGCTTTGGACCCTGCCACTACCGACCCGAAGCACCATTGGTTGACCACAGACATTGTCAGAAGAGCACATAACTTTCTTGAGGACAACACTAACGCTGAGGAATACGGCAATATCTTCCGGGAGTTTTGTCAATTTAGAGCTCGGGAGGGCAACCTCTTTGGCCCAGGAAGTCGCATATACAGAGCAGCATCCGAGGGCACTCCGCACCACCAACACGTCCTTGACAGTTGGCGGTATCTTCATTCTATGAATGTATCACTCGCTGCATTGGCCAAACGAGTACTGGGCGCTTTGGCTAATTCCGTACCTTCTGAGAGATCTTTTTCCTCGATCAATTTCCTCCACAACAAGATTCGCAATCGTCTTACTGTCACTAGCACCAATAAATTGACATTCATATATATGAATAGTCGGGTGTTGAGAAAACTTGAGACAGCCCAAGAGACACCTTGGAGAATGCCGAGCGGCCAATCCTGGGAGACGGCTGACGTGAAGTTGCTCTTAGAGCTCGAGGACGACTTCCAGGACTGCATTTTTGTAGATGCAGGCACGGACGCAGAGACAGAGTCTGTTTATTAACGTTGAAATGTAAATAAGTTGGCTTTCGAGAAATATAATACTGTCATATTGAAGTAGCAAGTCTGGGAGTTTTGACGAAGAAACGAACACGGAGCCGTTGCACGGGGGTATGGACCTCTTGTACCCGCACAGCCGATTTTGGTGTGATCGGTACCTCATCCCCGACGAATACCAATGCACACCAAACTGTATGTGCGTATATCATTCCACCGACGCCGTTCCGTAGTCACCAAATAGTACTGGAAGCACGTGATAAATGACGCGTCATAAACCTCGGGTTTATGACCGTCATTTACCTAGGGGTTTTGGTAATTTACCTCCTGGTAATTTACCTCGATGCATCCCTAGTCGTCAGTGGTCGTTTTCCTATCAGAAACTCCATCACAGCCAGATTAATGATGTGGCCAAAACAACGAAGTCGGTGTGGAAGAGGGTCGTAAAAAACATCGAACTCGTGTTCCAAGTCGTCGGAGATCCTGTCAATCATGGTATTCATGTTGCTAGCGTTATCCATCATGAAGTATCCAACTTTCGAAGCAATCCCATATTCTCGTATGAACTCCATGATGGCTTCTGCCATGTTGTCGTCGCTGTGCTGATCTTCCAATTCTTTTATCCTCACCACAAGGGACTGCAAGCCGTGATCTTCAGTGTAACGGGTCAGGCCCACTTGGCTGGCGGCTCTGCCGCCAAGCCCGAATTCTTCTCCACAGCGCCATCGAGTTGATTCTCGAATCTTCTATATTAAAGAAGATATAACGCGTCTTCACGCACCCAGTTTGTATTTAGATTCTTTCCTTTCTTCATCTTGAAAGTAAACAGCATAGGGACTAGTTAGTTGAATCAACTCACTAGAGGCCTTTCACATTCAGTAACGAATTGAACTGTGAATCCTATTACGCCCAAACAATTTGGCGATGTCCAATTGTCGGGAACAATGTGGATCGAGGAAAGTGCATTTTGCAGAGCTCGCTTTACAAACACCTTTTTGTTGTCGTAGCCCCATTGTAAGTCATTTTTAACCGTATCACCAGACCTCGGGAGGAAGTCATCCGCAGCCGGACAAATGTACCGGATAAAGTCGCGAAAGGCAGGCTGTTCAACATGAGCAAAGGGGAGACTGCAGGCGACGGTGTAGCGGCAGTACAGCTCGCGCAGGGTGGCTTGGTCAAGTGCATCTGCCTCCGCCGTCGCCTTGCGTTTCTTGGGCGGAGGGTAGGCTTTCATTGGCCAGGAATGCAGCGATGTCTCCAAGCCGATTATGCGTGACTTCCCGCCGGATTTCTTGTCTCCCAGAGATCAAAATCTTGTGCTCCTTGCGCAAATGATTGACGATGGTGGACGATCCACCTGAGTAATTGTATTTCTTCTCTCTTTTCTTGTCGAAGCAGGGCTGGCAATGCCACCATTTCGTTCCGTTGGAATCGACCCGGGCAGCCGGAGTGCTCTTGCCTTCTTCTATTCGACAATACTCCCAAACAGGAGATGCCTTTGGGCGGGAGATGCTAGGAGTTAACGAAGACGATGGTGTCAGCGCACGGGTGGCCACTGTAAGTTCAGAATCATCCAGGTGGCTGGCGCTGCCAATAGCACTGGCAGTCTCAGAGAAATCCATGATAGAAGACATGATTCAGGAGATGGCAAGTAGACAGAAAGGGTGGTTATGACAGAGCACGGTGGGAGAAAATTGTCTGGCGACTTCGATGGTGCCATGGTGGTGGGCACAGAGATTATGTAGCAGACGACTTTCTCTCTGACCATTCTGGACACTTGAGAGTGGATGAGTCCAAATACCCAGACATAACTTTCGGTAGCCATTCGGGCCAAGCCGCAGGGTGCGTAATCAACGAACCACTTCCAATCGTTGGAGGCGTTGGATCCCCATCTGTGGCCCAACTCATCTGAGATCTCGCTCCCCGTGCTCAGCAACCAACCGATTCCTCCGTCTGGGGGCCACCGTGAAACTGCCCGCCTAAGCGCCCACAACTTGGACCCACCTTCGACTTCCCAGTTTGGCTCTGCTCACAGCTCGCTGGCCAATGACCGGCCGCTAGGGGCCAACATGCTGTCATGCCTCACGAAAAACCTTGGATCGTCGTTGCACTGTTCCACCCGCGCCGGTTTCGCGCTCTTCTCGCGCCAGCCTGGTGTCTGATGAGAATGAGTTCTTGAGATCGTTATTCAGCTTGCGCACGTAAGGTTGAACGACGGGGGCTCGGAAGTTTAGCCTCCACATGAAGGTTTGCGGGGGATCTGCGAAGTCGCTGGCACATCCGTCCAGGGGGTGTATTTTGGCTTGGGCGCAGGTCCACGAGACCGGCGAACTCCCGTCTTCGTCGATAAAAACGATATGACATGGGATAGCGAGAGTGGACGAAAATGCTTGAGAGACAAACATCTTTCAAGCGGACTGGGCTTGGCTTAATCCGGGCTTTGGGTCGTTCCCCCACATTGATCGTAACAATATTCACTGCGCCACGTCACGGACATATCTCTATCGGCTGTAAATCGACGACTCGGGAATATATCTCTAATCATGATGGAATTGATACCAGACGGAAGCTCTCAGCACGGTAGATTCAGTGACTATATCGTAAGCAGTATGAACCTGCCGTACCTGGTAAGCCGTCATGGGCCCAGGCAGCCACACACGACGCGGCAGCAGGATATGACCCAACGAAGTGAATAAGAGCAGGACCGTCGGCCAAAATGTGCTAGTAATAAATATACTACTATGCAGTACGTGAGGGATAATAAACAAAACAATGGCATTGAGTAGTAGCGGAGATACGGGAGATGCCGCCAGTTGACTTGCGGATCGATTACTATGCTGTATGACGCGTCTGTCAATAGAGCAGCCAGACGAGGCACTCAGCATTGCATTGCATCGCAGGCATATAGAGAGTCTAGGCCCGCGGGTGTCTCGAAAATGAAATGGCATGATTCCTGGTGAAAGGGCTGACACTGGGCTGACACTAGTGATAAGCGACGGCGTCATCTGCCATTAATTTGTGACGAAAGTGCTGGAACAGCCAATTACTAAGTAGGTGACAGGCTGTGAGTGTGTGTGGCTAAACTTTGAATTAGCCACTAGAGCTCGGATTCGGCTAGGCCAACGCTAAGAGGATCAAATGTCCACTACCAATGGCGGGGTAGCGACAATGTCGCTGATCGTGCATTTCATACCTTGTTCTCGCAGCTATTAATTACCAAGCTGGCGGGTTCCCCCACAAATAGGCGCTGTGGGTCGCGTCCGTTAGTCAACTACCGGCATCTGGTCGGCGGGATACACTAGGAGTCCGAGCGTACTTGAGGAGCGGGAGGAAACGGGAACTCGATGCCGAGATGGCTGGGCTGAATGGCTTGGGGGCTTTGACACTTTGATAAGAAGGCTTGCTGGTGGAGTAAGCGTTGGTGCTGGATAATGTAGAGGAGAGATACATCTCATGCGTCCTTTGGGAGTGTGATCGTTAAATGCGTCGTTCTAGAAGGCCTCCGTTCACATTGCAGATCTCCAGGGGCTTGATCTAGCTAGAAGAAGCAAGTTAACGCTATCGAGATATGCAAGGAATGTCCAAAGAAACACCGCGGCAAGGCTCACTCCGAGCCTTCACGTGCGAAGTTCCTCTCCTTTCTAGACCATCACTTCAATATTCGTGTGCGTACTTTTCAACGTACCGTGAACTTACTTTTAGTAGGCACTAGTAAATAGGGGCCTTTGCCGGGCCGCTCCCCGGGTCTAGGGTCACCCTTGGCTTCGGATAGAGAGGCCGAGATACCCCCTGCAGCTCGACGATGTGCTAAGTCCATGCGCTTCAAGGCTCTCACTAGCCGTTTCCCTTGCTCGTCTCAAGGTCTCAAGTCGAAATCGACTTTCCAGTTCTTCTCAAGTGGCTTCCCTCCCTCTGCACCTTGGCATTGCCTGCCGGGGTGCGAGTCAGCGTGACTGACTGGCTCGCCAGTGGCTTCTGAGCCCGCAGCCCACCCATCTCTTCAGCTTTCGAACCCGGATGACACAACAGCAGCTTCTCTGCCGCTTAACCCTAGACCGAGATGCAGCGGCGCTTCCGGGCTTCCGCCAACCAAGGCTTGGGGAAAAGGTCTGGACGCCTACGAGTCAGGACCATGCTTGCGGAGGACCCCTCGATCCAGCCCCTCGGGTAGTCTTCAACGCTACCGAAGACTTTTACCTCAGCCGTCGTCTTTGGTCTAGAAGAAATTTGAGCCCAAGCCGGTGCAACTGCAACGGCCACAGGAGCGCAGCCGAGGGCGTGACTCGTAACAATCGACCTCCTACTTTTATCTGGGCTCGAAAGACCACTTTGCCCTTTGCTTCTTCTCCCTGTCTTCAAACAGATGCCATCTTTCGCCGCCTCTCATGTTTTTGGGTAACCATTCATTATTATTAATTCATCCCATTACCAAGCAAGAAGTATCTCCTGGCAACCTCCAATGGCCATTTGGATGAAGGCTCGCGGCTTCGGTTCCGGGGTTGACGGCTATTCCCAAACATCCATGACCATCATCATCGTCTTCCTTGCAATCTCCTTTTACAATGTCATCGAGCTCAACTGCATTATCTTGGGGACGTTTAAGCGTTATGCAGGGCTGTACTTTTGGACCTTCCTCATCGCCACTTGGGGCATTCCCTTGTACTGCACGGGCTTCCTCATCAAGTACTTCGGATCCCCGTCGCTGGGTTACCTTTCTTGCACGTTGATTGTGACCGGCTGGGTGTGCATGGTCACCGGTCAGTCAATGGTGCTTTGGTCCCGGCTGCATTTGGTGCTGCGGAACCGAAAACGTCTCAGGCTGATCTTATGGATGATCATCACCGACGCAATTATCTGCCATGGCGCTATCATCCCCATGGTCTATGGTTCTTTCTCTAGTAGCCCTGAGATGTGGCAGAAGCCCTATTCCATTATGGAAAAGATCCAGGTCACTATCTTCTTTCTCCAAGAAATCATCTTATCCAGTTTTTACATCATGGAAACGGTCAAGCTTATGAGGCACGAACGGTATATGGGGAACACCAGATCAAGTCGCCGTTTGATGAAGCACCTTGTCCTTATCAACGTCCTCATCATCCTCCTCGATATCACTATCGTTGGCCTTGAGTATGCGAACCAATACGAGTATCAGACATCGTACAAATCCTTTGTCTACAGCACAAAGCTGAAACTGGAGTTCACTGTCCTGAATCGCCTCGTCGAAATGACGGCCGGAAGCAAGAACGCCAGCTCTGGCCCACGAAGTCGAAACCATAACACAGTTAATAACACCAGTATCCCCCTGGAAACTTTCACCGGCGAAGCAGGTGGCAAGCCTACTAGCGTCTCATATCAAGCATATGCCATGGCAGGTAGCGAAGGCTCCAATGACAGAGCACAGATATCGCCGACTCGGAATGACAATGGGGTCATGATGACGACTGAGATTATCCTCCACCAGGAGGAAAGACAGGATGATGAGACGGGGAGCATCTGCAGAAAGACATCGGCCGACTCAATGACTGGAGCAGCGAAGGCATATGACGGGGAGTCGAAGACATCTTCCGAGGTCCATCTGGCAACTCGCGGTTTCTAACAGGACATAATGCGGTTTCTTTGCTTGGGAATACTGTCAAATATTAGGGTGAAAAATTGTGTATTGTGTCCCCTGCCCCCCTGTCTTGAGGTTTCAGGGCAAGCTTTATATACCCTTTCTCTTCTGTATAGAATCAGCTAGAAGCTGATTGCTAAGCCTCGTGGCAATAGGTGGCAATAAGTGGCAACTTTCGCCTCTGACGTATCTGACAAATACCTTCCAATTCCATCGCCTACCTACTAAACCCTTTTTTTGAATACATTTTGCTAATAATGATATTTGTTTCTCCACTGTTGGAAGAACTGAGGATTCCCCCTCAACTTCAGGAAAGTTAAGGTTTGAAGTCCTAAAACTTAGATCGTAGGACTTTCTAGGACTCAAGTCCTAGAAGGGACCACTCGAAGATATAAGGTCTTAAAGGTCCTTCGATTGCAAGAAGAACAATCACAATAATAACTACTTTCTCACCAAGTGCACTCAGCATTCCTGCGCAATCCAACAACAGGTTGTGGGGTCGCGCGATCGGCTGTGCTACGTGTGAGAGGGCCCGAGCGGTCGTCAGTGGTCAAATGATCCTCTTTGTGTTGCTCAAGACATACATACATCCTGACTGTCAGACGGAGATATGGACCACAATTGCACTACCGGCAAAAGGAGTGCGCATTCCCTTTTGCCATAGCGGCATTACGATACTGACGAGGACATTGGATCCGGGGAGGGAGGCCATTCCTGCAAGCCTGACAGCTCTTGATGTTGTAGATCATTATTGTGGATCACTGGCTATGGAGGAATGAGGCCAGACGGTAAGTGGGGTCAGCGCTCCTAATAGTCCAGACCGTTTAGACTATTAGTCCAGACTGCAATCCAAGATCAATACTCAATCCACAACGGGCGTTCGTGGATTGACGACTAGAATGGCGCGTCCCTTGAAACGAGCCGTGTTGATCTGGACAGCACCAGTAAATCGTTCAGAATTATCCAACAAAATGGTTGGCACAGCAACAATCATGGGTACCCTGGTTTTGTGACGTCATGCCAACAACCTAGCGTACTTAGCGTCCACACTGGGCGTCCGTATTCCCCTTCCCTGATCTGCAGTATGGACTAATAGTCCAAATGGTCTGGACTATTAGGAGCGCTGCAATACGTAAGAGGAAGAAACAAAGTACTCCTGAGCCAATCAGCAGCAACAGAACTAGAGCAGGAAAAAGGAGGGCACAATTATAAGACTAGATTCCTGGCCTTGACCAAAAAGACAACCTTCCCTTGCTTCTTTCCAAAAAGTCGTCAATAATAACCCACAAGACCAGCTTAAAAAGCCTTATATTCGTGATTTCTTAACATCAAGTATGTGAGGACATCCTCTTTACTAACCTCGCATTGTATCCCGTAATTAGTCTCGAAGACCCCAGAAGAAGACCATTCTATAACTGTGCTGGTATCGTCGCTTGACTCCTCCTTAAATCCTTGCCTATCCTGGCTGTTTGTCGGCCTAGGTCGATCGAAGCCGGACGTTGCTGCGGCGGCGCGACTATCCTCGACCTTGCGTAGAAGAACACAGTCGACCTTGTGCGCTGCCCAGTCATCTGTCTGATGCGCTTTTCTTCAGTACGCCACCGCGTAAGATAGAGGTTTTAGACCCTAGTCCCAACCCCGCTTCACCTGGTATAAATTTCCCGGTCAGGGCAGCCTATTGGCGCAGATGCTCAGGGCCCCACTTTTAGGGGGGCACCTCCCAAGAACACACACAATAAACAATTGATCAGAGGCGAAGTCATCCGAGTGCCACGCTAGCTTTCCGACAGAAGCAGCACTTCTTCACCAGCTTAATTACGCTAGAACAGTTCCTCCAGGCTTCCTTTGGCGGGCCGCTTGCCGGACCGGTCCCTCCTGTATTGAAAGTGGTTCCGCACGGACCACATTTGCGCAACGTGGCTTGGACAGTGCGAAGCCGAACGTACCGCGACGCACTCATTGTGATACGCAGAATCCTTGGCAGAGGCGACTGTTCTCTCGCACGTCACGTCCCGCCCGCTCGTATTCATCGCCAAGCTCTCGAACCTCTTAACGTCAACTTTCCTCTCTCATCTAAACCCAACCTAGAAAATATGAAATGATATCAGCCGCATCTAAGGTGAAATGCTCGTAGGGCTTCGGATGGGTCTGCAGCCCTTTGCTCACCCGGCGAACTGGGCGGTGGCGGTCGCTGCGGTAGTTCTGGCCCTCGCCTTCAACAATCCAATCCGAGGATCAGTGTCTTTGGTCTTCGCATCGACCTGGCGATCTATCTCGTACAGCCTCTCCAAGGCGTCGCGAATCGCGTTTGGTTTCCGCTACCGCGATACCATCGGCGACAAGCAAATCCGCCTCATCCGACTCCCAGACGCAAACTCTCACTCGTCACCTCCTCGTGTCACCCTCCACACATTCCCACTGACACAATGCCCTCACTACCTCGCCCTCTCCTACACATGGGGTCCTCCTCGCGCGGGCGTTCCCGCCTACACGGGCCGTGACCGCACCGTCATTCTCCTAGATGACCGACCCTTTGCTGTTCGTCCCAACTTGTTCCACGCGCTCTCACAAGTCTGTGCAGCCAGACCCGGCAGCTATCTCTGGGTCGACAGCATCTGTATCAACCAGGAAAATCCACGCGAGCGCGCGTCGCAGGTAGGAATCATGGACCACGTCTATGCCGGTGCCTCCGAGACGCTCATTTGGCTCGGCCCAGCCTCGCAGCAATCTGCTCGCGCGATCGAGCTGCTCAAGATGATGGCGGTGGGCGCCGAGGCCAAGATACTGCGCTGGACTTCGGAGCATTCGTTTGGCGATGCGTTTGTGGCGGATGATGCTGAGCTATTGGCGAAGAACGGCTTGCCACCTATGACTGCCGAGGACTGGACGAGCATGGCAGACATCTACACGCGTTCGTGGTTTGGGAGAGTCTGGATGCTTCAAGAGGTAGCCTTGTCCGCGAACCCAACTATTCTCATTGGTCATCACGAGCTTCCTTGGGAGATCATCGGGCACACGTCCTTCTTGGTCATATTATCCAACGCTCTGGTCGGTCTCTTCACCATCGGCGTCGGTCTCCAGAATATACCTCTAGCCATGGGTCTAATCCAAGCCAGCGGCCTCCAGGCAGTTCGGGAATGGAGCAAAGGATCCCAGAGCCCACTCCAGGAGGCCCTCTCAAACGCCGAATTCACGGCCGGCATTACGACTGATCATGCCAGCTCGCTTCTCCTCCGCCTCCTCCTAAGCAGCAATGGGTTTCAAGCCACTTTTCGCAGAGATCGTGTGTACGGGCTCCTCGCCATCGCCAACCGCTTGGCGCAGAAGCAAGGACTGGAAAGGCTCGCCCTTAATGTTGACTACCAGTCTTCTGATGATGATGTCCTCACCTCATTCGGGCTGGATCTCTTCCGCCAAACCAAGTCTCTCCGCCTCCTCTCGCTAGCCGGTCTGGCTGGACGTAGTGGAGAGTCCAAAATACCAACATGGATTCCATCGTTCGAAAACGTCCACGCCCCGATCCTTGGTTCCACATACAACAACGCCCGCCCATTCAATGCCTGCAATGCCCAATCCAGTGACATTGCCGACTTCCACATTGATGGCGATGTATGCAAGCTCCATGTCAAGGTAGTCAGCCCACATCTAGGAGCCATCGAGGAGCTTGGTGAGATGTGGTCTGAAATTCTCCGTGGCGAGTTTATCTCGTGTATCAAGATGCTCCTCCACTGCGGTCCTACTTACACGTCCACGCAGCAGCCCATCGTCGAGGCCTTCTGGCGGACTCTCATTATGGACTCCGACATGGCCCAGCGGCCTGCACCCTCTCACCTCGCTCAATCGTTCGCTTCTTGGATGATAATCATTACCATTACAGCATTGTGCGCCAACATGTCCTCCAATCCCTTCATCTTCGATCTTTTTGACAGTCTTGAGCCGCTTTGGGTGCTTGCCAACTCTCGCGACACCACGGACCTTCTCCCCAAGACAAGTAGCATGATTCCATTGCTTTTCAAGTTTGGCCTGCGCAACGACCCGTCCGTCCCTCAGATATCTGAATCAGATCGCCTGGTTATGATGAGTGCATGGGGAAAAGCCGCTGCTCCGTATGAAGCCCATCTGCGCTTAACACTTCTGCCGCGGAGACGTCTTGCGAGGACTGTACGCGGGTACCTCTGCCTTGTCCCTTCCAGTGCTGAGATTGGGGACAATGTCATGATTGTCTCCGGTTGCCCAACTCCCGTGGTGTTGAGGAGGGTAAAAACCGAAGAAGATTGCTTTACCGTTGTAGGAGATGCATATGTGCATGGGGCAATGTTCGGAGAACACATAAAAGATGACGCTGTGTGGGGAGATGTTTCGTTAGTATGAACAGAATCCCCCAAAAGGCACGAAGTTATACTAGAACACGAGAGACACGCAGCCAGACATCTTTCGTCATCACGCAAATGGCTCAGTGGTGCAGCTTGTGTGTGCGTGCGAACGAATCGACATGGATTGGAGGTAGAAAAGTACATATCTGATGTAAAGCAAGTCCTCTAAAATATTAAATGAAAGAAGCCATCTTGGTCAGTCATGTCCGTGATTCATCCTCCGTCGAGTAAAGCAGCAAACGCCTTTAACCTTCCAGGCTACAAGCCCTGGCCCAAACTCGCCCTCGCTAAGAGCCTTCTCACGCTTTTCGTTTGTCCTACACGTCGCGACCTTCCAAATTGCGATTACAGCCTCCGTGTTCTAGGTTTGAAATTGAGTGGTGATCTACCTGTGAACGCGAGTCTGGTGGCTTCGCCAGGGGGGCTCGAATATAAGAAGAAACTGATAACCGATCCTGATTTAACATGGAGCTTGCCTCGCTTTGTTGAAATGAGAAGATTCAAGCTGCTTAATTCATACTAAATAAATAGTAGGAGAACTACTATTTATGTACAGGCACGATCTCTGTGGAATGTTCCACCTTCTTCCACACCTTTGCCACTGACTTGGTTGCCTCACACTTGTGATCTCCAACACTGATGTCCATCAAGACATCACGAATAAAAGTAGCTCCAGCATGGATATAGACTCTCCACCAGCTCAGCCTACAACATATTTCCATCATGACGTTCCTTCTCAGGATGATGACGTCATTTCGATGTCGGGGCTGGCAGTACCAGCTGTCTTCAACGAAGCAAGGGAACATATCGTCTGTCACCGCACCGCACCACGTCTGCGCCCTCTCGCTCTCCAGCAGCGGTCCCTGGGAAGCTTAGTCGCTCAATGAGGCCCTCAGCACATGTCCAGGGAGTTACGGGACCACCAGCGGTGATCATCTTTCCTCTGGTAGCTCAACTTGCCCACGCTCCACAGTACCAAGTACCTGGATACTTTTCTCACCTTCTCCGTATTCTCGTCCGAAGCGGGCGAGGAAACCAGAGCTATCTGTGGCCGCTCCTCGCGTAGCAGTTCCTGGCCGTTTCCATGTCCTTTGCCAGCCGTGTGCTCGGCAGCCTTGTTACGAAGATTCCGACACTCCCTATTTCCCGGGCATTCGGCCGGCCGCAGAACATCTCAGCGAGCCGCGCACGCTTGGATATCTGGCCTACTCATCTTAATTTCAATCGCACATCAGAAACGATTCGACTAGACAGGCCTCAAGCACGTTGCGATATCTAGCGAGCAGTTCTTGCCGCCGATCATCGTCCTCGAGTAAGAGCCGGAAACATTCGACACACCCTTCGGCTGGGCTGTGGATCCGCCAAGAATCACTAAAGGGGCAGAGAGTGGGCGAAGGGACCCTGCCTAAAGTAGGTGACGACGCGCGAGGCTGTTAACTATACGGCCCCGAGGTTCCCAAGATCAACCGGCCTTCCTTTGGCCTGTAGAGGTAGGATTCTACGATTCTAGGCCCTCGTGCCTGCAGCTGTCCCGTGTACAACCCAGTTGACCCACCGACAGATCCTCTTCGGACGACCCAAGCCCCTTTCATCCTCGGGAGGCCTGATCCTTGGGATGTAATGTGTCTATTGGACTCTATTCGCATGATACCACGATACTGTGCATGAAAGACCTGTGCTCAGCCATCCGATTTGCGCAGTCTCTGAGCTCTTTCTCTTGGAATCGCCGTCCGCGCCCTTGGTGTCCTTTCGGCTCTTATTCCAGTCACAATACCCCCGAGCTATCTCAGTCAATATGGAATCTTCTTTGTGGGCGCGAATGCTGCTTTAGCCTTCCCTTTGACGTCGCCGATCATCGTGGTACATGATAAGGCACCCGAATCACCCTTGTCAAGGCGTGCAAGTCTCCGCCTCACCTGCTACATCAAAGCCCCTCAACGGGTAGCATTCATGCAAATCGACACTTACACGTCACGGCCTTCGCTGATATTCAAGGCTGCACGTGAAGCAGTTGCCTCCACCTGTTTCACCGATGAGGAGGAGGTTACTTATTTTGTTCCCCGGGTATTCATTTGCCTACCCCAGGTAGTCCTTATTTTGTTCCCTTGGGCCCCTATTTTGTCAATCAAAGGAGGGCCATTTACGGGACACCCATTTTCCCTTCTAAAGAAGGAGATCCCACCACTCCGTTGACGTTGGGGCATTGGAATGGAGCATCGTGTAGATGCAGGCAATGAGGGTGACGATGCAACTCCAGATTCATTGGAGCAGGCCCATTTCTGGGCCCGAGTAGAGTCTCTTCGGTCCAAAAAGAGATGGACCGCTTTTGAGTTAGGGATGCATCGAGGTAAATTACCAGGAGGTAAATTACCAAAACCCCTAGGTAAATGACGGTCATAAACCCGAGGTTTATGACGCGTCATTTATCACGTGCTTCCAGTACTATTTGGTGACTACGGAACGGCGTCGGTGGAATGATATACGCACATACAGTTTGGTGTGCATTGGTATTCGTCGGGGATGAGGTACCGATCACACCAAAATCGGCTGTGCGGGTACAAGAGGTCCATACCCCCGTGCAACGGCTCCGTGTTCGTTTCTTCGTCAAAACTCCCAGACTTGCTACTTCAATATGACAGTATTATATTTCTCGAAAGCCAACTTATTTACATTTCAACGTTAATAAACAGACTCTGTCTCTGCGTCCGTGCCTGCATCTACAAAAATGCAGTCCTGGAAGTCGTCCTCGAGCTCTAAGAGCAACTTCACGTCAGCCGTCTCCCAGGATTGGCCGCTCGGCATTCTCCAAGGTGTCTCTTGGGCTGTCTCAAGTTTTCTCAACACCCGACTATTCATATATATGAATGTCAATTTATTGGTGCTAGTGACAGTAAGACGATTGCGAATCTTGTTGTGGAGGAAATTGATCGAGGAAAAAGATCTCTCAGAAGGTACGGAATTAGCCAAAGCGCCCAGTACTCGTTTGGCCAATGCAGCGAGTGATACATTCATAGAATGAAGATACCGCCAACTGTCAAGGACGTGTTGGTGGTGCGGAGTGCCCTCGGATGCTGCTCTGTATATGCGACTTCCTGGGCCAAAGAGGTTGCCCTCCCGAGCTCTAAATTGACAAAACTCCCGGAAGATATTGCCGTATTCCTCAGCGTTAGTGTTGTCCTCAAGAAAGTTATGTGCTCTTCTGACAATGTCTGTGGTCAACCAATGGTGCTTCGGGTCGGTAGTGGCAGGGTCCAAAGCAAAGGCCATGTAGTGTATGTCGTCCGTTTGCACGTCAAACCGTTGCTTTCGTAATGCCTTCAGTTCTTGGTAGTTTATTAGTGGGTCCTGACCAGCCTCTTCCAATGCGTCCCATGAAGCCTGAATGGATAGCCAACGTGGAATGACCTCCCCAAGACCCGCGCGGTCGCGTTCTGAGTTGGCTTGGGCATGGCTAATCGGCTGAAGAACTTTGAATAACATTTCCAGATTGGCCCAAAATTCGAGATCGTTGATATATGATATCACCTGAGGTAGACTTGACTGTGTCACCTGTTCCTCCTCTTTGACAATTACCGGCTTCATTCCGTTGAGAATAACTGGATCGCGTGCGAAAGCTCGAAGGGCGTCTTTGTTGGCAAACACAGATTTAACAGCAGCAAGTTGTGTTCCCCAGCGTGTGATTGCAGCAGTAATGAACGCCTTGCGCTGCCCGTAGCATTCCTGCTGATGAATGCGAAGCCTTGACAACTGCAATTTGGCTTTCTTAAAGAAGGCAATGAGAAAAGTAATCTTCCCAAAGATTGGCATCCACCGCTTCGACTCCACAATGTCTTTGATAAGCAATTGAAGTCCGTGAGAATCGCACAAGATATAAAGGCAGTGGCTGAACTCTGGCAGCGCTTTCATTTCTCGATGAAGCTTTCTCATCGTGCTACATGTATCTGTACAGATAGCATTCAGCCGCGAGAAATCGTGTCCGAATATTTCAAGAAGAGATGGCTTGATAAGGCTCAAGGTCGTCAATGCCGTGTGATCATGATCTTTAGTATCGATTGTCGTCCAGTAAAATGCAACCGAACTAGGAATTTCAGTAGATATATTGATAATTCGGTTGCTTGAGATATCATCTGAGGCATCGAATATGACGTTGAGATGCGGGGCCTCGTCCAGAAGAGCCTCGACACGTTGCTGATAGTCCAGGTAGACAGGGTCGAGGAATGAGGCAACTCGATTGCGATCTGGAGGTTTATATGCCGAATTTAGCATTTGGAATAGTTTCAGTGTCTCAGGCTCTTCATAGAGGGAATAGGGTTTGCCGGAGGTAAAGACTGCGACGGCGGCTTGACGGTCCAATGCATCCTTAGATGCTTTGCTAACACTATCCAACTTAGTGTTGATGAGCGGTTGTCGGCTGGGAATGACTTCATGAAGCTGTCGATATGCGGTGCATTGCGTGTGAAGGTGTCGAAGTTGTTTGGAGGTGTGCTTCGCCATAGTCTTTGAGCAGAGCTTGCAGACTACACGGTTCAGCGTAAAGCCCTCTTCCGAAGCCGGCCGGAAATATTCGTCAATGCCATGAAGTTTAGGACGACCTCCCCGATTGGTCATATTGACTCAGTAATGACCATAAATAGTTGTTGTCGGTGAAGAAATCTCAACAGCAACATCGGGGGATGATAAAGCCTCCTCAGGGGTCGCAACAACTCATGGTCGTCCCCCACCCCAACCCCTTTTGGGATAGTCACTAAACCCAATTAGGAAGGAGGTTTATGACGGTAAATTACCCGTCAGTTGGGGTTTATGACGTCAATTGGTAACTTGGGGTTTATGACGTCAAAAACGCATCCCTAGTCCAGACGGACTGATTGGACTATTAGGAGCGCTGGCAGCCTCTTCCAACTTCAATCCAACTGAAATATACTTGGCTAGATGTCAATCCAACTGCGAGGAGGGACCAGTTGAGTTGAATTGGTTGATTACGCACTCTGCTACCTTGAGAGATTGCCTTTCTAACTGGAAGGTTGCCAAGCCAGCCAGTTCAATTTCGTTGGTAGACCTAGGATGAACCAGTAACCCACGTCCGCTTGGGGTTTAAATTGAGATGCATACCGTCACTGAGAAATTCATGGATTTACTTTGCTCCCTGTAGGCACGTCGCCTCCCATTCCACCATGATCTGCTCCAGGACCATTGCCGGATTTGTGCCAACCTTGCTCCCAAAACAACATGGATCGCCCCGACGCAGACCAGACTACAGCGGCAGCTTTTGACCGCCAACCTGTTCAATATTGGTATTCCTCTTGAAATACACGGATCCCTCCTAATTATGGTGAGTGATGTTCCCAGTCGTGCTATCTACAGTGGATATTTTCATGTCTCCCGAGTTTCCCTGCTCCATAGCCACCATGAGCTTTCTCATGGGCGTTCCACTCTGACCTCCCGGGCCGCGCTGAAGAGCAGCTTCGGCAAACATGCGGAGCTGCATGGGGAATTGAGGATCACCATAATGCTCAACGATGTCGCTCTTCTCAATGGCGCACATGAGGTTCTGCCACACACTCTCATCCATGCCAAATGTCTCGCAGGTCTTTCGCTTCTCCTCGTTCCACCACTCAGGAAGTAGGCCAGGGCGGCGTTCAGCAACGTTCAAAAACCGTCGGAAGCCAGGGAGTCCATTGGGGTTTCCAGCGTACAGACTGTCAAAGTCCACATCGCCCTCCATGGTGTAATCATCCTCGGTCCTGAGACGATAGGCCTCGAGGAGCAGTCTGTAGACGTCCGTTTCCGAGCGGCCATGCAGCCAAGTATTGTTGTCGAGGCGGGTGAACGGGTCAGGGATGCCTTTGTCGAGGCCCTGAGGCGGGGACAAGACCAGTTGCGGAGGACGCGGTGGAGCGTTGGACGGGACGGATTGGGGAGTGGTCTTTTTTCCACAGATTGTTTTGTGGACTTTCCAGTCTGCCTTTTGGCATTCTCGAGAGCAGTACGGCGTGTCGGTGCATTTGGCACAGCGTTTAATGCTTGTTTCTGCTGATGTTTTCTTGCAAACGGTACAAGCGAGGGCCATGACGGATGGATGTCGAGATGAGCGGTGCTAAGAACTGGGGCCTGAGCTTTGATGCGATCGCTCCGTGGTAATTGCAAGTTTCGACGACGGCCAATATTGCATGGAGATAACGTACCTTAAAGCCGGAATTGGCAATCTTTGATGCCCATTTCACAGTGGAAAAGGTGGCAGATGCGAGGGGAGACCCGGGAGAGATTGTTTGGCTGTGACGAGAGAGTCACGGCACTAAGTCACCATCATGCATCAGGCTAGGCGGTGAGGCCGGGCAGAACGGTAAGTAACGCCCGTAGGAGACGGAAGAATGGATGGACCGAAGGAGTACATGGTTTTGTCACCCATGTGGTAATGTGCGACCGTATACAGCCGCCCGTCGGGTGAAACTGAACGCCGGCTGACAGCCGCTTGTCGGGCGAATCTGAAGGATGCTGACAACGAAGCATCTGGTTTCTGGACGTGATATAATGGTGGATTCTTTGTCCTTTCTCAGAGACAGATGCAAGAGATTGACCTCTTTTCCCGTTGATATTGACCTCTCAGCAGTTGACACCTCTCAATGAAGCGCCTTATCGAAACCAGCCTGTCTTGCTCGCGGAGACGCTTCATCTCCGGCGCGTTGCGGAGGACTTCACCTACGACCTTCTACCAACGACATGATGCATCACGACATGCGCCTCTATCAACAGATACCCAAGATGACATGTCCAAGCGAATCTCGTCCTCCATGACAGCTAAGTCAAAGGAACTGCCCCCAGACGATTATCACAACAAAGAATATTCCTTCGGCGTGGGCTTCCTCTACTCCCTCGGCCATGTATACCAGCAAACATACCAACAGCCCCTCCCGCCAACCCAACTACAACAGATGGAAGCCGAAGCCAAAGCCATCATGCACCAGTTCGGCGACACTGGCGGCTCGTCCACCCCCCGCGCCATCAACACCGAGTTCACTGCCTACATGGTATCCCCCTACCGCGTCCTCAAAGCCAACGGCAGATCCGTCCTGCAGATCCGCAGTCTGCTCGAGGGTGCCCTCCGGCACACCATGGCGTGGTCCTCACAGGTTGTGCGCGAGCAGCTCGACTCTGCGCCCGACGCGTTCGCGAGCCTCGTGCGGGACTCGAAGGACAAGGAGGAGAACTTTTACGTGGAGGGGGACTTCCAGCTCCGCCGGGCGCGCGACCTGCCGGACTCGTATAGCTTGGAGGTGCACGGCTGCTGGTACATGAATACGCTGGAGCGGCTCGGTGCGCGCGAGATTGGGCCGAGTTTCTGCGCTTTTGACAGGAGTTGGTATGACACTATTGCTCCAGAGCGGCATGGGGTTAGGTTTACGAGGCCGACCACCATTGCCGAGGGTGCTGATCGGTGTCGCTTCAACATTGATCGTGTAAAAAAGACGAGGGAGGATTGAGTCTGCAGTTGTTTTGGATGTATAGCAAGGCGGCGACAAGAGTCGAGAGAGCTATTGCGTCGCATTCGCGCATGTAAGTTGTGTAGTTTTCGAGAACCCTGCTCTTCTAAATTCAACTCTTCTATAACCAAAGGCCAGTGCGAGGAAGAGGCCGATCCTGGTCCCTGTCATGGTGAGCGTAATATATGTCAACGGAAAGGAGTGCAAGTCGTCTCACCTAGAGAGTAAACAATATCTATGTCCATCAGGCACTACCAAAAAATCGTGGACAGCCCCAACATTCGTGGACACCAAACTGCCACAAATTTGGTATGAAAAAGGCCCTTTTTCGATCAATTGATTCAGACACGGTTGATGTAGAGCTCCCCCTGGATGAAGACGATGACGGAAGAGAGCTTGCAACGGTAGCTGAGTATCACCAAAACTACAAAGCTCTCCTCCAGACCCTACAAAATGCCATACGGGATTCCGACGCTACAAGGGACTCCCCGGTCTTACGCAGCCTGGTGCGGGACCTGTGCGAAGAGAACCCGGCTGAAGAGGGCAGGCCTTTTGTCCAACGCCATGAAGGTTTTTACCATGGAATCTTGGGTGGGGGGGGGGGGGTTGACACAGAACAGAAAGGAAGCCTGGTTCCAATGAGGACTTATCACTGTTATCAGGGTATACCAGATTGAAAAAAAACTGGAGAGGAGCTGTAAAGACTCCGTAGGAGTGGTCAAGGTAAAAGGTCTAAGTCGGAGCAGAAGACGATATCGATAGCAACGGATGCCGGTACACCGCAGAACTGTATGGTCTGAGTATTACCTCAGATGAGCAATGGTTCCTTCTGCGTCTTGCGACAGACTTGCATTCAGCATAGATAGAGGTTGAAGTCTCATGCCGCAATAAGACTCAGGGAGGAAGCAGTGACGGGATAATTGCGCCATGGTCTCGCCCCTGTTTACAATTGCTGATGAGGGAGAACAGCATGAATCAGAGCCATGGGAGGCGGCCGAGTATCTCAGCCCTGGCGACCGTTAACACACGCTACTTCCACTCAGTATGGCTCATTTCAGAGGGCGGAGGGTCTCGCGTGCGGGCTGCATGGGTTACCCGTGTTCTTCATCTGGTCTTCTGACTGGGCCCCTATTCATTAGCGTCGGTTCTGTCTGCAACCATGATCTTCGTGGGGAGAGTTGACATGCCGTCGAAGTGGGGCAAGTCCCAAACTGACAGTGGTCTCGACTCCTCGAGAGCCAGGGCGAGATCAGCTCCCGCAGGGTTCACAAGTTAGGCGGGCACTAATTGGGTTAGAGTGCTCTGGAGTGACGTAAGACCGTTAAGGCACCACTAGGCATAACTTAGGATGATTGGGGCCCGACCCTGATTAACTTTCAGCTGGGCACCCGCAGAGTTCATGGCTTGCTGAAGAGGCGCTGTCCCAACGCTCGAAGAAGCAAAGCGAGATTCCACCAACAAATCATTGCCATAAAGCTATCAGCCTTGCCGCACATTTTGCGAGCGTGACCGCCCGTAGTGCTAAAGAATAGGTTCCAGGACAGGATGAGTTCTCGCGCCATTGTGTGCTGTTTTAACCGAGTTCACAGGTGGCTGCTCTTTCGTTCAATAAACCAATCAACTATGAACGATGACCACAGACCACCTCTAAGGTCTCCACTTGCACTCAGTCCTGTACACCATCACCGGGTGCGGGCGATGTCACGAGAGGGGATGATAAAGATGGCAGAATCCCACTTCCCGAATCTCGACTATTCTCCAGAGTTGGCACCAGTTATCACAGCGTACCGGCTGTGTATCATTGTTTGAATGTGTCCCGAAGACGACTTTGTTTCCTGAGTTTTGGGTCTCAGACTTTCCACACGACTCCTCCCGGCTCCCGCACAAGTCGTCAAAATGTCCTCCCCTGCACAGCTTGAAACGCTTGCGTTGCTGGAGCGGCTTGGAGGCTCCATCAGCCTCGTTTCAGTACTGATCATCTTTTTGACGTATGGGACCATCGCGCGAGTCCGTAATCCCCGAAATACCTTTATTGTATTTGCCAGCATCGCCAATGTAGGCGCAAGTATAGGCTGCATTATCTCTCAGGATGGTTTGCATTCTGGCGAGGACTCCCCCCTCTGTAGGGCGCAAAGCTTCCTGGTACACATGTAAGTATAAAATGACTCTGGTAAAGCTAGTTAATAGTAATGCTATAACATGACCCTAGGTTTATGCAGTCTGATGCCTGGTGGTCCTTTGGAATGTCGTTTAATACCTACCTGGTTGTCTCTGGCCATACAAACCCAAACACCTTTAATAAGTGGCTGTACTCCCTTATCTGCTTCGGAGGGCCCTTTATTACTGGTTTTACGCTATTTTTCATCTCTGATCCAATCCGCGGTCCCGTATATGGCGCGACCACAGTGAGTTACCCGCTTCTTCCCTTGAAAGAGCTGGAACTTTATTCTAACGCCTGATTAAGGTCTGGTGTTGGATTCGAGAAGACTGGGCCAGCATTCGAGTCTTTACCTCTTATATCTTCGTATGGATTTGCATTATTGGATCACTCATTCTGAACACGATTGTTGGCTATCGTATCTTTCACACAAGAAACCAAATCCGAAACTTCTCAAATTCACAAAGCCAACACTCTGCTATTGATAATCAGGTAGTATTATGCCATTGACCCCTATTTTATGATACGTTTTAACTGATAAATATAAATAGTTACCACTAACAAATACGCGCTCTAATACGCAGGGCTCCGAACATCCGATGATTGTTACCAACGTCTCTATTACTCTCGCGCCGGCCTCCAATATCGCAAAGCCTATGCCAATATGTGTCAATTCGACGTTACAGACCCCAGAAACCTTTCTACACAACCAAACGAGCAGACGCTCCTTGGCGATAACGTCACATAGTGGTAGTAATAACATTCCCAAAACACCACGCATCGTCAAGACAACCAAGGGGGTTATATCTAGGTTCCGCCTCCAAGACCCTGTCAAGCAAGCATATCTCCGTACAACCTTTATGTTTACTCTAAGCGTCCTTGTCACATGGGTTCCAGCAAGCATCAACCGCATCCGCAGCATGCAAGGCGGCGGAGTCCCATATTCGAACCAGGTTGTCATGGCGGCCGTCATGCCACTCCAGGGGCTATGGAATGCTCTAATTTTCTTCATAACCAGTCACAAAGTTCTACGCGAGGTGGCGCGGGAGAAGTGGGGTCTCTGGGTCTTGAAGTCTACGACCATCGATGGGGAGGTGGTGGAAAGGGTGGCTATAGGGGAGGCACATGTGGATGAAGATCCAGACAGAACTGATTCAGGAAGCGACATTGAGCTCCGTCATGTATCCAGATCATCAATGAAGGGGAATTGATGAGGGACCTGGTTAAGGAGCCGACAGGTTACAGAATACGAATATGCTTCAATGCCTTAACGTGCTCCATAGGCGGGTGGGCCACCCGGGTGAGTGGGCCACTCTCTACCACACAAGAAGCAATTGTCCCCAATTGCTGCATCACAACACTAAAAACCAACCACGATTACATCGTAATTGGCGAATCAGACAATTCTGTAGCCTCTTGACAAGTGCGGGCATTGTGGCCAGGCTTGCCACAAATACCACAGCCTCGCGCCTTCGTCTGAGGCCTCTTGGCACTCCCACTTCTCTGCTGCGTCTCCTCTGTTTCTTCTTTATCCACAGGCTTCTGATCTATCAATTCCTGTGCGTCTTTCACAGTCAGGGATCCTCCGAGTCGCACTCGTGTTCTTTTAGCCCCCCGGCGTTTGCTCAGAGCTTCGTTGGCCCTCCGTAGAGAAGAAACTTCGGCCTCTAAGATGGCCATCCGGTGCATTATGGCCTTGGCGCCTTTCGCAAACTGGTCAACAGCGTTTAGCATTGGCGTTGGTGAGCTATTTTGGTGGTTGGAAATACGAGTCTTTATCAGCTCTGACTGCGAGGTGGCTTCCGAAGGTTTCTGAGGTGTCTTGGGGATCCAAGGGTTAGCTGAAGTCTAGGGGGGGCTGGTGGGTGTTGGAGTCCGTATCTGGACATCTAGCTTTGCAAGAACCCTTTCTGGATTGTTCGGTACCAGTCCAGCTCCTATGAAGCCACCCTGTATATTTTTCTCCGTCATAGAAGCAAAGAAGGCCTCGCGAAATGCGCACAGAAACTCCACCTTGCTCACATGTGTAATATGTTCCAGCATCAAGCCCTCGATCTGGCGGCCGTATGCCTTTTTCATGGGCCCGAAGCATCCAACATCCAATGGCTGGAGGTAGTGAGACGAATGAAGAGGTATGCACAGTGTGATGATATTATATTCTCTACAGTAGAGTTCGAACATAGTAGAGTGGTGGCTCTCGTGGCCATCAAGGATCAACAGCCGATAAATGCCCTTCGTACGACACGCTGTATGCTTGTCGAATAGAGATAATGAAATGTTTACGTCGATGCGATTTTAGCTCCGGCTTAGAGATCCGGAGAGCTGGCATGCGCCACAAAATCGAGTTGCATTCCTCCCACGATGGACCATCGCCACGTCGACTGCACTGTCGTGTCTAGATCGTGGGGAGGGGTCTCGTCAACGGATCTGCTTGACGGATCTGGAGGATGGTCGCGTTCGGCACCGGCAAGTGGGGATGGGGCCGAATGCAGAAGCCTCGCAGCCTGCCGGGGGGAGATGCAAGGTCAGCATACCGGTGTACCGGGTGTGGTGAAACAGCGGTTTCAGCTGCCAGGAAATCTCGAGTACGCTTCGGGTCCCCGTGTGAAAACTTAGGCTCCCCGTGTAATTAACCTAATTAGGAATAGTGCACGCTAGCCATCACCGCCTGCCGAATAAGGGATCGCGCTTACGATTTCAATTTCCCGATTAGGAAGTATTAACAAACCACGTGATATCCTTCATTGAAGACTCCAACAACTACACTATTACTCGAAGACAACCTGTTGCTTGTATGGCAGTAGGTTACCTCTTTTGACCCGATGCCGCCGTCTCTGACGTTTTGGCTGACTCTCCTCGTAGCCCTCTACAACTATGGTATCTGCCTGTGATGTAGGGTTCTGTGCGAAAGACCTAGGACTGTTGGTCTCGATTGAAGGGAGTAAGTCCTCCAAGGGAGGCCGACTTCCGGCCGGAGGGAAATAACGCGGATACTCTCTTGGTCCGGGATGAGGCGCTTGTTGAGATGACGTTGGAGGACCAAAGCACTCAAAGCTTGATGGTAGCCTCTGCATCTCAATCTGTGATGCAGCTGATCGTTGGGTAGTTCGAGATTGCGTATTTGCTCGTGGAATAACGGGCTGTTGTATCACACCTTGTGTAGCTGCCGGCTGTATTCGCGTTATTTCGTCTCGAACGATCCCTCGAATAGCTTGTGATAACACATCGAGGTTATTAGCTCGTAAGCTAGGTCCTCGGCGCCGTGACTGCCTCGTCGGCGTTGGTGTTGCTGACTCTGACTGCGGTGCCGGCTGTGATGCCGGCTGCGATAGTCTCGCCGGCTGTGACTGCGTTGCCGGCGGTGGGATTGTTAGGGCGGTATTTTGCGGCTGCCTTCTTCGAGGAATGATCATAGGATCGCGAATTCGTTGATATGGGTCAAGCTCATCCTAAATCCTTAGTAAATATATAGAGAATTAGATCAGAAATACTCACAAGATCAACACGAAGAACCCACTGGTTATCGAACCAGGAAATATCAAGACCTCGTAGGATAATGACTTTTCTATCCCTTCCAACGCCGTTAACCTTGAGATAATCGTTGTAAATAGTATGCTTGCAGGGCAGACCGTATTGATCGTTAAAAGCACCGCTACAGACCCCAATTGGGCGGTCAATAGGATGCAGCTTGGATCCTTTGGCCATGAGATACTGCTGATGTACGAGGGCAAGCCCTTTCCACGATACCTTCTCAGCCACATCGATTAATAACTCATGCCGGTATTCATCACGAATACGGCGAGCTTCGTGGTTGATTTCTTCTTCGAATTTCTCATCAAGAAGCTCCTTCTGGAGCTTCAGGGCGTAGAATAGCTGATGGAGGGTCTGTGAGGCATTTCGAAGGAGGGATTTCGTACTAGCATGAAGTGATTCGCAGGGCGAAGTCGTAGTATGCCCATAGTTGCGATAATGCTTGGTGTATGCATGAGCCCACTGTGCGCGGAGGGGGATCCAGGTGTCTTCGAGATAGGAAATCAGGGCTAGAGAGGGCAGTTAGTAAAGTGGGAAGGAAAAAGAAGCGGCACATACATTCTTGGTGAGCAAAGTCTGCCGCAAGCTCCCTCCATCGCTCATCACACTCTTCCACTGTTGCTGCATATATAACAGCCTTCCACGCCTTGCTGAAGTCCGCTGTGCTTGGAGACTCACTGCCCTGCACAGGCCGCTGTGCAGGCTGCTCGGCAAGCTGCTGGATGAGGTCCTCAGTAGGGCTATTATTATTAGAAATAAAATCTTGAAGGCGTAAGTTGCTTCTTTCTGAGCTGATCCAGCGTTCCTTAGTGGCCTTTAGGACGTTTTTCCCGATATGCCAAGTGCATAGCTGCTTCTGAGTATTAGGAAAGACTGAGTCCACGCCCACACGAGCTGCAGCAGCAAAATCAGTGATAATAACATGGGGATAAAAGGCATCCTCAGGCATCTCATGAGCATCAGAAAGCAGCTCAAACCACTCCTTCAAGCGGTAAAGAGCCCAGGTGAAAAAAGGCGCACTTTCTGAAGGGGTGAGACCATAGGCAATAGGAAAGACTGATCCTACGGATGTGATGCCGTTGATCTGGAGCAGCTTGAGGCCAAAGCGGTTAGTATTATATGTAGCATCGAACATCATAACGTGAGGAAATCGGAACCACATCTTAAAGTCGTGATCGACGTTGACAAGCTGATACCGCAGTCTGTTGTTATCGTCAAGGACTTCAGCGTGGCAGAAGCCATCCTCGTCAAGCTCTTTAATCATAGCTTGCGTTGGTGTGAGGTGCCCAGTAGCTCTTTCTCGTGCGGATCTTTGGATGTTGTAGATATCCTGTGGGGTCACAAGGACATTCGGATCACTTGCTCGTAGTGACATCTTTATCGCCCTTGCCGTCAGCTTCAAACCAGAAGACTGGGACTGGATTGCATCAATCTGGCCCGGCCGTAAGGCACGGTGTTCTGGAAATTTGCCTGGAACATCAGAGAGATGATTATGTTCACCGTGAAGGATACCAATGACCCACTGGTCTCCAAGAGTCTTCTTCCGCACCAGCTTGAGCTTGAAAAGGCAGCCTGTCTTCCGGGTTGAGGGCTTCCTAAGCCCAGTAGACCTCGAGATAAAAGGGCGGCCTCCACAGGCACAGATAAGCTCGTATCGACGAGGCTTGCCATCTTGGTAGTTATTCGGCCTGCTGTAGACCACAGCGTAGCCCTGCTCTCTCCCGTCGGCCTGCATAGCAGAAAAGGCAGCCTCGTGGGTTGGGTATATGCCTGTTGTAGGGGGGGCTGTCAGCTCCTTCCGCCGTACCGGCTGCGTTGGTCGTGACGGCGTGGATGACGATGACGGCGAGGCTGACGGCAAGGCTGACGGCGAGGATGACGGCGAGGATGAGGGGGGCAGCAGCTGGGCTGACGGGGACGGCGGTGGTGACGATGCTAGCCATAAAGGCAACGGTGAGGGTGATCGTAGGGGAGACCAAGGCCGATGCGAAGGCGGCGCTGGCGAGGCTTCTGGGGTCATCGTGATATGCGCCGGAAGGCATGTAGTTGCAAAGTTGCGATATCATCTTATCGTCGAAGCTAGCTTAGTCTTGGGGGTGATGGCAGAAAGCTAAAAAGGAAAAGGACTGTAGGTACATAATATCTTGGTCAGTCGTCATATTAAAATCTTGTACCTCTCGTCTAGCTGCATTACTAGCGTTAAGCCTTGCCTCCTTAGGCTAGGCACACGGGGAGCCTAAGTTTTCACACGGGGACCCGAAGCGTACTCGGAAATCTCCGTCATCCGGGTCATCACTTGGCATCGTTGCAAAGATGCCGGATCTCGTCTCATTACAGTTGAGCGTCCCCACAGTTCGCCATTCCCCTAACCTGCATCCTTCCAGCGTCTTCTCCTCCAATCGCAAGATCCTGATGAAGGTTACATCTGGGCGGACTTGGTCCTCCGAGAAGAACATCGAAGGTACCTAAGCTCAGAGCTAATACACTAGCCATACGCCACACCAACACCCTCCTAATTCAGCCATCAACTGCAGCAAGTGGACATTCTTGCCCTTTTGGAAGATGGGGTTTTGGCGCACTTAGGCCCTAAAGCACTTAGATAATGCCCAATTCCTAATGCTACAGATTCGGTTATAGTAGATAACGGGAGAGATTGCGCCGTAGAGTATCATCCTAGCTGTCTCCTTTGACAAGGGTACAAGGTGATGGAATCTTCAGTCTTCACAAGTCGACCTTACCCAGCCATGGCCGCGTTCGTCAAGTCTCGACCAGGAGTTGGACCTAAAGATCGCTTTAGTCAGGCTCTAACAAGCGAGGTTGCAAATTACAGCGCCACGAGACTAATGGCTGAAGAAGTTGCCGCCAATAGGCCACGTACTAAAGTGAGGAGGCGCAGTCTCTCCAACCGCTCCATCCAAGCAACCACACCAGGCCTGCCATACTGTTTGCATTTTCCCCATATTTCTTAGCGGTGTGATGAGACGTAGTGGCGCTTTTTAGTAACTTTTTACAACAGCACCAAGTAAAGCTTCATCACCGACCCAGTTCCCAGCTCGTTCAAGGGATGGGCCCCTGGATCCTGTTAATATATCCCCCGGTTCATATTAAGAATGCCCGAAATTAAAAGGTCCCCTCTTCTACTCTATCCTCTCTGTCTGGAGAGTATGCGCCGTCGTCATCATGTCACGCATATCAGGAGCAAGTGTTCTCGTCAGTTCTCTCAGTCGGTCCCGACCTGAAGCAGCAGTCCGGTTCCAGCTGACATATTACTCCAGGCAGCACAATGGTTGCTCATTTCCATTGCAGCAGGCCTGATCATAGCACGGGTCTATCTCAGGCTGAGGATTATGCGGCAGAGCCTTACCCCGGGTGACTTTACTCTCTGCCTGGCCTGGCTCGCTACTGTGGCCACTTCATCAATCGATATATTTTTCTTTAACCTTGGTGTGCTCAACCCGGACGTCACGGTCGGCTTTGAGGGTGTGGAACTTGGTGAGGGTGATTTAGAAATGACCTACAAAGTACGTGCCTTAGTCAGTGTCGCAGGTCGGCTGGATTGTTAACATTCCCGGGTAGCTAAGCTGGATTGCCAACATCACCTTCTTGCCAGCAGCTTACCTCTGCAAAGCTAGCATCTTGCTCTTTTATTTCCAGATTACTTCGCGTGTTTTTAGATTCCCTTGGATTGCAATTTGGTTTGTTTCAGTATTCGTCGTTATCGGGTTTTTGGTCTCGACGGGTGTCGCTGTTTTCATTTGTCTGCCTCTTGACAGGCAATGGTATGTGCTCTTTTATGGCCTGACGACCCTCACCCTACCTCTAGAGACAAACTGATACAATGGGAGTAGGACAATAGGCCCCGATATGTGCAGTTTTGATGCTATAGTTACCTCATACTTCGTGGTATGGGCTTTTCACTTTGTTTCAGATGTTCTCAGTACGCTCTCCTTGAGGCCGATACCGACTGCTTTATAGCAATTCTAACAGCTCTAGTTTTTATCGTACCATTCCTTATTCTACGCGGTCTCCAGATGAGAAAACTGCAGAAGCTCGGTGTCTATTTAACTTTTGGGCTTGGCTTAGTCAACCTCGCTGCGACCCTAGCGCGCTTTTTTGTCAATCTTGCCAACAAGTTTGGAGGGTCTCTAACAGAAGTTGGTATGTGATTCGATATCATATGCAGGTTTATGAAATTAACACAGGCCTCTTTAACTATTAGAACTCATGGTAGCTATTGATATCAACTTTTGCCTCATTATCGCCTGTTTGCCCAGCCTTCGACCGTACCTTCGACTTCTCCAGGGTCGCTCCCTATTATCATATCCGACACCCAACGGGCCCTCAGATATCCATTCCTCACAAAGAACGGACAAGGGAAACTTTAGGAGACTACGAAACGCCCGGAATGGCGGCGAGACGGATAATAACTTCCAAGTAACCGACCAGGAGGGTAACGGTCCTACTCCGAGGAGGGGGGAGCCCAATGCAAACGCCGAAGTGCACAGTACGGATAGGGAAGACGTGAGCGTTGGTGACGGTAGCGATATCGAGCTGACGCGGATGTAAATACAGACTACTTATGACTGTTGTAATTCTGAAAGGCTCGTACTGAAGTTGCTCTTCTCTGTGACACTGGTACAGCAATGACGGAACTAAGGGCCAGATGAGCATAGGCGCGTCTCCCATTATAAAAGGTCCGTTCCAGCATTAGAGCGCCTGCTGTAATCCATCCCCTCGTTTCGTTTCTGATATATATACACCTCTCAACGAGCCCAGAAGCTCGGAAAAGAGGCACGGATCCATATCTTAAATTTGATTTATGGCTAAGCCCTTTAGTTAAGTCCCTAAACCACGACCTACATCCAGTGGCGACACCCCCTTCAGCGGTCCACTGCCGAGGCTCTTCTATATACGAAGCCAAAATAGAATGTATTGAGGAAAGGAGTCATGTCACATATATCGGGATATCGGATTTCAACGGCTATTGCGGAAGTGAAGCTTTGCCTTCATCATCATAGGCGTCCATCGCCACTTGCCTCGTCAGCGGCCTCGTCAGCGGCCTAGTTTTTCCTTCATTCAGGACAATAGCTAGATAAAGCCAAAGACCCCGAAGCATCCGGAGCGTCTCGGCTGTCCGAGGTCATCCGAGGTCATCATCATTTTCTTCGTCTATAAGACTGACCCAAAGACCCTCATTAGATAGGAAGAATACTAAGAGCTTCTCACACATATGATCATTTCCATCCGCTAGATGCAACAAGTCAATATGATTCTCTAACTTTTTGTTGGAAGAACCGAGGATTCCCCCTCAACTTCAGGATTAAAGTTAAGGTTTGAAGTCCTAAAACTTAGATCGTAGGACTTGATCGTAGGACTTTCTAGGACTCAAGTCCTAGAAGGGACCACTCGAAGATGTAAGGTCTTAAACGTCCTTCGATTGCAAGAAGAACAAACACACTAATAACCACCTTTTATCAAGTGCACTCAGCATTCCTGCGCAATCCAACAACACTTTTTGTGACCCAAGGTGTTTATAGTTAGTAAGCCGCTATACGGACCAGTCTTCTTCAGGGGACTGGGAAGACACACTTGGCGCGGCTGCCTAAGGCTGCCATGAGTGGTCCCGGTCAGATGAAAGGTGTGCCATCACCCTTCATCTGGCCGAGCCCAGATAATTGAAGAAAAAGGACAAACGACAAAATGAGAAAATGAAAGGAGAGGAGGAGACGCGAGTGCGTCTCACGGGTCTGCCTCGTGTAGTGACGAGGGCAAATCTTTACGAAGAAGGCGCTTGTTCTCGCCAACCTGATGAACCTATCAAAGCTTCTACCTGTTGCGAGGCTGACCAGTGTTGCTAATAATATTACAGTAAAACAATATATTGCAATACATAGAATACAATATGCGTTTTCTGATATTGTACCAATATAATAGGCAGGTTGTGATATTGTGACAATACAATATAAGGCTATCCATATTGGCAATATACCATCTGTATTGGCTGGCGGATCTTCGGGCAAAATGCACTTGTTTTGTTGACAATTAACGTCGACATGTGGGGACGTGTGCGAAGAAAACGCGTAACTGGTTTATTGTTTTACGTCAGGGGCAAGAAAACGCGCAGTGTATGTATGTAGGTACTGTAGTACCCGGTCTTGGACCACTGGCCAAAGTTGTTTCCATATCATGGCTGGTAAACCGTCTTCCCCGGGTGCTTTCCATGCTTTGGCCGCCATGGCTTTCCGCTCCACTTCGTCCAGGGTTATGTTCGGCATGTCCACCTCCATCCGGCGGGGACGGGTCCCTTCATCTTCGATGACGGCCGGCAGTGGTGGGAAGAATGCGCTGAGTAGCTCCTCCGCCTGTTCTGCTTTGTCCCTTGTCTTTGTTCCATCCGGCCTCTTGAGCGGTGGGATCTTGTCGCTCATGGTATCGCCTCCCGGTTTGTGATATCTTGCCGACTGCCAAATATTAGCTCCGTCCGCGAGAAAGTCATCCCAGTGTGTCTTCTTCTGCGTCCTGATGGCGCCATGGTATTCTTTGCCTGCTTCCTAGGCTCTCTCTTCCAGATCCGGCGACCTTTGACCTCTTCGGCGTTGTGATCTCGCCTGGTTTCTCCAGTACGTGTACGCCCGTCGAAGTCGGGTTAGATCTGTCGTCCACCATATTTTCGCGTACGGAGATGGCTTTGCTAACGGCACGAGCTTGTCGATAGCTTCGTGGACTACTCCCATGAGCCCGTCCGTTTGGGTCTGCACACCGCCGTCCCATGGCAGCCATCGGAGCCTTTTCCCCACTCTTTCTCTGATCGCTGTCCACGGTGCGTTCTTGAACAGCCGCTGTTCGCCGGTTCTCCTTTCCGGCACACCGAGGTCGACCTCGGTTCGGATTGCTCTGTGATCTGAACCATGTTCCGTCGGGTGGATCCCGCATGCTACTATCTCCTCAGCTAACTCGGCTGACGCCAGTATCAAGTCTATCGTGCTTGAGTGTTCCGAGTTCTCCCACGTCTTCGTCCCCCCGGGGAGAAGGCTAAGTAAGCTGTGCTCCTCCATGAGACCGATAATCGGCTCTGCCTCACCTTGTCTCCTGGCTGTCACGTCATCTCCTCCCCAGAGATGGTCATAACGGTTGAAGTCGCCCGCTAGGATCACGTCCGTTCTTCTCCCTGATGCGTTGCGGAACGTCCTCACTTGGGTATGCAGCATCAGGCTTTCTATCCATATTCCATATTCCATATGGAACGATTCTTGTATGGATTACGGATTCCTCCTCGTATGGAAGCTTATTCCATACGTATGGAATACAAGAAATGACGTCATCTATACTTTACCATTTCCGCATTAGGAAAAGCGCGCATTGTCTCGCTCATCTGTCAGCGCGGCTGGAATCCCTGATGCCTGGTTTTGTCCGACTTATTGTACGACTTCCTAGGACACACCCGTTGGCGACACTGAAAGTGAAAGTGTGTCGCCGATTCGTATCGCCGATGCAGAGGATTGCTCAAGTACAAGGGGAAACAGCCACTGAACGAATGGAGATCATTCGGGAGTACGCGTTACCACCATGGCGAGACCGTATCCCGGTGTCGTGCGACCCTGACCGGGAGAGAGCGGCGGAAGAAGCAAAGAGGGTGGATGGCATAGTCATTGCCACCTGCTCCTCGCAGAGAAGGGGCATGGTAGGCATGGGAGGTGTCGTACGAGACACGGCGATCAATAACGATGACGAGGTAGTGGCCAGCTACTCCATCACTCTCGGATTGACGGAGGAGCTGAACCTATACATCGCCGAGCTAGGAGCTATAGAGATGGTATTGAGATGTATGCCGTCTGGACTCTGCCGGCGGGATATGACTGTCATGACGAGCAGCCGCTCCGCACTAGAAGTCATACGGCGGCCACGACAACAATCCGGCCAACAGATCATACGGCAAATATACGACCATATCAAGCGTCTCGAAGACGAGGGCCACTCTCTCCGGATGTTGTGGGTTCCAGCAGGAGAAGAGGATTTCGCGCTGGGAACAAAAGCCAAAGCAGCAGCGCGGAAGGCCACAGAAGGAGAATGCAGACCAGACGTGCCACCACATCTAGCAAGATCCACAAGGATAAGACTAGCGATAACCAAGCAGCGGCAAACAAGAACACTACCAGAAAGAGTCGGGAAATACTCGAAGCAGATAGACACGGCACTGCCAAGCAAGCATACCCGTACTCTATATGACCCGCTGAAGAGGAAGGAAGCAGACGTACTGTCGCAGCTCCGCACCGGAATGGCGAGACTTAACAGCTTTCTGTGCAAGATAGGAGCAATGGAATCGGACACTTGCGAATGCGGGCAAGCATCAGAGACAGTGGAACACTTCCTATTCCGCTGCACAAAATGGACCGCGCAACGAGAAGGCATGCTGCGATGCTCACAGACAAAGATGGGAAACCTATCATACTTCCTGGGAGGAAAGGCGGCGTCTGACGGTGACAAATGGGCGCCAGACATGCGGGCAGTACGGGCGACGATCAAATTTGCCATTGCAACGGGGAGGCTTGACATGGACCAGAAGCCTCAGGCACACTAACTATTCAGATTGAATCCTACTAACATCATACAGTCTCATTTTGGCAGACCGTGCTTCAGCTGCTGAGGATAGGATGCTGAACACTTGGAGAAATTGGCCTTCAAGCAGGCCTGTCACTGCATATACATCAGATTGGAACAGTCAGTAAAGTGAAATTGTGGGGCTTCGGGTGATTATGTACGGTCGCACATTACCACATGGGTGACATAACCCTTTTGGGAAGCCTCAACCATGTGGAAATACTTAGTAATTTTGTGGACCCTTGCAAGACTACAGTATCGCACACTATCCGGAAGGTATCTCTTCATTTAGATGGCATGTCCACCAGGAAATATGTCGTGATAATTCCTGGTGACGCGTCACAATTCTTCCACTCGCACATCCACACCAGCATCAATACCCAGCCCATCGCCACCCCATAGCTGTTATGGGCTATCCCCATCGATTCCCTAAGTAAGCTCGGGTCTATCCATCATGAGATTGTGCGACTGACCTTGTCTTGTACGTAGATATGCCCGATCACGTCCTATCGCAGACATGTCCCGATGTTCCGAAGACCGTGGCCCCTAAATCGTACCAACGGAGCCACGATTTCATCCGCGATAGCTACCCAGGGTCGAATCTGTGTCCATATTGCGGGAGACGTTGGCCCACGAGTATCTCCATCCTCGACAGCTCGCCAGTCCCGTTTCGAGACGTTGAGACAGCTTCCACCTCCTCCGCTATACAGTCTATCGACCTAACAGCCTCTGATCGTTCCACGCCCTCACAGACGATCTTCACCGGCTCTGGAGACGGCCCTGGCCGTATCCTCGCAGCATCGCGGCCCTCCGCCGTGTATCGAGATGCCAAACTTACGCAGAGTCGGATCGCGAGGGGCATGGGGGCGAGCTCGTTGCAACTCAGTGAGGCTGTGGCTAAACAGAGCCAAAACAAGAGCAGACGGAAGATCTCGATGCGCCTCACCGTCTTCCTTGCGAGGCCTGGCCCATGGGAAATACTAGACGAAGACGAGGAGCCCCAGTGGTCTTTGGCTAGAGAGCTGCTGAAGGTCGCTTTGCGCCCCTTCGTCGACGAGGAACCATCTTTACCTGTCCACTTCTGGTTCGACAGCATCTTCTTCCCTCAGTTCAAGGACAAGCCTGCCCTCTCTTCTGTTCTTCAATTCGACAAGAGACTCGTTCAGAACGCCCATATTAAAGAGGGTATCACGGAGCTGAGCGACCTCGACTGGGAGAGACAGACAGTCGCAGAGCTTTTCGGCGAGGACTGCCCTTTTCGTTTCAGCAAAACAGAGGGCAGATATCTCCTTTTCCTTGTCTTCTATGAGCCATTGCCTCCTCGACCACAATTCCCGGCCCCTCGTCATATCAAGGCACCGAGGTCAGCCGTAAAGCCGTTCAAAAAGGAGAAAGGAATCAAGAAAGAGCTAGTCAAGGCCGAAGTGAAGGTACAACCAGCCTTGTTAATCGGGAGCGAGTTCAACTCGCCCTCCTTGAGCCCCTCTCTGAGCCCAGTTCTACCCCCTTCGAGAGCTAGCGCAGAAGACCAGATCGAGGTTATTACTAGCGACGTGGACGAGACCCGCGCGGGTCAGAAACGAGCTCGAGACTCTATAAGCTCAGCACTCTCGGTAGAGGCAGAGGATACGGAGCTCTCGGCTGGCCCTGCCTTCACTGCCCATGGTCCCGCTGCTGGAACCCGAGGAGTTAATACGAGGAGGCCAAGTAGTCGGCATCCTCATAAACAGACGAGGAAATAGTAGTTACTCTAGCTCAAGGTGACCCAGGTCCCCCATCAGCTCGTCTACACTATTGATAATATCGCCAGGTAGCCCAGTTCCGGAGAGGCTATTGTTAATAGGCTCAAGGTAGTTCTGCTCGAGGAGCTGAAGCTAAAGCATTGTCAGCTAGCTTTTGAGTGCGATAGAGTACTTTTTTACGTACGAATCTCTCTTGCCCTCCAACTGGACTCTCTGGGATGCTCAGCACCGGACTTGCCCCGCAGTCGAGATGAACCTGAATCTTGTCTCTAAGCCGTAAGTAGATTGCGAGGTGTGGTCGCTTATGATCAAGCTCCCCATCTAGCTGACCACCGAACTGAAGATCCCGGAGCTGTTGATCACACCAGTCTGTTGTTGTTGGGTCAAGAAGATCGTCTATATCGATAGAATCGACAGCGGCCATCATCTGGGCAAGCCCATCTCGAGCCGCAGGCCCTAGATGGACTGCCCAGTTCTCCACTTCGCTTGTATTATACAGATCCATTGGGATCCCGGCGACGAGATGCTCCCTATTCTTCTGTGGCCGGATGCGATGGCCGTTCCACATCTCCGTGAAGTCCGCAACCTCTTGACGGATCATGGGTCCATAGAGAGCATACACCGCGATCTGGTGAGCAAGACGGTTTGGTTGGAAGAGGCCGCTATCAATCAGCTCGTGTGAGAACGCGATCCAGCGCTGACTGACACCTTTAAGTAGCTTTTCCCACCAAGACTCGATCCGTTGGTTCGATGTGCTTGGGCCCCAGATATGACAGGAGCTCAGTCTCGCTCCCTGCCTATGGACTCGTTGGTCGTTATCATCGGTGGTATACCGAAACTCTGTCTGATCAAGGTCGGCGAGAATCGCCTGGGCTCCGGCCCAAAGAGGAGTCTCGATACCATGATCCGAGCGGGTGAAAAGGGGCCGGACCCCTGAGTACGACACGGTCCGTAGAAACTGTTTGAGTGAACTCAGCGCAGTCATGTTCCCCCTGCCGACATATATCCAGATGATGGCTCTCGAGTACGTGTCGATACAGGCGTAGATAGAGAAGCCGAAGTTCTTGAGCTTCTCGTACCCATCGAGAGACCACATGAAGTTAGGCCCAGGAACCTGGAAGTTCTTCCGGTGCTTCCAATCAGCAAGGCGTCTTTGTTCGGCCCGCTTCTTCCACTCTGGGTTCGTTTGGTACTCGCGATATAAGGTATTCTGGCCGACAAGGACGCCGGCACGGATGCGGACGTAGTGGTATAGATACCCCCTGCCAAATCCTCTGATGCTTGAAGATTGACGGTCGTCTTGGAAGAGGAACTCTCTTGCTTTTTGAATAGCATCCTGTCGTTCAGTCAGATCTCGGAAGCGCCGCTTCATGCCATGCTTCAGACGATACTCCTGTACAGTCCGCTCGGAGATCTCGATGCCGCGTCGCTTGAGATCACGGACGATGGAAGTGTCGCTATATCCGTATCGGTAGAAGTAGCCTTTGATCAGCTCGACGAAGGTGTTGGTATCAATCTTTGAGTGAAGGGGGGAGTACTCCTGTGCACCCCATTCCGCTAACCTCCTTTTCAGGGTTCTGGCGTCGAGTACGTGCCCATCGTCGCGGAGATGGGCACATATAGTGTCAATGGATAGTCCTTCTCGCCGCTGCTCGAGGATCCAGTCCTTGACGCCCTCCAAGTCTTTACGGGGCCTCGGCATTGTACGAGACGCAGACCAGGGGTTCGAGATCGTGGTAGAGGTCGGAATTCATACCTCCTTCCAAGGCTTCCAGCTGCAATATCCCCCTCTGAACCGGCATTATCGGAGCTTCGGCGCCGATGGAATGGCATCAGCACCGCTTGGTATGGCATCAGCTTTGCTACATTGAAAACAGTGCGCTATCATATCAATACTGTAGCCCCATATAAAAACGCCGAAAGCCTATGTGCGAAATAGCTCCAGTCATTTTCGTACATGGTTTTGTCACCCATGTGGTAATGTGCGACCGTAATTATGGAAGAACCGTACGAAACGAAAATAGCTTAGCGCAAAGGCCCTCTGGGGTGTGTCCCCCCGGGCGAAATAAAATCCATCCATCCATCCTAGCAGCTACATCGATCCTGGATACGTTTCGCCGTGCACCAAAAAAGAGTCAAAAGATACGCTCTGGCTAGGTGGACATGGCATGTTGATATTGATGGTCATTTTGGAGAGACGGTATTGTTCATGAAACCATACTGCTCGCCGAGCCACCAAATCAGCGGGGACCGGCCACTAGCGGCACAACAACTTTTGTTCCTGGCGGAAATCATGAACATGAACTTGTTGCCTGACTGCGTCGCCCTGAATGGTGCCCGCCGGGATTAACATTCTTCCGCTGTATTTCCATACGTATGGAATACAGCCATCTCATATGGAATACGAATAATCCATATGGAGCGTTCCATATGGATTAACTTAATCCATATGCGTATGGATAGAAAGCCTGTGCAGCATCTCCTCGTTTTCCCCTCCACGTACACCGAGATCACCAGCACATCCCTGTCAGGGAGTCGCAGCATCGCCCCCGTTAGGTCTGCTGACGCCATCGGGATCTGTTCCGCCTCTACGTCTCGTCGAATCCATAGCATGCTACGGATCGGCCACTGCCCATCATGCGTCTGCGTCGGTATCATCTTGGTCCAGCTGCTATGGCTGTTCGGTGTCGTCACCACCACACTGTCAATGGTTCTAGAGACTGTGCGAGCTCGCGACATTGGCAATTGGAGGTTTGGCTCTCGTCTGGGTCATGTAATTGCTGACTGGAGAGCTCCGAAAAGTCGTCTGATATTGACGACCCTCTTCGTTGCGACGTTTGAACAAAAGGCAGGCGTTGTTGAGGCATGGAGGTTGTCAGTAGTCCTCTGTAGAGTGACAGAAGAGGGTCTCGAGGGGCTGCCCGTGAACGATACCCTACCCTGTAGACCATGAATTTATACTTTCACTACGCGTTTTCTTGACCCTGACGTAAAACAATAAACCAGTTACGCGTTTTCTTCGCACACGTCCCCACATGTCGACGTTAATTGTCAACAAAACAAGTGCATTTTGCCCGAAGATCCGCCAGCCAATACAGAGGATATATTGCCAATATGGATAAGGTACATGATAAGCGAGTGAAACAGACAACGAGTGCAACACTTATAGTTACTGTACAGCTAAAAGTATAAATTTTGAATTTTTTAAAACAGGCTATTTAATTAAGTTAGTAGATTTTTAATAATTTAATTTTAGATTATTTCGTTAAAAAGTCATAATATGCTATTTTTTTCTAGACTTTTAATCAATTTATTTAGCTTATTATATTTAAAATTGTAACGGTCTCAAGGTACCATGCGCCACCCCCCTTTCGGTAACCCCCCCCTTTCGGTAACCAAAAAAATCGCCTTCCCATACAAAACTCACCAAGTTCACTTACATAGATTTCAGTCATTCTTGAACCTATTCGCAAGTCGTCGCCTTCAACATATAAAGAAATGGTTGGAGTTCATTTTTCAAAGTCAGCTAGCTATATAGGACTGGTGGTCCGTGGTTACCCGTTGGTTCATGTGTGAGGCAAGCCTCAAGGCGAACCAACTAAGCAAGCTTAGTTGGCCACAAAATTGCGAGACAGCCACAAAAATGCGAGACAATATCAGATTTGCTTGCAATTTGGTGCGTCGATGTTAACCGAAGAGGAACCGGGAAATTTTTTTGGAACTTGATCTTTAATGCCAAGGGGTACTTCCCACGCTAACGGTTTTACGCCTAGTTTACTACTAAATCTGGTGCTGTCTCGCGTTTTTGTGACTGTCTCGCAATTTTGTGGCCAACTAAGCTTGCTTAGTTGGCTCGCCTTGAGGCTTGCCTCACACATGAACCAACGGGTACCTGTATTTTAAAATTTGTAATCTAGCGCCTGAATTCCCTCCTGCCTCCTTATGATTGCTTCTCTTACTAGTCCTCTACAATTTATTTAAAATGGCTTTAAAACGGCCTCGGAGTGTTTATATGGAGGATAAAATGGCTGATGCCATATTTGATATTACAGAAAACAGCTTATTGCAATATTACGCCGCCCAGAAATACGGCATCCCTCAGCAGTCCATTTCCAACAGATTCCATGGCCAGACAGCCTTGGATGATCAGGTTCAGCCTAACTGACACTTATCTAGGAATCAGGAGCCTAATTTAGCTTCCTGGATTCTCCGTCAAGAGTTCTTGGGTTATGCTACCTCCCACAGTCAGATCCGTGCCTGCGTCGTGGCTCTCTTGAAACAACAAAACAAGAAGCAGGAATTGGGACGCAACTGGGTAGCCAAATTCATCAAACGCCATCTGGAGCTCAAGACCAAACCTGGGAGACGCCAGGAAGCCAACAGATTCAATTCATTCACCCCGAAAGCAGTCCATTAGTGTTACGAGCAGGAAGATCAACCCGGGTACGAACGGAAAACGTCGGAGCTCGGAACGGAACAAACAGACCCCGGTCGAACTGGTCGAACGGGAGCTTGTTCGACCACGTTCGACCAAAAGTGAAACCTTAACCTTAAATGGTCGAACAGGTCGAACAAGAGCGCGTTCGACCACGATCGACCAAGCAAATCAGAATAGTATATATAGTTTCACTCATTCCCACTTTCCCTGTCTAGATAACTCTCCAGCTTTCAATACAATTCGATTACTCAAGAACACTTCTTGACATTATCAGACGTGATACGCAACCCTACGCTCAGCACGCTACGCCTCGTCACAACTGCCAACATAAACCGATCGGGTTACGGTTTACTACGTTGGGAACCTTGACCGTCACAATTAGTACTTTAATATCAGGGAAGACGAGTACGGTTAGATTCAGCTGGAAAACACCGTAAACATTAATGAGGGCGGTATTATAACTAGTTTTAGTAAGTATCTAACCTTTTATTTATAGAACTAGCTAATTAAACTTGTTTTCTAGGTCTGGATAGTCTGGTAGTTGGGAGTTCAGATCCAAAACGAAAGGCCCTCCTCAAGGGCCCCCAGTCTCGTAACTGGACTTCATTTATTAAGGCTATCACTGCGGACGGCCGTGCCTTGACGCCTGGCACCATTTTTAAGGGCAAGGAACTCCAACAACAGTGGTGAGTGATGGGCGGGGACAAGAGACACTAGAAACCCACAACCCACCCAAAAGGCGGCTTGGTGATGACTGCGGTAGTGATGTGTCTGATAGAGCAAAAAGGGGTCAGGACCAAAGACGGGAAAAATAGATCAAATGAACAGGACCAAAGGTTACTGCATTCAGTACCATTTGATCAAACGGTTCACATCAAAAGAGGCTGGAAGAGATAGGCTGAAAAAACTGTAAACTGAGCTCAAAGATCAATCCTGCCTGAAGTCGGCGATGATGATCTTGGAAGAGGGGTCTTCCGTTCGTGCTATCTACTAACATCCAAAGCTTCCTCTTTTATGGTCCCAATGGGTCAGGCCACTAGTCCCTGTGCAGAGCAACCTTTCCTGTTGAAGGGGGCTGCAGCAGTCTTAGCCCTAGCTGTAGCAAGGATCTGATCAAGTGACCAGCATCCCCAAAGACAACGAGTCCCTGACTCAGTGGTTTTTTGAGGAATTCCGGAAAATAGCTGATTGGAATTATATAACTTCGCCTAATGGATAGACAGACAACCACATTGCTATCAGGTGGCTTAAGAGGGTCTATTTGCCTCAGATCCAGCCTGCCGACGAATCTAGTGCCAGGCTTATTATTCTGGATGGATATAGAAGTCATGTAACGGTGCGCTTTTTGGTTTATATGCCAAAGAATCAATATTAATTTGAAACCCGACGAATGGATTGCAACGTGCTTTTTGAACAATGTCTAGTGTTGCTACCTCTCTACCCATTGTTCTCATAGTTTCCAGCCGTTAGATAACAGTGTTTTAAATGCTTCGAAAGCGGCATATCAGAAAGTGTGACGGTCAAGGTTCCCAACGTAGTAAACCATAACCTGATTGGTTTATGTTGGCAGTTGTAACGGGGCGTAGGGTGCTGAGCGTAGGGTTGTGTATCACGTCTGATAATATCAAGAGGTATTCTTGAGTAATCAAATTGTATTGAAAGCTGGAGAGCTATCTAGACATGGGAAGTGAGAATGAGTGAAGCTATATATACTATTCTGATTTGCTTGGTCGACCGTGGTCGAACGCGCTCTTGTTCGACCTGTTCGACCATTTAAGGTTAAGGTTTCACTTTTGGTCGAACGTGGTCGAACGAGCTCCCGTTCGACCAGTTCGACCACACAACACTTCCACCGGGGTCTGTTTGTTCCGTTCCGAACTCCGACGTTTTCCGTTCGTACCCTGGTTGATCTTCCTGCTCGTAACAGAAACAGCTTGAAAAACTGGCTTCTCTGACTGATTCTGCACCTGTTAACAAGGTCAACTTTATACGGGCTTATGCCATATATCTGGGCGGCATGGTGTTGCGATAAGCAGAACTTATCGTGGGGTCGTTTTGCGGAGTAATTTCGGGAAATCGTATGCGATTACACAACTACCATCTGATAAGTGCCCGGCGCCGCGCACGCGAATATCTCGACGGCCAGCGGCCCAATCAAGACCGTTCCGGATCCTGGGGAACTGCTACACTCCGGCGGTGCGTTTAGTCCAGGAGTGGCGTTGTTTAGGCTACTGGCTGTCGAGATATTTGTGTATGTAGCGTCGGGAAGGGATAAGGGGGGGCTCGTCTCTACTGCAAGGACTACGAGATAATAATACACTAACCTTATGGCTCTTTAATCTTTAAAAATACGTCTTCTCAATAGATATATATATATATAAAGACCCTAGTAGATGGCCGGCTTACCGTCGACGAGGGGCGGTCCGCCTCCTCCCTAGCCGGGTCCAGCGCCCCCGATGGCCCCGGCCCCGAGTCGGACCTGGTCCCGGGCCTGGGTCTGGGTCATCGGGCACGGGGGTCCCTACCTGTACTCGTGTCTGCTGGGCCTGGCCCTGACCCTGGCCCCGCCGGCGGCGCTGTTTCAGCTCGTTAACGAGCCGGTTCAAGCTCCGGCCGGCGCGTAAGAGCTCTAGCTCTGCAACAGCCTCCTCCTCACTCTTACCGGACGCCGTGCGGGCCAAGAGCTCGTCCCATATCACCTTCCGGCGACAGAACTGCACCCTAACCCCATTCCCCGGGCGCCAGCGGCTTCCCCACATCTCTTCCAGCACCCGTACGGCCGGCTGGCCCGCAATCCCTTCTTCCCACTCCTTCCAGACGTCCCGCACCGTAAAGACCTTAGCCAGGGCTGTAATGACGGGCATACCCGGTACTAGAGGCTCTGGGGCCGGGGCCGTATTGAGATTCAAGGGGGGAGCTGTTGACGGCGCCGGCGCCGGCGCCACTGCTGGCCCGGCTCCGAAGTAGCCGGTAAAGGTGATAGGGACCTTGCCCTGGAGGAGGGCATCGAGGCCGCCCTGAAGCCCCTCTAGCCGGGCCTCTAGCCGGATGGCGAGCCGCTGGCTATTCTGTAAGAGGGCCTCGCGCGTGCTCTCTAAGACGCCGCTTAGCTCTGGCAGCGCGCGTTGTACGAGCAGGCTTACCGGCTCCGTAGCCCCTACCGCGTCGGACCGCACGACGACGGCGAACTCGTCCCACTCGGGCCCGTTAAAAGGGGCGTAGGAGAAGAAGGGTAGCGACGGATAGCGGGGCTGTAAGACAGCCAAGTCCTGCAAGAGTACTATACGCAGCCGCCGCATAAGCTTAAGGAAGCCGTCGGCAGCTAGATCATCGTCATCGAGGCCGCCTTCTGCCCAGCATTGCCGGCGCGCGCGCGCCTCAAAGCGGGGCTCCCACTCCTCGATCCACGGCCAGAGCTGCTTTTGTAAGACGTAAGGGGGTTCGTGGGCGGCACGCGCGAGGAAGTAGTCCCCCGGGGACGCCGAGAAGCCGGCGACGATACGCATGAACTGGCGCGGTAGGTGTGTAAGATAGGCCTGGCAGAGCACGCTCTGGTTCCAGCGGCCGGCCTGCGAGATCTGGGCGAGCGACGTGCCGTGGGTCTCCGCGTCCTGAGCGCCTACCCTGCGCGGGAGGTGCGTCTTCTTCGACGCAATAAGGCCGGCGGCGCCGAAGATACGCCAGGTCTCTTGTAGCTGCGTCGGGTACGAGAGCTCCTGCTCGCGGTCCCGTCCGACGAGGACCTTGATCCGATACCAGTCCTGACGGCGCCGGAAGGACGGGGGCGGTTCGCCGGCGACGTGCCAGCGCCAGAAGAAGAGCTGCGCTAGGGCCCCTTGCGTACAGAATAAGGGGTCCTTATGCCGGAGGGCGCCCATAAACTCCTTCCTCGCCGTCTTATTTAGCTTGCCGTCTCGTAAAAGGCTTACAAGACAACCACAGAGGGTCGGGCCTTCCGAAGGCGGATAGTCCAATAGGGATAGGTCTGCAAGCTCCATCTTACGGCGGTTCTCCCCCCGTAAGAGGTAGTAGTGGCCGAAGAGGAGGTCGACTCGCGTACGGAGGTTTTGCGGCGTATATGCGGCCCCGCTGAGAAGGAGATCCTGGATCCGGAGCCATTCATTGGGGGAATAGCCGGCCTGGATCCCGTCGGTCCCGCGGTCTTTAAAGGAGGCACGGTCGTGCTTCCCCCGCTGCCGGCCCCGTTGCTCAAGGAAGCCTCGTACGGCGGCGCCCCGGGGGTTCTCCATATTCGCGTTACCGTGGGCCACCTGGAGCCGCCAGAGCTCGATAACGGCCGCGACATAGGCGTCGATAGTGCCCCTCGTAAGCAGGGATCCTTCGGTAAGGTCTACTGCAGCCGGCGCAAGGGCCGTGGGTGGCACGTAGCCCTCGCGGTCGTCCGCGAGCAGCTCGGCGGCCTCGGCCAGGGGGATCTCTAAGGCTTCGGCTAGGCTTTCGGCCTCTGCCAGGGCCGCGGCCTCAAGCTGCTCCTGTTCGAGCTGTTGCCGTAGCTGTACGGTCTCGCCTTTGCCCTTACCCCTACCCCGCGCCCGTAGCTTCTTCTGCGGCGGCGCTACGCGTCGTAAGAGGATATCCTCCTTGAGCCACGCCGCCAGCTTGTCCGGCGTTACGAGCTCGCCGTCGGGCCAGCTATAGAGCGAGCCGTCAGCTGCAGCCCGAGGCATATGGCACCAGGCCTATAGGTATTCGTCTGTTAGCCGCCGAGGGGGTCCTACTTAAAAGGAGGGGGAAGGGGGGGCCGGCCGGGGGACGCGCCTTCCACTCCCGCTGCTTCGCCGCGTAACTCCGCGCCGTGTTCGCCGGCTGTTCGTCCTTCTTCGCCTGGAGGCCCGCCCTCCGGGCAGCACGGGCGCGCTCCTCAGCGGCGGTGTACGAGTCGTCGGCGGCCATCTCGGTCGACCGGGGGCCTTCGAGGTGGTGTTTTTCTTAGGCTTGGTAGGCTGGAGACCTGATAAATGGGGGGACTTATCAAATGCACTTATCAGGCGTCGCGCACACGATTTCACACGATTTCACGGGTCGGGTTTTGCGGGCGATAAGTCGTCACGTGGTCTAAGCGAATTACGACGCAATTACGCGCACCATCGATAAGCCGTTTTCTGTGATATAAAATATGGCATCAGCTATTTTATCCTCCATATAAACACTCCGAGGCCGTTTTGAAGCCATTTTAAGTAAATTGTAGAGGATTAGCAAGAGGAGCAATTATAAGGAGGCAGGAGGGGATTCGGGCGCTGGATTGCAAATTTTTGAAGTGCACGGTGACCACGGACCACCGGTCCTATATAGCCAGCTGACCTTAAAAAATAAACTCCAGCCATATCTTTATATATTAAAGGCAACGGCTTGCAAATAGGTCCAAGAATGACTGATATCTATGTAAGTGAACTTGGTGAGTTTTGTATGGGAAGGCGATTTTTTTGGTTACCGAAAGGGGGGGGTTACCGAAAGGGGGGTGGCGCATGTTAGTGTATTGCAACTAGCTGGGCCACTCTACAGAGTATACCAAACTTAAGGAAGGAAGAAGAGAGAGAAAGAAGAAGAGAAGGAGAGTAGAGGGAGGTCCATCCATAAATATACTCGTCATGGTGGCTTAAAGTCAAAAAGTGGGCCACGAAAGGCCGAGGGGTTCTGAGGCCACCTACGGGCACAGCCCGTTACAAAATCTAACTGTTGCACTCGCTTGTCTGTTTCACTCGTTTATCATGTACGTTAGACTTATATTGTATTGTCACAATATCACAACCTACGTATTATATTGGTACAATATCAGAAAACGCATAGTGTATTGTACGTATTGCAATATATTGTTTTATTGTCACATTATTAGCAACACTGCATTAGTGGGATGATGAGAGGTTGATATAATACAGGAGCTAGAATAGTAGGTAATTGTTTTGGGGGGTGGTCTCTTTCCTAAGCCAGGCCACAGAGGGAAAAACTACGATAGCGTCAATCATAGGTGATTAAAGGCGTTGCCAGCTCTTCTGCAAGCTAGTATACATGGCTTAGTAGGTATACTTGAATGCAGGGTTGTGCTCCCCAAGCTCCTCAATCTCCTCCTCGCTTAGACCCTGAATCCTATGATCCCCCTTTCCGGAAGCTTTCCTCTGGTTCGCATGGCGGAACCAAGCCCAGAAGCCAAGATAAATAAGCGAAGCCATAGCGATAAAGGCCATGGAAATGGCGTGTCCCTTGACGTAGCGAGGGCCGTCGACTTTTGGATACAACTATTCCATTGGGTCAGAGCATGGTGATATTCTTGGTAGGTTGAGTAACTTACGAAAGGAGCGGGAATTCCAGCCATGTTGCCAATAGTTACCTGCAGACCGGTTGCAACTGTACGTTTGCCGTAACGGGGATTGTTGCTCGGAAGCCAGGCGAGAGGCAAGCCAACCACGACATACAATCCCATAGCAGCGAGGAAGCAGCCACCGTACCGAACAGTTCCGGAGGAATCGCTGACGAGAATGGCGTATCCGACCGTGCAGATGAGGCCGAAAAAGGCTGTGAAGACAGCACGGCGCTGGTATCGATCAGAAAGCCAGGCAACAACGAGGTAACTGATGGCTCCCAACGCATAGACAGGAATGGTAAGAGCCTGGACTTGAGCGATGCTCCAATCTCCAAGGCCACGGATAATCGTGGGCAGGAAGGTTGAGTATCCGTAGAGAATAACATCAACGCCGAACTGGCCAAGGGCAAAGAGCCAGATCTTCCAATCCTTGAGGCCAGCGTACACATCCTTCTTGTGCATCTCGTCCCCAGACTTTGTATGTCCGACCTGCTGTCGCATGCGGAGGTTGATAAGCTCGCGTTCTTGGATGGTCAGGTAGAGCGCCGTGTCGGGCGAGTCGGCGAGCCACCACCAAATCGAGATGCCGAGGAAGACTGTGGGGATGCCCTCGATGATGAGGATCCATCGCCAGCCATTCTGGCCGCCGACACCGTGCATGAACCCGATACCATAGGCGAGGAGACCGCCCAAAGAGCCGGCGATGGCGGCGGAGACGAAGAGGAAACCGATTCGGAGGCCGTATTCGCGTTTCGTATAGAACATGGTGAGATAAATCGTCAGGCCGGGGAAGAGACCGCCCTCAAGCCCGCCGAGGATAAGGCGACACGCGATGAGGCCAGGGTAGCTCTGCACGATGCCGGTCAAGGTCGCGACCAGGCCCCAGCCGACGGTGATGAACGCGAGCCATCGCGAGGGGGTGAACTTCTTGAGGACCAGGTTCGAAGGCAGCTCGGAGAGGACATACGTGACGAAGAGCACCGAGACGGCAATTTGATACTGGTTGCCCGTCATGCCGAGGTCCTCTTCGAGGCCGTATAGGCGCGCGTTGCCGATGTTGACGCGGTCGAGGAAGCTGAAGAGGTAGAGGAGCATGACGGGCGGGACAATCCGCCTGTCGAGCTTGCGGAGGAGGGCCTTTTCGGCTGCCGGGTCGATGTAAACATCACCGTGCCCGGCGATGTTGCGCTGCTCTTCCACTTCCTTTGCGGAGTGGGTGTCGAGGTCCATTGTGTCTGCGATTGTCTTGGATGGGTCTGTCTTGGACGCCATGGTAAATGATGGATAGAATCAAGTGTGATCGAAGTCAGACGATGAGAAGCAGAGCTGGAGATGGTTGGGGTAGGAATGAGATTGACGAGACGGCCGTGGACCATTTATGGATCTCCATCTCCGCCATCTTACCCCAGAAATCTGGGGTTGACGGCAACAGAAAGTGAGGAGAGATAGCTACCGACTAGCGCGACTCGCCCAGAGTCTCTCACTTCCAGGCAGGGATAGTGTAAGTTCAGCCTCCCTCTCCGTTATCGACCTGCCTTGTTCGGGGTGGGTCCCCGTCGGTTGGGATTGGACTGCCGGTGAGGAGGTCTGGTCTGGTCGGTATCTGGGGCGTTGCCGATGGGTTTCTCGGTGAGGGGTTGGCGTCAGTGGTTGGTTCCGTCAGGGCGCTCCGCTTTTCTGGCGAATCCTAGTTCTCCAAGGACTGGTCTAGTCCTCGAGGGCTTGCGATAGGGCCGTTTCGTTGGAGGGTGCGAGCCAGTGCGTCACGGCCATCCGCCTCCGCTGCTGGTTCGGAAAGTTCCATCCACGTGGCTCACGCTTATCAGCCAACCCCGGCAGGTAGGAATCGCATGGTTCTTGTGCGGGCAGCTTCATTCGGGGCTGTTGAAACCGTCCTGAAGATAATGCTCAGCGTGATGGACGGCCGGCCTGGAAGCCCGAGATTGCTTCAGGGTAGCGTCAGGGTCAGGCTTTCTATCCATACTCGTATGGAATAAGTGATGGAGTATGGAATGTTCCATACTCCATACCATGCATTACTACGGAAGTCCATATTGCAGACTGGGCCAAAAGTGTACCCTGGCCTCAACCAAGCTAGGGTCACACCCAAGATGTGTCCACGCACGACTTCAATAGAAGGATACCCCTAGATAATACATATCTCATCAATGTCATTTTGAACGATAAGCAATGACGTTCGCGGTCTCTATTCTTCAATGTGTATACAATCTCTTTCTTGGACTTGAAGTTGTAGAAACCGGCAAGAAGAATCTTCTCTAGCCCCTTCTTCATCGCCAAAGAAATCTGGGTTAGTATCAACTCAGTTTATACAGCATACAGAGGTTTGTTGACATGTTGTCCCTTTGTTTATTTACTTCCTCAGCCGCCCTTACCTGGTTGCTGACATATACTTTGCCGATCTTAGGTTAGCTTACTGTCGCCACAGCATCAGGATCTTCCTGCCCCACTGCTTCATTTCCTCACAACCTTCGCACTTGTTGTGTCGATGCCTCAACCAATTACTTCTATGGCGACGATGATCCCGGACTCTACCGATTTGACTCCTGCTGGGCTGAAGACACAGGAGGAGAAGTTGATCAATGGCGGCTTCCCCCCAGCCCGACTTGCAGCCCTCCCAACGAAGGTACTGGGTGTGAATACCCGGACTTTCACATATGGCGGCCCTCAGCCTACATCAAATCCCGACCTAACTATCTGGGCCGTTGGGAATGCCTTGAAGACATGTTCAAATAAGGTCTTAGATCTAATAGACCTAAGCAAGGTTGGTTGATTCTTCCTTCATTGTGACCCCATGTCGCTTTTCTTTTTTTTAACCTGCATTGGCCTGTTCGACAACTTGAGATCCGCATGAGGCCTAAGGTCTTTGGTCAAGAAAAGAGGCCATGTACAGTTACATTCAATGGCAGCCAAGGCCTGAATGTGAATGACGATGGATTCTGTCGTAGAGGGCGACTTCTGGCCGGCTTGGCCGTGGTCCTGTTGTATACTCTCCTCCCGATTGTATTGTGCCTGAAAAATGGCCATCTGGTAGTTCTCAGGTGGTGGACGAGAAGTTGGGACTGTCAAGGCTTGCTGTGACGGTTTGACTCGTCGACGGGGGTTGGGGGAATCCGCCGTGAGGTCAATTGGGTTGTTGGAACGAGCATTGTTGATGGGGGCATTAGAGAAAAATTGGTTACAATGAGGACAGTAAGGGGCTGTAGGAAACTGGGCTTGAATGTCGGTGTGTGGCGTGCCGCCCCCAGTTGTGATATCTGGGCAGCTTGGGCAGAACGGAGTGAGAGAGGGAGCCATTGGAAGGTTGTGATGAGATTGAAAGAGATTGAAAGGCAGACAAGACACAGTAATGCGCATTAATGCGCTTTTGAGCTACGTTGCTGGTTGCCCAGTTATCCTCTTCTTAGTGATCGCCTCTCTGACCGGGATCAAGTCGTTGCCACGATAGCAACTCATTGACCCCCGACTTCTTCATAGACCGTGTCTTTATCTGACTATCTATCTAAGCAGATATGACCCATGTCAGTATTTAGTTAAGTGTAATCTTAAAGTGACGATGGTGTGGACCTAGCAAGCATTGGGTGGGTAGTTGGGATCAGGGTACACTTTTGGCCCAGTCTTCGATATGGACTTCCGTAATTACCCACCTGCGGCTAAGACCCACCTACCGTACAGCAAAAATACAAATTCCCCATACAAAATGTCCGATTTCACTTACACAGTATTTGGCCAAAATTGAAGTTATTTACATGAAACAACTATATCTTAGTGAGAGTTTCATGTTGTTTCATATTATAATATTACTTTTCATATTACAAAAGCGGTATGGCCGCATATCACCTATGTAAAATTTCTGCAGATGGCTCCTTCACGACTTGACCTCCTCGAATCTTCATGGAATTTTTATCCACACCAGCCTTCCGGAACCGCCTTGAAAATGCCTCGAACGTCTTATACAGAGGATGATGTTATTGAAGCCATACTGGATGTCACAGATAACGACCTCTCTCAGGACCAAGCCGCCCAGAAGCACGGCATCCCTCAGACCACTCTTTCTCGTCGACTGAGAGGCATACCGTCTAAATCTGAAGTCACCCAGCCTGCCCAGTTGTTATCCAAGTCTCAAGAGGCCAGATTAGTCACCTGGATACTGAGACAAGAGGCCTTGGGCTATGCTCCTTCACACAGTCAAGTTCGCGCCACCGTCGCTGCCCTCTTGAGACAACAAGGCCGGGAAAGGTCTATCGGTGTACACTGGATATCCAGGTTCATGAAACGCCATCCAGCTATCAAGACCAAGATAGGGAAACGCCAGGAGGCCTCAAGATTCAATTCTTTTACCCCAATGGCTGTCAATTGGTACTTCGATATCCGCGAGACGGATTACGGTTGGATCAAGCCTGAGAACACAGTTAATGTCGACGAGGACGGCATCATGGCTGGATTTGGTGAGTAGTTATCGTTTTTGATCATAAATCTCACTAATCCATTCCGAATCTAGGCTTGGATTCACTGGTTATTGGCAGTAGCGATCCCAAGAGGAAGGCCTTCCTCAAAGGCTCTCAGTCCCGCGCTTGGACTAGCTTTATCGAAGCCGTGACTGCAGATGGCCGTCTTCTGAAACCAGGGATTATCTTCAAGGGCAAAAGACTTCAGCAGCAGTGGTTTATCGATGAGTTCAAGAAGATAGCTGACTGGTATTATATCACGTCCGACAACGGCTGGACCGACAACCACATCGCAGTTGAGTGGCTCAAAGAGGTCTACCTACCTCAAACCCAGCCAGCAGATGAGTCTGATGCCAGACTCATAATATTAGACGGCCATGGAAGCCATGTATCTGTACGTATCTAACTGTTCTGAGTCATGAACCTCACTGATTCAAACATAAGGATGAATGGATGACCACCTGCTTTTTGAACAACGTATATTGTTGTTACCTGCCGGCTCATTGCTCTCATGGCCTACAACCGCTGGACAATGGCGTTTTCAATGCCTCCAAGGCTGCATACCGCAAAGAACTCCAAAAACTGGCAAGTCTGACTGATTCTGCACCGGTGGATAAGGTCAACTTCATCAAGGCATATGCCAAAGCCAGGGAAGTGGGTATGACGAAGAAAAATATCCTCTCAGGCTGGAGAGTGACTGGAAATTGGCCAATCTCACGACGGAAAGCCCTCATACATCCCGAGATTCAACCAGACAAGAAGGAAACTACTCCTGAATCAGAGGGTCTCAGAGACGGGCAACGCGACTCTGATAATACGCCAAAAACCAGCCGTCATATCAGAGATCTGGGAAAAAACAAGAGCCGCTCAACCAGAAGACGGTATTCTGTGATATCGAAAGGGTTTGAAGTCCAGGAGTCAAAGATAGCCTCCCTGAGCGCAAGAATCACCAGTCTGGAGGAGGAAGTCGGCCGTTTAAGTAGAGGCAAGAGGAGAAAGGCCATACCCAATCCCAACAAGAAGTTCATGACATTAGCCGAGGCTCTAGTGGCTGCTGGAACTATTCCCGAACCAAACCAGGCAACTGAAGAGGCAGGGGCTGTTGAGGATGTGATCGAGGTGGGAGGGATGCAAGAGGATGAAAGTTCAAATTCGGAGGCGGAAGAGTTACCCGTCGTACGCACCCGCACAGGCCGTGAAGTTAAAAGACCGAGAAAATATTAAATTTTATTCAATCCTAAACTCAATTTCGTAAAAAATTGTATTTTTATTATTTTTGGTGACTTTTTCCCATGAGGTTGAAAAAGTGCATTTTGTATGGGGAATTTTTATTTTTGCTGTACGGTAGGTGGGTCTTAGCCGCAGGTGGGTAATGCATGGTATATTGCACTCCGGAAACCTCCGATTACTGATCGAACACAACGGCTCCGGCTTGCCTGGGCTGAGGAGCATAAAGATTGGACGATTGATGACTGGATGATGATTTTATGGTCTGACGAGACCTGGGTTACAGGTGGAAGGCACACACAGACATGGGTTACGAGAAAAGCAGGCGAAGAGCTTGACCCAACGTGCATTGTAGAGCGAATCCAGCGGAAGAAAGGTTGGATGTTTTGGGGCTGCTTTTCTGGGCTTGCAGGCAAGGGGCCTGGAGTCTTCTGGGAGAAGGACTGGGGCACGATTAATACTCAGAGCTACTGTGACCATATTGTCCCAGTTGTTGATGGCTGGCATCGTCTCCATTCAGAGAAGGAACATCTCTTTATGCAAGATAATGCTCCAGCTCATTCAGCTGCTGAGACTCTTCGCGAACTACGAGCGCGTGGTATCCGTGTTATTAAATGGCCACCATTTTCGCCAGATTTAAATCCTATTGAGAAGGTATGGAATCGGATGAAGAATTATATTGACGAGCATTTTCCAGAGCATATGTCATATGATGTATTGAGGGTTGCTGTTAAAGAAGCTTGGGACAGAGGTGTTTCTAATGAATTTCTTATGGGCCTACTAGCTACAATGCCGCAAAGATGTCAAGATGTAATTGATAGCAAAGGAATGCATACGAAATGGTAGATTGAGCAAATTTTGATCTATTGCAGGTACATTGCAAGCCCGATAAGTGACCGGTCTGACCCCCCTGTCTGTGTGGGTCTGACCTAACATTACTTCAAGCGTCAACCTCCGTACCTCCTGGACAGGGGTCCGTTGACTACTAGGGGGGTCTCGTCATTTCACTTCAGCTCAACCCCCCGTTCGTCCCTCACGGGGGGGGTCGTTGACTAGTCAAAAGGTCGACGACTCAGCAAATTGAGGTACCTCAATCCACACCTAATTTTTGGTGTGGGCAATGTACCTTCATTATAGCGATTACATGGGGTAAGTTGCATCGGTATTGTTCCAAACGGAAAGTCGGAGCAGTGTGTAAGTGACCGACCAAAACACCATTTTCATCATTTCTAGTCATCTATTTCGTCTTTTGGGACCAGAAATTCGCCCTGACTAGCATCAATCACATCTTATGAGATAACCTCAATTCCATCAACCTCAAAAGTCAACTGTTTCTTTCCAACAGCCCGTTCCTGTGCGTTGAAAATAGCAAAGTTGACTGCCTCTTGTACCACCTCGGGGTCGTAGTCTCTCGGCCAAGTTCCTGTTCCTTGCCATCTGTTGTCAGCTATTCCTAGCTGTTGAAGCTGGCGATGAAGAGCATATTTCTGTGCAAGCCACTGATTTGAAGCAATGTGAGAGCGCCGGTCTGTTTTGGACCACGAGTTGCTGCGTTTTAGCTGCAGCTTTGACAGCGGCTTCCAGGCTCTTCTGGGGTCTGAATAGATGACTTCTAACCTCACAGTCGTGATGCAAGTCCTGACATGTGACCTGACATCACGTATCCAACGGCGTAAAAAGAGACCTTCATCTTGACTATCTCTCTTCAAAATTCGCTTCTTCTCATCAGCCTGTGCAGCTTGTCGATTGTATTCATCCTTCGAGACTCGAAGCCTAGCATCAGCGACACTGATTGGGCCGTATTTTTCTACAAGCACCGTCTGTGCTTGAAGGGCTGACCGTCTCGTAGCCTTATCTTTGAGACGGTGCATCTCCTGAGTTGCGGTAATACCATTCAGTGCAAGTGTGTTGCTAGCCGTGACTGCGTGATCAAATACACGCATGACTGACGGAGTCAACGGCAACCCTGATGTAATTGATGTGTGAATACGAAGCATCACGTAGTCCTGATATCTCTCTATAACCTTCATTTTCAGTGGTGGCGTGGCTGCCTCCGCCCAGTTGTATGATAATAAGGGCACCCTCTGGGGCGTGACCGGGGTTTCGAAGCTATCACGGTTATGCCGTTGTGGTGTTACTATTACTGATGAAGAGCCAATTTCCACATGACCTGGAAGACTCTCAAAAGAGGTATCTGCAGTCAATGATGACAGCGGATCAGTGAGGTTATTCAGGACCTTAGTTGGGTCATGAGGAAATAAGCCGCACTTTCCCCAAGCAGATAAGATCGTCATCTTAAAGGTGCGTTCTCGTATCTCTTGGACGTGGAATAAGAAGTCAGTCTTATTGAAGTCAGTTGTGCCGTCAGCAATTTCCCTATAAAGGATATGCTGATGCCACTGCTTATATGCATTAAAAACACCAACATCAAGAGGCTGAAGATAATGCGTAAGATATGGAGGCATAGAAAACAGCTCGATATTGTGTTGACTGCAAAAATAGAAGATTTCATGCGTAAAGTGGCTTTCACACCCATCCATAAGAAGAAGCCGCTTCTCTTCCGGATTGGAAGGCCGTGTAAGTCGCTCGAAATGCATAGCCCACTCGAGGGCTAGGATGTCATTGATATAACCCTTGCTGCTAGTTGTGATCGTAGCATCGTCACTGAGCCGATTTTCAACCCATTTGACGGGAATGTTGACGCCGGGCATGATGATAAAGGGAGCAATAGAGTCACCAGCAGCTGAAATTGACTCAACTGTGGTCACAGAGATAGTGGTGTGTGCATCGGTTAGAATGGGTTGTTCAACTTCTCGAAAAGTCCATATGAAGGTGCCTTTTTGGAGATATCCGATCATAAAGCCCGTCTCATCGAAGTTCCAGATATTCTCAGCTTTGATGCTATTCTCACATATAAAGCGCTGAAAGCTGCAGAAGAAAGCCACGATGTGGGCGCGGTCTTGCATCGCCTTACGCCTCACATCCCGGGTGACTGACTTCCTCACGTAAAAGATGTGTTTCCAACGCTTCATAAAGCGCTTAGCCCAGCTATGTGACGCCTTATTAGACTGGCCACATGCCTTCAAAATAGCATTTGCGTTGTGTTGAAGAGATCGAAGTTGAATGTGGTGCCCTTGCGTAACCCGGCGGTGTGCCCAACACAGTATTGCTTGCTCCTGCGTGTCGGTCAAGAGAGTGTTGTTACCTCCATTTCGTATGACAGGATTCGCTCCACTAAGACGGGACCGGAGTCTCGGATACGAGACCTTTAAGGCTCGCGATGCTGCAGCTATGGAAGGATAATATCCCTCTCGGAAAAGGTCTGCTGCAGCAAGGATACGAAGCTCAACATTCGCATCATTGTACCGTAAGAAAATGGGCTTTCCAGTGCCGGGGTTAATATATTTGTTAACTGCGGATTGCTCTGGTTCTTGGCTACAAGATGTGCTGTTCTGATTACGAATTGATGAAGAACTCATAATGTTGTGGTGGTTTGAAGTTATAGTGTTATTGGTGATGCTGTCAATTTGAGGATGTGGTGATGCGGGGTTGCGGTTGCAGTTGCAGTTGCGTCATTGCGTCGAGAAAGGCATACGCCGTTGCACGTAAGAGAGTTATTTTGTTAAACGTAGGTACATAATTTTACTAGTGCACACACCTATTTTCTAGGTACTATTCCTAGCTTGCTGAGTCGCCGACCTTTTGACTAGTCAACGACCCCCCCGTTCGTCCCTCACGGGGGGTTGAGCTGAAGTGAAATGACGAGACCCCCCTAGTAGACTTAGACACAACATGTTGGTTCTCGGGCCTTGAAATTCAACTAGACATAGAATTGGCAATTGTGAGCTACATACACACACACACACAATTTATTACGCCCGGTGGCTTACAGCCAATAGGGCACTAGTTGTTATTGTACATATCCGTTCCCCAAGCTTTGCCATAATCTCGTAAAAGCCCATACAGCGTCCAATTTCTGCTTTTGCCTCTTCATTTTCCATCACTCCGCCGGTCTTGTGGGGTTTATATTATTAGCAAGCGAACTTGAAGGCTATTCTCCAAGTGTTCAGAGTCCTATCTACGGCGGCTGAAGCGGTGCCTGCTGTCCATAGCACGAGGTGTTTAATTAGTGGATGTAGGATAACTATCATATGGGTTATATTATAATATATTACTTTATTGCCATATTATTAGCAACACTGCGCAGCGGCAATCAACGAATGGATGCGATAAGTGTGATGTTGCCATTTATAACTCGCCAGATTGTTGGGACTTCCATCATAGGCTAATTTAGGTGAGCCAGGGTGTACCTTTCAATTGCCTCATTCGTGACCGCCACGGAGGTTTATAACAGCCCATGGGATGGGGAACCCCAGCAACACGACGGCCCCACGCCTGGTGTTAAATTAGCCCTAAGAGTATGCCAACCATCCGTGCCAGGCATTTCTCAGTCTTTCCGTGGTAGAAGCAGAGATGTAGGCGCTATTTTCCAGCCTAGTTTGAAGTTGCCTGAATTTCTTTGTCGGGGCCCGTTTCTCAAAGAGAATGTCTAGTTCTAGGTAAGACAGCTTCTTTGTTTCAGGCAGTCGATAATAGCACCAAAGTAGGCAAAGGAAGGCCGTGCCAGCGTAGACAAAGCACACCTTTCCCTTAAGATTCCAGGCAGTCGGGTTTAACATCTGGGGGGCCAAGACATTGTTGATGATAATGAAGATATTGTATGTTACCCTGGCGAGCGCGACGGTCTTGACACGCAGTCGGGTTGAGGGGATTTCGGCAACCAGGACGTAGCACACAGGGCCAATGGTCAGGTTGTAAGTGAAGGTCATAAAAATGATCAGGCCACCTAAAGCCCAGTTCACTCCAGTAGGTTTGCTCCAGACAACCGATATTATGCCACCAATAACCAAAAGCAGGACAGCTGAAAACAGGCCTGAAATATAAAGTCTGCGACGACCAACAACGGAGAGGAGAACCCAGGAGATCATACCTCCTAGGATACCTATGGCATACATGCCGGTTGAGAGGCTGAAAGAATGCGACGGGTCGAAACCGGCCTGTGAGAGGAAGTATGGTGCGTATCCAGTCAAGGTGGAGCCGCAAAGCGCCTGGCATGACCAGACGACACATGCTATTTCGGTCCTGCGCAGGTTTGCGCCTCTAAAACAGTCCTTGTAGCTCGAACCCCCGTGGTTGTACTTCTTTTCGATCATGTTTGTGTGCTCCATCACGATTATCGTGTCTTCAATGTCAAGAACGTTCCCGTTGCAGAGCCGGGCAAGAGAGCGGCGGGCGTCTGCCTGCCTTTCATGACGAATTAACCACCCTGTCACGAGCATGGGTTAGCTAAGCCCCATGGACCAAGTATGACGCCAAGAGGGAGTTCCTTACATGGGCTATCAGGGGCCAAATAAACACCGATTAATAAGGGGCCCGCCCAGGCCCATTGCAATGCGAATGGAAGGCGATAGGACCACTCGGACTCATTCTGCACAAGGATGCGGAGGACGCCAGTCCCAATCAGCTGCCCAACAAGCCAGCACATGTTTACGTTGCTCAACACGCATGCTCGCAAGGTAGATGGCACGACTTCGGCTGCGTATGTCGCTGCGAGCGTTTGAATGACACCCCAAGGTATTCCTATGGTCGACTTTTATTAGTTCACCGACTCGTAAGCAAATCAGGGGAGATCTGTACCACATAATGCCTGCGCGGCTAGCAGGACCTTGATGTTGGTTGCAAAAAATGCCGGGAACACAGCGATACACATCCAGAGGAGGCTTGCAATCATCATCTTCCGATATCCGATGTTATAGGTGATATACCCATGTGATAGGAGACCGATGATTTCGCAGACTACCGCGGCGTTTTGCAGACCCATCTGCCATGTGGGTGAGATCTCGTAGCGCTGCTCCTCGGGCGAGTGTGCCAGTGACTTGGTTGGTGACCCATATCGCCGCTGAAACGCGGGAAAGGCGATGAAGCCCGAGATGAGCGACTTGTCGTAGGCCTCCATAATAACGGTGCAGAAGAGCAGTAGCGACCAGGCCACGGCCTTAGGATACAGGCGACAACATCTGAGGAACGTTAATTCTCGCTCGTTGTGCAATACGCGCCGAACATTTGCTGGCAGATCCTCAGAGCTCGCGGACAGGCGCGGAGGCGGCAACATGTCCATGGCGTTCATGGTGACATGAGAAGGTGATGGGACCCCAGTCATGGATAAGCCATGAGGCTCGTCCGTGACGGAGTCTTCTTTGACACTATGTATTTCGACCAGCGCAATCTCATCGCCGCTGTCTGCCTTCGGAGCTGGACTGAGATAAGAAAGCATTATGGGCCTGTGGGTCTGAAAACTTGCCAGTGGAACGAGGGCTTGTCGGTTGATGTGGCGCTGGAGTGACAGAAAGTAAATAAGGAGTCGCGCCAAGTCTTAAGCTCCTGGTACTTGGCAGAGGTGATGTTGGGATCTGTGCCAGAAGGTCGGTTTTCGAGAGAGGGAAGGCAAGCACCACATTTAATAAAGAAGCCTGCCTTATGAATGCAACACCCTGTCTCTGCCACATCAGCCACTCTCAATTCATATGGCTGTGCACGACTCATGACTACCTGAGAATTGAGCAATTCGAGCAATACCAGCTCGAACTTGGAAGAGAATAATGGCTCGCTTTTCCCCAAGATTCTCACCCAATCGTCCGACTCCAGAAGTTTATTTCCCCGCACTTCGCCGCGGATACGCCTCTTAGGCAGAGTGTCAGGGACGTATTGACTCGAGAGAGAGAAGCGTGGCTAAATGAACACCTCATAGGTAGCCAATAATAATACGGCCCGTCCCCAACGAGCAGGCACGGCGACTGGCAGTCCTGGGGTAGGTTACCGCCACCTTTGCTCAGCCTGGTGGCTAGCTCTTCATTTTGGCTTGGTCTGGCTCAGGAACCCTGGTTTCTCTGTTGGAACCCACTTTTCAACATGCCCGTGTGAGCTTTCTGCGACGGCAGGAGCCTGAAAGTAGGTGGAGCCATCGTCACTAGCCTCTAAAACCACCATTTTACGCATACACCTAGCTGTGACGATCGGGTCTAACCTAGGGGTATAGGGTAGGTCCGGGCGTGAGGTGTATGATCGAGTGGATCAGGACGTCGGAGTGAGCAATGTAGGTCACGGTCTGGTAATGGTAGAATAGTAGATTCAATGTAACCAAGTGTGTTGATAGCTGGTGAGGCTATCTGTCTATGAAAGTGCTAAATGAGTGTCTATATACTAGTTGATGGTTGGATGGTCTCAGTGGTCTCATCGGGAGTCTCATTGCTGAGACTGGCGATGTCATTGATGAGACCGTCGGTCTCATTGATGAGAGTCGTGGGTGGGGCACTGAGACTTGGCTTTCCTGCATGACGGGTTGTACCAATGGGTGGTAAGGAAAAAGTGGGTACGTCATGGTTCTGCCGGTCGTGACCGCCTGGTCTCAACCTGGGCCGTGACACTAGCGGACACACCACACCCCAGTCCCCAGCTCCCCCACCCCACCACCAACCCTAAATGGCCTCAACCCTCACCCTCGCAAAATATGCCTGAGTCTCCAGAAGCCCCTTTGTTCCTCCCGGATTTCCAGCGTCGCTCGAAATCCATCCCGTCCTCTGTGATCTAGACTTTTACCGCACGAGCTTTTTGAGCCAGCACGGTGCGTAAAACACGGATCGGCAAACCTTGTAGCCTTGGCTATCCTGCAAGCTCCCAGAAGTTCACTGCTGATATGAAAGTAGGACACTCAGTTGTGATAGTTGTCCAAAGTCGGCCAGCATTGCTCGGTGCAAATTGGAAGCGAGAGGATGAAATACCGAGTGGCTTTTTTCTTCGTGTGCCTACCACTAACATGGACTTGCAGTCTAGTCATTAAGACGGTCATCGGTCGCACCTACCACCTCAACGCTAGCCACACTAGCAACAGCTGCCTCTGCGACCCTGTAGTGGAGGAGAAGTAGTGCAGGAGAATGGCTAGGCGCTCATGGTTTACAGGTGTCGCGGCCTGGAATAAAATCACGATTGTTACTTGTTGCGGCCTCCAGAAAACGAGACTGTATTGTCAGGTGAAAACAAAAAAAATTGACCGAACGGTCATGCAACTGCGGAACCCCCTCACACACCTTATACCATTAATCTCAGGCTCCCAGAGTCTAGAACTCGCCTCTTTCGAGGCTAGAAAAACTAAGTTTACGATGGCAGGGGCACTAAGTATTCACACCTCCATACGGAGGACCATTTCAAAAGTTTTGTCTAAGGCTAAAAACGCCACATCCCTTGACCCTTGTCAGTTACCTGAGGTACATCGAGGATAGGGTCGCTTCACTGAGCCATCTGCTACGCCTTCTATAACTTCAGAGGCAATAGGTACCATCGGCCAAGAGCTAGCGGTCGCTAGTGCGCTATAATTTGACTCCTTTCAGGGCTCATGGGATGAGGGAAGTACTTAGTGTACTTATCCTAGCATTGATTGGTTCACTGGATATCTGTGACGGTCAAGGTTCCCAACGTAGTAAACCGTAACCTAATTGGTTTATGTTGGCAGTTGTGACGGGGCGTAGCGTGCTGAGCGTAGGGTTGCGTATCACGTCTGATAATGTCAAGAAATATTCTTGAGTAATCAAATTGTATTGAAAGCTGGAGAGCTATCTAGACATAGGGGAGTGGGAATGAGTGAAGCTATATATACTATTCTGGATCGCTTGGTTGATCGTGGTCGAACAGGTCGAACAAGAGCGCGTTCGACCATTTAAGGTTAAGGTTTCACTGGGAGCGATGGAGCGCGAGGAGCGATGCTCCCTCGTTCCCACCGCTCCTGTCGCTCCATCGCTCCTTCCCTGATTCGCCCGTGAGGCTGACTCATCAGCCTCCCCGCACCGTTCGGTTCTCAACGGTGGGTCCAAGGGTTTCGCCACGGCCCTCAGCTTGGGTCGTGACAATATCGTTGCTTTTTCTTTGGACAGAACTTTTGAAATGGTCCTCCGTACAGATGTCGCCTTCAAAAGTCTTCGGCCACGCTAATGAACGCCACATCCTTTAACCCCTGTAACTACTTTCCCATACATCACACGAGGATTGACTTACAGTAGGGTCTCTCCCTAATTCCTCTATAACCTTTGGGGTTACGGGGGAAGCTTATTTTTGAAGTACTGACTAGGACCTGCTATATTCTGATTGCGTTTAGTGGGTTCAAGTGTGCTCTAAGTACCCCTTTGTATTTATCCCTGGTGTGGCGTTGTTATTGCTTTTTCTTGACCGAAAACTTTTGAAGGCTTCCTCCGTACTGGAGACCTCATGTCTAGCCTAGTCGCTATTCAGCCACACTATGTATCCCAGGTTAAGTCCTGATCATAAAAAGCGCTAAATTTCTTAGCAAGAATACACGCTGGAGCTCAAAGAGTGACCTACAGATACCCCTGTTCTCGGAAATGGAGGTTGAAAGTTTATTAAAGCCCCTACCATAGTGTCGACGGATTGATTGGTGAAACGCAGTTGGCAACCACCTCTCGACTCAGCTTCGTCCATGGCACTAGTACAAATCCTAAACCCTCCGCCTTAGCTCTGCACTTGCCTTCTAGTTCTTACATAGAGTGATGATACTCTGACATCAGGGGCAAGGCACGACGGCAACTGCCGCTATCTACTATATTTCGGTACTTAGGCCATATGCGAAAATTAGTCGGTCTAGTTGACGAACTAATAAAAGCCATGTTCCGCCACAGCTTCATCCTGTCCAAATTGAATTTAAGGCTCCAAAAGTGTGGTAGGATCAAGCACTCTTGCGCCGCTATGGTAGTTATAGTAGAATGTCATGAGTCGCGATACTAGAGGTCACGATGGGATAGCAAAGTGACGCCCATCCGCTCCAGCAATTGCTCGTGTGCTTTAAGAATTTAATTGCAAAGTGACGTTGTGCCCCGGCGATGCCTCATCACCACTTCTCAGACTTAGAAGCTTCCGGGACCTACAATACATCAGCAAAGTCTTTGGACAAGCGTCTCAAGATGACGAAGATGGTCATATCATACCAACCCCAAGATTGGGAAGCGTGTCGGCAGGGTCGGCGACAATGCGGAGAAAGTACTGGTCAATTGCTGCATGGCTTGCGAGACGCCGTCCAACTCAACCCATCAAGCTTCACAGTCTCCGCGTGGACTCGTCTTCTTAAATCGCCTCAGCCAATATGAACAATTTCCACACAGATAGTCCATTTGACAACTAACTTAACCTGCACCGCACCCTCAGCTCCCCCATTGAGCGACACTCCATTGCGTTTGTCGAGGTTGGTGTCCTTGCACGAATGCCCTCACGGCTTAGAGTCGAGATAACTCGTGGTTTTGGCCCAGCAGCTACACGTCTCCCCGATCCATCGGATTCCTCAACTTGTGCTAATGCACTGAAGCAACCAAACAGCTGCTAATAAAATGAAGACGAGGTTGGCGGTAACACGCCGCGTGATGCGAAGCATTGTCGTCAGCCTTCAGTTGACTTGTTTACAGGTGTATGTCCGTTTGTTTCTTCATTCTCGCAACCTGGCCGTTTCCACCGTTCTATGATCTTTCTTGTGTCAACAACACTCGTTTCTTGTCTCTGGGGCATTGCGACTAGATTCTTCACGATTCTCGAGCAAACCTCCCTTCCTCGACTCAATCACACTCGTTTACTTGCCTCTTGGAACTTCGCGACGGAGTTCTTCACGAGTCTCGAGAGTGAAACTTGCCCACAAAAGGGATCCCTCATCTCAATCAACATGTTTCAACCCAATGATTGCGCTTCGAACGGTCGAGAACCACAACAGGGCGACTCAGAGGAGAGAGCAGGGGTTCTGTCCATCTCCTTGGACGTCTCGATTGACCAAGTCCTTTCGATGGTCGCTAACACTGTCTATGCTGACATTGAGTTGGCCACGGGACCGGATGACCCTTATGACGGCGACGACGAAAGGGCCCGTCGCAACGGCTCGCCGGCCTATCCATCATGACCTTGCAATTCTAGGTAGACTTGGACGCGTTTAGTATGCGTGTACACGTGACACGTAAATTCCAGGGGGAAAATGGGAGGCAGGATTGGATGGGTAAACTTGAATGACTTCCCACTCTCAAAAGTTTACGGGAAAAAGATAGGTAAATGTAGAAATTAAGGACTGCATGCTGACGAGATTTTAGGGCATTTCATATTCAGGATCTATCGGAATTCTGCCTTTCGGTACGAAAGGTCTTCTTAAGCTCTGGGATTTTTCACCCCCGAAATTTGGCCCCCCCCCCTTGCAAAATTACCCGATTAGTAAGCGCAACTGCACCTCCTGTTGGTCCGGATTAACCCCATCCGAATGCCCCCCAGAGTCGAAATGCACGTGAAATGCACGTGAAATGCACGTGAAATGTACGTGGGAACTCGGTTACCTCAGCAAGCTCAGGCCATTGTGGCTCGTGCCTGCCATTGTGGCTCGCGCCTACGGCAGCGGAGCACGCTACTCACGTGCACCCCTCGAGCAAATGGCCTGAGTGCCATGTCCAATAATACGCCCACTGCTCTGCAGAAATTTTGTACATTCGATTTACTGGACGCCCTGTGGTTGTGGTTGAAAATGAGTTTTAAGATGGAGTCTATTTGGTAGAAAAAAACTCCGCACGCGCCCAAAAACCTGGACAGAATCCTCAGGCCATTTGCTCGAGGAGTGCACGTGAGTAGCGTGCTCCGCTGCTGTAGGCACGAGCCACAATGGCCTGAGCTTGCTGAGGTAAGGAGCTCGGTTTGTGATAGCATTATTGCTCTTGTCCTTATACTTATATTTTATGAGATTCTCTCTTATGCTCTGATTATATATATATTGGTTTTCTATCCTTCTACCTACTTCTATTTATATATAAGAAACCTATTATCCAAATTACATTACCGCTAGTACCGGTATTGTGCAGATGGATATGACAATGACAATAACGATAATCGGGCCTCATTTACTGTCCTCTCGCACAACTGTTCCAGCCTAGCCTCGCCATCAAACATTTCCTGTGGTATTTTATTCCCGACTATATCCTCCACACGCGCCTTTGACAACAATATAATCCCATCCAGCGATTTGCACCGCGATAGCTGCACATACAGGCTATATGGATCGCACTTTCCTGCCTCGAGTTGTCCAGTCTTGGTATTCAGCTTTGTCCCGGTTCCTCGCAGCTCCAGCGCAATCTGGAGGAGGGTTTCGCCTTGGATTTTGTAATTGGTGCATGCGAATGCCGCAGTGCAGGGAAGTCCTCGGCGGCTCACATTATGCCTCTGCCAAGGCCTCTTCTTGACCCTCTTCTTCTTTTCGATTGGTATTTGCGCACTCGTTGGAGTAAGCAGGATTGTGCCTGGTGGCATTTCATCAAATTCGAACTTCTTGGTTGACTCGGACGACAGGATGATGCCGGCAGGTGGTCCAAAGTGGAGGATGATGTTCGGGGCGAGTTGATAGCCTGGGAATCTTTTGCTGTCTGGTATAACTTCTAGCGCTGTGTACTTGGCGCCATTCACGAGCTTGAGGCCTGGGTTTATATTCATCGTCACCACAACCGGTATACCAGGCACGAACATGAATGTGGCTGGCACACAGATCTTGCTGTCATCCCCGACGCTGGCCATGAGCGTAGCTTCTTCCTCCGTTACCGGTAATGTATTGGGTTTGCCCCAACGGTGCTCGGATACAAATATCCGGACTGGCTTCTGTTCGTTCCTCTGGAAGGCTAAAACGGCATCCATGTTCAGGCACCACCTGGTGCTATTGAGCGGTGTAACTACTGTGATGCCCTTGCTCTATGGTATGGCTTGTCCTTCCCTAAAGCACCGACTGTTAAGGAGCTCCATGTCGGACTCGTCTTGCTCTCCCTGCCGGATCCGAGTCAGCAGTCGCTGCAGCTCCGGGTCCCCTGCTGCGCGGACCTGTTCGGTGAGCATGATGACGGTGGTAAATCGAGCCCAGAGTGCATGTGCCCTCATTTCATTTGCAATCCTCAGGGCAGACCACGGCGTCAACAGTAACCTATTCTGCACCGGGCGGAACTGGTGGAAATCCCCTGACAGTAGCACCACTGGGATCCCGCCAAAGTCGTCATTCGATCCTCGGGAGGCGCAAAGTTGCTTGTTGATATCACAGAGCGTTTGTAGGCCCAGCATGCTTACCTCGTCAATGATGAGCAGCAACTTTTCTCTCCATCTTCATTGTTCCCGGTGTTCCCTTCAACTGCGTCGGCAAGATTGTTGGCCTGCTTGACCGTAGTCTTATGGTAGCTGCCCCTACAGTTGATGAGAAGGACTATGTTTTCATTGTCGTTTCCGACTCTTGGACGTTTCCCGACAAGAGCACCCCACCTGCACCTGCCGCTACCACAGTCTTCCCCTCTAAAACCGAACCTGGCCCATCCCAAGCTGGCGGCTTCGCAGCAGCGAGGTCTATGTTCAAGTCTCTTCACAGGCGCAACAGTCACGTTCACAATCATCACAATCGCCGCAGGGAGGTCCATCCCAACAACCCGTTACTCCATCTCAGAACAAAAGGCCCGCAATCTCCGCATCTCCATCGTCTCAGTCAAGTTCGAACAACCCCGCCCCCAAGAGACTCAGGGGGTCTACTGTAACTACCGCAACATCTCCAATCATTGCAGGATCGCCGGTCTCCCCTTTAACGTCCGTAGACTCTGATGAAAATGATAACCATGAAGAAGGTGAAGCCAAGGAAAACGAGGACTCTCGATCACTTAACATATCTGCCACACTCCGATCCTCCGTTCGTCCTAATATGAGGTCATCAACTACCGAACCAGGTGGCAGGAACAAGAGGCATCCGACAAAGAGACTTTAAGTAGCCTAGTATAGTGATAGTGTGTGGTATTTTGGGCTGTTGTATTGGGTTTGGAAAACTTACAGATTGATATATAGGGGAAATAAGGGTGCGGTTTCAACACCAATGCGAGTGATAAAAGTCCAACGGTCTCAACACCAGGACATCTTGGCATGGCAGCTTCTTATTACTCAAATTGACAATTTTCCCTCTTTGGTATTGCAACTGATTGATCTCGGTTAGTCTCAGTCCCCTGATCCCTGTCTCAATTATTCACCTTCACTCTATTGGCTAGGTCTCTTAGTTCTGTATTAAGCTCTTCAAATCGTGCCACTCAAAATCGTGCCTTCTCCTCAAAGCCTGCTGCATACGTCTTATTGGCTACGCAAAACAAAGGTAACACACACACACGCCCTATTGGCCAAGTCTCTTCATCCACCCACCCAGAGCCGACCACTTAAAACCGCGCCCTCTTCTCAACACGTGCAGCAACCCAACTAGTAAAACAGGCATACAGGGCTCTTGTTGCAAGCTTCGTACCGAAAGGCTACTCAGCGCAAGGGAGCCGCCAACTTGCCCACCACGCCCAGCTTCCAACTTCCAACTTCCAACTTCCCCCGGCGGACGTGCGCCTTCCCCTGTAAAGACCAGAGCAATAATGCTATCACAAACCGAGTTCTCACGTGCATTTCACGTGTCTCTTAACAAGAAACCCTCAAAAGAAGGCTCCTTTACACTTAACCTCAGAGAGCGAATGAGAGTTCACATGTGCGCATTGGCAAATGAGAAAAAGAGAAGATTGGCACCTCTGGGGGCATTCGGATGGGGTTAATCCGGACCAACAGGAGGTGCAGTTGCGCTTCCGAATCGGGTAATCACCTAATGCGGTAATTTTGCAAGGGGGGGGGGCCAAATTTTGGGGGTGAAAATCCCAGAGCTTAAGAAGACCTTTCGTACCGAAAGGCAAAGCACTTGCAGAAGTTTTCTTACAGTCCCAAGGATCAGAAAATCAGTGGAGACTTCAAAATCAGATGAACTCCATATTGCTGTAGCTGCCGCCTTGAACACCCCCTATCAAGTTCCTGCGGACTACAGCTATCTTCATCCACCCAGCTGCTCTCCATCGCATCGTGTTAAAGTCAGTTTAGCGGCGGAAAAGGTCAGTAGCCAACACCCAAATCATCTGCTATTCCTTGAGAGGGTGCACAGAAAAGCGTCGCACAGGCATCTTGCTTGGTCGGCCCGAAGCCGCACCAGACTACGCGTATATGGTCGGATTGATCTGAGGCTTATGTCTCCTAATAGGAAAGCATCTAATCGGATGCTCTATTGGGTCGGTCACAGGAAATAATGGTGGCAAGGCATCGATGAGGCCTGCGGCAGCCCGTCAATTGGCGAAGTGGAAGACTGAGGTCAGACGAGGATCGCGACTGTGGTCAAAATAGTCTCGTAAAAATTCTCTCAAAAATTAAGGGCAAAAATCTTCATTCCCTCTAACAAAATACGGCCGTTCAGACCTCTGTCTCTCTGACTGAAAAGAAAAGAATTCATGAAAGATGTTCCCCCCCTTTCTTCTGCGTGCAGCTTCCTCCCCTACTTATCCCTATTACATCCCTGCTAGCAACTAGTTAGCCCAGACCGCCCGCCACACTCCCAGGCGTGGACTTAAGTAACATCGACCTAAGTGTGGAAGTGGTGCAAACAATAGCCAGCTTAGTGCATGAGAAGGCAGAAGAGGACCAGCTGTTCGGCTTGATCTGGGGACAAGTCTTTGCGAGGGGTCTCGGCGAACACTGGCTAACGCCGCATCCCTACGAGGTTGCCAAACGCGGCCTCGATGGGCTACAAGAGGCCCTAAAGGGTCTGAAGGAGGGGACTGTTCGGGGAAAGAAGATGGTGATCCGGATAGGTGAGACGGAAGGAGTTTAAGTGTCGGCGTATCTGGACCCTCTACATGGTGGGAATCCATCACGTAAGCTGTTCCATGTATTTCATTAGATGCACATGCCCTGTTCATATCCTTTAGCTAAATATTGTCATTGTTGCTGGGCATACGGCCCAAGCTAGCGCCGTCCCCACTAGGGATGCATCGAGGTAAATTACCAGGAGGTAAATTACCAAAACCCCTAGGTAAATGACTGTCATAAACCCGAGGTTTATGACCGTCATTTATCACGTGCTTCCAAGCACTATTTGGTGACTACGGAAATATTCGTCAATGCCATGAAGTTTAGGACGGCCTCCCTGATTGGTCATATTGACTCAGTAATGACCATAAATAGTTGTTGTCGGTGAAGAAATCTCAACAGCAAAGCATCGGGGGGTGATGAAGCCTCCTCAGGGGTCGCAACAACTCATGGTCTTCCCCCGCTCCAACCCCTTTTGGGATACTCACTAAACCCAGTTAGGAAGGAGGTTTATGACGGTAAATTACCCGTCAGTTGGGGTTTATGACGTCAATTGGTAACTTGGGGTTTATGACGTCAAAAACGCATCCCTAGTCCCCACGAAGGACATCGCGGTCGGAGTCAAGCCGGCCTTGGCACCCAAGGAAGCGGGTCCGACAGGACAGCCGATATCGATAAGGGAATTACCACATAGTAATTAGGGGGCGAGACTCTCCTGGCTAGATTTGCCCTCCTTACGAGCGTTGAATTGATCCGTGCCGTAACTTCCCCGTGTCCACGCAAGTGACTCATGACGCCCGACTTGTATCGTTACAGTCATCAACAACAGAACCTGAAATACCTGAAAGTCAAATGCCCATTATTGTCATGATATCGCCGCATCTCCGACGAAGTTGTTTGATCCATAACTGCTGACATTGTTAGCAGTAAACAGGTGTTTAGGTACCAGGTTAGGATAAGGAATTTTAGGCTTAACTTAAGCTCTAGCTATTACTAGTCTAGTTAGTAGTTAGTGTTGGATACGCAATTTGCTGTATGCAATAGCAGAAGTAATTGATCAAATGATGTAAATTGAGAAGGTTGTCCCTCCCTTGATTGAGGGCCCTAGGGGCCCTATTTTATCCTCAGAGGGATCTAGATCAGGGTGTCAAAGGGAGACGGATCCGGCGTTGTTATGATGCGGATCCGGCTTATTACCAGATCCGGCATTCCGGATCAGGCAGGTTATGCCGCCACACGAGGTCTCAATCTAACAGTTAGTGTTGGATCCGTTACGGTCAATTTGATCAAATGGATAGTGTTCAAAGCAGTGATGATGATGTTGATGATTGCTTGTGCCGGTCATCCCGGACCGGTCAGAAGAGGGGTTATCAGACCCCCCTTCTGACTAAGGTCAGGATATCAATCTATCAGAGGTTTCGTAATACAGGGTCATCTTCCAACATTAATTTAAAGCCACTACTAGGCTAGTTTAACTACTAACTAAACTACTAGTTACTAATTTACAACCCTGTTGACCCAGAACCAAGGCCAGCATTGGACCCGCATCCGGATATACACTAGCCGGATATAGTATATACACTAGCCGGATATAGTATGCTTTGAGCCAGCCAGTCAACATGTCAAGCACTCTTGCTGGGGACGGGAAGGTGGAGAACGGGTGCGAATGGCAAAAGATGGACATGGATTTGCGCGCCCCTATATATGTTCCACCGTCTCTTCCCCCCAAATAACTTCCTGACATCCGCGAAGCCTGTCTGGGAGACGCCTGACACCGCGCTTCTGGTGGCTCTGCTGGCCGAATACAACTGTACGCGATGTCCTCTGCTGTACGTTGTGTCCTGTCCCCTGCCGTCCTCGAGCTTTTGCAGCTGTATCGGATCCTTGAAACTCTGTTGTGAGGCTCGACGCTAGCCGTCGTAGGTATGAGCACACATTAGCTGATCGAAAACTCTCTACAACAGATGATCCGCCGGAAGAAGAATGTGAAGAAGGGCGTTCAATTCTCCCTCATGGTCTGCGGGGCATCAGGAACTGGTTCGTCAGATGCCGCCCCCTCGGACTGGGACAGGCTGACTGGTTTGTACAGGCAGAACCACCTTCGTCAACATGCTCTGTGGGAACAGCGTCCTAGCGCACAAGGAATCAGATCATGAGAGTGGCGCTCACGCGGAGCAAGGGGTTAAGATCAACCCCATTACTGTTGGTACGTCTATCCCAGTCATTCGGCGAGTGATTAACCTTAACCCGCACCCAAGAGATAGAACTGGAGGATCGTACCTGCATCTCCCTCACCATCGTCGACACGCCCGGCTTCGGAGACGAGATTGATAACGAGGCTAGGTGAGAAGTATTGACTATTGACCTTGTCGTAGTACGATGCGATCAGCAGCACTGACAGGGCCATTGCAGCTTCTCAAAGATTGTCGGCTACCTTGAACGACAGTACGACGATCATCTCGCGGAGGAGTCGCGCATCAAGCGCAATCCTCACTTCAGGGATAACAGAGTCCACGCGCCATGCTCTACTTCATCAGTCCTACCGGCCACGGGTACGTTTCTCATTTACTCAAGTTGCCAGTTCAGCCGTAGGGCCTTTGACCAAGTCGTCTCGCTGCGTACCTCCGACCACTGACGCTTCCTAGCCTCCGCGAACTTGATATCGAGCTCATGAAGCGCCTCGCTCCGCGCGTCAACGTTATTCCAGTCATTGGCCGCGCCGACTCCCTCACCCCCGCTGAGCTAGCCCAAACTAAGAAATTGATTATAGAGGACATCGAGCACTACCGCATCCCTATCTATAACTTCCCTTACGATCTCGAGGAGGACGATGAAGAGACTGTTGAAGAGAACGCTGAGCTACGGGGTCTGATGCCTTTCGCTATCGTTGGGAGCGAAGAAGTCGTTGAAATTGGTGGCCGGAAAGTCCGCGCCCGACAATATCCTTGGGGTATTGTCGAGGTGGATAACCCACACCACTCGGATTTTCTGGCTATCCGATCTGCACTACTGCATAGCCACCTGGTGGATCTGAAGGAGATTACTTATGACTTCTTGTACGAGAATTATCGTACTGAGAAGCTCTCGAAGACCGTGGAGGGTAGTGACGGAGCGTATGTTATTTTATGTTTTCTTCTTGATAGCGCCTTTATCACAAACTGGCTCTGGCTAACGAATATATTTCACAGCAACTCATCCATAACCCCAGAAGATCTGGCTTCCCAGTCACTACGCCTGAAAGAGGAGCAGCTCCGAAAAGAAGAAGAGAAGTTCCGCGAGATCGAGGTGAGGGTTCAGCGCGAGATCAACGAGAAGCGCCAGGAGCTGCTGGCTCGCGAGGCTCAGCTGCGCGACATCGAGGCCCGACTTCATCGGGAGGCTGCAGTCGCCGCGGCTCAGCGGGACGTAGCTGCAAATATTCAGATTCAGGCGAACGGTGATGGCGACGGGAAGTGAGGCGGCTATCGTTGCTCATGGATCAATTGTTCCTTTCTAGTCAGAATGTCGGCTTAGCAGAGGCACAGAGGCCGTAGATACACCCCGTGCTTTTAAATCCCAATATCTTCGAGCGAGGTCCTCGTTCTATCCTGTCAGCTGTGTAGTAATTCCAGCAGAGTAACCTCGGTGGGATTTGGGGTTAGGGTTCCGTCGCTTAGTAGCCCAACGCTGCCTTGTGTCCAAGCCGACCTTAAAACAAACCAGGTGACGGGACTCTGAATCAACTAACTTCCTGCACAATCCACCACCAATCCCCAAGACCGCAATCTGTTCGTTCATCTCGCTGTCCGCCTAGCGTGCCTTTCGCATCAAATTACGAACTTCAAAATGCCGCTGCTTGATTTACCAAATGAATTGCTCAATTCTATAGCGCAGAACCTAGAATCGGAAGGAGACATCAGCGTATTCAGCCAAGCAAATCATTTCCTCCACGAATTTCTGACTCCATATCTCTACTGCCACAACGCACAATGGTCTGGAAGCTCGGCACTACTGTGGGCTGCGGAAAATGGGCAAGACGCCACAGTACAAAAGTCGGTAGCCCATGGAGGCAATATTCACGCTGCCAACAACCATGGTCAGACACCGCTCTTGCTAGCGGCAAGGAACAGACACCAAGTCACGGTCAGGTTCCTTCTATACAAGAGTGCTGAAAAAGACTCGAAAGATGGTGACGGCAGGACACCGCTATCTTGGGCGGCAGCGGGAGGTGATGAGACAGTACTCAAATTATTGCTTGAGAAGGATGCCGACGCCGCCTCGAAAGACGACTACGGGCAGGCCCCGCTTTCACGGGCTGTTGCAGCAGGACACGAAGCAGTCGTCAAATTACTTCTGAGGAAAGGGGTTGACTTGGAATCCAGGGACCTTAGCGGACGGACACCGCTATCATTAGCGGCAGCGGCAGGCCGCGAAGCGGTAGTCAAGCTACTTCTTAGGGAGGGTGTTGATGCGGAGCCTAGGGACCGCAGTGGACAAACACCGCTGTCTTGGGCTGCTGCGGGAGGGCATGGGGTGGTGGTTGAGTTATTCGTCGAGAAGGGCGTCGAACTGGGCTCCAAGGACGATTACGGCCAGACACCGCTGCTGTTAGCCGCGAGGAACGGACACGAGGCGACAGTCAAGCTCCTTGTAGAACAAGGGGCCGATCCAAATTCTCGTGACAACTACGACCGGACGTCGCTGTCTTGGGCGGTAGAGAACGGGCATGTGGGTATGGTAAAGGTACTCTTGGGATATGGAGTCGACCCGTGTTCCAAAAACCGCTACGGATCGACCATACTAGAGCGGGCGGCGGCAAGAGGCAACGAGGCGGTGATTGGACTCCTCCTGGAATACGGTGCTAACCAGGAGTCTAAGGAATAGAATGGGCGGACTGCGTTATCGCTGGCGGCGGAGAATGGGTACAAGGCAGTGGTCTTCAGGTCTTGACATGAGATCTTATTGAAGGTTTGTCGGACTTTCACCTCTTAGGAGTGCAGAATACCTTGGAACACCATAGGAAATAAATATTATCTGGATACATATCATCTGGGGATTACTTTCCGGAACATTGGGTTATGCCAGAGGGTCAGGCATCATGATCGCCCAGCTATCATCTCTGACGGGAAACGTACATATATTAGCCTTTTCAGGTAAAATAGGGAATATTGCAATCCAAGTTCTCAGTATTTAATCAATCAGGCGGAAATCCAAATTCAAGACACATAAGAATCCTTTGGAACTCACCTCGTAGCTGGGCTCGGTATTCTGCCGTCTCCGTAACCCCAGCGGCCTTGAAGAACCTCATCGTCCATGCATATAAACAAGAGTCTCCGAAAAGAAGCTGTTTCCAAGCTTGGACCCTATGGTAATCTTGGTTTCGTTCTGAGTCGAAGTATTGCAGTGGATTGGAAAGTTGATCCTCGACGGCCTCGATCTGAGGTAGACGTTCTCCAGTGTCTTCGTTCTACTCCAGTGGTAGATATCTATTCTCAAGACGTCAAAAGAATCCGTGGATATTTTTCATTGTCAAAGCAGCAGAAGGATGAGCGGCGAGAAAGATATACCATGTGTTAGGGTTGAATAGTGAACGCCATGACGAAAGTACGTCTTGAGGGTCTGCTTCAGGGCCATACTGCCGCTATAACTCGCGCAAGGCTGCCGCATGCTGAGCGGAGAAACCAGGCGGCCAGTCCACCCCTGAAAGAGGCTCATTTCCCGGGCGGTCGGATTTGGTAGACATTCTGTGAACGTACTTTGACGATTCCTAGATTGAGAAGCGGGATGTAGAGGCCAGTGAGGCTGGAATAGAGGCGGGGAAGGCCAGGCATAGCACACTGAGGGAACAAAGGAGGCTAACCCGTCAGCTGATACATAAATAAGCAAGGCGGCATGGGGCCTTGTGAGCCCGATGGCACTATATCTTTTGATGCCTAACTACCTGTTGGTGGATCCCGGAGAACACCAAACTACTCGTGCCCTGTAGTCGGGTACAAAACTTGTGTCAATCCACAAAACTGGTTGCACCCAAACCACGAAAAACCTCATACTAAATTGGCCTTTTCGATGCAACAGACGGCCACGCCCAACAGTAGAATTGGCCAATCGACACAACCATGTGCGAAGTGGTAATTTTGCCATTGTAGATTCCATTTTTACTATTAAAAAACACCTACCGGCCGGCCCGCACCCAGTGCTAGCGAGGCCCAAGAGACGTCCCAAGATATAGATACACTCAAAAGAAGCCATTTTCACAGCAAAGAACGTGGGTCAACGAGTTGCCCGTTATTCTGGGCACTCTTCCTTGCACCTTGCAACAGCTGTTGAACCCGCTGGTGGCCCGTTCGAGGTGCTGGCGTGGGTGTGATGTCTGGAGGCGACGATGGCATCCCATCGTTCCCATCATCCCCATCATCCCAGTCATCCCAGTAATCCCAGTAATTCAGATCTCCCTGGGTCAAGGGCCCTGGGTCAAGGCCCAGGAATTCAACTGGGGCATTTGCCTAGAGATCGATATCCCATAGAGGCCTGGCGCTACTGTTGATCTGACGCTGTAGCTTATTGTTCAATGGCCTGCCCATGATATTGATGGCGAAGAGACTGCTATTGGGCTCTCTCCTGGGGTCCCCTTGCATCGCCCACTGGTTGTCTTTGAGGTTAAATGGTAGGTAATTGGTAGCTCTGCCTGTGAGCTGAAGCCAGCTGCGAAAGGTCCGGTCAATCTTCTTGCCATGGAGCTGGCTGCGAAGGCTATGGCTCTGGGACGGGAGGATGCCTCGTGCGACCGAGGCATTGCGCACAATGCTTCCCTTAACATAACTGGACTTTATTTAAACGTGGTCACGAAGCTCAGCGGCTTTGCCATCCGCATCGCCACCTCGGATGATGTGCGCAGTTTATCGATAAGAGACCCTTTTGTTATGCTGCATATGAATATGAGGCCAGGTAAACTGACAGAACTGGTACACGTAATTATTAGTAGCTGACATCGTGATAGCTTATCGATAACAGTCTGGTGTTATTATTAGCATGCTAAAGTTTCTGCGGTACCTTGAAGGGGGTTGGGTAAATCAAATCTCATTGGTGTCCGTACGACGGCAGGGGATTACTCCGTCCTCTCAGCCTGTTTTAAATCTTACAAAATGACGCACTGGGAACCGTTTCCGAGACGTGACAGGCTAGACCGCATTTGGAGTTACTCTATTGGGCTCTGATTGGTTAATTGAGCCTAGTTGTAGATTCCTGGCAATGTTGGAGCCAGGTCTGTGAACCAAAATTACACTATGCCCGAAGAGGTGATGCCTTCACCTCGTCCTCTTGGTCGAGCTTGGTGGGTAACCATTTTGATGGTGGTTGAGGAGGATGAGCTTGATAGTATTTAAACTTGAGAATATCCCCTCGAGGAGAGAGTGCACCAATTCTCGTTTTATTTTGCGTAAATACTCATATTTTTCCTTGCAGACATTTTATCACTGCTTCAATCCATTTCCACTGCCTCCGATGGAGACCACTTCCAGAATGGCATATCTACCACCGATGACTCCACAATGTCCAACCACAAGCCCTTTCTTCTCACCTTATATGGCTGGAGGGGACAACTCTACAGTGCCCTTGGAGCTCCTCTACGGATTGGTAAGCTACTCCAGCTGCTCCAGCTGCTCCAGCCCAATATTACAAATCGCAAGCTAACCGAATTATGGAAGGATGAATATGCGGGCTATCAAGAGCTCAATCTGAGTGCCATGATGGCGTCTGGTGGTGGTGGACTAGTGGCAAGCCCCACAACTCCGCCAACAACTCCGCCAATGGATTTCATCCAGAACAACCGTGTCAAGAATGTACGGACCTTGTCCGTTTGCCGAGGGTCCCATGTCTCCACATGCTAACCCCTGATAACAGGTCAGACACGGCACGCAAAACAGGGAGGCCCAACGCCGATTCCGCGAGCGCAAGGAACAGCGGCAGCAGACGCTGCAGCAGAAGGTCGACGGCCTTCGCGTTATGTACCAGGCGCTCAGTGAGGAGCACGTCAAGAGCACCATCGAAGTCGCCCGGCTCCAAAAGGAGAATGATACGCTGCGGTCCGAGGTCAAGGACGTCCACCGACAATGGCGCCTGACGCAGACCGTCCTGCAATGGTCTCAACACAGCGCGCAGTCACCGCTCAGCGCCGGAGGGGATGCAGGGTTCTTTGGCTACGCCCCATACTGTTTGGGGGACTTAACCGATGATCCCTCGCCTTACCACAGCCCGAGTTAGCTAGCTCCCGGCCTCGTCTACTGGTGTCTTTGGGGTTTCTTGCCTTGGGTTAAGCGGCGTTATTATTAGCCCTTCCCAGGTCGGATTGTTTTCTGACGCCAATCGTCCCCCTAGCGCAGTGCAGCTTGTCAGCTTCGGAAACAGCGTGGGTGATGCGGTGACCGTTGCTCGAGGCGTTCTGTTTTTGGGTTCGAAGGCGCCCACGGAAAAACTTTTCACGCTACCATGCAACATGGGAGAAGGACTGCGCACGGCACGACACGAGGCAGCCCACACCCACACGCCGTCCCTACTGATACTGGACAAGACGAGAAGGTCTGCTGCTTTGTCCTCCTGCTCTTTCCTCCTGCTCTTTCCTCCTGCTCTTCCCAGCATCATGCCGCGTACCACTAGAACCAATTTGGGTGGCTGCCACACCCATCCATATATTGGCCGCTCCCCCTGAACCCCCCGTTCTTAGTCATCTTCAGGCATGAGCATGAGCTGCACGCTTCGTCTGAATAGGCAGCTGTCCTTATCACGCGATGGACTCGTTGATAGACCTCCAATGTCTCAAAATCTCTCATTTCCTCTCTTCTGGCCGGGCACCGCTGTCCTGAGGAATCAAGAACAATCACCACACTCCCGTGCCTCACAGTGATGTCATGGTCACCAAGTTCATCAACCAGCCCGTCATTGGGTCGGTCCCCCCAATCCGAGACCCCGTCTGTGGGCTCCCACGACTCTTCTCCGCCCAAGGGCCAGATTTTACCTTGCAGAACCGCCCGCCCTAGCGTCCAACCGAAGCAAAAACCTACCTTCCTATTCATTGACTCCCAGGCTGACAATGCAAAGAGCTCCACGGTTAGCAAGCAAAAACAAGCCTTTCTTCTGAAAAAGTACCACCGAGAGAAGAAGCAAGCCTCCATTGACCGCTTGAAGGCTCTAAAATCATCTTCAAATCCATATCCATGGCTAGGATACCTCGATTCCAACCTCCCTACGCCAGAAAATGACAAGGAGGACCATGAATCACAGAACCTGCATGCGTGCCCAAAAAGGGGCGTTACGAGGTCCGAAATGTGGTCATTGAAGGCATATCTGAGCCAGGGCTATGCGGACCCCTTCTCTTCCTACGCAGTGCATATGACGGATTCGATGAACATGTACTTCCATCACTGTACGTAGACAACTCAATCCTCTACCTTCATCCTTCTCGCACCAAAAAGGAAGGGCGTCAACTAATTCAAAGAGCAGTTAGGATTCATACTGTTGCGTCCTGTTATCCCTTAGACTCGACACGAATGAGCATCTGGTGGTGGCAGAAGGCAATCACCCTACCGGCTTTACTCCAGGCCCTCCTTTTCCTTACCGCAGGACACCATGCAACACTTGAATCCAACAACGGGGTTTCTTCTCTAACAATCCGAAAGACCATCAATGATTCTCTTCATCTCCGAAGCAATACCCTCAAAACTCTGAATGATCTCCTGCAAGACCCTGCCAAAGCCGTGGCGGAGTCGACAACCCTGATCGTTGCCTCTCTGGTGGCTATTGAGGTATGCATCTATTCGCTCTCCTTTTACAACTATTGGACCCTTTTCGTTGCTAATTTATTCAATTATAGGCCGTTGATGCCAACTTTGAGGCTCTCCAAGCCCACCAGAGAGGACTGAAGAGACTTATCGATTTGATGGGTGGCCTTGACGCCTTAGACCACATGACCCTCTCCAAAATCTATCAGTACGCCCGCCCACCTGTACTTTTTTTTTATTTTAAGCCGGTATCAACTAACTATTCTCAGGAGCGATGTCAAGAGTGCCGTTCTTAAGAACTCACGACCAGCCTTTCCCATGTCGGCCAAATTCCGAAGCGAAATTCTCCAGGAATCCAAGGTGTTCCAACCTGGTCATCGCTTTAAGATCCCCCCCGCTTTAGCCCCTCTCGGAAGGCGCTTCACCGGCGCTCCTTGGTATGAAGACCTACATCCGACTATGCAAACATTTATCGAGGTGTTCCGACGCCTTATTCTTTATTACGAAATCGCAATGATGCAACCCAAAGTCGTGATGCCAACAGATAACGACCTTTTCCTCGTTCTCGAGCATCAACTCCTTTCTATCAGCTACACACCGGAAGGAGACGATCTCAACGAGCCACTCCGTCTCTCCCTCTTGATATACCTAAACCTACGGGTCTGGCACTTCCAAGCCTTCCCATTCATGCGATACATGGTGGAGGCTCTAAAGCGAAGCTTGGCTCCTAAGCTCCATCACTTCCAGACCGTTGCTCCGGATCTATCGTTCTGGGTTTTGTTTATCGGAGGCATGGCATCCCAGGGATATACTACCCATCCCTGGTTTGTTACCAGACTAACAGAGACGACTCAAAGTCTGGGGGTAGAGGAATGGGCAAGGGCACGGGTGATACTAGGGGAATATTTCTATACTGATCAACTCGGGCAAACGGGGGCGGAGGATTTGTGGAATGAGGTGCTTTTAGCGGGATCTTATTCCTACATCGCGCCTAAGCCCACCATGAAGATAGTCAGGATATGATTGTATGAATTGCGTAGTACAGAATCTATTGGAATTTCACTAAACCAGCTATGCAGAGGATTGGGATGCATGTCTGGTGACGCTCGAGGGCCATCGCTATCGAGTCTAGTCGGTGGCCTTGTCGCCCGATGACGAGCGCCTGCATCATCGTCATGGGATAAGACCGTCAAGGTCTGGGATGCCGCGACCGGCCACTGCCAGGCGACGCTTGACGTCGGTACCTATATCCATAGGATTCATTTCAACGAGACCGGCGCTCGCCTTCTTACAGCTGCTGGCATTTTCGACCTGAGCGTGCCCTCGCCACCCGCTACAGTGCGTGCATCCGGTCCTCTGCATCACCCACGTCAACATCAAGGCTATGGCTTCATTGTCTTCTCGGTCCCCACGGCCATAACGAGCCTGACGCTGAAGCCGCGGGGGAGCATAGAGCGAGCTTGTCTCAATCGCTTCCGATGCTATCCCATCAATATCTGTATGGGGATATATACAAGCAATAAGGTCGGTGTCTTCCATATTGAAGGGCGCCTTTTAGGAAGGTAAGGCTGAGGAGGAAGACCACATTCTGTCAGCCGGAGCAGCGTATCAGCGCATATAAACGAATGTAGACATAAACGGTGCTCGCCCACGACTAGGCCACTATGAGATTCGCATCGAGACGGCGCGGCGAGAGGGTCAACGCGTTGCAGCCGCTCAACTGGTGGAGCAGCCCAGGGTGTACGAGGCGGTGCTGAAATCGCTGCGAGAGGCGGTCAAGAAAGGTACTGTTGAGTGTCCCAGTGAAGAGGCCGTGGAGACAGCTATCAAGAAACTCGAAGACATGCCTATCTTTGGCAAGTCCCTAAGAGAGTGCATCGAGGAAGATCGAGTCGTGCTGGACGGGGAGAGGCATATGCACGTGTCGACTGTGCTGTCAAAGATGAGGAGCCGGGCTTTCTTTGACACAGGTACATTGCTGAGCCTAAACAGGCCAACTTTGATGCGGGTACGGGTAAATACAATACAATACAATACAATACAATTTATTACGCCCGGCGGCACTAAATTGTATTGCATTGTATTGTATTGTTACGGGTAAATATATGGTATGGAAATTGGGTTCAGATTTCAATGGACGTTCAGTTGGAAGTTGTTAAGGAGCACGTAAACATTTCGTCTCAGAAAGGATAACTTTAGACATCTTTCACACTAAAAAACTAGACACAGCCGAATATATTAGGAACCAAAGCCATTTAAAGCCCTCATTTATCAACGCAACACTTTGAAGGTATCTTATTCGCGTTTCAGACCCCGTCGTGTTAACAGCTTCGTGACGACGATAAATTCTGCTTATCATATGCGACACCTGGATACCTTGCTTCTAGCTCGGGCTCTTTTTGGAACTCGTTAAGATGACTGGCCATCTTACTTCTCAATACCTTTCGGCCGCGGATGCCTTCCAGCTTCGCCAATAGCGCGCGGATCTCCGGTTTAGGTCTCCCCAATGACTCCAGAAGCGTATCTTTGCGCACGAAACGTCCGGGAAGCTGTCGGCCGAGGTCGTATTGGATGACACCACTGCTCACGATGACATCGCCAAGGACGATCTCAATATTGCTGCTGGGCACAAAGGGCACCGCACCACAAACACCAACGACAAGAGCTAGCTTGATATTGGGGAAGCTGGCACGGCAGTTGGCCGAGACGGCTGAGGAACTGGCCCTCCCCATACCTGGCATGTAGGCGAGCACGACGTTGTGTCGGCCGATGGACCCCGTAGAGTAAGCGTTGGGATCGCCTGGCGCTTTGTCGTAGCGGGGACCGTCATCGTCCCAATACTCGTCGAAGAGAGCCTCGACAGCAAGTGGATATCGCAGGGGCTTTTGGGTGCGTGATCGGCGGATGACCCCGCAGATGACGGCCCAGCCCGTAATATCCCGGATTTCCTGGTGATATCAGAAACGCGACGCCGGCGCTCGACGGCTGCGCATCGCGGCACGATAAAAGTTGTACCTACGTGAAGACCTGCTTCTGGTGATTAATTTGATCTATATTGCGTATCGGTAGCCTGCGTGGCTGTGAAGTTGTGTCCGGAAACGTGAATTGGGTCGGATTTTTGGGCGGTCTCCAGCGTATCGTTCAGCGCACTGCCGCCACATCTCCACTAAACCTCCACTAAAACAGTCGACTATTTCCAATTCTTCTCGTTACTGTAACAGCCTCTGGGAACGCTATCAATACAGACTCATCGTGGGCTTAAATTTTTAACATTATGAACACAACGATACCATCATTTTACTCGTCAGAACGAGGCGAACAAGATGGCATTAGTTTGGTCATGATTAGATGGCTAAATCTGACTTAGATTGCTCAGGGGTAACCCAGGCCATAGAGGCTCGGGTGATCTGAACCAGGAGCTATTTATTTTGGCCTGTAAAGTGGGGTTCCACAAGTCTTGCAACAGCCCCCTCGTACACCACCACCCTGGCCAGAACACACGTAATAAAGATACCAATTCCACACGCTACAGACCAGCTACAATAAAAGTAACTGCATTTTTGGATTCCCCAGAGGTGTGGCTTTAATATTTTGTGTACCAACCCCTAGCCTTGCGGCAGGCCTCGACCCTCCGCGGCATTGACTCCATTAGGCCCCGAATAAAGTCCTGGGGGATAGCATCCCACGTTGCTTCCAAGCATGCTTTAAATTTCGCGATATCGGCTGTATTTTTCTTCAATTTCGAGACCCAAGGGAACTTTCTATAGAGGTCTCTCTTTAGTCTGGCCCAGACATGCTCAATGGGGTTTAAATCAGGGCTGTGGGGGGGCCAGTCAATAAGAGAGATTCCGTGCTCTTGAAGAAATACCATAGATGCCTTTGATATGTGGATTTTAGCATTATCCTGCTGAAAATGCCGAGTGCCTTTATAATCAGAAAGAAGCCCAGAAGTCAGAGCTTCGATATAGCTATTTAATGAGTAACCGCCGCACTTAGAAGCCGAGTCTCAAGTCATAATAACCAGCTTGCTTCGGCCCTCCTTGCAAATTGCACCCCACACCATTATCGTCATATCGCCTTTGCCATGAGACTTTGTATTAATAAATTTTGGGTCATAGGCCTCGTGGGTGAATCTACAGACCTAGATATTCGGTGCGGCGCTGCCATTTTGCGCAGAGCATTCGTCGGAGCAGATAATCTAAGGAGCGTGAGTAAGGCGTAAAGTAGCAGACGAGGGCATCTCAAACACTCAGCCATACCTCACTCAATTCTTCTTCTCTTTTCGCCCAGTCGCGTGAAAATTGAAGCCGCTGAGCTGCATCTTCCTTTCGTAAAAAGATCCTCTTTCTAGCTTTCCATTTGCGCAAGCTGGCCTCATTCAAAGCCCGGCGGACAGTCGTGGCGCTCACCCCAAGACTCAGGTCATCCAGTAGGTCTTTCCTTGAGACACCTTTATCCTGCCGCACAGCGTGAACAACAGCCCTTTTCGCCCGTGGCGTCAGACTTGGAGGACGCCCAGACTGGGGCTTTGGATCAATGGATGCGGTTGTCTCGAGCCGTTGAAGCAGACGGCTGATTGTGGCCGTCGACACCCCAAAACGCGTCGCAACTGTGCTCCTTGCCTCTCCAGCTTGTACGGCCGCAATAATAGCCGCACGAAGTTCTGGGTTGGTTCGTTGCTTTCCTTGTCGACTTGCGGATATAATAGTCCCAAAGGACCGTAAATTGGACGACATAATAAAAAGTTGTGGAAGGTTGAAGATGAAGGAGCAAAAATCGCGGTTCTGATTTTTGACGCAGGGCGCGAGAATGTCGCGTAGCGTTGCAAGACTTGTGGAACCCCACTTTACGCTCTTTAAGTTGCTTAAAAAGCCAATCTAATGAGCGTTGCCCTCTCTCCTCGTCCAGCTGTCTCGCCGACTCATCTTCTGACCAGCCGTTTGCCTGTGACCGAGAGACCACCTCATCGACAATCCGTTTGCGAGTAGAAAAGAGTTGCCTCTCACTACGTAGCCGCCACTGTGAGCCCCATCGCTTCTCTAACGCGTCAACCGAGTCCATATAGCCTGCCAGACCATGTCTCCAGAGCCTCACGAGATCTCTGACTGTACGAATAGTACGTGGGAATCCGATCTGTGGAGGTAACTCTGTTGTTGTCGTGATGGCCGTTGGGGCTCTGGTAGTTGCCGGGGCTCTGGTCTCTGGGGATGAAGACTCCCTTCGTTGTGAGGACGTTGGAATACCTTCTTGTTGTTCGTATCGAACAGTCTGACGATGTGTTCTGCCGAAAGGGCTGATAGTTGTGACTATAGTGATCTCAGCCTTGTTGCGTTCTTGGATCTCATCTTTCAGCCTCGTGACTTCTGCTTTAAGAGATAAAACCTCCGTCTCTACAGTCTTCTTTAGACTATAGATTCCAGCCTCAACTCCACGGACTTTCTCTGCAATTGCAGGTATTGCCTTCTGGATTAACTCGGCCTGGCTATCCTCACAAGACTCCTCAGAGGCACGTAAGACGCTTGCAGCAAAGTCTTTGTACTCATCAGTCTTGAAGATGGGATCTTTGAATATAGGATGGTTAGGGAAATCGCGTGCGAGAAAAGGAGCATCTTGCAACAAGACTACTCGTAACCATCCTAATAGCTCAATAAAAGCACCTGTAGCTTTATTCTCAAAGACTTCAGCCATCTCGTGACTAGAGTCTTTGAAGGCTTGGAACCAAAAGTCAGCCTGAGGCCAAATTTGAGAGCGTAGCCAAGCCGAGGGCAAGACCGTGGAGCGTGGAATGAAGTAACTGCCAGCCCATTCTGGCGAGAAGTCGGCAGAGGCTCTCATAAACGCGTAGGGTAGCGATGTGAGATAACAGCCTATCATTGAGTCTCCCATATTCCATCTGCCAGCACGTCTAATCTAATAATAAGTTAATAGTGTTACCAGAGTCAGAGGGAGGTTACCTACTTGTGCCTCAGGAACGCCAGCCATATCGGCATTTTGCGTAGCAGCAACACGAGGTGCATGACTAGCCTTAGAGGTCTTAATGCCGACATGGCTATATAGACGACGAGTCCACGCGTGGCTTGTTTGATATGAGAGTTCTGCTATATAATTATAAGCTACAAAGACTCGCAAATAAGAAGACAATCTAACTTACCTGTTGGTCTGTCTTTCTGTTGTCGTAATATCTTAATATTATACCATTTCTCGGGACGCGAGAAGTCTGGAAATGGCTCTCTTTCAACCTGCCAACGAAAAAAAAGCCAGAAAGCGAGTTGGCCAACCAAACAAGCATAAGGGTCACGATGTCTCAAGCAAGCCCCATACTCGATTCGGCCGTTCTGGTTAGTTTTGCCTTGATTCATAACCACAACAAAGGCGTAGGTTGGGTTGTTGTGAACCTGGACGCCCTCGTTAGGACACTCAAGACAGAAGCAGTCGGCCAACTCAATAGGCCTCCGGTTGCTTGATCGTAACAACATGTGGTTGCCGAAGAGAAAATCCACGGAAGCACGCAGTCCACACGCCTTCTCTTTCAATCCCCAGGCACAGCGAGTATGCTCTGGTATTTTGGCAGGCGAGTAGGCATCTTTAATGGTGCCTACCATACGGTCTGCCCACTCTTCACGTCCTTTCTCGTGAGTCTGTCGCAGAAGATAGCGATAAATAGCCTTGTTTGCAAAGCCACGTGGATGTGGCGATGGATTTAACATCTGACCATTTATTCTCCTCGTTCGTTGCCCTGCCCAGAGTCTCGTAATGGCGTTGCCGTAGGTCCTCACTGTGTTGAATTTGAGCGTGAGTGCGGATTTGAATGGCTCCTCTTCATCTTCTGATGTCAGATCGATCTTATCCACGGCCGTTTTGACGGCAACGGTGATACAGCTGTCATCTGGAGCTGAAGGGCCAGCAGGGTCGTCAACAGATGTCGTCTTGGCCTTCTTGGCCTTGCGTTCAGCCACGTCTTCGGCCCAGCGCTTTCTCTCATTTTTCGCTCGAGATCCAGTCTTAGGTGCCCTGCTGACGACTTTCTCGTCGAGAGACCATACCAATTTGCCCTCATCCACCAGGTCAGCTGGCAGAACGCCTCCCTGGTTGTACGGCTTAGGCCAGTCTGGAGGGATAGACGGGAATGCTTTTGTTGGAGATCACAAATGTGAGACGACCAAGTCGGTGGCAAGGTGTGGAACGAGGTGGAACATTCCACGGAGGTGGTGCCTGTACATAAACAGTAGTTCTCCTACTGCATATTTTGAATGAATTAAGAAACCTGAATCTTCCCATTTCAACAGCTTTCTCTGCACACCATTCCTGAATATAAGTTAGCAATATGATTCGTCTTGCAGTTAAATTATAATAAATAAGCAGCTGTATATGTGGTGGTGTATGTAAGTTGCCTCCATACCTTCCACTCCTTCTAGGGAAGCGTATACGTGCGACGCGTATTCTGTGGCTGCGTCTTATCTTCATCAATTAAATAATAGTTGGTCGCGTTCTCAACTGCCTTAAGAAGCTCAAAATCTTCGCGTTGGGCCATTGTAAATGGGTTGGTCAACGAAAATGGTGATATTTTTGCTCAGTGTTGTATGACGTGGTTGGCGTTGGTGTTGGTGTTGGTAGCACGCAGAACACTCGAAAAAAATCGCGACCTGAAGGGCACCACCGGGGTCGGACCTTCAAAAACGCGTCGAAAAGTCGATTCACTATGGTCATCCCTGTCATGTAAAGCTGGAAACGAAGGTCCAGACCTTCTGTTTGCATGAAATTTTTGGTGCAGCCGTGTGGGGCCGGATGACAAAACCCCCCTGCAGATGACAGTCATGCCCCGATTTGGCCTGCGATACCAATAGGATATCCACGGCGGCCTTTTGGTGGCTGATTCAGCGGCTTAGCGCCACAACGCCGCCAAATCACGTCCGTGCCCTCAGCGACTTCGAATATTACCCCCTCTCCACGGTCGCCTGGCCTGACCAGCGTAACGCAATTCCTACGTAATCGAGAGTCTCTATCTTTGCGCAATGATCGGGAACCTGCTTGGAGCTATCGAGCAGGGCCCCCCGATCCCGGATCCATCAGGCAGCCCGGAGGGCCGCGAACTGCTTGCCTAGCCCGAGGCGGCCTGCGGATAGAAGAGGTATTATTCACAGCTTACAAGAGGAAGATAGAGATTGTAGATTATGAATTACTTATAAACCCTATAGATACCGCCAACCTCTTTTTTTTACTTCTTTTTCTTCTGTATAGTTAGCCGGATCTTTCTATTAGCTCGGAGGAACTTGCAGAGCTGGTCAATTGAGTAGCCCATCTGCTGCTGCTGCAGACTTATGGCATACATTGCAGCCTCCTCGCTTATACGCTGAGCCTGCGCCATACGGCGAATCTCCTTAATGATCTCGAGCCGTAGGGAGTACCACTGCACCTCGCTCTGCCGGCCAGCCCGCCACCGGCTTCCCCAGCGGCTATCGAGAGTAGCAATAGCTTGCTGACCTCGTAGCCCGACCGTCCACTCTCTCCATAAGTCCCTGACTGTCTTAACCTCCCGGCACATACGATGCTGTGGCGGTCTTTCTAGCCCTGGGGTCACTGAGCGGCTGTTGCTGCTATTGCTTGAGTAAGCTGTTGTATACTGGCTCTGGGCCTCTTTAGCAGCAGCGGCGGCGGCGGCGGCGGTAAGTGCTGGTGCTGGCGGCAGTACTGGTGCTGGTTGTAGCTGCAGGAGACCAGGGGTGGCGGCTGTCTTGAGCTGGAAGGTGAGACCAGTTGAGAAGAGCGACTGGAGCTGCGAGGCCTGCTCCCTGACGCCCTGAAGCTCGGCTCGTAGGTCGGCTCTCAGATCCGCCCTAAGGTCGGCCCGTAGGCTGGTGATCCTCGTGTCGTTGCGGGTATCGACGGACTGGAGGTAATCTGCAAGAGCTGGGACGGCCTGGGCTAGCAGGGCTAGCTGGCTCGGCCTCTCGCCCTCTTCTTGCACGAGGGCTGATACCTCTTGTGCGAACTGCGAGTAGGCCTCGTGCTGAAAGACCGGGTGGTTCCAAACCGGGCTATCTGGGAACTGCTTGATCAGGAAGACCGAGTCTTGCAGGATGACCTCACGGAGGTATGAGAGCAGGCTCGTAAGCCCCATGGCTGCAAGGTCGTTGATCTGATCGGGGGCAGGGCCGAACCGGCCCTTCCAACGGTCGAGGTCTGGCCAGATCAGAGAGAGGAGGGTATCCGGCGGCATGATGGCAGCACGGCGTATCTCGAAGCACCCCTTCTGTGGCAGATGCCCGGCCATCGTACGCATGAACTTGCGAGGCAGGGAGTTCAGGTAGCAGCCGATCATCTGCTCCTGGTTCCAGCGGCCTGCCCGGCGGATCTGGTCCTCGCTGATCCCCTTCAGCTCGGCCGTCTTGGCCCCCGAGCTCCGGCCAACATGCGTCTTCTTCCTCGAGACGATGCCGGCATACGTAAATGCCTTAACGACCCAGTCTCGCTGCGAGTTATATGAGAGGGCTGCTGTATAGTCATACCCGCTCCCGCTCCCTCTAATCAGCCGCGTATCGTACCATGCAGACCTCTGGCTAAGGTCTGGAAACGGCTCGTCGGCAGCTATATCCCACCGATAGAGGAGGTAGAAGGCAAGGCCGCCCAGCATGCAGATAATCGGGTTCTTATTCCGGAGGGCCCCGGCTGTCTCAAGACGGCCATGCTGGTTCTGCTTTCCCGCTCTTGTTGTGAAGATTAGGGGCATACAGCGGGTCGGGCCCTCCCCCTCGAACTCGAAGGTAAAGAGGTCTGAGATCTCAGCTGCGCGGCGGTCGCCGCCCCGGGTCAGCATGTAGTGCCCGAGCAGCAGATCCACGAGAGTCCGCAGGTGGCACTCAGCAGCAGTGCTGCTATGCGCCCAGAGCTCGTAGCAAACGCGTTCGAATTCCTGCTCCGTATACCCATCGAGGAGGGTATCACGGCCTTTATCGGCGTAGCTGGCCTTATCCTGCTGTGCATCCCGGCGCTGGAGGGACTTGAGGTACTCCCGAACGTTATCCTCCCGGGGCGAAGGGTGGGTATTCATCCCGAGCGCTTTCTGCGCACGATACAGGTCGGTGATAGCGGTCGTATAGCTGCGGACTGATCGCCAGGCAAGCCGCGTAGCCTCCTGTAGAGTATCCTCAGCCGCCTTATAGCTCTTGGCCCTGAGCGGCCGGTCCGCAACCTCCTCAACAAGGAAGAGGAGGAGCTTATCTTCTGTGACGGTATCCGCATCCTGATACTGCTTGCGCTCGCAGAAGTCCCTGAACTCCTTCTGCTTCGGCTCATACGCAGCCAGTGTATTTCTCGGCCTCGCGTCCTGGATCATCGAGAGGATATGCTGTGCGTTAGCACGTAGCTCAGCGTTATTGCGCGCGTTAAGCCCGACGCGACCGTGGTGCCTGGTGCCGGCTGCAGCGGCCCTGGCAGCAGCCCCGGTCGCAGTAGTCATTGCAGTGCTGGTCCTGACGGTTATCGAGTCAGCTACAGCCGCCGCCTTCTTCCTCCCAGCCCGTTTTCTCGTCGTCATAGTCGGATATCAATTAAAGAGGGGGCAGCTGATCCAATCCATCGCACACAAGGTCTTCAGAGAATAGGCCAGCCTAGACGGGCCTGGGGTCTGCAGAGATATATAAATAATCTTCAGGCCGGGCTGGCCTTCCAGCGCCAGATCAGCAGGACCGGGGCACCCCAGGTGCCCCGGAGGCTCTAGAGGGCGCTGGAGGCCCCTGGAGCTGCCTGAAGTTATAGGGGCCGATCAGCGAGGGAGCATGGATATTCGCGAATATCCACGGTCATCCGGGTGGCCAGCGCGGGGGGCCCGATGTGGATATACCGGGATACCATTGGCCGGGCGCCGCAGGCGGCGGGGGTCCTGGATCAGCCGGTGGGCGCCACGCCTCGCCGCGGCGCCGCTGTGGGATCAGCGACGGCTCCGCGGCGCCGTGGATACCAATCTATCAGAGGTTTCGTAATACAGGGTCGTAATCCAACAGAATGCGTTTCCATATTATTTAGGCATCTAACTACCCAATAAAACTATACAAGACGGGGAATTCTGGTTGTGGCTCTGAAGACCTAAGTTGCAATTGCTTACTAGAAGCACTGCGACCAGCAGTACCGCGACGAGCATCGGTAAATACTATGGAATTGGCGATGAAGATACACTGGGCAATCTCTTTGCATCTTTTCCACAAACTTTCTCAACTATTCCACAGCCCCATGGCTCGCAGGGCCTCCACGAGCCTGCATGGGATCTACGTTTCGATCACGAGATTTACCTTCAAAATGATTTCCTATCGAGGCGAATGCGACACCAGCGAGTCAGAGCCCCTATCCCAGGGCCTGAAATCGATCCTCTGCCTTCCAACTACCCACCAGAGTCTATCCAACAGCCCCCGACCGCAACAAGAGCCGAGTTCGAATCCGTTATGACGGTGGTTCGCGAGGTGATTGGAGAGGGCCGGAGACTGACTATTGACCTTGCCCGGTCATACGAACGAGTACGCGCATGGCGAGAGAGATTTAGCTGGTCGCCACTTAGTTCAGATGCCTACGAATCCCCTCCCCCATATTCTCCGCCTCGAGGTTCACCAAGCCGGCCTCCGCAAGTATCACTACCTCAATCAATATCATTATCGCCTACCCCAGACCCGATCCCAGACCCGATCCCAAATCCACCGATCCCAGGCGACCCATTCCCAACCGTCGAAGCACTCATCGAGTCAGTAACCTCGTTTGCTAAAATAAATGGATTCGGCATCTCTAAGTATAATACCTATTCATATAAGGGAAGAAAGATCCGTTTATCACTCCGATGCGATCGCTATGGGGAACCAGAAGCTAGCAAAGGTGTTGGTCTTCGGAAGCGGAAGTCCCGTAAGTGTGGTTGTAAGTGGGTGGTGATTGCGGAGGCTCTAAAGGAGGGCAAGTGGCTTCTATGGCAACATCCGAACCTGGAACACAGTCAACACAACCATATACCTAGTATTACATCATCTGCACACCCTTCTCACAGACGACTTACTACACCAGTCAGAGCATCTATTGAGTCGACAAGCCGTCGAGTCGGCATCCGGGCCCGCGATGTTCGAGCTATAGTCGAAGAGCAACATCCCGAATCAACATTTACTCAGAGGGATATCTATAACGCCCGCGCACTCATTAACCGAGATAAGCTAAATGGCTATACACCTACTGCAGCATTGATCAAGCTCTTCGACGACATGGAGATTCCCTACCTCGTTAAGTGGGCCCATGATCAACCGAACCGTCTGCTTGGTCTTGTCTGGACATTTCCCTACTGCATCCAGATGTGGAAGCGGTTCCCCGAGGTCATCAGCTTCGACAACACATACAGCACCAACCGATTCAAACTTCCCTTATTTCAAGCTACCGGTCAGACCTGTCTTGGGACCGTCTTCAACGCTGGCTTCGGCCTGATTGATAATGAGAGAAGAGAAGGCTTTCAGTTCCTCGCTGAGAGCATTCGCCAACTTATAGAGCAACACTCTATTAGGCAGCCTGATGTCATTATCACCGACTTCGATAACCCGATGAAGGCTGCCCTCAACGATCAATTTCCTGACGTGCAGCAACAACTATGCATCTACCATATTAATTCAAACGTCTTGCTTAAGTCGAAGCAGAAGTGGGCCAAGAACTGGGAGAGCAGCAGTAGTCCTGACAATAGCGAGTGGGATAATTCTACCCCTCAGACACAGACTGAGCTCAGCGCTACAGAAAAGCAGCTCGTCTACGCACCGACTAGTGATGAGGTTCCTCATAACTACAGAGGGGTTCTCATAATGTGGAAGCTTGTTCTCTTCGCCGAGACCGAGGACGCCCATGAGAAGAGGCATGGAGAGACACTAGAAACCAACAACCCACCCAAAAGGCAGCTTGGTGATGACTGCAGTAGTGATGTGTCTGATATAGCAGAAAGGGGTCAGGACCAAAGATGGGAGAAATGGATCAAATAAGCAGGACCAAAGGCCACTGTATTCAGTACCATTTGATCAAACGGTTCACATCGAAAGAGACTGAAAGATTGAGCTGAAAAGACTGTAAATTGAGCTCAAGATCAATCCTGCCTGAGGTCGGCGACGATGATCTTGAAAAGAGGGATGCTTCTTGCTTATTGCTATCTACTAACATCCAAAGCATTCTCTTTTATAGTCCCAATAGGTCAGGCCACTAGTCCCTGTGCAGAGCAGCCTTTCCTATTGAAGGGGGCTGCAGCAGTCTTAGCCCTAGCCGCGGCAAGGATCTGATCAAATGACCAACATCCCTAAAGACATCAAATCCCTGACTTAGTAGCAGCAACACGGGGTGGATGACTAGCCTTAGAGGTCTTAATGCCGACATGGCTATGTAGACGACGAGTCCACACGTGGCTTGTTTGATATGAGAGTTCTGCTATATAATTATAAGCTGCAAAGACTCGTAAATAAGAAGACAATCTAACTTACCTGTTGGTCTGTCTTTCTGTTGTCGTAATATCTTAATATTATACCATTTCTCGGGACGCGAGAAGTCCGGAAATGGCTCTCTTTCAACCTGCCAACGAAAAAACAGCCAGAAAGCGAGTTGGCCAACCAAACAAGCATAAGGGTCACGATGTCTCAAGCAAGCCCCATACTCGATTCGGCCGTTCTGGTTAGTTTTGCCTTGATTCATAACCACAACAAAGGCGTAGGTTGGGTTGTTGTGACCTGGACGCCCTCGTTAGGACACTCAAGACAGAAGCAGTCGGTCAACTCAATAGGCCTCCGGTTGCTTGATCGTAACATGTGGTTGCCGAAGAGAAAATCCACTGAAGGACGCAGTCCACACGCCTTCTCTTTCAATCCCCAGGCACAACGAGTATGCTCTGGTATTTTGGCAGGCGAGTAGGCATCTTTACTGTGTAATCTTTATAGACATTAATATATCTTTAAGCTTTAATTTTAATAAATTAATTTAGTTCTCTTAACTTAGGTAGTTATTGGAAATATTAAAATTCTAAAACAAACCTGTATTTCTTTTAACTTTATAATAGTAACTTGCCCTTAATGGAGCGGACAGCCTTATATATAGTGCAACCAATTCTCAGCCACTAGGATAGGCTTCCACACCGGAACTTCCAGCAGCTGCAGAATCTGGCTCGTCAGAAGCCTTACTTTCCAGTCTAGCTAGGAGATCGGGGTAGAGATCTCGAAACTTGACTGCACGCTCCAACAAAGCGGCATCGACGACGTCTTGCGCGAGCACCTCCAATACAGATGCGGCTACACGTCGAATTTTCTCGGTACACGGCTCGCCGTTCAGTCGAAGGCTGTCGACTCCTGAGGTGTGGATAACATACAGCATGTCTTCGGCAATCCAGAGTGCGTAATCAACCAACTGCTTCCAATCGTTGGAGCCGTTGGATCCTCCAACTGTGGGTCCAACTCAACTGAGATCTCGCTCCCCCTGCTTGGCAACCAGCCAATTCAGAGGTCCAGTTGATTGGGTTTGGATCCAACCGGTTCCAACTCGTTCTGGTGTCCGAGGGTCATGTGAGACCCGGGCGCCGTAACTTCGACCCCACCTTCAATTTCCCAGTTTGGCTCTTCATACGGCCCACTGGCTAATGATCGGCCGCTGAGGGGCATTATCTTGAGCCAAACGCGACAAACCTCTTCTCCCCTCTCCCACCCGCGCCAGCTTCGCGCTCTTCTCGTGCCAGTCTGGCGTCTGATTAGAATTGATTCCAGGACTCGTCATTCAGCTTCTCCACGTAAGGCTGAATTGTGGGGCGTTCGAAGTTGAGCCTCCACGAGATGGCCAGTGGGGGATCTGTAAAGTCGCTAGTACATACGTCCAGGGTTACATTTGACTTGTGCGCAGGTACCAGCGACCTGTCACCTTGGGCTCCTTTCGCCGTCAATACATAAAACAATGTGCCATGGGATGGTAAGAGTAGAAGAGAATACTTAAGAGATAAGCAACTTTCAAGCGGACTGGGCCTGACTTAATCTGGCCTTTGGGTCAGGATATTGTCACCCCGCATTCATGCAACGGTAGTCGATGTTCACAGTCAGGCAAACGGCATTCGAGACTACAAAACGACAACTTGGAAACATATCTCTAACTATGATGGAATTGATAGCAGAAGAAAGCTTTCAGCAAGAGAAATTCAGTGATTATATTTTAACTTTATGAATGTTACTTTCAGGGAGAGACTGACGTGTTTATTAGCATTTTAACAATTTCGTTCGGGAGCATGTTACGCAGGGCAGTCTACCTTATACACGCTAGATAGAGGCTACCGTGCATGCCGCCTATTTGTAATGGTGGGGCTGGTATCTCTTAACTCCACGGCTTAGGTTTCGCCGCTGAGATAACATGCTTTCACCGTCTCTCGTGTTGCAAATATTCTTGTTGGAACCAGTCAAAAAGCCCATTTAAAGCTATAAAATTAGGTTAGCGTTGAACATATAGAAACCATGCCATTCTAGGCTCTTGTTAAGACGATGGCTTCGGTTGCAAAATATATCCGGTACCGTAGATTATACAGTGCCGTGGCTGTACCTGCTAACACGCCTTAGCACCATATCAGAGCTTCGCGGTTTGCACACGGCGCGTCGGATCGCGTGGCGGTTTCTCAGCGCGTCAATTGTCCCTGCAGACGGCCTGGAAAGGCTGCGCTGTCGTATCCGATAAAATGGAGGCGAAGGACGTTAGCCTCTGGGCGTCAAATGTTGCAGTACGCCGCCGCTGAAGGGAGCCATACTATTCCTTCGCTGACAGACTCCAGCAGTCTAGCTTCACAGCCGCCAACGCGATGGATATCGATTCCCAGGACATTTTCTTGGGCCAAGCAGGCTCTGAAACGTCGTTGACCCTACATTCGTCTCCCTGCCCGTCGAGGCTCTCTACCCAGTCCTCATTCTTGTCAGATTCAACGCCACAGACCCCGCCGAGGAAGATATTTAACCTGGATGAGAATCCTACGCCTGGCGAGATAGCCACGTTCCCGTTCGAGCTCTTCAACGACGAGCTTCGGGCGGGCACGCCTCCGAGGACTCATGGCGCAAAGGTGGCCTGGTGGTGGGTGAAAGGATTTCGTATGAGGCTTGAGAGTAACAGCAAGAAGCTTCGGTGGGTATGCCGTCTGTGCGTGAGGAAGAAGTGCCGGACGGTCTCGCACTTCTCGTACGAATCTAACGGCAGTGCCAATATTATCAAGCACCTGCGAGATATCCATGGGATCAAGGTAAGCAATAAGCCGCTCCTCTTCTTTTACTCCAACTTAATCTTGCAGGACCCAGGAAGGAAAGACGTGACGCCGCCCAGCCGCACTAAGACTCTGACAGAACACTTTGGAGTGACTGCAGCCCCAGCCGACCAGCGTATCTTTTCTACCATTCTTGGGAGGCTCAAACTCGGCGCATTCGAAGAGCTTCTCGTTGACTGGATAACACACGATAATCTCCCTTTCCGACTAATCGAGAGTGAGCGTCTCCGCCGCCTCATTGAGTTTGTCAACCCGATGTACAAAGACAAGATACCATCTTCCGCGGTCCTCCGATCTCGACTGCAATCGATCCACAATGGGGCGAAAGGAGCTGTAACGGAACATCTAAAAACTGCTCGTGGCAAGATTCACATCACATTTGATGGCTGGACGTCTCGCAATCAGCTCTCGTTGCTTGGAGTCAACTGCTTCTTTGTTGACCAACAATGGCGGCACCGGAAACTGCTTCTCGCCCTTCCAGCTGTATCCGGACTCCATACTGGCGATAACTTAGCCAACGAAGTGGCTGACGTCTTGGCAGAGTGGGATCTTGGAAGCGACCGGCTTGGGTATATGGTCCTTGATAATGCCAGCAATAACGACACGGCAATGGCGGCTCTGGGCAACGAATTCGAGTTTGATCCGGACGAACGCCGTCTCCGCTGTCTGGGCCACGTCATTAACCTCGCTGTCAAGCAGCTGATATTCGGCAAGACGGCGGACGCAATGGAGCATACAGGCAGCAGCGAACCGGACTCCGAATACGATTTCGACTCTCTACCGGCCGATAAGCTTATGCAATGGCGGAGGAGGGGCCCAATTGGTCGACTTCACAATCTCAACGCCGCTGTCTTGAACTCGCCACAACACTTAGAGTGCCTCTTGAAGTGGCAAGAAGAAGATCTCAAAAGCGGCGTCCTTGAACTCGTCGATCCTGAGACTAGGAAGAAGCGAGTGCCGCTCAGACCTATCGCTGACAACGAGACCCGCTGGAACTCTCGCCACCGTATGATGGTCCGCGCTCTGCTTCTCCGTAGATACTTCAATCGGATTGCCGAAAAGGCAGAAAGGGCGTGGGGAAGGAGCAAGAGAAAATCAATGAAGCCTTCTATAATTGACGACAAGCTGTCAGAAGAGGACTGGGACGTGGTTGAGGTTTTTATTCAGGTCTTGCGGCCGTTTGATGAGATCTCCGTTCGTCTACAAGGCAACCCGAAGACTAGCGAGGATGATCATGTCAACACCGGCTCGTTTTGGGAGTATTTTCCCTCCTTTGAGTATCTCTTAACGCATTTAGAGGAGCTCAAGCAGAACCATGACCTCCTTGATGGCTTGGGAGAGGACAGCGCTGATATGGTTGCTACCCATATCAACCTTGCGTGGATGAAGCTTAACGAGTATTACGATAAGCTCTGGCCTGTTGCGTATATCGGTGCTGTAGTCCTTCACCCTTGCTTTGGGTGGCCGGCGCTTCAATACCACTGGGAAGGACATGCGGATGCGACGGAGTGGGAAGAAGATTACTCGACGAGACTCAAGAAGATGTGGAAGGAGGAGTATGCTACTTGCGTGGTTCCTGGCTTAGCGATGCTGTCGACAGCGAGCAGCCGAAGGGCGCTCTCTGGATATGACGCGTTCCTGGCACAGTCGCTCGGCAAACGCAAAAGGGCGCATCCAGATGGCAGAGCGGGAGATCCTCGGCGCCCAGCGCTTGATGAGTACGAACGTTATATCCAGACTCCCCCGCCGACGACAAATACCAATTCAGCCCTCTTTCTTGGTGGAAGGAGCACGAAATAGAGTATCCGAACCTCTCTCGAATGGCCTCTGACTTGCTGTCTATCCCTACAATGTCAGCAGAGACTGAAAGGTCGTTCAGTAGCGCGGGAAAGATGGTATCACCTTTACGAACTCGTCTTGATCGACACACTATTGGGATGGCGCAGAGTATGCGGTCATGGAGCAGGGAGGGTATTGTCCTACCCTCGTGGTAGTGATGAGTGGGTAGTGATGAGTGGGATCGGCGTTAAGGCGTGAAGATCGGAGATATCCATTGGTCGGAAACAACCAACTGCAATCCAATTGAGAGTAGCCTCCTCCAACTTCAATCCAACTGAAATATACTTGGCCGGATGTCAATCCAACTGCGAGGAGGTACCAGTTGAGTTGAATTGGTTGATTACGCACTCTGCGAGGCCACCGGGCAACCTTGAAGAAAGAGATGGATAAGCTGAGGGAAGAATGGCGATCTTCTAATAAAGAAGTTGAAGTTGACGGCGTTATGAAGAAGGTCCCTGTATTTAAGAAGTGGCTAGAGCTAACTGGCCGGAAGGATCACTTTCTAGACATGGAAAACTCCAGCCAAAAGTATCTCGACCTCCTTGGGCAACGCAATGACGGCTTCATCATCGATACCAAGCCTGATCCTCGTATTCAAGCAGCTATCCGCAAGCTTCACTATGCAGCCAAACCTCTTTCTGAGGCCACAGAGCTGACTGCGTTACGCCGTGACTTGGAACGTGATGCTTCCTTCAGCCCCACCAACTTCGGCGACTTCAACGACGAAGACGACACCAACGAGAACTTCCTCGAGCCCGAAAATGATATATACGATAGAGGCGAGTCAGGTGATGATGATGATATCGAAATTATCATGGCATCACAAGATTTGCAGCCGTGGGAACGATCCTCGCCGCCGCTCAGTTGGTCGGAAGAAGTGGATGAGGGGCCAGAAACACCATGCCCAAAACGCCGCACACAACATCGCCAGCCTACGTACAAGCATATAATGAAGGACCTAGAGACATTCCGCTACAGCCTCAGGAATCGTGACGGCTCTCACAGACACGATGCCATATAAATTGCGGTGGCAGGGCGGCCTCAGAGACCTAGCTAAGTTGGTTACATGTCTGCACGCGGGCTGCGATTCCGGCGCAAGGGCACACTTTTCACGGCATTTAATGACACAGTCATTTTCGCGAGACCTTCAGCTCCTAGGATATCTATTTTCTCAGTAATAAAATTGCTTGAATGACTGTCAGAATCAATTGCAGCATCGGCGGCCATTTTTGGCTGTGGTTTTAGGGGGGTCACACTGTTCCAACTTTTTCTGACTGTTCCAGATTTTTCGGCCCTACTAAGTGGCTCCGCCACTTAGTAAGACCCTACGGGTAGTCGGCGTCTGGATGACCTGCGGGACTGATAGCCCAGGGACGCTGAGACTGGACGAACACTGATTGTAGGTGGCAATGCATGAGCACCTACCATTGTCAAGCAAGGGCCTTCGACGAAATGGGATCGCCATCGCACTGACTCGAGGGCCCAGTCAGCCAGACCAGTCCCTGACGAACCGAACTCTAAACCTAATCCCTGCGCGGAGTGGTGGGTCATATTTTGGGCCAATCAAAAAGGCACCGCCTAAAGCTTGTTTTCCCACACAGGGATGCGCTACAGCAATGCCATCAAGCAAGTGGATATGCACGGCAGCACGACTCGGTTGCATGTAAAAAAAAAAAATTCTAGCCTGGCCCACCAGACAGGGGTCACTCTTGGCGTAGTTTTTAAGGGCCTTCAAATACATATCGATATTCGTCATATCGAGATTACCATCTAGGAAATTAGCTGAGAGGGGTAATGGGACAACTCCAAGGGACTCCTCGTAGCTACGCCAAGCATACCCCTAGTCCAGTGGGGTAGACTAAAATTTTTGGCCTGCAGCCGTAGCCTTCACTAACTGCTCCGAAAAACTACGCAGAGATTAACCCCTTGACTGGTGGGGCGAGCTAACCAACGTTATGCTGGATACCGTAGTAACACCTGTCCTACGGTGGCGTTTCAGCAGCGAAATCAACTGCCGATCTCATCATTGCCGTGTCTGGTAGGCGTGACTGACCCAAGAACCAGGATACGGTCGATGATAGCTAGTCTTGTAACCCAAGGAGCCTCACTAGCCCAGGGGGTGCACGAGTCGAGGTGGATTGGTGACGCAACGGAGGCTCCTTGGGTGACTCCAGAGGAATATATGCTCAATCGACCCCAATTCCGCTCTGTACCGCGACCATATCGACCAACATTCAATCTACAATTTGGAGTGCCTTATACAGGCGCCGTCGCCAGTGAGAATCACCGCTTCTCAGCAACTGACGCGCCAGCATGCCAGGCTTTCTCGTTCCTGACACTTATGTGGTAGTCGCACCGACCCTCGACGACCTCCTAGTAGCCAGTATCATCTGGGGCTTCACACTCGCGACGGGAGTCTTTGCGGGCAATAAGGCTCTCAAGCAGACGTGGGCACAATGGAAACGTTCTCGACGCATCAAGCCGTACGTGATCATAATTTGGGCAGAATGGATCGTCTCCATGGTGATTGGCGTTTTAGCTTGGGCTTTCTTCGGGGGTTCATTGAGCCAAGGTGCGTCGAGAGAATACCTTTGCATAGTACAGGAAACCTTGTGGAGCTGACAAGAAGTCGTTACGCAGCTTTTAGATTTACCTCGTTTTTCGTATGACACCTCTCATCCAAGCGACTTCTGGAGCGACTTGAAGCTGACAGTCTGTTGCAGTTGCTCTTTGGGTCGTTCAAATCCAGTGCATCTGCGGTATCATTATCAATCGAATCGCTCTCCTCATGGTCGACCAACGCGATGTCGGCAAGATTCGCTGGGGCGTAGCCATCTTGCTGGGCCTCATCAACATCAGTGTCTTCGTCATCTGGATCCCCGCGCAACTGCAAATCTCTAAGACGTGGGTGAATGTCAACCATATTTACGATCGCATCGAAAAGGCTATCTTCCTAGTCATCGACGCCAGTCTGCATCTCTACTTCATCTATCTGATCAGAGTCAAGCTCATCGCCAACGGTCTCGACAAGTATACTCCTCTCTTCCGGTTCAACATGTTTATGGTGGCGATATCCATGAGCCTCGATGTGAGTCTTGAAACCTTCGGAGCATACATGGGCAACTTGTTCTGTTATTCTGTTGCTTGTTCTGTATAACGTGTTAATATTTTTTTATTCTGTTATTCTGTTATTATGTTATGGCTCTCACACTAATCTGTTATAACGGAATAACAGAATAAACAGGATAAGTGAAATAAGCTTTTTTCATTGCTTTTGTCACATCCAACGGGCCAAAAGGTCATACATTTGATCAAACCGGAAGGAAGGTCCCTCAGCTGCTGAGAAAGGCTGTTCACTGGCAGGTCGGAAGTCCGAACTTCCGGTCAGAAGTTCGTGTCATCTATCTTTTCCAAAAAGCAAGTTCTCCAACACAACGGCCCCGGAGGCCCTTCATCCTAGGTATAAGAAACCGACCTATTTAACACTCATTAGATAGAGAACCAAGAGCTTCTATGGAAATCAATTCATCGCTGAATGTGACAGCTTTTTATCGCCCCAGACATCACAAATACCGGAAACTTTTCGTATTATAGTTTTCATCTCATACCCATCATTATGGCTTCAGAAAGCGATATTTTATCGTCGATCGGCGACTCTAATTCTCAAACATCTGATCAATTGCCTTCAAACTTCTTTTCTATTATGGATCGGCAGTATCCAGATAAGAATAAACCGGTTGCCGCCGGCCGCAAACGAAAGACCAAAGGCACTGTGCTTTATGTGTGCCGATTATGCCCTAAATGGAGTCATGGGCATCGAGCAACAGCTGTACAGCATATCAAAAACCGCCATGCTGCACAGCTTCGACCGCCGCCGCCGCCTTCGCCGGTATCATCGAATCAACGCTTATTACCCGCCATGTTTGCATCTATTCCTACACCTGATAGTCTTCGGCAGGTTTTCAATCGGCAGGCATACAATGAGGCTGTTATAGGACTGCTCACACGGCGGAGAGCTCCTTTTTCAGCTGTTGAATGGAACGAGTTGAAGGATCTCGCTTTGGCATGCAATCCGACCATCGGTGATCAATTAATCACGTCCAGACGTCAGGCCATGCGTCACATTGCGGAAAATCACGTATTCTATAGACATCAGATCAAAGGCAAACTAGCAATCGCGTCTTCGCCTATTCACATCTCCACCGATCTCTGGACATCGCCACATCGCCATGCTCTACTGGCTGTTTGTGCTCAATGGGTTGATCAGGATTATCAGCTGCAGAAGGCACTTCTAGGACTACCGGAATGTCGCGACAACCACTCTGGAGAGCGGCAAGCTGATCTCATTATGAGTATTCTCGAGACCTTCGGAATCATGTCAAACCTCGGCTATCACACCGGGGATAACGCTACGTCAAACGACACATGTCTGGAGTCCATAGCACGTCGATTGAAAGAGAATCTTGATGTAAGTTGGCGGCCGTTTTTGATGGACTAATCTAATGATGAGCGGTAGATCGACTATGACCCCAAAAAACGCCGCATCCGCTGCATCGGCCACATCATCAATCTCTCCCTTCAAGCCTTCCTTCTCGGGTCATCGAATGAAGCCCTCGTCGCCGCACTTGAAGCCGCATCTGAAGTCACTAGTGAAGACCTGTTAATTCGCTTCTCTCAGGCCCTCACCACCAGAAGACGTCGAGGACGTAGACGTCTCTCGAGATCGGAAGTTGATGAGGACTATCTAGGCATTGAGGGCATACCTGCGCTACGTAAACTGCACGGTCTGGCTGTTTGGGCACGCTGCTCATCGCTTAATAGCCAGCTGTGGGACGATGAAATCGGTTTGCGACTAGGGATCGATAATGAGACGCGGTGGTCTTCATGGTATCATGTCCTCGATAAGCTTTTCAAAAAGAAGTCGCAGATCGTTCAATTCATGCATGAACACGAGCAGATCCTCGGAGACAATCGATTGACAGCGGCTGATTGGGATTTGCTTCAGAAAGCGTACCTATTTCTCCAACCCTTTGATGGGGCCACATTGTGCGCTGAGGGCAATAAAGCATCTCTTTCACAGTCATTATTTCTAATGGACTGCCTTCTTTCTCATTATGAAAACGAGAAGGTGAGCCATTTCATTGCGACGTAGCGAGGACATCTCATCGCCGGTCTCAACAGCTAAGATAGATGCTAATACGATTACAGCGGCACTACAGCGCACCCGAGACACGCGATGAACGCATGCTACATGCCATCGATATGGGCTGGTTCATTATGAATAAATACTACACCATGACCGAGGACGTTCCCGTTTATTCCGCCGCTCTCCTTCTCGACCCTTCGAAACGAGACGCCTACATTAAGCAGAACTGGCCGGATGAGTGGTACAACAACGCAATTGGCGGAGCACAAGCGATTTGGGAGGAAGAATACAATATTGAGCTCCCTACTAAGCCTCCGGCCGCTCCGAGCGCTGCCCCGGACTTTGTGGAACATGAGAGTAATAAACTAGCTCAGTTGGCAAGGAATATGAAGGTAAAGACCGCCGTATTGCGTTGTGAGGATGATTTCATGACCTTTATTACCGCTCAACCGATAGAGATCGATTCTACGCCGCTTCAATGGTGGTGCGCATCTGAGCAGCGGAGAAGATATCCACGACTTAGCCGCATGGCCATCGCGATACTCTCCATCTCACCAGAGTCGTCCGAGCCAGAGAGAGCCTTCTCTGGGGCCCACAGGACATGCTCATGGGATAGGCTGCGGATTAAATGTGCAAACATTGAGAGGGTAGAGTGTATAGGCAGCTGGTTGCGCGAAGGTCATATCATACCTACATCCCGCGGTGGATTTGGGTTACTGATGATGTTTTCCGCATTAAAAGATGATCTTACTGATTCAGATGATGATTTAGAAGACAGGGAGAATATTGACTGATGTAGAATAGAGTCGTTAAATTAATTGTTTGATTTCATCGCCTCATTGGCCCACTATCGTGTTCCTTATCCTGTTATCCTGTTATCTTATCCTGTTATCCTATAATCTGTATTTTTTCTTATCTTGTTCTGTTTAACATGTTAAGGGATTTCTTAACATGTTATACAGGTTGCCCATGTATGCTTCGGAGGGCAACAGTGGCTGGTGACCGCGGACTGACCCATTGGTGCCTAGATTATTCTTATCGGTAGTATGTCTATCGGCAACGGTTTTATGTAAGTCCGGTCCAATTAGTTGATTCAAACGTCCTCGGGCCTGACATCCACTTCCTAGCTACGTACAATTCCATCCTCTTGTCTACATGCTTAAACTTCATATCGAGATGAATATTTCTGCCCTCATTGTCAAGGTTGTTCGCGCTACGGGTAATCACAGCTCCTATCAAAACGACTATGCACAGGGTACAGAGCTGCGGTCGAAGTTCAGGGGTAACATCCAGGCGACCGGGCCCTCTGGTAATCGGACCGGTCTAGGGACCATGGGCCAGTTGTTTTCCAGCCATAATGAGGCGCACATCGAGGCCAATGCAGGCAGCAAGACAACGTCCAAGGGCATTACGAAGATTGTCCAGACGCGGGTGACAGTCACGTCGAGACGCCAGGAGGAGGAAGACGAAGACGGCAGCTCGCAGTCGTCGACGCGTCAGTTGAAGCACAACTCTCATGTCTACTAAGATCAATTCGCTTGAGGGCATGCTAACCAGTGAAGGGGCTGGGAGGCTGGGATTAGCACGAATCAAGCGTAGACTACGACATCTATAGAGATATCGATGAATGCAATATTCTTTGTCATATAGTTCTGCAGATCTAATATTGTACTCAAGCAATGCTCTTCGGTGCAATCCTCCGACCAGGGCCGCCGCGTGGGATACTCATTCGTCCATCAGTCTGCATACCGCTTTTGCAGCGCCCCCATTGATGCTCATCGTAGACCAAGGCAAAAACGGCGCCGTTGTTACATGGACCAGTACCAGGGGCCGGCGCGGGCTAGAAGATGCGACAACGAACTGGCCCTGCCAAGAGACCCGGGCTCGGTCACTTGCGAGGTCCTGCTTAGTGCGCTATGAGAAGAAGACTACAACATCCCTTTGGCTGTGCGGAAGGAACTTTCGGGTCTCTAACAGGGATCTTAACAAATAAGAGCTTGAGGTCAATGGGAGACATTTGACGCAGGGATTATTACCCGGATCTACATGGACTCTGGAGGTTCGGCTATTCACATGAATACATTAGAATCCCCGTTTTCCCGCCTGATCTCAGCTGCTCATCCGTAGCTTCGATAAGAGGGACGAATACTCAACAACTCCTTCTGCACATACGGCAGACGCGAACGACCGTTGCCGCACTAAAAAAAAAAGTTTAAAAAGAAAGTTGAGACGGCGAGGTTGCTAATCTCGGCCTAGGGTCCGCGGGGAGCTTCCGTAGTCGCGGAGCCAAGTGGGCTGGTATTGGTTTCTTTTGTGTGCGACCCTGAAGATCATGTACGCTTCTAGGCCCTTGTCGTATTCCCAACTCCTACTTTCGACAAGGCTAATCCTTACCGACCTCTGTTTAACCCCGGCTTTCTGTTACATAGTGCGTGGAGGGAGGGGGTTTCTCAGCTCTATCAAACGCGGCCACCCCAAAATGTGGAGATGCTCGGGTCCTCGAAGGAGGGGCTGACGACAGAAGACATACAACCTAGCCAAGGGTTGGAGAACCGTCGGACGACCAAGAAGCAGGCGGAGGGATATGAAGAACCGGAGCAAGGGAAAGACGGTCGGGTACGCTGGAGACAAGCTAGCAGAGCTCGTCATTCCAGCTTTTGAACTTGGACTTTTTTTCTCGCTTCCAGGACGGGCGTGTACACGAAGCTTGCCGATGATGTGAACGAGGTCGACCTGATCATTGCTGGAGGTACAGTACTCTTCTTCCCTGCCCCACCATAGATCATGGAAGGGCTAAAACCTCCATCATCATCATAGGTGGCACCGCAGCATGCGTCGTAGCTGGACGCCTGGCCGAGGCCGACCCTAGCCTGTCGATTTTGGTAATCGAAAGAGGCCAGGACAACCGCAGCGTTCAAATCATCGAGAACCCTGTGTTCTTCCTGGACCACCTACTGCCCACTAGTACGACGGCCATCTTCTACCAGGGCAACAAGGCAGACCAACTGGCAGGCCGTGAGGTTATCGTCCCCTCCGGTGGCACTCTCGGCGGTGGATCATCCATTAACTTCATGATGTATACCCATGCCCAGCGTTCCGACCTTGACTCATGGAAGACACCGGGCTGGTCAGCCGATGAGCTGCTCCTCTTTATGAAGAAGGTATCGTAGTTCACAAGTGCTTTGCTACCTGAAAGAACGTCGCGACTGACAGTGCCAAGCTCGAGACGTATCATGGTAGGGGCGAGAAGGGCGTTCATGGACACGATGGCCCAGTCCACATGTCTGATGGCATATTCCGCTCCGAGTATTCTGAGAACGAATTCATCAAGGCTGCAGCTCAGGTCGGCTGGCCTGAGATCAAAGACCTGCAGACGTTGGACGCCAACAACGGCGTTGAGCGCTGGCTGTGCACTGTCAGCAAGGATGGCAAGCGTCAAGATAGAGCGAGGGTGTACCTTCATGACAAGCTCAACGGGGGTGACTACCCTAACCTCCATGTCCTGACCGAGTCCAAGGTGGTTCGTGTCTTGCTTGGCGACCAGAAGCGCGCTGTCGGTGTTGAGTACACTCCAAACCCTGAATTCCAAGCCGCAGTTGGTCCCACTCAGCACCCCAAGCTGACTGTCAAAGCACGCAAGCTTGTAGTGGTATCTTGCGGTGCTTGTGGTACGCCCCCTGTGCTGGAGAGGTCCGGTCTAGGTGACCCTGAGATCCTGAAGAGGGCGGGTGTTCCCGTTGCTGTCGATTTGCCGGGTGTAGGCGGCGACTACCAGGATCACCAGCTCATCCTTTATCCCTACAAGACCAGTCTCCAACCACACAACACAATTGACCTGGTTCTCAGAAACCCGGGGGGCCGTCAGGAGTTGATCGACAAGAAGGACAAAGTCTTGGGGTGGAACTCCATTGACATCTCATCCAAGCTTCGGCCAACGGAAGCAGATGTGGCGGCTCTTGGTCCTGACTTCCAGGCTGCGTGGGACCGGGACTTCAAGAACGCCCTGGATAGGCCTCTGATGCTCATGGACCTGGTATCATGGTAAGCTCCCTGTTCTTCCAAAAGCAGCTGGGCACAAACGAAAGACCAATGCTGATGGAAACAGTTTCCTGGGCGACCCTTCAACAGTCCCGGAAGCGCAGTATCTCACTGTCGGTAACTACACGGCATATCCCTACTCGCGCGGACACGTCCATATTACAGGCCCTGAGGTCGACGATCCGCTGGATTTTGACGTCGGTTATCTCAACGATGCGCACGACATCGACCTGAAGAAGCAGCTTTGGGCGTACAAGAAGCAACGTGCAATCATGCGGCGCACGGCAATGTACCGCGGTGAGGTCGCGGCTGGCCACCAGCGCTTCCCGGCTGGTTCAGCAGCCGCCTGTGTCGACCTCGATGAATCTCTTCGTAATGTTCAGGACCTGCAGTACTCTGCTGAAGACGATAAGGCGATTGAGCAATGGATCCGAGAGAATGTCGGCACTACGTGGCACTCCACCGGCACCACAAAAATGGCGCCTCGTGAGGAGTTTGGCGTCGTAGACCAGCACCTCAACGTTTGGGGCACCAAGGGTCTCAAGGTCGCCGACTTGAGCATCCCGCCGATGAACGTCGGCGCAAACACCAAAAATACTGCGATGGTAGTAGGCGATAAAGCAGCAGACATCATCATCAAGGAGCTAGGCCTCAAGTCATGAAACTCATGACCGATGTTTAATAGGAATAGTCATTGCATCTTGATGATGTTTATGGAGTTGAATGCTGGTGCAAAACATGTGAATGGCGAAGAAAGCGGAAGCATACAGAACGTAAAAAGATCCTATTTGAAGTCACTTCCAAGGTATGTGTGGCTACTCCTGATTACGTTCTAGGTCGAGGCTATACATGGTTCACTGAAATCTGGGTTTCCTACATCTTCGACGAGTTCTGGGACGAAGATGGCGATCAGTACGGAAGAGCGGCAGGAGACCTCAACAGCTATACAACTGGCCGTGTGGGCAACTACAACGTATCAATTTTGACCCCAAAGTTGATTGACATATGATGAGCGCTGCTCCACACCGATTATCACAATCATGCCCCCGGCAATAACCCAACTCCGCCAGCTCATCCCTCCGCTGATGGAGATGTCGACGGTGACACTGCCGTGGGATCCGATAAACTGACCGGCTTGCGGCCATAAGCTACATATCTGCATCTATTAGCAACTCTCTGCTTCAGGAGCACGCGACTCACACTGGCCAATAAGCATGCACACTCGTATCCCTTAGTGCTTTCCTCGCCCTGGCAACCAGGGCCAGCACCTCCTCCCTCGACCAGCCCAGCCCGCGCGTTAGGGGTGCCAGTGCCGCCGCCTCCAACCAATAGTCAATAGTGACCAGGCTCCAGTTACCCAGGTCTTTATACTTCTTGTCGCGCGGCCAATGATTCGTTGGCCACTTATACGCTGTCTCGACCACACCTTCGAAGCCCACGGCTTCCATTGTCGACTTGCGCTCCTCAGCGGCGGTAGTAGACTGCCCCAACTTCTCCAGACCCTCCTGTATAAGAGTCATCCACCTCCACAGGTCCGAAGTTTCGGAGAGAGTGCCGTCATCACAGCGTAAGGGGGCTATGTCTTGAAGTAGCCACCGGGCTGGAGTTGGCTAGATTGAGTCGGCTGTGAGTGATTGGGCTCGGTAAGACACTAAGGAAAGGGTTAAAGCAGACTTGAAGGCATTCTCCACGACGTTGAAATTATCAGCGAAACTCCCTGTCGTCATCCGGCAAAAGATAAAGTCGAACGTCTTAGACCACGTCCACTCCTTCTCGAGGTCGTCTATCTTATGATAATAAATTAGCATTTTGGCTCTCAAAAACATGGTTCGCTTCCTCTCGGTACCTCGAAAGAACAATTTGGTGGGACGCTACGGGCTGGTCAGTAACGATATCTATGGTTATGAAAGAACAAGGAAGCTTACAAGGTTGGTTGCATGGGGCTGAGGTCAACGCCGATTACCTAACTTATTCGTCAGCAGAGGGGAGCCAAACATAGTGAGAGGAAGCAGACCTCGGCCTCAGGATGAGTTTCGGCTCGTGGTTGAGTTAGCCATATACCAGGCGATCTTGAACAATATATCAGCGTGGGAACACACCGTACTCTATCGCCCAGATACCAGTGCCTGTACCAAGGTCGAGAACCCTGCCGGCACCATCATTTTTGGGACACAGGCAATATCTGTCCCCGATCGTCAGGGTCATGAGATGGTGCTGCAAGTCTGGGTTGCTGTCAGTGCCTCCTTGCTGTCGGCCGGCCGAGAGACTCTGTGGTTCAAACATAGTCTTTCTATCTCCCTCTAGGGAAGTAGATGGTTATCTTAAAGTCCTAAGAGGTTCAACGTGCCACGGAATGTGTACGTGTACTTACCTCATCATTCGGCATGAAATATTCTGTTGCATGCCTGCCAGCCAAAGGGCGATAGGAAGGATAGATCCCAACGGCGGGGATTCTCACTGCCTGCACTCATGGCATGATATGTCCGGCCGTTTTCCTGCTGATACGCAAAAATGCTTGACCTCAGCGATACCAGCGACTCGCTCAGCGGCTATGACCAAGTTAGTGGGTCGTTCGCCTTACAGCAATTGCCTGGAGAGATCATCCTATAAGCCTCGTGACTCTCACGTCTGTCCCTGATCTCTCGAATATATTTGCGATATCTCCAACAATGAGTAGTCAATGATATACGCGAATCTTTGTAGACTCCAAGGTCGAGTCATTATACTTGAACACGATCACAATTCTGACGGTCCCATCATGAGTTAACGGGACCAACGTGATATGAATAATTTATTTTTAACTGATAAAAATCTATGTCTCGTGTCGTCGAGGTTTGTGCTTCAGCTTCTAAACTTTCTCTCCCATTGTCTCACCAATCCGATCCGTGTTCCCTGAAAATAGAAAGCTAGCTCCATGTTTAATCTATAGCTATTGGTCTTGCACCATTGAATCATATGCTCCTCCTTGATATCCTGCGACGAACCTGGTCGCCAATGTTATTCTCTACTCCAAACGCCTAGCGGAACATCTCTAATAAAGCTTGAAAACGCGTTAGCATCTATCTCAACAGGCAGATGGAGTGGAAGGAACTTACCAAGTTTAACACCCAGAGGAAGACAAGCATAGCTGCCGACCGGATCTTGATGTTGTTGACCCAGGAAGTGTTCGAGGGAATGTGTCGGGTGATCGGCTCCAAGTTCAGGCTCGAGTACCATGATCTGCTGCCCATGAGAGGTTCGGCATCAGCCTTGTGCTCCAGGTCGAATTCTTCATCCTGCTCCGAGCTGGAGGTCCAATCCTTGGTCAAGAGCTTCACCATGCCGCCGGTAGCATCCGCCACCCGGGAGCTGATCCACAAAAAGAGGGGAACAATAACGACAAGGGCTCTCCAGCGATCGCCGAGAAGGCTGCCATCGCCTTGGAAGATGTCGAGGAGGAGCACGCCCTTGGTGTCGGCCGCTAGGAGGATATGGAACTGCAGAGTAAATGTCTCAAGGGAGCATCGACCAAGCCAGGCAAAGAAGCGAGAATACCAGGTTCGAGCGAGCGGTGTGATGTTGCGCGCAGCAATAAAGCCCATGATGGGGATGAAAGAAAGGATCGGGTGCATGCAGTTGTACTCCTGCTTCGTCTCGGTACCGCTCACAACAACCCACCAGTAGGCTGGGAAAGACAAAATACCGACTACACCGGCCAGTCCATACGACTGGGTGAGGATCTGGTGAAAGATCTTTGTCCGAACGGATGCAATGCCCATAAGGACACCAGCATAAACGACAAGGCCATCCAAACCGAGTCGGAACTGCCACTCGTCAAGGTCCCAGTCGATACGGAAAACGAGGTGCAAAACGTCAAACACCCACTCCTGGAAGGGCGTATAGAGCATCACTCCAGGGCAAATGACCACGGAGATGGCAATCTTGGTGATGAGAGCATATGTGTTGTCGTTGTACTTCTGGCCAATGGCGAAGAGGGCGTAGATGATAAGGAACCAGAAGCTGACCAAGGGCGCAAAGTAGTAGAACATATAGTCAGTGTTCATAACAAAGGGAAGAGCACAGCTTAGCAAGTTGAGCCTCAAAAGAACCGCAACCACCCGCTTAAAGGAGAAGTCCTTCTTGGTGCTGAAGAAGACGGCGTGTCCATAGCCGGTCTGGAACAGGTAGGCGGCAACCAGGAGACGGACCCCGATATATATGTCCAGGTCCCTGGAGGCGCCAGTCCAGTGGTAAACTAGAATGATGGCCTGCATCCAGCCCTTCCACTCGTCTGTCTGGTCGCGGGAGAGAGGCTTGGTATCTTCGAGAGTGGCTGGTACAGGCGCAGCCTGCGATCCGGGACGTGGAGGTGGGGACTTCGACTTTGCGTGGAGAATGAAGCCGGTGAAGAAGCAAAGGGCGGTAAGAAGATTGAAGTCAAATGTGATATATTCCTTGGAGCCCTTGGCAAAGGACTGGGTACGGTCGGCCCAGTAGCAAGCCAGCAAGGCGGTAATGAAGGTGGCGACATCGAGGTTACAGAAGGACGATGTCGGGAGTTGCTTGGAACAGAGGGCGATGGTCTCAGAAAGAGCAGTAGCACCGACGTAGATGATGCCGAGAGCAAGAATGATGAGCTGAATAAATGACCTCTGGCCATAGTCAGTGCAGCAAGTGCGGTTGTAAGGATATCCGTTCTGAATATCCAACTTGGCGTTGCATCGAAGGTTGAGGAGAATCTGGGCCTTGATCTCAGAGACGGAGTCGATGACATGGAATCCGTTCTCGAGGTCCTCCATTACACCCATCTGGTCATGAGAGAGCGCAGGATACGACCAGAGCATGCTGATGCCAGAATTCTCCTCGACAGTCTCGAGGAACTCGTCGATGGCCTCAATCTCACCGGGGTTGGAGGCAATGCCAGTCTTGCGGTAGTCGGGCATCTCGTCATAGAACGGCACGGCAACTGGAGCAAGGAACATGTCGGCGCCCACACCATCGCGAGGATCCATGCGCTGAGTACCGAAGGGCGCAAAGTCGTTGTTCTGGACGATGTCGGAGACGTTCTTGAAGACGGTCTTGAAATTGTCGAGTGAGACGCCTTCCTCAAACTTAGCAGCGAACCAAATTCCAACGCCCATGAAAACAAATGCAGGGCCTTTCTGCTCCTCAATAGGAACGGGGTGCAGTCTCTCTTGGCGGTAGAGCTCGAGCTGCTCCTCGACGATAGTGCTGGCTTTGCCAGCCTGCATGAGAGGATCCCAGATCTGCATCAGGCGGACCCCGCCAAACTCCATGTTATGGATGCTGTGTTTGGTGGTGATGTCATCACGGACCTCGTTGGCCTTTTCCTCATCGAGCTGCGGGGGAATCATGTCAGCGATCGTGTTGATTCAATGTGTTGGTTTGTGGCACAATGCTGCGCCAAGCCTGTGCTAAGCTCGACTGCCGAACCACTCGGTCGGTAATCGCACGTGCCGGGAAAAACCACCCTGGTCAGTATCATGAGATCGGTGCCAACTTACCAGACGAGCCATGCCATAGAAAATCTGTCGAGTGGTGGAATCACCAAAAAAGAACATGTGACGTCCCTCCATGCAGTCGACAATCTCTTCCTTCTGGTATTCATGTAGCATGCAACCCTGAGGTTGCCACTTGGTGAATGGCGCCCTGCTGCCATTGGCGTCGGGCGCGTTCAGCCAGCTACCCTCTTGCATCAGGGCTTTGCAGCGATAAGGGTCATCATTGAGGTCGAGGTGGTTGATAGTGATGCCCAAGATGATAACCAGCATCAAGCAGAGGGCTATCACACGGTTGAGGGCGATCCCGGGGGATTGCGCGAGGCCGATCATGGTTGCGGATTCGAGTCGTTATGTTGTGTGTTGGAATCCGCGGGCGCGCGAAGAATCGGAAAATGGCGCACCAAGGGTGGCAAACGAATGACAGGAGCACTATATCGAGAAAAGAAAGTGCTGCGGTCGCATTTGATGCAAAGCGCGCCTGTTGTAGGCGGTGATTCCAGTTGTCGAGACCGTCTACCGCCCGTATGGTCGAGGATGAAGAGCGAGAGACAAATGGAGGGCGAGCTGGCGTGACGGAAGGCGGTCGGGTTTGAAGCAGGGAATTGAAATAGACTGCCTCATATAGAAGGCAAATCAACGCATTGCCCTCCCCTGATCGGCAATGCGAATTGTGATAATCACTCGGGGTCCACAGCGTCTACTCGGGGCACATCCTTCGTAGAGAGTGGAGGGGGGTCCCTTGGAATAGCGCTCGTGCCACAACTTCACCTAAACGATCCCACCTATGGCCGTCTAGCTTCCCGATGATCTTACTGCTGGGCTTCCCTTCCTCCTGGACTTCCAGCTGCAGGATCCTTTTTCTGCGCGCCGGGCGCTTAGGCATCATATCTCAACGTTTGAGGCTGCGACCGCACCGGCAGCCACCAGCCTCTTGGACTTAGGGGGCAGTGCATGAAAAGCCAGACACTTGTCGAACCAAAACTGAAATAAACATCATGACCTCGTGTTTACGTAGGACGGGGCACTCGCTCGGAAACCTTGGCAACTTGGCAGTGTCAAAATAAAAAAGCTTGACGGGTTTAAGGTTGTGTTGGACTGACCCTCGGTGCCGGACTAGGGGCCCGGATAAGACCGAATCCCTGATACATCAATATCTTGTCTTAGTCATGAGGGGGGTGTGAGATTGACCAAAAAACCCCTCACCGGAAACAGGGCCCTGGAAGGAGGTCAGATCCTACAAGAACAGACATCAATATCATCATCTTTAGGCTCCACTATCGTCTTGATCATTATTGCCCTAATTGACTTACCCGTACCGGATCCAACAAGAATCAAGTCGACAATCTGTTGGATCCGTTACGGTCAATTTGATCAAATGGATAGTGTTCAAAGCAGTGATGATGATGTTGATGATTGCTTGTGCCGGTCATCCGGACCGGCTGGAAGAGGGGTTATCAGACCCCCCTTCTGACTAAGGTCAGGATATCAATCTATCAGAGGTTTCGTAATACAGGGTCGTAATCCAACACAATCAATAACATCACCACATTCTGGTCCACACTTTGATACACTCACCCCATCGTATTTGTGCGTATCTAACACACTCCCATCCAACCTATTTCCCTCTTCCTTTTCTTTAAAATCCCATAAGTAATTCCATAAAATAGCTATGATGCTAGGAAACCTCTCATAGTCATGAAATAATTCTCTTTAAATAGTTATGGCAATTGATAGGGGGGCATGACTTTTGTAACACCTGATTGGGCTAAATTTCGTAGGTCCATAAATACCTTTGAGCAAAAGCGGTGAAGCCGGCTCTCTTAACAAGCCCAGATCTCAGCGCAGAAGCAACCGGGTCAAGCCGGCCCTCTAGAACAGGTCGCATTCGGCCGTCAAAACAAAGTATTTTTTCGATATAAAATAAGGCCGATTCTAAAATACTACGTCACTCCATGCACATTGGAGCGGCGATGGGGCGCATGGGGTAGCCTCAGCCGAAGGCCGTGTGTCCGCGGGCCGGGAAGCTATTACTACTACTGCATTATCTAAGTACTGATCCAGTGCCATGGCCATTCTTGGTATTATATATCATGTAAGGACTCCGTGTAAAAACCTGTCGTTTCCTAAGCTCCTGATCCCCTCATCTTCATCTTCATGCAGGGTTCAAAGCCACTACACTCCACTACACATTCGAGGATATGGAATTGATGTGGATGATGACTACCATGCGATACCCCTCCACCGATAAGACCCCTCTACCGATAAGCAAAAAAAAAGTTTCCCCATACAAAATGCATTTTTTCAACCTCATGAGAAAAACTTAACAAAATTAGCAAAAATAAACTCATTTCCAGTGCTCAGGTTAGAATTCAATATATTTTAATATTTTCTTGGCCTTTTAACCTTGCGGCCTGAGCGAGTGCGTACAACGAGTAACTCTTCCGCCTCCGAATTTGAACTTTCATCCTCCTGCATCCCTCCCACCTCGATCACATCCTCAACAGCCCCCGTCTCTTCACTTGCTTGGATTGGCTCGGGAATAGTCTCACCAGCCACTAGAGCCTCGGCTAATGTCATGAACTTCTTGTTGGGATTGGGTATGGCTTTTCTCCTCTTGCCTCTACTCAACCGGCCGACTTCCTCCTCCAGACTGGCGATTCTTGAGCTTAGGGAGGCTATCTTTGACTCCTGGACTTCAAACCCTTTCGATATCACAGAATACCGTCTTCTGGTCGAAGGGCTCTTGTTTTTCCCTAGATCTCTGATATGACGGCTGGTTTTTGGCGTATTATCAGAGTCGAGTTGCCCGTCCCTGAGACCCTCTGATTCAGGCGTAGTTTCCTTCTTGTCTGGTTGAATCTCTGGATGTATGAGGGCTTTATGTCGTGAAATTGGCCAATTTCCAGTCACTCTCCAGCCTGAGAGGATATTTTTCTGAGTCATACCCACTTCCCTGGCTTTGGCATAAGTCTTGATGAAGTTGACCTTATCCACCGGTGCAGAATCAGTCAGGCTTGCCAGTTTTTGGAGTTCTTTGCGATAGGCAGCCTTGGAGGCATTGAAAACGCCATTATCCAGTGGCTGTAGGCCATGAGAGCAATGTGCCGGCAAGTAACAACAATATACGTTGTTCAAAAAGCACGTAGCCATCCACTCATCCTAGATTTTGAGTCAGCGATATTTATGACCCAGACCAGTTAGATACTTGCAGATACATGGCTTCCATGGCCATCCAATATGATAAGTCTGGCATCGGACTCATCTTCTGGCCGTGTTTGAGGCAGATAGACCTCTCTGAGCCACTCAACTGCGATATGGTTGTCTGTCCAGCCGTTCTCAGAAGTGATAAAATACCAGTCGGCTATCTTCTTGAACTCATCGATAAACCATTGCTGCTGAAGCTTTTTGCCTTTGAAAATAATCCCTGGTTTCAGAAGACGGCCATCTGCAGTCACGGCTTCGATAAAGCTAGTCCAAGCGCGGGACTGAGAGCCTTTGAGGAAGGCCTTCTTCTTAGGATCGCTACTGCTGATAACTAAGGAATCTAAGCCTAGATTCGCAATGGGTTAGTGAGTTCTGTGGCAAAAACGATAAATACTCACCAAATCCAGCTATGATACCGCCCTCGTCAACATTAACTGTGTTCCCAGGCTTGATCCAACCATACTCTCTCTCCCGGATATCAAAGTACCAATTGACGGCCATTGGAGTAAATGAATTGAATCTCGAGGCATCCTGGCGCTTTCCTATCTTCGTCTTGATAGCTGGATGACGTTTCATGAACCTGGCTATCCAGTGTGCACCGATCACCCTTTTCCGGACTTGTTGTCTCAAGAGGGCAGCGACGGTGGCGCGAACTTGACTGTGAGAAGGAGCACAGCCCAAGGCCTCTTGTCGAAGTATCCAGGTGACTAATCTGGACTCCTGAGACTTGGATAACAGCTGGGCAGGATGGGTGACCTCAGACTTTGACGGTACACCTCTTAATCGGCCCGAAAGAGTCGGCTGAGGGATGCCATGCTTCTGGGCGGTTTGGTTCTGGGAGAGGCCGTTATCTGTGACATCCAATATTGCTTCAATAATGTCATCCTCTGTATAAGACGCTCGAGGCATTTTCAAGGCGATTATGGAAGGCTGGTGTAGATAAAAATCCTATAAGCTTTGGGGAGGACTGTTCGTGGAGGAGGCATTGATAGAAATTTTACATTAGTGCCATGCGACCAAACCGCTGATATAATGTAAAAAGGAATAGCATAATACGAAACAACATGAAACTCTCAATAAGATACAGCTTGTTTCATGTAAATAACTTCAATTTTGGCCAAGCACCGTATAAGTAAAATTGGGCATTTTGTATGGGGAAACTTTTTTTTTGCTTATCGGTGGAGGGGTATCGCATGGTAATATCACGGCGGTGGAATGGATGGATATGGATCCATTATGGATGTGAATCCACAATGTGGAAAGGGTTTCCACATGACGAGCAAGGGACTTGCTCCCTTGCATAACTCAACCCCTGGCATATCGCCATCATTCCCTCGAAGGTTCTGTCAGTATCTGATCCAACTGCCCGATCAATCCTGCACGTAGCCAACTGCGTAAAGTCTGGCACATGCCGATAGTTGAAGCATCTAGCCGATTCCTAAGCCTCGTAACCATCTGCCCGGCCACTGAAAATAACCTCTCACACTCTGCTGACATAGGGGCCACAGTCAGTAAATCCAGGGCCATCCTACTCAATTTGGGGTACTTGAGCCGCCTGGTGTGCCAGTATTCGTATGGGTCAGTAACGAGGGCGTCAGAATCGTCGATATTGCGTTGCCACTGATCGTACTCATCGAGATCCAACCCTCCGTACAATGACGAAAGAGATGCCCCGGCGGACTCGTCAATAGCCTGATTCTGAAGAGTTAGCCCTCGTTTGCTGTTACGCCAGGCTGTAAACTTGTTCCTTGAGGATTTAAGACGTTTACTTGCAGGTAAATCAGAGTCTTGATCTTCAGAAAATAAGTCCTTGTATTCGCATTCCCACAGATCCTGAATAATCACTTTGGCTTTGATAATCCACGTCTGCCGCTTAGCATCATCACCACACAGATCGTCGAATAATGCCCAGCGGTAAGCAGGATGGAGAGCCGCCGCGCCGTAGATCACAGGACTGTCGTTGAGGTATTGATAATACTCATCGAGCTTTATCCAGCCTAGGTTAATATTAACGGCGAGATGCCCGGAGTCAGCGAGGCCAACGGCAATCTTTTTGGCAGATTCGAGGGACTCGAGAAGATATTCGTACGCATGGAGAAGATCCCAGCTTGTACCTTCGAGTCGTGACTCGGTTAGCCATACCAATTACAGACTGACTCCATCCAGCCAGGACTTACCGGATAATGGAAGCTCAATCTCATCTTCTTGACCTTGTTTTTGGTGTTTCCCCTGTCCATCGCCCTCCAAGGCTTTGACAACTAGCTGAAAGTCTAGTAGGATATCGCGGAGCGCCTGGAGCACACGCCAGTCGCTGCTTGAAATCCGGTTCTCTTCCTTCAAAAAGAACGGCATCCCGGCCCCCTTCCTAACGGAGCCACTTTTCGTAAGATTCGCTTTGTTCCACTCACTCAACGCTCGCTGGATAAAAGGGTCGTAAAACGGCTGCAAAACAAGAGCCCGGTCGATCATGGCTAGCTGGGAAAGCCAACGGGTAGCGTTATCTAATACAACGCCAACAGGATCATGGCTTTGGGTCGCTGGATCGTCGGATAGTTGGGATTCGACCTGCTGGACTTTTTTAAGGACGTCGGTCCAGATATCGGATCTGTTAACCTCCTGCAAATGCAGTTAAAATAAGCCGGAAAACAGGGCAGTTAGAAAACAATGTAGTAAACATAAGAAAAAAATCGGCTTACCACAGCGAAGTTATGCCATTTACTCACTGGACCCCTTTTTGCGCCACTGCTCATGTTCCCTCGCCGCCGTCAATTGGCCATCGTAGATCTGTTGCTCGAACGCGTTTGGATCTTGGCCAAATAGCATGTGTTTCACCACTATATTGACAACATGGCCAATGCAGCGAACCCAGCGCTTCTTCCAGTCGAATCCTAGCTCATGGCCCAGCTCTTCCATCGTTGTTTTGTTATTCGAGGCGTTATCCAGCGTAAAGTAGCCCAGCTTATCCCCAATCTCGAACTCCCGGACGATGTCGAGTATCTGCTCAGCGATATTCTCGCCTGTGTGCCGGCCTAGTAGCTCCGGAAGGCCGAGGACGCACTTCCGGGGCCTGTTATCCAGATCCCTGAATATACAAGTAACGCCGTAAAGAGCATGCCTGTTCCCGGATCGCCATCCATCAAACTGGATATGGATCTGGCCTGGGCTCTTCCGAAGCGTCTCTCGTACAGCCGATTTATTCGCGTTGAATTCTCTTTCGGTGATCGCGCGCACCGTTACATCGGATATGTGAGCTTCTGTAATGGAAACAGAAGGGTTGAGATATTCGAAGATCGCTCGCAGGTCAGGATCTTTCGCGGTGGTGAACGATCGATTCGTGTTGACGATCCAGTTGACGATCATCTGTTGAAACGCGGCTTTATTAAACCGCTTGATTAATAGATTCGTTATTTCTTGATCGTGGGGGACCTCTGGATTCAATCGAAGTAACGTAGCAATTGAGCGGGCGGGTGTTGCAACGGTAGATTTGAGGGCTTGCCTTTTACCTGAAGGATCGACTATGCCGTTGTGATCCTTGAACAAGTAGCTCTCAGCGTTCTGCAGGCCCTTATAGTTGTAATTCTTCGGCCTCGGATTCTTCCGTTTGATACACATACAACAGACCCAGCGGCGTTCCTTCGTTGCTGTATTCTGAATGTCGTACCCAAACCGGTAGACCCATTGACGCGTGTGGCCATCTCTTTCGGACAAAGTCCAGCCTCTGAACAAGCGAAATAGCCGTTGTTCGTCTTCTTCTGTTCGTTCGGGGATCGCCGCCGTCGATTTCCCTTGCGCAGAGGGCTCGAGAGTACCTGGTCGAGAATCGGGCTGATAGTCGGCCATTGTGATACGATATTTGCAGCTGAAGATTTGTCACCAGTTAGAAAGGAGCCAAAGTACCGGTAGTCGGACGCATTGGCATTGTCAGACAATTAAAATCCACATAGTCTAAGGTCTAATAGCATCAGCCAATTGATGAGAATTATCTGAGGATCGCGTCCTCCATGAGGAAATGCACCGGATCGTGCAGCTCTTTATTCTGCCAGCCAGGCAGCTGCGGTCGTGAGCAGAATCATAGGAACAGCCGAACAGACATTCCAGGTAGCTTGATACCGGTAGGGAACAGGTATGCATTGTCTTAAACCTGGCATATTAGTTAGCAAATACTTTAAACTCAACCTATTAACTAGGGGTTCTGTGGTATTTGTAAACCTCCGCTAAGATTAAGGAAATATCCACTGCATTCCACAATTTCCACTTGTGGCCTGGCTCCCGTGGAGTGGTAGTAAATCCACAACTGGGTCTGATGGAATGGAGTGTATTTGATATGGATCCATATGTGAGTCCATATGTGGGTTTTCGTGGAGTGGCTTTGAACCCTGCCTCCGTTGGAGAACCTTTTGCAAGATGTCGCCTCCTTCAACCGCCGGATCGCTGATCCGATCGTGTCGCAGCTCTTGGGCAAAGCATTGTCTTTGACGAAAAATCAGTCGCTTGGCGATGTGGAGCTCAACTTGGGAAGGGAATTGCCTCTACTTTACACTTGAAGCACGACGTTGTGCCTGTTGTTGGTGAGTGAGCTTCGGCCACAGCCACCCACGGATGGCTTGGGCTTGCGGGCCAAGTGGAGAGGAATCACGAGGGTGAAGACGCGGAGAACTAAGACTGTATCTCGATGTACGGCTCGGAATATAGTACGTCCTAAGTTATCCGTCTCAAAAATATGTAAAATAAGGTAACCTCCCCAACCCCCAATTCTGGACCACTTTTTTACCACTTTCACATCCATCCACCTTTGCATACCAACCGCGTTTCCTCGCGGCATAATATAGCTATTGCAATATTATTTACATCATTTAAATCGTTATGCAAAATTATATTGAAACTGATATTCAAAATGCCATCCTCGATGTTAAAAACGGGTTATCTCAATGCGCTGCTGTGTAATGTCATGGTATTCCACGCTCAACTTTAGTCGATCAGCTTAACAGCGTCTTAAGTCACCAAAATGCTCATTATCACCTTTAAAAGCTCTCTGTAGATTAGGAAGTTGGTCTTACATGATAGGTCCTGGTCTAGGAAAGTCTAGGCTTCCCTCTGACATATGTCTAGCTTGTTGACTTTACTGGCTGGATCGCTGTCTTTAACAGTTATCTTGACCCTCTTGGGACTCACTGGATTGATAGCTTTTTGCCCTATATGTCATGGGCCAGGGCCCATATCCTTGCGGCTGTGCCGCAACACGTACTAGGCTCGTGCGCGCCAGAGATGAGAAATCGTCCAACAGCTCAGGGGCACTTAGGAACTTATTTCTTTCTTCTTCATCTTTGATGTAAATAGCATCCTGAACTAGATAGCTGGAATCCAGATACTAGAGGCCGTTCACATTAGTTATGAAGATTAAGTTATTGCTCTGGTTGAGTGTGGCGTTCGTTTGTCTGTGGCACTCGTTATACATGTACGTTGTACCTAGCTAGTTATTGAGTTTATAGAGGGTAAGTATGTTGGAATGAGGATAGAAATGAGGCAAGGGCCACGATCATCATGAGCTTGAAGTCATGGTTTAGGATACAGGATTTTCAAGGTGACGATATTTTCGCTGCGGCAGTTGAACGATAAAGATCACGTTGAATATATGGGAATATATTGTCGTACTGCCAATAATTGGGTTCTTGGCAATTCAATACAATATGGATCAATGTCATATTGCGTAATACAATACGCACCACTTGGCAATACAATAATATTGTGAGGATTCCATATTGCCAATATAGGCATCGTTTATATTATTAACAACACTGGCTTAAGATCTACGTGCAGTTCTTATGGAAGGATAATATCGCTTTAGCCTAAGGCTATAGTTAAGCCTGGGCTCAACCCTGCCTGTGTTTTGTGTTTCCAACTCATCAGCAAGCGTTATATACGCTTTAAAGAATTGCTCCTCTAGGAAAACGCTGGCTTTTGCTCGAAAAGTGATGCCCCTCGGTTTATCGTCCCCACCACCTTGCCTGCTTCCGAGCATGTCTTGAAGGAGTCATTCATCGGAAAGGAATTGGCAATTAAGATTCTTCCTGGTATTCAGCAAAGAGAAGACGCGGATGCCTCCGACGAAGCGTCGGACGCAAAAAAAGCGGCAAATAGAAAGTGAAAAGCGACAAGCAGGTACGAGAGCCCTTTCATCCGCGGTGATAAATCCAATATATTTAGCAGTAAAGCGTTTGAAAGAAAGGCCCTTCAGAGACTCGCTACCTACACCATGGCAGGCGGGCTCCTTGGTCGAAGGGCCGTTGGAAATCATGCGGAAACTGAGGCTTGTTCGGGAGGAGAAGTACGAGATTTCTTTTGGCACCTCCTTACGCTCAATCGATCAAATTAAGCACACAATGTCCAGCAAGGAATGGGATTTGACCTACACCACTGTCAGCAATCGCAATGATCTCATCGTCGAGATTTGCGTTAAGGTTCCGTCGGAGTTTGCGCAAAGCTTCCCACATATGCTACAAGACTTGAAAAAGATCCTTGCAGCAGAGACAGGAATGGATATACAGTATGATACAGACAAATAGATTACTAGTTTGAGGATGCTTTAGCATGTTTTCCCTAGCCCGATCGCTATCCCGTGAATGTCAGCGTGTTGAGGCCGTGTGACTAAGGTGGTCCGATCTGCTGGTGGCTGGGATGTGGATACTATGTAAGGAGCTCTGCACAACAACACAATCAACCCATTTCTGTTTTATCACTTCTCTATTCTGTTCCAGATATCTTTCACGCCCCGTCTCCTTCTTGCGGCAGGATCATCTCGCAATTCTGCTGCGACCTGAGCTTCGATCCGATCATCTTCCGCTTTGCTCCAATCAAGGTACGCCATCATCTCTTCTTTGTCCATTCTCTTATTCCCGACTGGGAAGTGCAGTGTTTTGACATCTGCTTGTAATCTAGGCACCATTCGTAGCTCTGCTTGTCGTACCGCAAAGGTAGCCCTTTCGCCTTACGATAAAGCTGATTCGCCTTAATACTGCCGAGAGGCTGTGCTGCATACTATACACTTCTTACAGCAAGAAAGAAGTCTTCCATCAGACCATCAGAGGTATTCCTAGTTTGATGATGATAGAAACATGTGAGACTCTCTCTTGTTTGGGGCCTATACAAACGGCGGCATCCATGGATACGCTTGGATGATGCTGCGTAGCTTAGTGTCGTAACTCAGCAACCCGTCGGGATCGAGATCATCGTAATTCCACAACGTCTCTATCAGCTCCCCAACCATGTTCATGTGTTCTGTTTTGGACCTCTCCCGCGTTCGATGGATGATACTGAGTATGATCCGTCGTTGTTCATCTGTCCGCGTTTCACCAGCAATGATGAACAACGGCCAAGGCAGATCGCATGTCTTCATTTGGGCAAGGATCTTCACCCCTTGTGTCACTAGATTTTGGTGAGTTGCCTCTGTTCCGCAATAACCCCTAACAGAACGGTTGATCCATAGTACTGTTGTGAGACAATGCAGCATCGTGACAGCGTGCATCCAAGACGTGGTTCCCGGTACTATGTCTGAATCTAGTGGTTCTAGGATCCTCATCCGAAGCTGACCCTCCAGTTCTAGAAGATATGTTTGCCACGACGGAGGCAATCCTTCTTCTCCCATGAGTGTGTCGAATATCTTTGAGATGGTGTCCAGGATGTTTGGGTCACAGCCTGTCACATGTGCTTCCTGCAAGAAAACGTACTCAGTGAATGAACTTGATAGGGCTTTGAGTCCACTTACAATACCCTTGCCAAGTCCGGAGCGCCTCCGAAATATAGTAGAGATCCTTTTACGGCAGAATGGTTTAGAGCCCTTTCTTGTCCAGTACAATTGGCTGAATAGGAACATTGTCTCGTGATAGATAATCCAGTCAAATATGACCTCGTAACTTTGCGATAAAGCACTTCGTTCTGCCGAAGACTGGAGAACGTGCTTGGCGCCGCAGAGGTATACTGTCCAAGCTATGGGAGATGACATATGAAGTGTCTATACCTCAATTAGTAACGGTTCGACCCCAGCGTCTCAGGACAGAGGAGGCTAACTCACTTCATATAGGTAGAGAAGCATACTTGCAGCTAAGTTACTTATCACTACCGAGTCTGGGTTGTTTGGGCTCAATGATACCCTAGTCATGGCGATTGCTTTGCTTTTGAATGATATTGCCCTTGCCTCACCCGAAACATGCAAGGCCGAAATCGCCAGGAGGCCATTCAGCACTGCGACGGAAGATGGCGACGAATCAGTGAGACCAATTTGCAGAAGTAAATGTGCCAAAGACCCCAGTGGGTTTAGCAAGAAGCATCCTGCATTTTGCATATCTAAAACTTTAGCATGGCTTGCACATTAGAGTACTTCAGATAACATACAATAATGAAGCAGACTGGTATCATCCTTGTCTACTAATGACAGAGAGATGGTTTTCGGTATCTGGTTTTGAAGTACTCTTTGTTGCATCATTTCTGCGCGAGAGTGATCAAGATGGTTAATGTAATGCAGCGAATAGGATCCTGTATTAAGGAGGGGATGCGGTGCTGACATATGCACACTACCTGAGGAGACGGCATTGTTCCAAGCAGCGACATGCCCTTGCTGCATGTTGATAAAGAATCTCGGGTGAGAAACATTAGGTTGTGATGCATTGCAGGAGCCAGGGGCTGAAAGAGCTCTTCTTCCGCCGCCATCTCTGGGCCAAGATAGACGAAGGCCGTAACCTTGACATTCTAGTCTCGCCCGTCCACAGTTTGCACATGTTGGAGCTCCGCGATCGCATCGGATCCGCCGATCTAAGTGTCAGTAAGCAGTCGTCCGAGATATGATTGTTCCTTGATTTGTCGGTGAGACAGTATACCTCTGCAGGTCCCGCAAGATCTGCCTGTTTTGGGCTTGCGTAGCTCTTCCATGCTGTAGCTGTAGCTGCTGATGCTGAGGCCAAGCCAGATGCTGGCATTAGGAATGATTATAATACAGTGTCAGGGTAAGGGCACGGAATGGAGTGGCGGAAAGCTTCTACGGGCACCCCGAAGTGGCCATTGTTGAAATGAGGATGTTGAGCTTGATTGAAAGAGAAAAAGACTAGCGCTAACAGCGAAAGCTGTTAACAGATGACATCCACATCCCAGCCACAATGGATCGGAACAGTCATTGATCCGTTAAACCATCTCAACCCATTCCCAGATCTACTGCCTGAGGCACCCAAATATGCATGTAATTAGCAGAATCTAGTAGTACATAAGTGTTGCAAGGCGATCTGAATGATTGGTCCGCGCAGACCCACTATAGGGGCTCCGCTCCAACGTACTAGACGGCGGCAGACCGCCATTTGCTCTGTGTTAGATTAACCGCTGAGCCAAAAGTATAAGGTACCCCAAATATTACTATAGTTAGCCAGTGTTAATCAGGTCCATAATCCAACACTCTGTTAGAATTCAAGGCTCTTTCATACTATGATTTGTATGCGCTTATAGGGAAATCCGCGCAGCTCGTGACAATAAGGGACACCCTTGTCCCCCGGTAGCTAGGATCGGATCAGTTCAATAATAGCTCTTGCCCCCTGCCTTCTTGACTGTCACGCCCCATACTAAGCAGAAATTACTAATCCAAACTAGAGTTGCGCTTCCTTATTAGCCTACTCCGTAGCCTCGCGAATAGTTGCTACCTTCTTGTAACCCACCTATCATATCTTATGCCGGGCCCGAAAAGTGGCCCGCAGCCCCCCTCCGCTCCTTAGTCTGCAAACAAGCTGATGGCAGTGCTCCAAGACCATCCTCGCGGATTCTTGCCAACGGAACGACGTGAGCCAACCATATTAATTCTAAGCCATACATACTGGGATCATTGGTTGAGGCTAAACCTGGCCGAATGACTCAATCTCGGACGGAAGAGAGCATATTTGCGTGACAAAATGTACTTTCGTATCCCTCAAGTCTGGTTTTGTTGGGACACAGAGGCTGTTCAATAACCTGGCCTTTTTATTAAGGTTCGTTCTCACAGGCGCCCGCTACATCCGGGTGCGGATGTAGCGGGCGCCGTTCTCATATTGCCGCTTAGTAAAGATATCCTGCTAGGTGATTGGCGCGGTGGTGTACGTCCTCGTTAAAGAGGGGTCTCCTTCGACATCCCACTAACCAACAACCACTGCACCCGAAGGCGCATGAACTTGCCAACGTGGCCGATTGCGTTAACTTCGTCTAAGTCGGCGAAAACAGAACGAATATAAAGATCGATTGATCCTGTGTTGTTTTCAAGTGGTTCACAAACTCATCGCACATTATCTCTTACAAAACTCAGAAGTCGTCAAAAAGTCAGCCTGAAACCCTCGCTCATCCTCCATCATTCGACTATACCACTATCTTCTCTCCTCCAAACCTCTCACAGTCCAGCATCATGGCCATCATCGCTGTTGCAGGAGGCACTGGCAACCTCGGCCGCACTTTGGTCAAGGCTATCGTCGCTACTGGCAAGCACGAAGTCAAGATCCTTGGCAGAAAGGTATGTCTTGGAGGGAAAAACGATGTGTGATTCGTGATTACAGACTAACCCCATCTCAAGGCCAACCCCGATCTCGAGAAGACACTTGGAGCCACTATCATCCCGGTTGACTACACTGAAATTGCGGCAACGACCAAGGCCCTCGAGGACAACAATGTTCACACGGTTGTCTCCGCCATGGCCATGCTCGTCTTTGGCGGCATCCCTCCCGAAGTAGAGCTCATCCGCGCCGCTGACGCCTCCAAGACCACCAAGAGATTCATCACCAGCGGCTGGGGCATCGCTCACACCGAAGAGTAAGTTTACCTACCCGTAATCAATCGTACTGACATAGCGAAAAGCCAAGCCAGCCAGCTTGTCTCCGTCCCCCACAAGCTCAATGCCGCAAAGGCTCTGAAGGAGACCAAGGATCTCGAGTACACTGTTGTCCACAACGGCATGTTACTCGACTACTGGACCACCAAGCCTTCAGAAATGTCGTCCTTCAGTCTTGTCGTCGACGCGGCGCACAAGGTCGCGGCCATCCCAGGCGATGGAAACACGCCCGTCGCCTTCACTCACACCTCTGACGTCGCCGAGTACGTTACCGCCCTCCTGGATGCCGAGGAGTGGGACGCCGACTCGACCATTGTTGGCGACAAGGTGACCTGGAACGAATTTGTGAAGCTGGCTGAGGCCGCCCACGGTAAGTCGTTTATCACCTCGCAGTGTGGATCTCTGCTAACACCGTGTCAGGCGCCAAATTCGACGTGAGGTACGACAGCCTGGAGGACCTCAAGAACGGCAAGGTCACGGAGCTGCCGAGTCAGGTTGCCGCGTACCAATTTGTTCCGAAGGAGATTTTCCAAGGATTTTGCATCACCTTTGGTCAGTGGTTCGCCTCTGGTGCTTTCGACCTGACTCCCTCGAAGGTCCTGCCTGGTCTCAAGCCCTTGACCGTCAAGGAGGCTCTGGAGTACAAGTGATCCTGTAACGTGACTTTAATAGGTAGCTAATGATACGCACGTTTACATGGTTCACCTTGCTGTTGAAAAGAATTAAAGGTACACTATCATGTAGTCGATACAGTAGTGAACCGAACAGCAAAGACATGCATCACAGTTAAGTACGTCGAGGAGGAGAGACACAGTGTCATGATGTGTCCTTCCACCGACTCTTGAACACAGATTCAAACCGTGCCAAGTTTGGCACAAACATTCAAGAATAAATTTTAGCATTCAGTGCAAGATCCCATTGCCCAGCAAGAATATATTTGGGACGCTAGGTTTTGGGTGGTTGCATCGGTGTTGTCGTATCGCAATTATTAGGTTTTTGAGAATACAGAAACGTGGCGCATGATGCGGACTCCGGTCGAAACTAGTCAATGCGGTAGTCTTTGTTGCAAATAGCCTTGTTCGTAAGGAGACGATTATTGACCGACGGGCGCGGTTTACTGGCGGGTCGCGGCCTAACTCCATCGCCTTGCCCAGCGTCCTTCTCATGACTTTCTGCACTAAGAACTGTTCTTACCCTCTTTCTCGTTATGAAAAGCCGCAGAAGACATCAAGGTTGCATTGATGCACACTCGTTGAGGGCATCCGGTGTCTCCATCGAATCTCGAGCCTCGTTGTTGGAGAATCGCGCATGACGAAACGACGTCATCCCTCCCACACATTCGCCGATGTATATAGAGTTACAATATGAAACGGGTTTTGGCCACAGATAGCGTCGGATTGTCCTCATTATCACAAATGATCGATGCCCGAATTAGATGAGGCAAGAAGCTTCGGCAAAGTCAACTTTGACTTTTGGGTCGCCTAGTCACATATCTCCTGGGCGATCTTCATTAGCGAAAATGGTCACTTCTGGTATAGCGTAGCCGAGGAGCGTAAACTGTAAGCTGGGCTATATGCATGTGGAATCTTTCAACGCTGTGTTGGATTCGTATCTATGGCTATGGAGTCAGCTCTCCCTCCTTCGCTGGCTACTTCCGGAATTAGACCAGTGGGATATAAGACACCATGCGTTAAGTATCCCCTGTAGACGTTGTGTTACTGCCACATCATCAAACGGGTTAGGTCTTCCGGCTCTGTCGTCTAGGGTGGTATAATCTGTAACAGCATTGTACCGGCATCGAATCGGGAGACACTCTTCTCGCCGCCGCAGAAGGGCTTAATGTCACCTGATGGCTCCATTCCGAGTCTGCCTCATCGCCTCAGAGTTCTCTCCCATGTGCTGTCTTGCAGATCAACAATTGCAAGAACAGCTATCATTTTTGGTAGAGTATTTGTTTGTTAGACGTAACAATGCCGAGCACAAGCACCCCATTCAGAGAGTTAAAGTGGAGAATCATGGGAGACAGGACTCGCTACACGGGGGACTTTTAATTGTTACTGTGTCTGTGACTTCTATTTGAAACTGGAATGATTGAAAAGACATGGCGACCACCGGTGAAGATGAGTTGACAGTGAAGAAGCCATGGAAAGAAGATGCAGAACAAAATATTTGATGGTTGGCCGAGGTTCGGCTGCAATGACACTTCCAGGTCTTCACGCCGAAGAGTGAAATGGTTCCAACATTGTGACAATCGTAATCTTAAATTACTATCAAGTAGCCATGGCCCAAGTTCAATTCCGTTTTCGGGGTTGTTGATTTGTCGCACTTGTCTAGCATCACTTCTCCCACGTGTGCACACCGGTCACGTAAGGTTGTGTGGGGTTGCTTGTCATCGACAAGGCGCAGGATGTAAGGATTCTCTTACAGTCGGTGCTTAGTGTCGTTGCTAGTTCCAATTGAATGCGTAATAGATTGTGCGTGATACGTGGATGCCTCACTAGTGTCGGCAGATTCCTTATGATCTCAATCGACCTCCCGGTTTGACCCCGGTGGTCTCGGCCCGGTGTGCCATGTATCTGCCATGCCCTGGCGATTGTCTCGCAAGACTCACCACGTAGCCGACGGAAAGCGGCCAACTAGAGACTATTTAAGCAAGTTCCCCTGTCAGGCAACATTTCATCTCATCCACTAGAACACAAGCGACGAAATTTGGACCACTCAAGATCTCAACTCTTTCACCAACCATGTACATCCGAGCCGTCCATGCCGAGGCAGATCTCCGAGTCCTCAGGAGGCTGATCCATGACAACCCATTGGGAATGTTGACTACTGGCATTCGGTCGGAAAAGTTCCCATTCCTTCAGACCAGTCATATCCCATTCGTCCTAGACGTCGAAGATGAGTCTAGTGAGACCGAACTTGGCTGCTTGCGAGGTCACCTTGTAAGGCAGAACCCGCAGAGCAAGGCCATGATCGAATACCTTGAGTCAAAGCCCGAACTCAACGCCGTCCTCGAAGATGAAGTTCTTGTACTCTTCAACCAAGCCGCACATCACTACGTCACACCAAAGTTCTACACCGAGACAAAGCCCACTTCCGGAAAGGTGGTTCCTACCTGGAATTACGCAGCAGCTCAAGCATATGGCAAAGCTCGGGTCTTCTTCAAAGCTTCCTCAGAGGAAACATCAGCATTCCTTATAAGTCAGATGGCCGACTTGACTCACCACAATGAAACGACGACCATGGGGTACACCGGAGGGAATCGACCGACACCATGGAAGGTTACAGATGCGCCGAATAAATACATCGAACTGCTTAAGAAGGCCATCATTGGGATTGAAATCAAGATTACGAGACTAGAGGGAAAATTCAAGATGAGCCAGGAGATGAGCAAGGGAGATCGGGATGGTGTAGCCGAAGGCTTCGCGCGCCTCGAGTCAGATGCGGCGAAGGAGGTGTCGCAGATGGTCAAAGTCCGTAGCGATGAGAAGTCTAGATCATAGTTCGACTCATGTCGCTGGAGCAATTGAGTGTCTCTCAACAACTAGAGATGAATACGATGCAGTTTTTTTTATATCCAAAGAGAGAGACATGGGACCATGGTTAATGTGATTAAAGAAATTGATGAGTCAAGTTTCCTCCTCCCGGCATGCGACCTCTGATGCGTGATACTAGGCTCACTTTCAATGGCAGTGGAGATGAGATCTCCGTGGGCTCTAAGGGCCAGCACCCAAAGTCGGAGTACCAGAGTCAGACTAACATGCTCCGTTGATCCCAAAATGCTACCTCGGCATGGCGTGATGCCGGGTCTAGAATTGCACTATGACAAATCTGGTATGCGCCAGCGAGCTGTGGTAATGGCCGCCGAGAGGCCTACATCTCACTTGGAGTTCCACTCAAACCCAGGAGAGTCATGACGCTGAGCTTTGCTGCCGAGACAATCAAAAGATTAACTTATCTGTTCTAAGTCGGGGAGAGTTCCGTATCTCCCTGGAGCGCAGGAAAGTTACGTAATGGTTGTTGCTTTTTTTAACTATGGCAAAAGGGAATGTATGCTCGGTTACAAAGCCCCCCTATGGATGAGGAATCATTATTGCTGCGTTTGTTGTCGAGTTAACTCCACCATTGTTAGTTATATCCACCTGATCACTGGCTGAGATGAAGTGTATAAAGATGTATTCACTCAGACCCTTAGATATTATCACCAACGAAAATCTCTTGAAGGGTATCGACCGAAAGACTACCATCTATTATGGAATCTATTCAGATGGACGAAAAATCTGCAACTACGTTGGTGCCGGAAGATATGAACCCAAACCCGAAGCCACAAGCAGAATCGCCACCTCCTGACGCTGGGAATGAAGAGGAATCGTTTGATGAGCACGATGGTGGCTACGGTTGGGTTTGCGTTGTTGCCCAGCTACTCATCACCGCAAACACGTGGGGTGTCAATGGCGTAAGTTGACTCTGCCCGCCAGGAATCGCATGAACTATTGTGACTCAACTGTGAATAGTCCTTCGGTGTCTACCTTGACCACTACCTTTCAATTAATGCTTTCCAAGGGACGTCGCAAGTGGCATATGCCTTCGTCGGCGGGCTGTTAATATCTCAGATGACGCTGGTGGCGCCGCTCGTCACACACGCAACGAAACGGTTCGGACTCAAACCTACCTTGGTATTTGGCCTTGTACTTGAAATAGGAGCCTTGATTGCAGCGAGTTATGCGACAGAACTGTGGCATCTGTGTCTCACCTAGGGTTTCCTCTTCGGTTGGGGCTCCAGCTTTCTGTATGTTGGCACTTATGGGATCATCCCCCAGTGGTTTAATCGAAGAATCGGTGTCGCCACCGGTATTGCATCGGCTGGCAGCGGCCTCGGAGGGCTAATCTATAGCCTGGGAAGTCAAGCTATGATATCTAGGCTCGGACTCTCTTGGTCCTTCCGCATCACGGCAATTTGCACAGGTGTTGCTCATGTTATCTGCACGATCCTGATACGGGATAGAAACAAACATGTGAAGCCACAGCAGCACTACTTCGACGCCAGCCTCTTGAAAAGTATGGATTTTCTCCTAATTCTTTTCTGGACCCTATTCAGTGTAACCGGTTATACCATCGTACTCTTTTCTCTCCTAAATAATGCCATCGAAATTGGCGCAATGTTTCACCAAGCCTCGATTGTTGGAGCCATGGTCAATCTGGGAATGGCAATAGGCCGACCGCTTGTTGGATACTTCAGCGATCACGTCGGAAAGGTCAACATGAGTCTTATCGGAACTATTCTCGCAAGCTTCTTTTGCCTTGCTCTTTGGATATCTGCAAACAATTTGTCCACTCTGTTTGCATTTGCCATCCTTGGGGGTATGGTTCTTGGCACATTTTGGGCGGTAAGTGGATATACTTTCGCAAAAATGCATCATCAGCGGCTAACAAGCGTGTAAACAGACCATGGGCTCCGTGCTGGTTGCCACCTTTGGCATTAAACGACTGCCCTCTACTCTCTCTGTCGCTTGGACGCTGATATCTTTTCCCACAGCATGTAAGTTTTCCAGGCGAAAGTGTTAATGATTGCTACTAAAAAGCTGATATCAACATATAACAGTTGCGGAAGCCATTGCCTTAGGGTTGCGAAGACCACATGCCCCAGTCTACTACAATGTGCAAATATTCGCGGGGTTTATGTTCTTTGGTGGTTTTGTTTGCTTAGCACTACTATGTTTTTTGCCACACTTTCGACGTGAAGCCACACAATAAAGAACACTCTAGATTGATGGTTTGTATTAAAGCACATCGCGACTTTCCCCGAGGCTATGGCTCTGTAGGGTTGTGAGAAGTGGGCAACCGCTAAGGCGATGATGCTCTTCCAATCTCGTTCAATAGGTATTGGGAGATCAAAATACAAATTGCTTAACTACTGAACTTGACATTAAGATTCTGAAATTTTGCTATCTTTAATCTCTGAGCCAACTTCTGTGTTGATAACGTTGTGAAATCTTGGTCCCGAGATAAAAGTTCTCCATGCCGTGTTTCACCCTTCACCTTCTCAATAAGATCCTCCCATCTACATCATTTCTTTCTTCATTATTACGGGGTTATCCGTGATAATAAGGTTGATAAATGATTTATTCTAAACTTCGTAAGGCGCGCGCAATGGCTGGGCTTAATTAATTAGATCCCCCAGTCCTATCAGTCACTTGTATTCTGTCTCTAACCCGCAGGACAGTTCCGATTGGGGCAACGCAGGCATACTGCCCAAATACAGGCTTATCTGTTGAATCGGTTAGCAGGCAGGATAGAGAGGTACTATTGGCTCATACGTGGAAATGCACTATTGACACGACGATCCTGTGCAAGTAGACTATATAGCTGACGGGCTCTAGGCGCGGTCTTTCCTGTAACCAAGTCCACGTTCAAGCTTAAACACCGGGGTGTCTTAAAAATGCAACGGATGATGGCTTTCTTTGCTTCATGGCTACCAGAGCATACGGTCAGCTGTTTCCAGAAGTCCTCTTCAAAAGGTTGCATGTCTGGTCCTCCATCAATGTGAATGTTTGGACGGAATCGAAGAATGACGTCCTCAGCTTGATCGCACATGGGCAATCTTGAGCGTGCTTCAACCTCGGAGGCCACTGATGTGACTAGAAAAGGGGCAGCATCGGCGAAGCGAAGCCCCTGACTCCGGGGTCTGTCGTCTGATCGAGCAACCAAAGGCCCCAATCGATTCTGAATGAAGGCGGCACCTGGAATCTCACGTCTGCCTTCTCCACCGATGAATAGCAGCCTAACTGGCATGGCTAGGTGTCCGCTGAAGAATTCGGCAGATATGTCTCCCATGTCGATTCCCACAGCGCATGTACCCCAAATGTTCAATTCGAAGGTTTTGGAATCGCGATATGATAATGGCGAAGGAGTAAGAGGAATGGTAATTGACGATGCTGGTTGGGCCAGAGTGTAACGGATGGTGAGCTGTGACTAGTTACTGTCAATGGATGGCTGGAACAGGGAGAGAGCAGGCAAGGTTTTGATTGTGAGGTGTTGTGAAAATCGGCTCGAACGCTCTGTTGGTAAGGCTTTGATGAGAATGTATTGGCGATCGAATCGAAACCCTTCACTTGTCACCTCTGCAAAGGTCACCTCGACCGGTAGGATCGACTTGATTGGATAAATGAACAACTGTGGAGAGAGGGACTTGTTAGCGAATATTCTCAATGCGTACCGACGGAGCGATCGCTAATATCGCTGGAAGTTACTTAAACGAGACACAACCTACACGCTGAATGTGCATATCAACCAAGGTCTCAACGTTCGAATGAAAACTTGAGCCACGAGGTGAAGATCCGACGGTAGAGGTAGCCTGTGGCCTAATCTTTGGCAAGTCTCATAATTCCTGCCCCTCCGCAGAAGAACATACAGGCGCCTACTGGACTTGCGACAGCGTCTGGTGCTTATATACACTATTGAGCAATGAGCTTGGGTATGCAGCAGTTGGGATAGCTGGGAAATGCCAAGGGGTATGGTGAGCTGAATGTCAGTGGAAGAGCAGATTTTCTTCGGGAAGCCCGGTAGCGCCTTGTAGCATTGCGGGTCGGCAAGACACGACGCCATAAGGAGAAGCCGTTGTACGCAGTCGGCATGACGAAAGAGGCTGTCACGATTCGTGACTCACGTCACTGGTTACTAGTCCAGACTCGGTAATCCCGAGCGAGGTGCATAGTTCCACTGTCGGCCCCAGGCAAGGTGCGTAGTTTCACCCTCATGCTAGGCTTAATTCTGAAGTTCCTGGCGAGACCAAGCCGTTCCGACTCGGAGACCTTGGACTTGAACCTTTTTTTCCAATATTGGTGGGGATGGATCCAGAATCTGATGATTGATCTAGGATGCCTCCAACCCCCTCTTTTCTCCAGAACAGTTTTCTAGTCATCTGACAAAGACTAGGATATCGGTGGATCACAGGCGTATGCATCTAGGCCTTATGTCGCTACGCGAGGGGTCAATCCATCATCTAATCTAGTCGAGAACGCCGATGACACAACATCCATATCACGTGCCACCGGAAGAGGGTCGAAGAGCAAGTGAGTCGCGAAGACCTACCGCGTACAGCCTCTCTTTCGCTCGCCTATGCCTGTGACGGTGACAGCGGAGGCGTTGTGGTCTGTCAAGATCAATCCCGATTCACTTTCTGCCCCACACTTGTTCATTTTGAGAGTGATGATGGAATCCGCACATGCCGCTCCCGTCCAGAGTGGCGCGTCTATCATTATCAATCATTGTGACAAGGACAATGAAATGAAACGATTGCTGATTAAGCAAGACTATAATGACGGGCAGCCATACCTGCACCACCGGTGGTGCAAATAAGATCATGTGACCTTTGCACCACCGGGGGTGCAAATAAGATCCGTTATGTAAGTCATGATATCTCTCGTACGCACAGAAATAGCATTTATTCATGCAATTGAAGGAAGGGGATGATTTGCTGTATGTACAGCAATTCAATGTATCATATTTGATCACTTGGCAATATACCAATCTGCCCAAGGCCGTGAATAACACACAATGGCTTGGTCATAACATCACAGCAGTTATGTATAAGTGGATGACTTCAACGCGTGCAGTCATGTGTAAGTGGATGACTTCAACGCGTGCAGTCATGTGTAAGTGAATGACTTCAACGTGTGCAGTATATAAAGCTGGACTCTTCCTGTTGGAAGAAGCCCTCTTTCTACATCAAGCAATGCAGTCAAGATGTACAACCGCAATCAAAGCCAGCGTCAGAACCCTCAGGATATCCCCATCTTTATAGATCATTCAGCAACACCAGCTGGAGCTTTACCAATTAACAGCAACAACCAGTTTATCTTACGGCCTCTTGCCAATAACCAACAAACGCAGCCCCCAGCCCGCCTTCCTCATGCATCATCAATGCCATTCCCAGTTGAGTATTGGAGGGCTACTACGACCCTGCCAACAGACCCAACATCTCCCACTATGCTCTATGCAGACCCCCAAGCACTTGCAAGAGCTCAAGCTACTCAATATCCTCCTCAAGGGCAGTCTGTTACTACACATGTAATGCCATTTGGATATCAGCTTAGTGGAGAGTGTCATATTGGGTTTCTCAATAACGTTCTTTACCAAGGGCAACAGCACCCTCTTCCGGATGTGACTCCTATGTGGAATTACAATCAGCTTCGAAGCATCGATAATGAATATCGGAATATGAACATTACGGTCCCAGGCACAAACTGGCCAACAGCTGCTGTGGGGATGACTACTAACCTACCAGCACTCCGGGCAGCAGAGAGGTCAGGGATGCATATTTGGAATGTCGATCAGAATGGGTATGTTATGTGGATGTGGCAAGGAACGCAGTAATATCATGCCGTTATTGCTGCATCTCTTGTTATTACATAGGTGACTACTGAGTCTACTTCACTCTGTATATGAACTCGATGACAACTTCATCAAATCAAGCCATTGAATCACCAAAGTTATACTCAGAGATTCATCTTTTCTTTCTCTTTCAAATGATATATATCAATTACATCTCCCACCACTTATGCAAATTTCAGCAGGGGGTATTCTTATCTCTATACAATCTCTCCTGTACTTCAAGATCTCTCTCAGCAGCATCCCATATATCTTGCATGCCTCGCCGCCTTGAGAAAGGCTGCTCTGCCATCTCAATCCCTACATTCTGTTCAACTCGCTCATTCTCAGCTTTATCCCAATCAAGATAACTCATCATTTCCTCCTTGGTCCAGTCCCTGATGCTATTTCCCGCCCTGCAACAACTCCCCATTTGCTTGTAGTTAAGGCACCAGTCATATTCCGCTTTGCTGTAACGTTGAGGCAGCCCCATAGCCTTGCGGTATTGTTGATTAGTCTTAATGGCTCCTCGAGGTAATGTAGTAAACCAGTCTTCTCGTGCTTCTTTGTATCGTTGGAAGATAGCACGAGGGTTATCAGCTTGTAACACAGGTACCAATTCAGCTGCTGGAGGGGATAGTATGTGAGTCGTTGTGTACGTTGTTGTCTTTGTTGTTGTGTGGGCCACAGTCTCGGATACCACAGAGGATCCTGTCAGTGATAATGGAGATAATGAGCGGGTGATAGAGCGAGTATGTATATACGTTGTTGTATGTGTTGATACAGAGGTTTGGCCAGGAGCTTGAGCAGGAGCTTGAGCAGGAGCTTGAGCAGGAGCTTGAGCAGGCTCCTGACCCTCCAATAGATGGTCGTAACGTAAGGGGCATGCTTTAGACCTCATTGTGTGGCCTTGTGTATGACATTTCGAACATATTGGCGCTGCCTTTGGTCGTACTGCTTTCTCAATGACTTCAAATACACAGGGCTCGCGTTGTGTGCTTGTTGGTGGCAGCGTCGAACTAGCTGTAAGACGATCAAACTGCTTGTGTGGCTCAATGATAAGCTGGGGGGTTCCCAAGCGTTGGAGATACCAATGTGAGTGAAAATGATGTAGTTGAAGGGGCTGATTCTGCCCCAGTAGAGATTGAAGGATGTGAGCACAAGGCAGACCAAGAGTCTTAGTGAAGACCCCTGTACACACAGGAAGTTCCTTTGATAGCCGTTCCCGCTGAGCCTCAACCTTATACAAGGCTTTATGTGAGATCCAACCACGCATGTCGCCATACAAAACCCCAGATAGTCGAAGAGGTGTGCTAATATGCTGTTTGGCTTGATTGGCTTCGAGCTCGGTTATCTGATTTAACAGAACAAGCTTGATAATCCTCCAAGCCCCAAATAGGTCAGCTTGTGAGGATTTCAAATGAGATTTGACAAGCTGATGAATACCCTCGCCCCGTGATGTAACATATTGCTCAAAGTGAAGGTATTGGTTGACCCATGCCTTGACAAATCTCTCTTTGAAGAGATCTAGCCAGGTGTCCATAATGTAGCCCACTTCGTTGATGTGGTCAGGAATATAACGGTCCTTGAACTTCCTGAGCCTCTCGTTGTAGATATCCTCAGTGGGTGAGGCCACAATCTCATGCCAACAGCTGTAAAACTGCTCCCACTCTTTATGTCCCTTGGCATCGTTTTTATCTCGAGTGAATGCAGGCAGACAATAGCTCAGGACTGCTTTGTCGATATGCCACAAGCATAGCATAGCAGTTGACTCAGGGAAACAAGAGGGAGAGGCAACAGCATTCATACAGGCAAGACAGCGATCTGTTAGTATTACAGATGGAAGGGCTGCTCTATGAAGCTGATACATATGTCGTAGCTGTTGGAGAGCCCACACATAATCCGCTTCTTCTTCGCCACCAAGGAATGCAAATGCAATACAGAAGGATCGATGACAAGCATCAATACCAACTATATCGAGAAGTGGCATCTTGTACTTATTGGTCTTGTAGGTACAGTCCAATATAAGCACTTCGGGATATGATGTGAGGTATCCCAGTGACTTTGGATGGGCAAATAATACTGCCACAACTCTTCCACCCTCGTCAAGGTCAAATCGACTCCAGAAGCCCTCACTTTGAAGCTGATCAGCAAGAGCATGTATATTGCTTTGACCTTGCGTAAGGTTCCGTTTGCCCCGTGCAATACAATTGTAGATATCTTGCTGCGTAGCAAGTGTGTTCGAGGTTGTGTGCAATAAGGATCTGATCTCCTGCGGGGAAATGCCGGCATTGGATTGTTGTTGGACTGATAATTCTTCCGATCTTGCTAGCTGACGATGTGTTGGATGTGCCCTTGGCTCAATGCTTGGTTCGTGATTGTGTTCACTAAAGCCGGCCTCAGGACGATGCTTCACAGACCATACGGTCTTACATATGCTTTCCTTAGCTGTAACAGAGAAGCGGCATCCCGTACGGCGTGATGTTGTATTCCGTTGCTGTTCCCCTGCGGCTTTAGGGGCAGGGGCACGCCCTGCTCCACGGTCACAGATATAGTGTACGATAGTTCTTTTACTGGCAGTCTTCCTAGATCTTCCGATCACAAAGACGTAGCCTCGTGGCGCTGCCCAAGCATTGATTGCTATGCGTAACTCCTCCTGTGAGTTGAATTGGCCTTCGGGAGGAAGGGCATCGTCAACGAATACACGGGGAACTCGAATTAGAACATCGTCAGGGACGGCGCCGGCAGCTTCCATTGGGAGGGTATCGTCAGGGACGGCGCCGGCAGCCTCAATTGAGATGACATCGTCGGAGACGACGCCGGTAGCCTCAAATGGGAGGATATCGTCAGGGACGGGGCGGGGAGCCTCAATCGGGCCCATTGTAGCAGAAGGAAGGCGCAGCAAGTTGAATTGATACTGTAGAAGCTGTTGATCCCTCAATTGAGGGCCAATTTGCCGTAGTCAAATGCCTCATAAGCCTACATCACTTACATAACGGATCTTATTTGCACCCCCGGTGGTGCAAAGGTCACATGATCTTATTTGCACCACCGGTGGTGCAGGTATGGCTGCCCTATAATGACAATGATCATTGAGGGGCAATGAATGAAATGATAATGATTGAAACACCTCAATGAACGGGATTTCCCGGTGGACCGTACTGTATGTCCTATAAGACTGCAAAACATCATGTTTGGTCTGGCTCTTCCGCCGCCAGATCCTTCAACAATCCGTCATAATCCTCCAGCAAACCCGCTCTCAACCAGGATTTCACTGTTTGCGTAATTGCGATCGTTTCTGCCTGCAACCGGCAGCGTTTCGCTGACACCATATTCCCACAGGAAGAAAACACTCTCTCGCACTCGGCAGCCATTGGAGGCACAGAGAGTACGTCTATAGCCATCCGCGTTAAACGCGGGTATTCAAACTAGGGATGCGTTTTTGACGTCATAAACCCCAAGTTACCAATTGACGTCATAAACCCCAACTGACGGGTAATTTACCGTCATAAACCTCCTTCCTAATTGGGTTTAGTGACTATCCCAAAAGGGGTTGGGGGGGGGGACGACCATGAGTTGTTGCGACCCCTGAGGAGGCTTTATCACCCCCCGATGTTGCTGTTGAGATTTCTTCACCGACAACAAATATTTATGGTCATTACTGAGTCAATATGACCAATCGGGGAGGTCGTCCTAAACTTCATGGCATTGACGAATATTTCCGGCCGGCTTCGGAAGAGGGCTTTACGCTGAACCGTGTAGTCTGCAAGCTCTGCTCAAAGACTATGGCGAAGCACACCTCCAAACAACTTCGACACCTTCACACGCAATGCACCGCATATCGACAGCTTCATGAAGTCATTCCCAGCCGACAACCGCTCATCAACACTAAGTTGGATAGTGTTAGCAAAGCATCTAAGGATGCATTGGACCGTCAAGCCGCCGTCGCAGTCTTTACCTCCGGCAAACCCTATTCCCTCTATGAAGAGCCTGAGACACTGAAACTATTCCAAATGCTAAATTCGGCATATAAACCTCCAGATCGCAATCGAGTTGCCTCATTCCTCGACCCTGTCTACCTGGACTATCAGCAACGTGTCAAGGCTCTTCTGGACGAGGCCCCGCATCTCAACGTCATATTCGATGCCTCAGATGATATCTCAAGCAACCGAATTATCAATATATCTATTGAAATTCCTAGTTCGGTTGCATTTTACTGGACGACAATCGATACTAAAGATCATGATCACACGGCATTGACGACCTTGAGCCTTATCAAGCCATCTCTTCTTGAAATATTCGGACACAATTTCTCGCGGCTGAATGCTATCTGTACAGATACATGTAGCACGATGAGAAAGCTTCATCGAGAAATGAAAGCGCTGCCAGAGTCCAGCCACTGCCTTTATATCTTGTGCGATTCTCACGGACTTCAATTGCTTATCAAAGACATTGTGGAGTCGAAGCGGTGGATGTTAATCTTTGGGAAGATTACTTTTCTCATTGCCTTCTTTAAGAAAGCCAAATTGCAGTTGTCAAGGCTTCGCATTCATCAGCAGGAATGCTACGGGCAGCGCAAGGCGTTCATTACTGCTGCAATCACACGCTGGGGAACACAACTTGCTGCTGTTAAATCTGTGTTTGCCAACAAAGACGCCCTTCGAGCTTTCGCACGCGATCCAGTTATTCTCAACGGAATGAAGCCGGTAATTGTCAAAGAGGAGGAACAGGTGACACAGTCAAGTCTACCTCAGGTGATATCATATATCAACGATCTCGAATTTTGGGCCAATCTGGAAATGTTATTCAAAGTTCTTCAGCCGATTAGCCATGCCCAAGCCAACTCAGAACGCGACCGCGCGGGTCTTGGGGAGGTCATTCCACGTTGGCTATCCATTCAGGCTTCATGGGACGCATTGGAAGAGGCTGGTCAGGACCCACTAATAAACTACCAAGAACTGAAGGCATTACGAAAGCAACGGTTTGACGTGCAAACGGACGACATACACTACATGGCCTTTGCTTTGGACCCTGCCACTACCGACCCGAAGCACCATTGGTTGACCACAGACATTGTCAGAAGAGCACATAACTTTCTTGAGGACAACACTAACGCTGAGGAATACGGCAATATCTTCCGGGAGTTTTGTCAATTTAGAGCTCGGGAGGGCAACCTCTTTGGCCCAGGAAGTCGCATATACAGAGCAGCATCCGAGGGCACGCACTCCGCACCACCAACACGTCCTTGACAGTTGGCGGTATCTTCATTCTATGAATGTATCACTCGCTGCATTGGCCAAACGAGTACTGGGCGCTTTGGCTAATTCCGTACCTTCTAAGAGATCTTTTTCCTCAATCACTTTCCTCCACAACAAGATTCGCAATCGTCTTACTGTCACTAGCACCAATAAATTGACATTCATATATATGAATAGTCGGGTGTTGAGAAAACTTGAGACAGCCCAAGAGACACCTTGGAGAATGCCGAGCGGCCAATCCTGGGAGACGGCTGACGTGAAGTTGCTCTTAGAGCTCGAGGACGACTTCCAGGACTGCATTTTTGTAGATGCAGGCACGGACGCAGACAGAGTCTGTTTATTAACGTTGAAATGTAAATAAGTTGGCTTTCGAGAAATATAATACTGTCATATTGAAGTAGCAAGTCTGGGAGTTTTGACGAAGAAACGAACACGGAGCCGTTGCACGGGGGTATGGACCTCTTGTACCCGCACAGCCGATTTTGGTGTGATCGGTACCTCATCCCCGGCGAATACCAATGCACACCAAACTGTATGTGCGTATATCATTCCACCGACGCCGTTCCGTAGTCACCAAATAGTACTGGAAGCACGTGATAAATGACGCGTCATAAACCTCGGGTTTATGACCGTCATTTACCTAGGGGTTTTGGTAATTTACCTCCTGGTAATTTACCTCGATGCATCCCTAATTCAAACCTCTTGTTGAACCAGTATAAAAAAGGATCGCAGTCCTTTTCAACAGGGTCGGCGAGGCGTAACCATCTATCGAGCTCATCGTCCATTTTATCCTCGCACGGTGCTGGCTGTGCTGTGCCTGTAGACTTGAAGCTATCCAAATAGGAAGAGAAGGAGTCGACTTCTACTTTCTTTGCTTTCTTAATTGGTCTCGGGTCGTCGGGGTCTTCCCGTTCGAATTGAACAGGAAACTGCTTGTATTCCTGCCATAGGCCGCTGATGAGCCGTTGAGCTTTCTCAATCCAATCTGGCCTCTGTCGATAGGCACGATAAAGGAAATCCCATCGGATCGCTGGGTGAAGAACCGTAGCCGCATAGTAAGCAGGAGACTGGTCAATGGTGCTGTAATATTTGTTCAGCTTGACCCACGCGAGGTTGATGTTCGTCCTAAAATGAGCAGGTTCTGGTGTTTGATCTGCATAGAGCTTTGCTTCCTCCAAATGGCCCATCAGCCACTCATATGCAGGGCAAATGTCTTGCATTAAACCATACGCGGCTTCTTTTCCGCCGGTTCGGATCCGCTGTTTCCCATCACCTTCGAGCTTCTTGACACAGGTCTCGAAATGGCGCAGAAGATCCTGATAGAGTCCAATAGTCTGCCAATCTTCTTCTGTAAGCAAAGCATCGTCTTCGAGGCACCGTGGTAAAAGTCTCTGCCTGGCTCCCTTTCTCCTCGGTTTCGACACTTCGTAGCGCACATCCGAAATGACGGCTTCAATGTAAGGGCGTAGCTTGATCGCACGGCTCATCATGTAGAATTGGGAGAGCTATCGGGTATTGTTATCAACGATGACGTCGAGTAAACCAGGCCAGCACTTCTCTCTGTCCTGTCTCTGAGCTTCCCGAAGCATCTCGGCGACTCTGTTGGAGCGGTTTATCCAGACCATTAGGTTGTGAAGCTTTCCGACTGGGTCGCGCTTCAACCATGCGTCGTGCGCTTCGGTATCGATATCATCCTCAACTGCGCTGCTCGTATCGTCTTTCCCAAGAAGCATCGCCCTAGTTACCAAATGGACGACATGGCCAAAGCAGCGAATTCTCCGCGCCATTGGGCAGGCCCACTGGAAGCCATGCGCTAGGCGTTCCATTGCCGCGTCATTATTGGAGGCATTGTCAAGGGTGAAGTAACCAATCTTATCCCGGCGGAGCTCGAAAGCCTCGAGAATGTTTTGGACACTCTCAGCAATATTCTCACCTGTATGGCGATCTGTGAGATTGGGTAGTCCGAGCACAATCTTTTGTGGCCGGAAATTCCGATCGAGGAAAAATGCGATGCCAAATAACGGATGTCGGTTGCGGGAAGTCCATCCATCAAACGCGATGTGGATGGCGCTGGGACTTCGGTGCAGGGTCTTGATGATATGGAGACGGAAGAAGTGGTATTCCTCTATAACCCGGCGTCGGATTGCATCGTGAGAAAGGTGAGCGTTGGTCGCGCTGATTATTGGGTTGAGATAGTCAAGCATATTGCGACAAGTCTCGTTCTCGGCCACTCTGAACGATTGATTGGTCTGCACGATCCACCTCACGAGCTTCCGTTGAAACACATCTTTGTCGAACTGCTTCTTTAAGCTGTTGCGGAACTGGAAGTCTGCAATTGTCGTCTCGCCCGTTTTGTGAGAAAGCATCTGCCCGATGCTTCTCTTCCTCCCCTGTTGTGGTTGGGTCTTTCCGCCGTATATGTTGTGCTGATTGCCAAGATGGGTTTCGATGTTGGCAGTCGCTGATGCAAGATGAGCAGTAATCTTTGGGTCTTTCTTCCGGACACACTCGAAGCAAACCCATCGGTGCCGTGTCTCATCCTTGACTTCCTGGAGGTCGTAGCCATGCCGCCAAATCCATGACTTAGGCCGCCCACGTCTCTCAGATATCGTGAGGTTGGGGAAACGATGCCAAGGGAAGATGTCCCAGTCACCGGACGGTCGGGGATGAATTGAACTGCCTGAGAGGCTTGACGATGCTGGCGAAGAGGCGTTGAAGGGTGTCCTGGGCTCAGCGAAAGCATCTTCGATTTGGCCGGGAGACAATGCAGCCACTTCAGCAGACGCCAGGAAGATGGATTGTTCTGACATCTTGCCAGTGTAGCATTGTAGATGTCAAACGTGAAAAGGGGCCGGGAAATCAATATTTTCCCAAACCGTACCATGTTTGCTTTTTGCGAGAACAGCTGGGGTCCACCCTGCCCCTCATTTCATTATTGTCATTTCATTGCGGTGCTTTCAATGCAATGATCATTGTGTAGGGTAGGGCATGAATGAAATGATTGATAATGATAGCTATCAATCATTAACTTTCATTTCAATCATTATTAATGAAAGATGCGCCACTCTGCTCCCGTCCCCTGTGGACGCTGCCGCGAACGTCGCGTGAAAGTATGGTCCCCTACCTCATCGAGGCTCTCTCCCCTTACTGATGGAATTGGGATTAGTGTGACAGGAGACGGCCAAGCTGTACGCGCTGTGCGCGGGCCTCCTACCTATGCCCCGGCTATGACCGCGTGCGAGGCCTCGATCAAGGACGGGATATACGCAGGAAGTATGGAAGTGACACCACAGCTGGATCAACCCGCACCTTTCCGTCGACTCCCCGAGTGAGGCTGTCCCCTCCATCTCCTACCAGTCCATTTGGTCACGGTGCACGTCCGAGTCCTCCTAGCCAATCGCAAAGCCCAGCAGTCCCACCACCGCCGCCCTCAAACGAAGTGCGCAATGAGGCGTCGACAGGTTTCGACAACACACTGGATATCGATTTTGATAGCGACTCGTTTTTTGACATTGACCCGGCTATCTATTACGCTCAAGCTGGCAACTGCTGTGGCTTTTTACCCAACGTCCCCATCATAGATGATACCGAGCTAGCTCTCCCACTCAACGCCGGCAATTCTTTCGATGAAGAAACATTCTCAGCGTTCACCGATTCAGATGATCTGCCATTAGGGCTTCTCCCCGAATCCATTCGCGAGCGTGAACTTCATACAGCGGATCTCATTAAGCATTACGTTGATGTCATCAGCCCATGGCTAGATGTATTCGACTCTGACAGGTATTTTGGTCACGTAGTGCCAAACAAAATCGGACGGAGCCTTCTGGTCAAGGATTCCCTTGCTGCTGTAGCGGCGAAGCAGTTTGGCAATATGCGAAGGGAACAGAACAAATCTGGCCGTTACGACTCGAATCGATCTAGTCTTGACTTGCATTACCGGGATTCCAACATTGACTGGCTCTATGAGGCCGCGGGGTTCTATGACAAAGCCATCCGTCGAATGATTGCATCATTACAAGTTTTGCGGAACCAAGGGCCTATTATGAGCAACGGATCGCCAACTACTCTAGTCGCTTCGAGCCAGCCCAACCCATTATACACTACGCCATCAACACCTGGACGTCATCAACAACGCACTGAACTCGAGACAATTGGCGATCTTCTCGCCGCTGTGTCCATCTTTCTTTTGTATGAATCACTGGATGATAGACAGCCTAGTATGATGCAGTGAGACCTCTCTGCATGACAGCCATGTTCCCTCGCTTACCATATCGAACTATAGGCACATGTCTGGCGCTCAGCATCTCCTGGGCCTAGACTTTGAGCATAATCCAACATCATCGCTCAGAATTCCAGCGCCCACCATGCAGAGCGATCTTGACACTACAAAGCGTGGCGCGCGTCCTTTTGGAACTTTGCCTGCGTCGATTATGTGGTATCCTACGCTGCAAAGAGTAAAACACAACTCGACATTGCAGACAAACGTCTCTGGCAAGCTGCTGGACTGCCAATGAATACAGCCTCTGATGGCTGCGTCCCAGAATCGCTACTCCAGAGTGGTGATGAATTATCGTTGTGCAAAATGACAGAAACAATAGCATGCAGGTCTTTGATCTGGATCGTGTTGAAGACACTGAATTATGTTTCTGTGTTTGTTGTTGAACAAAACACGGATTGGTTGACATCTGCCGGCCTTTCTTGCTGGGACCATATCCATCTACACCTTGATATCTGGTATCAATCATTACCAGAAGGCTTTCAACCATGCCTCACATCTTCACTGCAACGTTACCACACCCATGCAGAACGTAGCTCCAGCTCGAGGTCCAGAGCTCCACAGAGAGAATTATCTGCAATTAAAGTACCTTTTCCAGAAATATTCTACAGCAACGCAACAGGCGCTGCCACGCTGCTATTATACCACTTTACCAGGATTTTGTTGCTCCTCCACAAGCCACCGACGCACGAATCATTCAATCCACGATATGGAATACAACGCCTCGGCGCCTATCGCCAAGTCTCAAATCAGATCAACCGACACGTCCATGAGATTTGCTCTATTGCTCTTGGCAGACCACAGCCAGCTGTTCAAATACAGTTGTTTGAACCATTGAATCTAGCCGGCAGCTGCTTTGGAGAGAACGAGCAACAAGTTGTCGTAGCCGATCTTTTGGTGGGCTTGCAGATTACTACAGGCTGCTCTACTGAGTGGAGACTGACACAACTGAAAGAAGAATGGGGTTGGGAAAATGTCCCTTATTCATAGAGTTATCTGTACATATTGCGTATTTGAAACCAGTTGTAGAGGTCAGCCGCAGCAGCTGCCATGAGAATCCAACAGCAGAAACAGGGCAAGAGAGTCTCGTCACGATATAGCTGTCAAGAGAGCAATTTTCTCTATGTGCCTCTCGGAATTGCTGCGACTTCCATCATCGTTTCAATTCGGTGGCATTAAATGTACTTTTCATCTGATGCTCTCTGGTTGGACCGCCACAGTGGAAGCTTACCACGCAAAGGGACTCAGTTGGATGGATGGATTTTATTTCTCCCGGAGGGAAGTCCCTATAGGGCCTCGACACAATCTAGTTCACATTTCAGAACATTTGGTACCTGACACCCCAAGCCCTACGGACCGTCGTCTCATCGCTTGCTGCTTAACCTCGTCGCTGCTTGTTCCATGACAGGCCTGCTTGAAGGCCAAATTCTGCACGTGCTCAGCATCCTATCTTCGGCAGGTGAAGCACGGTCTGCCAAAATCGAGGCTGCGTTTTGTCAGTACAGTCGCACGCTAGAGGTTTGCCGATGCCGCCGGTCTACCATGCACTCTGCCTTGGTGGCTCTCTGCGCTGCTGCCTTGGCCGCAAGGGCGTGGATGGTGTTTTGTCCTTCGCAAAGTTTGCGCCGAGTTGCTGCTACGCAGTTGTAAATGTCTTGTTGTGTTGCTGCGGAATTACAGTCAGCGCTCTCAACAAGACAAGCCTAACCAAGACAAAACAAGCCAAGTCAAGTCAAACCAAGTCAAGTTGACCATCTTATCAAGCAAGACGGCTTTTTTGGCTGGCTTGATAAAGCAGGGACCCTATAGCAGTCATAGCCACGGCGGCTCGGATGGTAAAAATCCTGCTGGCGCGGCCAAAAGTTAGCCCCGAGCACCACGCTCATCACCGTCAAGATGTCCGATATTGACGATACATTTTCGGTGACCGCCCTCTCGGAAGCTGTTACCGAGACAGCCAGCTAGCCTTCGACCCTGAACACGAGATCCGCCGCAGCCGGAAGCACCGTGCTTGCTACTTTTCGCGGGGGACGGTCCGTCGCCGACCGGCTCCTAGATATCGACGCCTTCGACGGCGTGCGAGTGTGAGAGGATCTTCAGTCTCGCCAAGCTCTTGGTTGGCAGCAGCGACACTCTCTCCAAGATTTGACGATGGAGATGCTCACTTGTGTGAAGTTTTGGCGGCGGAATCCACTGATGTCACAACTATAATCAGACTATAGGATCATGTTTGCTTTTGTGTGCCCTCATAACAGGCCACAGGCTCAAACCCCTGAAGGGTCGGATCCCTGACTTAGGTCACGAGACCGTCTTTTCCTTCATGTATATAAGGGCTGACTTAGGCCCTTCAAATAGCTAGAAATCAAGAGCTTCTATTTACATCACAATGCACCCTTCCTATCCGATGCAACATTAGTTTAGATTAAGAAACGGCGGGGACGCCAGTATGAGTTTTATGAGTTAACTCATGAGTTAGCGGCGATAACTCAGACTCAACTCATATGAGTTTTATGAGTTAGTTATGAGTGAACTCATGAGTTAAGGTTTGAGTTAACTCAAATGCCCAGGTATGATCGATTTTCGATCGATTCAGTCGAACAGGGCTCCCGATTGCAGAAACACGTCAGGGGGCCTAAATTTTAGCGTAATTGATCGACGCATTAAGCTACTGGCGCGATCTTACGTGACGACTCCAGTACGCTGCATCGTTCGCCACGAATCTGTCTTGTTGCTAAGATATGTTAGTGAGCACGTCTATCCTCCCCGAGAGATCTATGGCGCAATAGGTACCTTGCAACTTCACTCATCATCCCGGCAACCCACAATTGGATGTTTCATAAAAGTTTGAAGACAATTCATTTTGTAGCTTAGAATGAGGCATCTAGTGTATTTCCATGAAGAATATACGATTTGGGGGAGATCTTGAAGTGCGAGTTATCTTTGCAAATTCCACTTGCAAAGTTAGGAGGTACTGGCACTACAAAATGCGTGTGATACACGCGTGTTATTGGCCTTACACACCTGTGCGGCGATGGATGGATATTACTTGACCCTCTGCACGCAGCCTCAATGGCTTCTAATAACATCGTTCAGCTCACTCGATCCGTACGACCGACCTTCCCGTCTAGCTAACTACGTCACGATGTCCTCCGAAACATTCTCTTCAAACAGCCCATTCTCCGATCAGCCAGAGGCTATAGAGCGCATTGAGTTCTCTTCGTCTTCGCCGGCTGTCTCGTCGCCAGCATCGACGTTGCCAGCGGCACCATCGCCCGGTCCTCGCGGGACTGCCGCCGACTTTATCAAGGTCGATTGGACACTCTGGGGCCGCCAAGAGTGGATGAAATGGCCAGAATTCGAGCGCTATACTGGCGGCCAAGACACGAGGGCGTGGTGGCAGGAATATGGGTACCGCGTTGAAGACTATTCCACCTATCGACAGGGCAATAAGTTGAAGTGGATCTGCGCAGACTGCTTCGCGCGAGGTTTCAAGAAGAAGTCGGATTTCTGCTTCGTTTGCTCGACAGGAGCCTCTATCAAGAAACACCTTCGCGCAGCCCACGGGATTTTGGTATGTCCCCTGGTCCGCAGCCCATTGACATGCTGATTTAAAAGGGCCCGAACCAAGCTGCCCGTCGCGGGGGAGGCTCATTGTTGCATAACCAGACTATCACTCATTTCCTCGACGCCGACTTCAATAACCCTAACGATCAGTTCCTCCTCAGCAACCTGCGTGGACAATTCAACGTCAAGGGTCTTCGAGTTCTTCTTCTCGACTGGATTACGTACCACAACTTGCCGTTCGAGATAGTCAATGCTGAGCGATTCCAACGGATCCTGCTTTACGGCAACCCAGTCCTTGATAAGGCCCATATTCCCTCTGCGAAGACTCTTCTTCGCATGCTCGAATCTGAGTATAGAGGCGCCGTTGGGCCGGTCACTGAAGTATTGCGCAGTGCTCGATCCCAAATCCATTTCTCCTTCGACGGCTGGACGTCAAAATCATTCGTCTCGTTCCTTGGAATCCATGCTCAATTCGTCGATCGCGACTTCGTCCAGCACCGAATCCTCCTCGGACTTCGACCTCTCACCGGGCGACACACCGGCGCATCGCTTGCCGACGAGGTGGCGGATACTCTTGCATTCTGGCAAATCAATGATCCTGACAAGGTTGGGTACTTCACTCTCGACAATGCAGCCAACAACAACACGCGTATTAGGGACCTTGCATTCGAATACAGCTTCTCTCCTGAAGAGCGACGGATTCGATGCGCTTTCCATATCGTCAACCTCTGCGTGCGGGCACTGCTATACGGTTCCAAGCGGGGCAACCTGGCTGCAATTGTCGCAGCCGATGGCGACGATCAGGACGACGATCAGGAACGGGTTGACCAAGCTATCAACGAGGCACTGAATGGAGAGATGGAAGACGACGAGGACGAAGACATACAGCCTGACGTTGCTGTCAGTAGCCCTGATGAAAACTTCACGTCGTCCCACCCGGCTCCGGAAGAGATCAACAGCACCACGTTCAGGGAGTACAGCCAGAACGGCGCCCCGGGAATGCTTCACAACATCGGCCTTCAGCTACGAGCGAGTCCACAACTCTATGAGCAGTTTCTTCAGTCTCAGCGCAAGGAATCTGGCAAGGAATTAACACTCCACTGGGTCTTTAATAACGCCACTCGATGGGACTCGGACATGCGTATGATGGAAAGGGCCCTTCATCTCCGCCCAGCACTTAACACATTCTTCAATGAGGTTCAGAACCGCTGGGAAGCTGAGGGCGCCTGTGAGAATGCCAAGCCCGCAGTTCTACAGTATCGGCTAAGTGGGTACGACTGGAAGATTATCGAGATGCTGGTCAAGCTTCTGAAGCCTTTCGAGGTCGCCACTAAGCAGCTTCAGGGCAGCGGTGTTCCCGGCGTGAGATCGACTTGGGGTAACTTCGATGAGTACTTCCCTGCCTTCGAGATGCTCCTTGACCACCTCGAAAGTGCTATCGAAGGTACAATTTACGAAGAAGTTGAGGATCCGGTGAGCAAGAGGAGGAAAGACGTCAAGGTTGCCATTTACGCGGGACTTGATAACAGAACTCGTAAATTGTTCAAGGTTTTCATCAAGCTCGGGTGGAAGAAGCTTCACAAGTACTATGCCTTTCTGACCAGTGCCGCATATGTAGGCGCCGTTGTCTTTAACCCTGCGAAGAAGTGGCGTCTCCTTGACCAACTGTGGTCTCGAGTTCCTACTCGCAAGGCGCAGGCTTGGCGAGCCGACTACGAAGAGAAGCTATTGCAGATCTGGGAAAACAGCTACAGTCAACGCGACGTTGATAACGAGGTCCTCGCTACAACTGATGAGGCCTCAATGGATTACATCGAGCGCAGGCTTGCCAGGAGTGTCGCCAGTTCGGCATTTACCACGACTTCACCTGCCACCGCTTCCAACCTCCGCAAGACCACACGCAAGGTGAAACAGACGACCACGGGGGCAGCGATTAATGATGAATATTCGAGGTACTGCGCCGAGGATATCGTCAATAGTTAGTACTAAGGAGCAGACCAATTGACTGGTGTAAGACCAATTCCTATCGGTACCCGCGGCTGTTTACCATGGCTGTTGATATGCTCAGTATCCCACCGTCGTCTGCAGAGAGTGAGAGGACGTTTAGCAGCGCAGGACTTATGATGGCGCCGTTGAGAAATCGGTTGGGAAGGGAGAGAGTGGCTATGGGTCAGTGCATTCGATCGTGGAGCAAGGCTGGGGTCCACGCCTTCGCTGCCGCTGCTTAGCCTAAGTGATGACCAATGGGTTGAGGTACTTGCGTCGCTGAAGGGCACGAGCGACTTCTGATCTGCCTAGTAACACTTTTCCACAAATTGACTCTGTTCTGCGACGTCTCTTCCCAAATCACGATCATAATGATGATGTTTATTCCGCCCGGAGGGACATTTTCTATAGGGCCTTACCGCTATGTTACATACTCCCTTCATGTGTTTCCTCGTGTTGCCTATTACCCTTACACAAACCAGATTTGAATCACTCCATGTCAGACGGTCCTCTTATTGGCAAGTCACCATTTCCTCTAATGTTCTCTACCTTCACGGGGATTGGTCATCTATTCGATCGAATCTTGGCATCGAATCGAATGACAGGTGCTTGATTCGATATCGAATCTATAGGAGACCTGCTAGATTCGCTTCGAATCATATATGGCTACACCCGAATCGAATGCCAAGCCATCGAATCGAATGGCAAGGCCCGGTATTGGATTCGATAGATTCGATAGATGTCTGTCCCTGACTATATCCCATTACTAGTTTCCGACCGCTCGGTATACATCTCAACGCTCGAAGCCAAGATCCCCTGCTCACTCCCCGCATCTGATACTTCGAGTTCGACTCTATCCATTCTAGTGATCCTCATAGCGGACATGTTGTACGATGAGTCGTTAACATTGCAGTCTGCCCCTGTCTTCTGGTTTGTGGAGTGCTTTGAACCTGTCGTAGAAGTCGATAAGCCCAATCGCTTGAGAATATTCTCAAGGGGCCTCTTGAGCGTAGGGATACACGATGCTATGATGCTTGTACGATAAATCTGTCAGCTAATTTACCAAACCTCGTACATGGAAGCCAAGGGCACAATTACCTTAAGTACAGCTCCACTACACTCCATATTGCAATTCCCATGCCCTGCCATAACGTGTCTCCGTTCACACCGTATGACTTGGCTTGCGCTGTCTTGATAAGGCTCGCTATGCTGGCAACCAATCCTAACGCCATGACGACTCCAAGCACGGCTTTTTCTCTCAGCCGCAAACTCACCAGCTTCAAGATGAATTTGAGAGGCATAAAAGCTAAGATGAAGTCTGTTACGATAGTGAGGGATGATAACACATAAATGCTAACCTGCAAAACCTCATTTGGGATGCAGGTTGCACTAGTGATTGCTTTGTCCCAAAAGGCTGCTAGCGGTCGGCAGACGGAGAACTGAAAGCCCGTTATCGTGAAAAAAATGAGGAGGAGGACGGCGATCATGAGGTAGAGGAATATGCGCCATGGCCGCGAGTCTCGGTCGATCCGTAGTAGTAATAGGGCGATGGATATCTTCGCCATCGACATTGCCCAGTTCCATAAAGGCTGCTGTATGAAAAAGAGTTTCGTCGCTTCTCTAGATTGCTCTGCCGATAAATAGTAGTTGTGTCGACCTAATCCGCTTTGTACGGAAAGGAGCATGATAATCCAAGTACTCGTGGCAAGAGCCTGGCCAAGCAGACATGATCACCCCGTGGCTAAAGATACCGAAGGGAGGGCTTGCAGGCAGGGGAGCGTACCATAGACATAATAATAGCATAATCGTCCCACCATAACCGAAAAGCCGGTTTCAGACGAGAATAGATTCTTCCGCCTACGATGATCAAGGCGATGAGCTGGAGGGTGGACGAGATAGTGACCATCTTCCTCCCCTGGTTCTCGTCAGGCCTCCCCGGAGGAGGAAGACCCTCGACGGCACTCATACTGACGCAAAAAGGACTTCAGCTGGCAGTTAAAGCAGTTCGAGATCAAGGGATCAAGAGGTATGGGGTTCTGCTCTGGGTAGGATGAGTTCAAGGAATCAGCGTTGTCATTGTAGCTCGCATTCTGGGCTTCGAGGCATGGATGGAAGTTAGATCCCGAGAGGTGTGTATGTCTGAGATGTTCGAGGGTCCTTAGGGGTGGAAGAAGGGAAGGGGGGGTGGGGGGTGGAAGAGACCGATTTTTTAAGACACGGTATAGCTTGGGGAAGAGGGAGGAGAGGCCAAGGGAAGATGTAGACTCAATCGTAGGTAGGGTCCCTGCCATCCACAAATCACGGACAAGGCCGAGCTCTTTAGGAGCCCTTGAAACAGAGGAATGAAGAAGCAGAAGAAGAGCAAAGCAATATGCCCCCTTGGTAAAGCAAAAAGCATAAACTTTTGCTTGTGACAAAAAACAACAAGCCTCTGCCCAGAGACTCGGTATTCTCCGTTGCTTGTGCTTCCCGCCCCGAGCGTCTCCTCCAATCACCAGCTCCGCGGGTCAATAGCTCAAACCTTACATCTTCTATCCACTCTCCACCATTCATTCAAGACTATCCCTGCTAGGGACGGGCTGGAAAATGAAAATCGAGAGACTTAGTTGTGATGAGTTTTGAGTCGGGGGCGCACCCTACTAGGGGGGTCTCGTCATTTCACTTCCGCTCAACCCCCTGTTCGTCCCTCACGGGGGGGTCGTTGGCTAGCCGAAAAGTCGGCGACCCCGGCCCGGCAGGGGGGTTGTGGGGCGCCAAGCCCAAGTGTGCCCCTTACGGCACTCAAAGGCATAATAGCAATCGATCCGCAAGCCGACTGGCGGCATCTTCCGTATCTCGCTGCTACCAAATGTGATTACTTGATGGATACGGAGGGCCCTTTCAAAAGTCTTTTCCAAGCGCTAGCAATGCCAAGGAGCAAGGGGGAGTATGCTAAGCCTAATTTAGTATAGGGCTATTCCTGGCGATGCTTCTGACCCTTCCGACCCTCGCGATATTCATTTCCACCTTCTAATTCAATGATCTTTTGTACATGTTTATCCAAGGCCAAGCTGCCTCAATTGCATTAAGGTCCGGGGAATTCCCCCACCAAAGGAGCCGTTGGACCTGATGTAAATCGTGTACCCGTTGCTGGATGTGATGATTATGTGCCGGAGCCTTGTCTTCTTGAACAACAGTCTCTGGCCGGGTCTTTGCACATTCCTTAGCAAAAGGAAACATCTTCGGGATCAAAATCATAGTCTGGTATTGTGACATTCCTTCCTAGCCATTCGATCGACTGCAGCCACCTTTTTGGGGTGGGATCCCGGAGAATCGATCGGTAAAATGCGGTAAAAGGTGGGTGTGCCCCGCAGGAAGATATGCGCACCCTGCTTTGGGACCGGGAAATGTTGAACGCTAGCTGCTCCAAGAGTAGCACGAAAGCGGCTGGAACACGGGATATTGCGGCAAATGTATGATGCCATATATTATTTACGCTCGTTCGGCTTGTTGAAATGGGCATGTTATGTTGATTGAAGAAAAAGGACTAGCGCTAGCTATGGACAAGAAGGCATCTACATCCTAGCCACCAATGGATCGGAATAGCCATTAATCCGTTAAACCACGGATCTCAACACGGCTTCCGCGGCTTCTCCCTCATCTGATCCCTCACATGGTTGTTTAACATGAATTACTTGCCGTCGAGTCAAAGCGCCCATTCCACATCGGCGTGTATCCTCTTCTTGTGACACCAAAACTTGCTCAACAGAACGAAATCATGGATTCTTGGGTGCCAACTACCGACGCCTTCTCGTTATCCTGCCTGCCGTTTGGCATCTTCAGCACACCCGACCTCGACAAGCGGATCGGCGTGGCCGTTGGCGAGTTTGTTCTTGATCTCAAGGCACTCGGTCGGAGCCACATGCTGGATGCACTGGAATTTGATAAAGCGACTCTGAGCGATGCCTCACTCAACAGGTACTCTGGGCTCGGGCATGAAGTCCATCTAGCAGTCAGAAACGCTCTGCAGGATATGCTCCGATCGGACAGTGTTTCTGGCCAACTATTCCGGGACAATCACGATCTAAGAGATGTTGCCCTGGTCCCGATGCAAGATGTTACCATGCATATGCCCATGGATATTGGTGATTATACGGATTTCTACACAAGTCCTTATCACGCTGAGAATGTAGGTGGATCTGGGAAAGCCCTAGTTATTCACCTTCATGGCCACTGCTAGAGTTGACGTCTGGTCTGATCACCCGATAGGCCACCAATATCGTACGCCCTGGAACCAAGGTAGCACCCAGCTTCTTCAAGATGCCGATTGCTTATCATGGGCGAAGCTCCTCCGTCGTCGTATCGGGAACGCCCATTTTCCGTCCTAGTGGACATTTTGCTGTCGACGAATCGCCGACATTTGGCTTCACCCAGAAGCTAGACTTTGAAGTCGAGTTTGCGGCATTCATTGGAAAAGGGAATCCACGGGGGCAACCCATCAGCGTGGACGAGGCCAAAGACCACATTTTTGGTTTTGTCATCATGAACGACTGGTCTGCCAGGGATATTCAGCGGTTTGAGCAGCATCCTCTGGGCCCTTTCAACGCCAAAAACTTCGCAACAACCATCTCACCCTGGGTCATTCCTCCTGTTGTATTAGAACCGTATCGTACTCGGCCGCTGCAAAAGGTACTCTTGATCATTCTTGGTGAGGTGAAAGAAATCTGACTAGTCACCCTAGGCTTGCAATCATCCATATCTCGAGCAACAGCGACAGGATTCTGTATTCGACATTAGTATTGATGTCATCCTTCAAGGTGAGCCGCAAGACGTCTTGTGGGCGACAGAACTGACATGGGCAGCCGAGGGTTCCGAATACCTCCTGGCGCAATGCAACACCAAGAATATTTTGTTCTCCTTCGAGCAGATGATTGCACACCACACAGCAGGGGGTTGCCCCATGCGGCCGGGTGACATGATTGCCACTGGAACTCTCTCTGGCCCTACGGAACGGGAACTCGGATGCCTCTTGGAGCTGACGCGGGATGGCTCCAACCCGATTGAACTGACGTCGATGGATTCCAAAGGCGAAGCCATCCGCCGGTCCTGGTTGGAGGATAGAGATACTGTTAAACTCAGAGCACACGGAAGAGACGCGCAGCCAAATTGCTTGCTTGGCTTTGGCCCATGCGACGGCAAGGTGGTTTCCTTGAGCGGCAGTAGATGCTAAAGGAACGCGTCTTGATCCAGGTAGTGATTAGAATGAGACACTTAGGAGAGCAAGAAAGGAAAGATAGGGAGCTACATATGACATATATATACTCGTTAGATGCGCCCTATCTTGGACGGTGAAGCTTAAGAATGGAATCCCTATTGAAAATCTGTTCAGATGCGACCTACAGTCTTTAGCAATGTCACATATCAGCTGATTTTCCCATGAAATGCCAATCATATCCGAGCTACTGCTAGGAATCGACAGAGACAGTACAGCATATCATACAAGGGGCGCTATAAAATTCGCCGCTCTAAGGGGAGTTTTGTAATAACCGAATCGGTAAATGGCTCGGAAAATCACCAAGTGCACTCGGACTATTTATCTCATAATTACACAATCCGCAGAGCGTAGTCATCACGTACTAGACACCTGACTTGGGCACAGCTCTAATATTGACTAAGCTCGGCATAATATACAGTTTATCCCGGCCCTGACGTAATGGCAAGCATCCGTGAAAGTTAAAAGCATTCCCCTCAAGTCTTGAGGATACCCATCATTTAACCAAGGTTACCTTTTCCTACACCACCCAGGGTGCTGCCAGTCAGACAAACGTGACGCGACTATGGACAATACCGCGGCAAAATCGAAGTCCCCTTTGCCTTCGACTCGCCGACTTATCACGACGCACGACGAGTTTGGGAAAGCAACTCTACACACGGCCGACGATGGTACCTGGAAATCCCTTCGGCATGGCGCCGTGTCCATGAATCTCATCTACACCACGTCTCAGTTTCCCGTGCAACTAAACGGGGAGGCTGACATCAAGGCCCACAATGAGAAGTCCAACTCCGTTGGCTTGGTTTCTGGAGGGGGTAGCGTCTGCAGAATCGTGGATATTGCTCCTCTCAATGAACCCATGATGCATCGAACCAAAAGTCTGGACTATGGGGTCGTGTTGGAGGGACAGATGGAGATGGTTCTGGACTCGGGTGAGACCCATTTGGTCCAAAGAGGCGACGTTGTGGTCCAACGGGGCACAATGCACGCCTGGAGAAACCCTAGTCGAAACAACTGGGCACGAATGATGTTTGTGCTGCTTGATAGCGAGCATGTGGAGGTTGCGGGTGAGAGGCTGAAGGAGTCGCTTGCACCAGGACAGCATGAAACACCACCTAGCGGCAATGATAATTAGCTCAAGTTATTGTCGAGACACCGGTCAATATTCTAGGCATCAGTCGTGTTAGGCGTGGGTCCCCGGCGTGTAGCTTGCTGTGAAGCTGGGCTGAGATATGAGCACAGTTAGGCAACCATGCTGCTCTTTCTCCGATGAACTTGAGCCGAGATCTAGGAATAGTATTCGAATCAAACTAAAATAAATCGAACCCTTCTATTGTCTCGAACGAGTTGTTGAGAAATGGCCGAAAAGAATCCCATGCGACTCCGTCTAGATACGAGGTACTCGACTTGTCATCAGACACGTCAAAGTGAGGACCCATTGGGTAGAATTCTTGTCCTTCATTCTGCCATACGCCTAGTCCAGATGTCAGTAGAAGACATAAGAGTCAAGATAGGGTTAGAACCCACCTGGGTGGTCCTCTCCGCCGCTGTTGACGCTCGTGCCGTCCGGAGACTGCATTCGTATCTCGGAATTTTCCATCAGCTGGCTTTCCGTGATCTTCTCGCCCTGAACAGCGAAGCCATCGTCTTTCCACAGAATCCCTGTGTGCGTAAGAACGGAGGTTCTTGCCCGGGGCAAAGCAACACCAAAGCCGCCCAGGTGAAACGGTTGCAGGCTTCTTGGTTCGTCTTCGGGGTGGAAAGGATTTTTTGAGTGCATATCTGCCATGGGGCGTAAATAACTGTCCTGGAAGCCAGTCGTTAGAAGTGCTCCCTGGGTTTGCATGGCTCGCAAGGGACATACCAACAATGCAGCAAACTTCCAGTACTTTGACATGGATTGAATAACGCGCACATTAGCCTCGACGTGCTGCAGAGCACGTAGACGTACTCGCTCATTCAGACAGTGAGTAAACGGCAGAAGGATCGCACACGCGCAATAGGCCGAGTAGGCGATGAAGCTAGGAAAAGCTTTGGCGCCCGAGGATCGTTTGAAAGAAGCTCCGAGTATCTCTGATGAAGCAAAAGGCTTGCAAGTTATGTTGAAAGGTCTAAGTTGCATATGTCTGAGAGGAGCACAGCTCCTTACATAGTATCCACATCCCAGCCACCAGCAGATCGGACCATCTTAGTCATACGGTCTCAACAATCTCAGATGTGGCAGACGCATTGTCATAGGCAACTTGAGCCGACACTTGTTGCGCACGCGGGCCATGGCCTCCCTCTCCCCAGGAGAAGAGGGGCACCATAGAGGCGTGCAAGGTGGAGAGGCATTGGTGATATATGACATTGACCAACAACACCCGGGGCCAGTCCCTGTCTTCGGGTGTACCGGTACTCAAAGGAATCTAGATACGGGTGTCAAAGGGATCCGGATCTGGCGTCGTTATTATGCCGCCACTCAAGATGTCAACCCAACAGCAAGTTAAAGGATTATGTAAGAAACGCGATATGGGTTGCGGTGTATGTGGACGATCTGCTTATTGCTGGACCTGGGCTACTATTCGGCGGGCTCTCATATCGAAATATGGGGGTTAGGGTACTAGGTGAGTTTAGAGGACCAAATTTCTTGGAAACAAAACGAAAGTGAGATACATGATAGAGCAAGGAAAACGTAGCCAAATGAACAGAGTCTCACATTTTCCCCTATCTTGGGGAACAAGTTATTGGGGCTTGGAATATTTGACGGATTGAAGTTTGGCAAGTTGGCTGCTGACATAAGGAAAATCTTGGCTCAGATAAATTTCCAAATAAGAAAAGGCATTGACGCACCGGAATGTCTTGGCTCTAAAAAAACCAAGAAGGGAATAGTTGGCGTTAAGACATGTTGCGATCCTCCGCCAGGATCGTGACAAGCAAAGGCGAGGTTGAGACATCAGCGTCTGATGGCTCAGTATTTAGCATGAGACGTGCCGCCTAGCGCGAGTCAGCCAGCTAGCCTAGCGATATAGCACGCAAGCTACAATAACAGAAGGGTTTCAAACGAAGAAGAGACTGAGCGTAAAGGGAAAATAGTGTTGAATTGACAGGAACTCTGCATTTCATCACAGTAGTGCCAGTCACACACCACATCTACCGGGTTCATTGACGACGTGGCGATCCTCACATGGGGAGATACGACGACGGAAACTTGTAACAAGCTTCAAGGAGCATTCCAAACAGCCGAGCAGTGGGCCAAAACCTATGCGTCAGTTTTCTCACCCAGTAAATTCCAACTCATACACTTCAACAGGGCACGCACGAGAATAGATATTCAACACCCACTGCAAACGGCATGGGGCGAAATCCCGGCAAAGCCGACCTGCAAATATCTAGGACTCATCATGGACTCTGCGCTGCAGTGGAAGCCCCACGTAGATGAAATACGGAGGAAGGCGACGAAAACAATCTCAGCCCTAAGCAGCCTGGGTAGCTCAACCTGGGGCCCTACTCTCCAAGACATGAGGAAGATCTACCGAGGGGTGGTGGTGCCACAGATCATATATGCATGCTCTGCGTGGTCAAACTCAAACTGGAGAACGCGAAACATGCCGTACACAAGCAAGACACTGGCACAACTGCAACGTCTGCAGGCACGGGCAGCCAGGGCGATTTCTGGCGCCTTCAAAGCCACGTCAGCCCCCGCCCTGGATATCGAAACACATCTTCTGCCCATCGAACATCAAATCTGGAAGCACAACGCTAACTGTCTGGGAAGAATCGGATTTGGGGGACAAGAATCCCAGCACAGCGCAGATGGTCTGGGAGGAGGAAAGACAAAAATAAGCCCACGCAGAGCAATACAGAAAGCCATACAGGACGAACAAGGGTTCGAGATGGAGAAAATGGAAGTAATCACGCCGCACGTCGTCCCACCATGGTGGATAGGCCCAAAAACGTTCGTCGAAGAGAGCGTCGAGAAGGCACAAGCGAGACACCAGTATGGCATCAGCAATGAGCCAAACGCCATACACATATATACGGATGGAAGTGGCATCAACGGACGCGTGGGCGCTGCGGCAGTGTGCACGACGACCAGCCAAAGCAGGAGCGCCTACATGGGCGACGAAACCGTATCGACAGTGTACGCCGGCGAACTCCAAGGGATCTCCCTGGCTCTCCAGACCGCCCAGGAAGACAGAAGCCAAGGCAATATCAGAAAGAAAATCTTGATCTACACAGACAACCAAGCAGCAATCAGGTCGGTGGCGAGGCCCAGGGGCAAATGGGCGTCATACCTTCTCCAAGACATAACACAGCGAATACAGGAACTACGAACGCAAGGCTTGACCGTCGAGATCCGATGGATCCCAGCCCACAAGGGGATATACGGCAACGAAGCGGCCGACCGGGCGGCCAAAGAAGCCACGGGATGGAGACAGAGAGGACCACCAGGACCAAGGGCGCAGCAACCCCCGGTACTGCATTCATTGAAGTCCACATTGAAAATGTGGTAGCGCAGAGTTGTCAACGACAGATGGAAAACGCAGTGGCGACAGGAAACCAGGGGCCGGACAACCTTCAGGCACACACCGGAGCCAACACCAAAAGTACTACAGCCACACAAGCACTTCAGCAAGAGGCATAGCGCAATCTACATCCAGCTCCGGACGGAGAAGATTGGGATGAACGACTTTCTCTTCAAACGAAAAGTGCCAGGGATCACAGATCCTAGATGTGACTGCGGCGAAGGACGGCAAACAGTAGCCCACATCCTGCTTCAATGCAGGAAGCACACCGCACTTCGAAACAAGGAGTTGGGCCAATTCCCAGGGCATCGAAGCCTCCGGGCATTATTGAGCGAGCGCAGAGTAGCAGCAAAGGTCGTCAAGTTCATGGAGCAAACCCAGATCCTTGGGCAGTTCAGGATCAGTCCATAATCAGACGAAGCCGAGCACTGGGGGGAGACTGTAGGTAGGAGGACCCATATACGAGGCATATAGTTCGCCTCATTGGAGCCCAAAACGATGTTTACATTAGCATTTCGAACCGCTATCTATAGAGGCTGGCTGGTCGATGTCGAGAAGTGGTTTGGGAGTAATAAGCGGGAAGTTTGGGGCAGCTGGCCAAACGCCAGATGGTGTTGGCGAAGTGGGGCGCCACGGACAAATATTCGGGGCGCTTCGGCTGTCAGCCAAACCCCGCTTGCCGGGCATGGCTGCTGTGGAATGGCGGCTAAAACCGAGTAGGAATTGAACCTGAACCTGAACCTGGTTCGACTGACAGATCGGCCAAAGATGGTCACTGTGCCTTCTTTCATCATGGTGTCTCGGCCAATTTCGAAACATCTGCTACCCGCACTTGAAGGTCAATCCCACTGGTATGTGACGCTCTATATCTATAGTAGCCTAGAAGTTTGACCATAAGCCCGCAAGCTAAGGATCTACGATTTGTGAGACATAATGTTTCCGGAACGACCACTGAAAGCCGAACCCTACGCCGTGTTCTCTAAGCATCTAAATATCTACCAAAGTTATAGAAAAGCACGAACACTAGGGACCCCCGCATCGGGCTGCTGGCCCCTTCCTGCCGCGTGACTAGTTCAGTCAATAGTAATACCACACAATAAACAATGAACCTGCTCGGACCACGTCTTTTCACCGCTCGAGACGGTTTCCCGCAGATCCTGAATCTCCCACGTGGTAGGGCCGTCACTTAAATTTAGAGTCGCCTTGAAGAGCCCTTCGTATGGCTTGGGGTCAGCACCCTTCCTCTTGCGGCTCTTTTTTGTAGTCAGCTTTGCTTGCACAATGGTATTTGAAGGTGCAGTAGGGCTTGGTGTTAGTGCCTCCAACGGTCGTGAGATCCCTCCCTCAACTTTTTTGACAAGGCTGTTAGTATAGGCCTCGCCGTATCTGACGTCAATCGCCGACTGTGTCTCTTTCTCGTCCCCATTTTTTGGGCTGAGCGAGCACGCTGCTTTATCGTCCCTCTGCCTTTCCTTGACAATCGTCCCCTTGGTATGGTGTGGCTCACCAGTGGCTAGTTGGCCGTACATCCTCATGAGCACGTCATGATTGAGGCATTCTTCATGCATCCATATCCCGCAAGCCGTGCTAGTACACCCTACTATCATCCTATCGGGGTTTGCTGGAGTTTCGCATTTGCACAATACCTCGACGGACTAAAGACGGTCAGGCTCAATGAAACATGAGAAACATCACATCACTAACTGAAAGCTGCGAGTTACGACAGTCCAACGCCTGTCGCCAATACAGTACGTCTTGGATCTTATCGTCATCTGACTCGATCCATTGGTTGACGGTAGCTGGCATGGTAACGCTGAGAACATTGATGATGTCCACTGTTTGTCGGGCGTCAGATCTGGCGCTTTCCGGCACGCAGCCAATGGGGAGGACTCACTATGATTCGATGCGATCAGCTCTTTCTGGCCGTGGTATGGCTGGCGTCCTTGGACCATCTTCCTCCCATCGAGCGTTCCATGCGGCAACTCTTCGGGCCAGTACATCCAGTACACGCGCGCATAAACGTGGTGCTCGTCCGCAGCCCGGATCTCTAGGATGCGGGCCACCCAATCATCGGCCAAATGCTTGGTAGGCTCATCTTTGCCCAGACTCGCCGCTCCGTGTTGTCGCTCAATAGTCGACTTGTTAGCAACGAAGACAAATTCTTCATTGTAATACTTGACCCCATTCACTGCCAAGCCGTGTCAGTGAGTCCCTCTTCTTCGGAGACGCCGTCTGAGACTCACGGATGAAGCTGTTGTACCGCGTCATGCCCAGCCTTTTCTTTCCAGGTTCCACGGTGTACGATACGTCCATGGTATCGTGCGTCTTGAACGCGCCGGTAGGCGAGAAGGGAGAATTCTGGATCTGCACCATACTCTCCTCCTCTTGGTCGTGGCGCTTCCTCTTGTTGTTATTGCGTCGCTGTTTTTCTCCGAGGGTAATGAAGAAGGGACATTCCACTGTTGAAATGAGAAGATTCAAGTTGCTTAATTCGTACTAAATAAATAGTAGGAGAACTACTATTTATGTACAGGCACGATCTCTGTGGAATGTTCCACCTTCTTCCACACCTTTACCACCGACTTGGTCGCCTCACACTTGTGATCTCCAACATCCACAGGGGGTCCTCCTCCGCGACGGAAATCCTGCGTTTTCGAGGGCTCATTGTCGATTTGGCGACTGGATAGGAAGAAAGTTAGAGATAGCACGGTATAAAATGGGTCCTTGCATCACTGATCAACACTACGCTTGAAAGGAGCCAAAATTATTTGTGACTGACACATCGCGATCTGTAGCAAAACCAGGGGCAAGACTAAAAACGTGTATCACGTGTGGAAGTAGCGTGCTGAAATGCGACGGCTGAAACAGGACTAGCTCAGAAGTGCAAAACACTAATCCAATTCTATAACTGTTGAAATGAGAAGATTTTTATTGCTTAATTCATACTTGTTGAACGTAGCCCACAGCCGCGGGTCCCGCGGTTGTGGCCTGAGGCAGCCGGGGCCCTTACGGCCCGGAATAGCCTCCCCTAGCTAGCCTAGTCAACTCAACCTAAATACACATCGTTGACCTCACAACATTATCAAACCCCCGATATGCCAAAATCCACTAACACACCACCTAATTGCATCACCTACTTTCTGCCTCTGGACCACTGATAAATCAGCACAAAAAAACCACCAGAACCATCCAAGTCCGCGCAAAACACCTAACCCTGAAGTCTAGTGATGAATGCACTTAGGGTTAGTCGTACTTGATGTCGTCCATTGTAGTCCTTGCATAGACAATCAGCACCCATCGGCCTCCACCTGGGGCAGCATTTTCAGCATCGACTTAGGTGGTCATGCCAAGGCAGAACGTCCAACCACCCGCATATGTACTATGGGCTAGGGCGACACAGGCACCGAGCTGCGTAACGGCTATGGGGGTCAGGGTGCCAGCGGAGATCGTCTCTTCGGTCACAGCAGCGGCACCGCAGGCGGTCAAGGCGGCGACGTAAGCCACAGTCAGGCCGGTGGCGCAGACCGTGCAGCGGTTAGTCGGACAGCCAGTCAGCCTGCGTCCATGGTCCGACTCGTGGTCGCGGCGGCGTTTTGCAATGAGCTCGTTAACCTCCTCTTGGACCTTGTCGCGGTTGGATTGCTGGCGCTTGGCGACTTGGGTGCGGCTGTCGGGGTTATAGTCAACCCATGTCTGGATGCCCTCTTGCAGCTGCTCAAGTGCAGATATCTTGAGGGATTTTGACCAGGAGGCTACCTCCTCAGGGTCGACTTTCATAGCCTTTGTATACTTGGTGATGTCGAGAGAGGAGACGTCAGTGGCCGAGAGAAGTTCGTCCACATCGTATGCTGGAACTCCCAAGTTGGCAGCCAACTGCTCCATTGATGTAAGAGCAGCCGCAGCGGCGGCGACCGTAGCAAAGGCGAAAGCAGAAATCTTTGCAACGAGCATGATGATGGTTGTTGGAGCAATGAATTTATGTGTCTTTTGTTAAGAAGTGGGAAGTATTGTGTAGTGTATCAGAGGAAATATCTAGCTTGATGAGAGAGGGAAGGATGCTAATGGATAATGAAGAACAGTAAGTGAGGATGCTATGTCTCTATTTATACTTCCTTGGTTATCCTCCGTAGCAAGCTATACCGCTATTTCCGATATTTCTAATACTACCATATTGCCTCATACTATTCATGAATATCAGTAGAGCCTGACACTTTGTGTCGAATTGGACTGTGTGTGGCTAACTTCGGCTTAGGGAGATTACATGACTGTCAGGAAAGCTTCAGCTAGCTCTCGGCAGAGCTAAGATAGATTGGTAACAAGCTTTTTCCCTTCTTTTTCAGGGTTTAGAGTCGCCCCGAGCTAAGGCTAGTTACACAATTCAATTAAGGTTATACAGCCCCCAAAGGTAGTTAATGTTAAAAGGTGGAACTCATTCCCCACTGTCCTGTTCAAGCTTGTTAAGATCCTACGTCACTTGTGTTTTGGAAAGCTAGCTTTGATATTACGGGGTTGAACGTCCCCTGTCCTCACTAGGTTAGTGTGAACTTGACAGCGGCTGCGAAGGGAAGCCAGGCCCTACTCAACTGACATGAATATTATAGGGTAAATGCGGGTAGCGCCGCTCGTTATTGTGTAACATAATCCAAGCTTCCTATGCTTCCTATGCTTCCTGTCCTACTGACTTTGTGTCCTTTATTTAGTCTTAAAGTCTTACGTGTTTCCTCTTCAGGGCTGTTAATAGTAGGGCACTGACGAGAGAAGTCAAGATCAGAGTCACTCGTAAACCGATTGCGCAACATCCGGCTGAATACGGAAGGAGGATGCTATAGTGAAGTTTCAGTGTCGTAGCTAAGGCCGTCTAAACACTTCGTTAACCAGCTTCCGCATTGGATTCATGAGGTAGATAGCGGTGGGCTCTGGTCATTTGCATGTCTACGAATCATATTCTCCACAAAATGCCTCTATCAAGGGGTTTAAGTTTAATTAATCCTATAAGAGCCTCCTTGTTGTTTAATTGAGAGAAAATATTTGACTAAGTGTGAGTGGAGCGGTAGGAATAGATCGACATAATGCTCAGCACTAATCCGTAATGACAGCTCAACTTTAACTTTCCTGCCTGACACAAAATTAAAGTTTATTAGCCTACCTAAAGGATACAAGCCGCAGGTTCGTCGTGTGATCCTTTCGCCTTTGAAACTACGGAGGGCCCTTTCAAAAGTCTTATCCAAGCGCTAAATGCGCCACATCTCTTAATCCTTGTTAGTTACCTAAGATACAAGGTATAGAATCCAGCCATCATGAGCTAGCTGCTACGTCCACTCTAGTTTTAGGGGTGCTAGGGGGATTAGAATGTAACACTGTTTCACTCGCTTATCATGTACGTTACAGGAAGTACTTAATGTACTTAACGCAGCCACAGCCGTCAGATTTCCTTTTTCGAACTAGCGCTTGGATAAGACTTTTGAAAGGGCCCTCCGTATAATCTCGGGATGCTACCGCGAGCAGCAGAACCGGGCGTGAGGAACTTAGCGAAGGAGCGCGACAATCTAGTCGGTCAGATGGAGAGCTAAGCAATGAATGACCTATCCGTTTCTAGTTTAAGTTTCGAAGGATTTTGTGATGACGGAGGGATCCCCACAGGACTATCGCGAAAGATGTGGTTTAGCTCGGGAGCTACTACACTGAGTAGCGAGAAGTATACCAGGTGCGTTTACTTGTAATTGGGATCGGCGGGTAACTATTCCGAGTTGCGGACCTGCACGGGCAAGACAAGAGCAAGAGCCTGACCTAGGGGGTGTGAACGGCCTCTAGTAGCTGGATTCCAGCTATCTAGTCCAGGATGCTATTTACATCAAAGATGAAGAAGAAAGAAAGAAGTTTCCAAGTGTCCCTGAGTGGGCCTGAGTGCCCCTGAGCTGTGGAACGACGTCTCATCCCTGGCGCGCCCGAGCCTAGTACGTCTTGCGGCATAGCCGCAAGGATATGGGCCCTGGCCCGTGAGAGGGGGTTGATAGGCAATGTCCGATCCAATCAAACTGCCGTTTTGCTTGTGCGTTGCTCTCTCATGTCTAAGGGTACAGAAAAAGAAGAAAGTTAATTCTATCCGGTCCAATTGTTGCTAAAGAATGCTTCGTCTAGCTTTTAGATAACGGAAACTTTCTCAGACTGATCCGGACCTTTCACTGACTTCAATAAAGTTTTAACTCTACCTCCCTAAAGAAGAGGGACCCCCCATTACCAGATATTATGTTGTTTTGTATATAAACCCCCTACAGCTTCCATAAATCCGAGTTCTTTACTTTCCTCAGCATCATCATCATTAGTCTCTAAACTTATAACACTTCGTTCTTCAACTTTTCACGATGCAGTACAACGTCCTCGCTCTCCTTACCACTATGGTCGCCATGACCGGCGCCGTTTCGATTCATGTCTGTACCTCCAAGGATTTCACTGGAGAATGCAGCGACGTGACGTTCTCCAAGAATACATGCGGTGTGTTCAAATCTATTTAACATTCAGGTGTTGGCGCTAACCAAATGTAGCACCCCTTCCTTTCAACGATGCAGTTTCCTCCATCAAATTGAATGGTTACGTTTGCAGCTTTTACACGTAAGAGCTCCAATATTTATTTCCAGAGTGAAACTAACGATTGGAAATAGCGATAAGGACTGCACTGGGACTTCTTTCACCTTATCCGCTGACGACACCAACCTTCGCGCCGGAACTTGGAATGATCAGCTCACTTCCGTCAAGTGCTAAAGGGGTGACTCCTGTCACTCCTAGCGTCTCTGTTTCTATCATAGGACGGGCCATGTCAAGCAGAGTAGAAACAAGCGCGCAGAGACGGTAGAGTACAGCCGTGTGGGGCAGCGTTGAGCCTAGATCCATTGATCTCATCAAGGGCAAACAATCCAGCTCGTTCATTGAACGACTTATGCAAGGTGGACGACAAGGCTTGGTTGTTTTTCTTTTGACTTCATCAGCCTGAATTAAGCATAACGTCCCCCGGCCTGGGGCTAAGCTACTAGGTGGTCTCTAATTAGAAAATGGAGTTATTCATCGAATAGGTGGTCTTGTTTACTTAGGATTCTAGCTTTTAGTTCAACCTAAATCCAAATACGATGAGAATCTTCCCCAGACTGAGTATTGACTATGTATAATGCGATGTCCTTTTGGTTGCATCACAAGACCCCCTTGGCATATGCAGCCCTTGTCACCATCTGGTGCCGATGACCGGAAGATGACCTTAAAGACCTTGGATAATAATACGTACTAAATCATAGGACTGGCCGCACAGTTAAGGTAAGGCTTGAGTGGGATTGAAATTATAGTAAACGGGAACGGCTTGTGGCATTAGCAACGCTGTCAGAAACTTGTCTAATGAGATTCAGTGTGCCTGAGAAAATAACACGTAAAATCTTAATGATAACTGATATTATCTTCCCGTGCTTTGATTTGTCTACGTGTACGACTAGTTTCTTCCGATATTCCTTAGCCAACTACACAAAATATGTATTTTTCCTCTTTATAGAAGCATAAAACTAGCCGCATTCGCTACGTCGATGGTGAAAGCCAGGGTTGGAAATCGATCGATCAATCGATTTGATCGATTCGATTAATCGATTCGATTTCGATTTCGATTGTATCGATCGGACCTGTCAATCGATCGATATCGATCGATTAGAACCACTGCTCGATCGATATCGTATCGATTTAACCTTCAATCGATCGATTTGATCGTCGATCGGGTGGACTACAAATGAATCGGTGAGGTGCAGGGTAGGCTGCCCCGGATTCTGCCTCTGTGTGGATCGCAACCCGTTCGCATGTCCCACAAAGCACCCCTGGCAGGTGCTATTGGTGGAGCGTCGCTGCTGTTGAGTACTTTCTGAGAGGGAAGGCGCCCCACCACCTTCCTTTTTTAGGATTCTGGAGCTTAATTAGGTCGTCACGTGAGACTGTCTTTGATCGATTCGATCGTCGATCGATTCGATTGCAAAGAACGATCGATCGATATCGATCGACTGAGAAGGCTGATCGATCGACTGAGAAGGCTGATCGATCGATATCGATCGATTGATGGTGACGATCGATATAAATCGATCGATCGAGGGTCGTCAATCGATCGATACGATCGATTTCCAAGCTTGGTGAAAGCGAGGAAACAGAGCCTCTACTGCTGCCACATCCATCGCATAAGGACGGCCTCTCGATGCCATAAAGCAGCAGTACTACCAACCGTGGCAGCGCCTTCAACTATCAGTCTGAATCTCCCTATATCCAACTCGAGAGCGAGACTAAAGACGGTCCCTTATCTCATCGCTGTCGACCTTGCCAGGAAGCTAGAGCCTCTCCTATCTACCCCTATCGCATTGCGGCGCTCATAAATCTTTTATACTATGCAGAGTGCAAGTTAGAATTGCCTTCTATCCTATTTTCCCACCATTCACGCCATAGAGATTCTGACTTAAGCTGGCTTTGCATCATCTATCAAGGCTATTTTGCTATGTGCCCCCCACCTGAGGTTTTTAGTTACAGATTTCAAAGCTTGGGAGGAACTTGCAACGCTGAACACTCAGCACACATTATCCTGCGAAAATGACTCATATCCTTATACTAGCGCTACTGTTGACTTTATTGCGTTGCCGTCGAGCAATCTCATCTCGTGCCGGTGGGAAGCACCACTTGTCACGACGTCGAGTTCGACTGAAACTCTCACGGATCACCTTTTAGTGACGCTCCGCGATATACATCAATATCCTCTAGGTCTATTTTGTCCCCATCTACAAGTCACCCCTAATCGTCTATAGCACGATGGTTCTCACCTTGCAGCGGCAGTTTTGGAAGTGGTCGATGATTGGGGGTTTGCTTCAAAACTTGGATATTTCGTGATGGACAATGCAGGCAACAACGATACAATGATGAGATCTCTTTCTCTTGGTCAGTACGACGCACTATTTCTTCGGATTTGCCCTAACATTCACGGGCCTTCTGCGCCGATTTGACATTCAATACGACCCCAGATCTCACCGCCTTCGCTGCCAAGGTCACATCATCAACCTCGCCGCCAAAGCTTTCCTCTTCGTTACCGACAATGAGAAGCTCGAACACGACGATCCTGGTACATATGATGTGACGCTAAAGGAGATCGAGGCATGACGGCAAAAGGGTCCTCTTGGTAAGCTTCATAATTTTGTCGTTTTCATCCAACGAAGTGCTCAGAGTTGCCAGAAGTTTATGGCTATTAGCCATAACCGCAAGCTTGCGCGAGATAACGACACGAGGTGGAGTTCGTGGTATATTATGCTACAAGCGGCCTTGCATCTTAGGGACGCAATCGACGGGTATTTTAACCAATGGGCGGAAGCAGATTGCGCTGGAGACGAGCTCTCTTCGGAGGACTGGATCATCCTCGAGAAGATCAAGTCCTTTTTAGAGAAGCTCAAAATGACTACCAAGGCTCTCGAGTCATCGTCTGTAACCCTCGACAATGTCCTCTTGGCTATGGACTTCGTATTGGCACAATTCGAAGCAGGGAAGGAGGCACATATCGACGACCGGATTATGGCACCGATGTATAACTCGGGATGGGCAAAAATGGACAAGTACTATCGCCTTACTGACGAATCGCCTGCCTACGTTGCTGCGATTGTGCTGCACCCTTCGCATAAATGGCACTACATACACGAGAACTGGAAGAAGGAGTGGGCTGAGTCGTCAAAGAAGTTGATGGAGACACTGTGGGATGAGTATAAACCTGTGGAACCGCATCTTCCTCTATCTGAGGTCCCGTCGACGACTACGAACTAGGGTTCCGTCGAGGTAATTTACCTCTCTGACCAAAGTTTTTGACGTCAGAAACCTCGAGGTATTTTACATGTCAAAAACCTCTCATTGGCCGATGTCCATTTCATCCCCACTATTTTCCAGATCGGTCTCTTCCCAACCCCTGCCATCCACAGCAATAGACTCTTGGAAGGCGTTTTCTATCTTTATCAGCCTAGCAACATCAACTGTCTCCCAGTTTTTGACAGCCATCGGTTCTGCCGGATGATCTTTGACCGTCTTGAGCCTCTTTAGCACCCGACTGTTCATATAGATGAAAGTGACCTTATCAATGCTAAGTGGACTACGCCGACTCCGAAGCTTACAATGAAGGTAGTTCGTAGCACTGAAGGAACGCAGAAGAGAATTTGGTGATATATGTGCGCTGCATCCGTTATTTGATGCACTAAACCTATTCTGTGCATCAACTAATCCTAATATGGTCAGGCACTAAGCCTAAAACGGGAGGGTTTTTGACGTATTTTACCGCCAAAAACCCCCTTTAGGAATTTGACGGTTGTTGGATACGCAATTTGCTGTATGCAATAGCAGAAGTAATTGATCAAATGATGTAAATTGAGAAGGTTGTTGCTTCCTTGATTGAGGGTCATAGGAGCCCTATTTTATCCTCAAAGGGATCTAGATCAGGGTGTCAAAGGGAGACGGATCCGGCGATGTTATGATGCCGGATCCGGCTTATTACCAGATCCGGCGTTCTGTATCCGGCGTTCCGGATCAGGCAGTCCGGATCCGGCAGTCCGGATCAAGCAGGTTATGCCGCCACACGAGGTCTCAATCTAACAACGGTCAAAAACGGTTTCTGACGGTCAAAAACGGAACCCTACTACGAACGAGTTCTTGAATTGGAGAAACAAGCATCTTCAACCAGCGCTTATCACAGATGAGTATGAGCGTTATTGTAAGTCTGAACGGGTTTATGGGTTTACAAGCGCCCTTGCATGGTGGCTAGAGGTGACACAGCAAAAAAACCATCCTAACCTGAGCAAAATGGCCGTGGATATACTGTCAATTCCTGCAATGTCTGCCGAGCCTGAACGACTCTTCTCTGGGGCAAAGATAACCATTACAGATCGTCGAAATCGACTTGGGAGTGATGTAATTGAAGCATTAGAATGCTTGAAGCCATGGTTTAGGATACGGGATTTTCAGGGTGACGATATTTTCGCTGCGGCAGTTGAATAATGAAAGTCACGTGTAATATATGGGATATATTGTCACACTGCCAATATATTGGATTCTTGGAAATACAATACAATATCGGCCATGTTCATATGGGGTAATACAATATGCACCCCTTGACAATACAATAATATTGCGAGGGGTCCATATTGCCAATATACGTATTGTTTATATTATTAGCAACACTGGATTCGACACCAACTCGTGGTCGGATCCATCTCCACTCACACGCTCCGAATGCGATGTCTTGTGGCTGATTTGTCGCTCCGCCAATTCCGCATCTCTTTGCTCCGTCGCTGGCCGAGATGTGGATTGCAGACTTTGCATGTAAAAGTTGCTGCTATGCACGTTGCTGCTGGTGCTGTGAGTGTGGTTGCGGCTTTGCAAGTCCTTGGCAAGCGCGTAGAAGAATGCTGCGTTTGCGACGACGCATGCGCAGACAATCTCAATCGACGCCCACTGTGGAATTTAATTAGTTGCAATCTTGGCCAAGGCGGATCGAAGCATCGTACCAGGGAGCGCGAGGCTTGGGTTACGGAGGAAATGAGGATGAGGGGCACTCGGCTGATGGTGATGGCGACGACGACAAACCCGATTCCAAAGAGGAAAGAGAGTTGGATTTTGCTTCACATGCCGTCAGTAAATACACAATATTTACATGGTAGTATGTACCGGGGTCGACGTACTGTTTGCGGGAGAGCTGGGTGTTGTACAGCACTGGGAAGGGCAGGACGAGGAGCGCGGTGTCCGTCAAGGCATTAAAAACGGCCATGACGAGAAGGTTGGCCACTCCCCGGCTACAATGATCAGCTAGTTGAATTAATGTCAGCACTCTAAGCCAAGAATAACTACACGCCAGGCATGGCAACGTACGTGGGCGATCGGCTATAAGATCCCAGGTCCTGCAGGAAAGAATGTCAGCGTACGAGGAGAAGAAATCCTCAAAGATACTGACAAATGAAGGGGTCGACATTCTATCAGGCTCGCGATAACGACGGCGATGAATGTGGCAATAACAGCCCACCACAAGGTAATGACGGCAACTCTCCCCCATCTGAGATGACTGACCAGTCGCGAGTAAAAGGCCAGCAAGCAGAGCTTCAACGTCCACAAACTACAGACTATTTTAGCACCCGTAAGAACCGTGGTCGGCGAGAAGAAGCCCTACAACAGCGCGTAAAATATACGCACCGGGACCAGAAGCTTCAGTGCCAGCTCCCAATCCTGGTTGATCTGACCCACGGTCTTTCCCAACTCTGCTGCGTCCTGCGCCGTGGCCGGGTGGTGCGACGTCGTCGGGTTCAGCACGAAGCTATACGTCATCAGCAGCGTGCGCGCGACAAGCGGCAGAAGCGCAAAGGTCATGTAGGTGTCGTCGACGCGCCATCGCCGGTGGCAGCGAGGATGTTGCTTGCACGGGCAGAGGAATCGGTAGGCGCAGCGGGTGAGGATGAGGACGCCACAGATGGCCGCCGTTGCGATGACGAGGTTTATGTGTGAAGGAAGGGCCATTATCGGTGACGTGCTGTGCGAGATCTGTAAAGGATGATGGGAACGCAACGGTTCCCCGTGCTTGAAGACATCAGGAGGATGGACAAAGATCGATTATAGATGGGGAACACCCATGACCTAGAGGGCCAAGGCCACGAGTCATGAACATGTCAAATGGTGTCAAATGTTCAGCTCCGATCTCGTGGTCTGAGCTAAAAAGGAAGCGATCCAATCATGAGACTTCGTCTCCTCTCAAGCCCCTAGCAAGCTTGAAATGAACCCTAGATGGGGTCAATGCGGGGGAGTTGATCCCAGGGAAAGAGTCCCAAGAGCTTATCTGTGAGGATTAGCCTTTGTTGGAGCACCTACCCCTTCGGTAACGAGGCTCCCGAATAGGTCACAGCCGCGGTCGATACTAACTGTCACGATGACCTGACACACGTGGCTATCGGCCGAGAATGTGGACGAAGGGAGATGAGAAAGAAGACATGCCATTGCGTAACCTGATACTTGCGAGAGGCCAAATGCCAATCGTGTTCGAGGCAACACCCTCGATTGGTCCCAGTCAAGACGAATGGTTTTGGGACCGAGCTTGTGGGAAAAGCCCGCAACAATCCATTTGGCCCTCGAGATCGTCGAAGAGTACATAGTACCGCATCTACGGCGCTGATCTGACCCTGTTGGCTGCGCCCTCTTCAGCCAACGGCGGCTGCATCCGGAAGCTAATCAAGCAGTAAAACGAAACGGCCGAACCGAGGAACATGGATAGGTTTGGCCCCTGTGCAAAGAACTGCCACCTGCCAATACCCCTGGCCCCTATTGTTCCAGGCCTGATCCCTGGAATTGGACTGACGACTCGTCATCAGAGATAACGCGGTTATGGCGGTGGCATGGTTATTGTTGTCTCTCATTTGAGGCCTGCCTCAATGTGGTTGCCGCCCCCTTCCCCTAGCAATTGACCGAGTCAGCTTCAAGGTTCTGGAACCTCAGCGTCGGCGAAAGAGCACGAGTCTATGAACCTCGACCCCAGCGCGTTCCGGCTGAGGGCGTGAGCTACTACGCACTATGTAGTTATTTCGCCCGGCTATCGCAGCTAGCGAGGGCCACTCCCCCACGAACCCATCAAGGCGGGGCTTTGGATCAAGGTGCTATGACACAATCCCACGCCTTGGGGTGATTTAGCTGACACCGAGTCTCATGTCGGGTTTTCCTGTCGCTGACTCATGAGCGATTGAAAGCGTCATCTCAGAAGCGCCAAGTGAGACAAGCAGATCATATGATGTCCTGTTGCGCGCAAAAACAGGTTGATCTCGATGTTAGCATGCCTTCTCAATTAAACAAAGAAAAGAACTCTGTTCTTCTTGACTCCATTCATTTCACGCGTTTCGTTGACTGAGAGATCAAATCCAGGAATCACAGCCAAGGGGCAGTATTCTAGAAGGCTGGTCGCGTTGGAAGCGTCCATTCATCATTGGTTCTGTTGCTATCCTGGTTTCTTGCTCCACGCCCGCACTACGTTAAGCCACATGCAACCTCCCCCCATGCGGGATTTAATTGATTGAATCCAGGCCGACTTAGTGGGGGGAAGAAAACGGAAAAGGCATCTGTCTGCCCTCTGTAAAGGCGATCGAGTGCAAGGCCATCGCCATTGATGCCGGGGCAGGGGAACAACCTCGCCGCGCTATAAGCACTGATGAGTACATTTGAATTTTGGAGTGCTGCAAACGATGAGGGCTTGACGATAAAACGATCAACTATGAGAATCATCGAACGACATGGCCTACAGCAACTCAGCCTGCGAAATGGTACCTTATTTGAAGGCTCTGAGGAGGCATTCTTCGATCGAGTTTGCAAGCTCCCTAGCAGATCTGTCCGATCACTTTGATCCGTCACTTCAACCTTCCACCTTGCCTCGCTACCGTGAATGCCAACTTCCGTCCAGGGTAGGCCACTCACCCATCGTGTTGCTGACTACGTAGCCAAGTCGACTTGGGAGCCCATAGGTAGGTAGGTTTTTATTCGCCCGGGGGGACACACCCCAGAGGCCCTTTGCACTAAGCTGTTTCCGTTTCGTACAGAGTTTCCATAATCACCCGAAGCCCAACAATTTTCACTTTGAATGACTGATCCAATCTGGTGTATGATTGATAATGTTACTTGTCGGAGGAACAATGTAAATCCGGCCTGAATGCCACAGGCAGCCGGAAAGGCCGCAGCCAAGTCGAGCCCTGCTACCGCATACAGCACCTACGCGGCGATGGATCCACATACCGAGATGCAGATCTGCGCCCTCACTTCCGAACACCACAAGCGACCCCATTATCTCGGGACCCCAGATCGGGCCCACACATCTGATAAACGAAATCAACTCGATTCGTGTTTCGGCAGCATAGCTAGTTAGTTATGAGCGTAAGGATTCACATGTGTGGGAGTCACAAGTACTGGGAAATTGAGAGTAGTAGTTTTGTCAAGCGTGCCAGAGAAGACCATGGCTTTACTCAATATTCTCTTGAGCCTGGATGCGACAGTGGATCTAGGTGGTGGAGCTGGTCGCGAGTCACGATCTTGGCTGGAGGTGGAGAGAAATTGAAACCATTAGCGGATCATGGGGGGTTCTTGTCCGGCGGGGTAGCCTGTCTGTGTGTTGAGGCATTTAGTACTTGTCATTGGCTTGTGTTTGATGTGATGTGATGGCGTGATGTGATGGCTGAGGTCTCTTCAATCATGCAGCCCAGTTACCTGTTTTATGCCATACTGTGGACCAACAGGCCGCCGCTTGCAGCAGCCACTTGGTCTAGACATTGGCACTAACGCCAATAATGACAACCATGACGCGCGTCTGATATAAAGCAGAGCAAAGAGCAAGAAGCAGTTGGTGTCGAATGTCTCAAAACGGCCGAAGGCGTTTCCACCCATGCATCTACCGTCTGTCAGTCAAACTGTCAAGAGCGGGGCATGCAACATCGCGATCATGAATGTTTCCGCAGTGGAGGCGAGGCTGAGGACACCCAGGCCAGGGACCCCTGTCGCGTTCCCAACTATCACAGGCAGGGGGGAATCGGATTGGATACGAGGACCGATGCCAGACACTGCCGATATAAATAATGCTTCATCAAGAGAGCTTGTCGAGGAAGAAATGAACTTAAAAGCTTTCTACTGGTTTATAGCTCACCAGCTGAATTATCTCCCAAAGGCATTTATCGCCTACTTATTCCATACAAGACTTGATTTATGAGCTACTAGTGCGCTTGTCAAACAATCTTGGATAAGGAGCCCACACATTCGGCTCTTAGGCCATGACTCAAACTCAGCAAGCATCAGTCCAAGCCCGACTTCTTCGTGAGAACGCAGCATCATATCCTCATTATGACTGTTGCTCTGAAGAACCTATCCCTTCATTCCTGAATGATCAGGCTGTCCGGGATATCTTACGAGAAGTTGCCACCGGCCAACTTCCTGAAGCAGAGATCAAGTATTTTACGGACGCCTGCCTCGATAACGTTACAGCCAACGACAAGCACTTCCTGGCGTTATTTCGTTGGAGGATTGAGATAGTCCCATTCCGTGGAAAGGCTTCTGTACCAATACTCCCACATATTGGGGACCACTCACTACGCGGAACAGTCGTAAGTGACATATACCGTGGCTGGGGCCCGGGCATTTCTGAGGATGAGTGTTATGAGAAGGCTAATATGACTTTTGTGAGTACAGTCATGGCACTTGGAACTATGGCACTGACTGAAGCACAGCGGCGACTACACCAAACAGTTCTGCTTGTGGGGGATTGCATGGGAGTACATATCCGGACATGGAAGAATTGAGGGTCATATTGTTTCTTGGAAATTTCTAATCAGACTTCGATAGTAAGCAACAGAGTCAACAGTCTCTTCTTCAACATTATAATTCCAAAAACAATTGTGACAGCTTGAGTAACCGGAATGTCTCATGGACGAAATGGTGATTAAATTATGTCAAGTTAAGGACATTTAGTGCTTCTTGCAATGCTACTTAAGGTGAGATATTTCTAACGTCCAAAACCAGTATACGATGAAGAGCCCAGTGTGGAGAAATTGTTGTAGAATGGCTTTTTATGATGCGGCGTCTCGTATGAATGAGGGATGAAGAAACAAACCCACTCGGGTGCGGAGATAACACGCAGCCCTCCGCATACGGCCGCATCGTGAGGTAAACAAGCCTCGTTTCATGCTTTAAAGTGCCTCCTCGCTCATGCTGTAAAGCGCATTAAAACACATTTGTTTCGTCATATCACACCATAGATACAGTACCCCAAGCCAATCGCAGACCCTGCTAATAGAAGTCATACAGGATGTACAATTCGCAAACCGGGGCCTAAATAAGATTAACCCTCCACACTAATATGTCGGTTCATCCCTCATATCAGATTCGCGAAGACGGCAGATCCCGTTATGTTAGCCCAAACACCCAGGGCTTCTGTCGTCCCCAGCTCGTCAACAGCAGTCAGAATCAGGATCATTGAACAAGGGCAGAGCCAAGCTCGCCTTATCCCCTGCCACTCTGACTGCACCTCTTGTCACATGCCGCTTTGACCGCTGTTGGTGGAAGCATAGCGGTCCCGGCTTGCCCTGTACTGTCTTGATCGATGAGCTAAGAAAGCTTAAATACCCAGCTAGCGTCTTAGTATGCCGCCAAGTGATAGCGGTTACCTGATCATCATAATCGTCCCATCTTCAGATTACCCAAACTCCAATCAGACCTGCTCCAGGCCTGATTTCTACTACTAGGCTGTCCGCTCCCATCAAGGGCGAGCGTGTTGCTGGCACAAAGTCAAACACAGGCCTGATTTCAAGGTTACTTTTGCGCTCTAATAGCGGTCCTCTTAGCACGATGTTCAAATGAGAAATGTTGGGTGCCTGGCTCTACTAGGGTTATTCTAAGGCTGTCATGGGCACCTGGTTTGTGACTAGAGAGTCTAGAATCCCATGCGTCGTAATCACACTTCTAGGAACGTGGAGAATGGCACAAACGTGATGCAGTGGAATGCATGGCCTCCACTTATGTTGAATCTTAGCTTGATGCCTGATATCGAGGCGGGATATCTAAGCTGGACACGGACAGAGAGAGAGTAAAGAACAGCTGGATGAAGAGAGGCATTTGGGGTAGGAAATGGAGTATACTGCCTGGGATGTCCTGGAAGCATGAACAGCCCCTCGAGGAGATGCTTCGTGAAGCGTTGGGCGATGGTGCTACCCCCTATTCTCGCGAGCGCGCTCGGGGACGATAGGTATGGAACGGGCGAAGTACCTCCCCAGTAGATGTTCGGGGCCCTCTTCCCACCATAGCATTCTGGACCGTCCCACCTTTCTTTGGTTGCCACCTAACTTGATTTTGAAGTGACGTCTCCCATAAGGCTTCTCAGGCAAATAGAATCAGGCTCTGGCCACGAGAACGCCTCATGGTGTGAACGTGCCTAGCCCCTGAACTAAGTCGTGAGGGGCAACATCTTTAGCGCCGAGCCTTCTGGATTCACTCAGCTCGATCCTTTCCTAAGACAATAAATCCGAGGGGATGCATACGCCAAGTTTCATTCTCCACCCCTCTTGCAGAAATTACCGCTGTCCAGCGAATGACCCTTTTATCGTCGGCTACTGACGCCTGGGTTATCCGGGGATATCGACAGGTGCGAACTAGCGGGCCGGAGGTAAACATTGGTGTCCGAATGGACCCAAGAGTCGTAGGGGGCTCTGTGAATATAAGTGAGCAGGTTCTATTTGTCAAAAGAATGGACTCCGCATATAGAATTGCTCTTTAGAGTCGGAAATCCCGGACCCACTAGACCTTTTGCTGCAGACATGTCTGTATCTCCTACATATAAAGGCTATGTCGCCTCGACGCAAGACGCCCTCATCCTATTTGAGGCATGCCTCATCGGCCAGCTTAACCACACCAGTCGACAACTGCGTGAGGATGAGCGACCCTCCCTGGTCGTGAGTGGGAACGTCTTCGTCTACGAGCAACATTCGTCTGGCATCGTTCGCTGGGCCGACGGAATTCGGTGGGGAGCTCCGGAAGTCGTTAACGATTTCCACTTATACCGGCGATCGGTTGCTGATCTCGAAGCTTCTGAGTGTGCTGCCCAACAAGGCGGCGGCGACACCTCTCGTAAGCGGACAGGACTCTTGATAATTTGCTAGAGATGAACGGAAGCACTGATGTAGGTCATTTTTTAGGTGCTTTGGACTTCCCAGATCGGAAGTATACGATTAGCGTAACGGTCCGCGGCATTTCGCACCATCTCGTGGGGTATTTCACCTTAAGGGCCGCCCTAGCTGGTGAATTACTGGTCCCAACTCTAGACCCGCGGCTGTGTACCTTGTCTCCTCGCGAAGAGCTCTTGAGTCAGAGGTTCATTGCGCCTGCGGAAAATGGAGATGATGCGCACCAGAACGAATCGTGAATTAACACCATTCTGAGCGGGTTGTTCTGGCTTGGGTCTTTAGGTCCACCGAACGCTCTCTGCCTTTCTACTCGAGGCAAGTGGTTTCTATTTGTTGCCAAACCTTTTATACGTTTGTCATCTCGCTGACCGTTGGAAAAAGATTGTACGAACACTCGCCGCTCACAATCCCATGTATTAACTTGTGGGCGCATTGTCTTTTCCAAAATTGACAGAATTTGAGCCAGTGTTTTGTTTTACCTCATTCATTGTTAAGTCTGGCCGTTCGACTGAGCGCCACTTCTGGTTATCGTTAGAAAACTATTTTGGATGTTGGACTGAAGGCGGAGAAGGAGCTCTGGGTGACCGCAGCTTTCCATTGTATTTCGCAAGACTATGAACGATCCGAAGAATATATCGCTCTCCTCACTCAGAGATACGTCTTGACTAGCTCGATTGACGATCGGATTGTAAATGGCCCTTCGGGATTACGCTTCGCCAAACGATCTCACAATCTCGGTCTTTGGTGTGTGAGCTGCTACTGCAATTGGCACGCACGAGTACACCGAGATAACTCATCCTATTCAATAAATCATACCTTGTAGCTCATTTGCTCCGATTTAGAAGTACTCATGCGGGTGTTGCGGAGATATGAGTCCACCAGGTGCAGGTTTTACGCACACAAGCCGGTGTAACAGGATTAATCTGGGTGGTTTGGAGGCGGTATGGATTTGTCAGCACTGATAGAGTTGAGGCATGGACTTAGTTGTTCAATCTACGTCTCCTCGACTCGTCGGCCGTGTCACGGAGGTGTCGCGCCCGGGGCGGTCCTACCGAGTTGTCTCCGCTGTGGAGGCAGTGACCTGAGCTAGGTTGATGACGTTGAAGAAATCCGATACCACCGAAACGGCCTCTTCGTCTTCGAGGGCTAGACGATGGTTAATTGATGGAGTTCCTGGTTCGAATCCCACGTGTCGCCCCTGTCGCTCGAAGTGCGCCTCACGGCCCTGAATCGAGAGTTTAGAACGTGAGTCTGCATCGATTGAGAGGTAAGACAGGTCGATGGTGCCACGTATGATTCTGCTTCAGGCAGGTTCTTATCTTATGACGGCACCGAGCTGGAGTACTAGCAGCAGAGCAGATCTCAGCACCTAAAGCCCCTACTGGTGGGCGCCTGAAAATCGGCCCCCCCGTGGTCGCTCCGCTCCCTAGGGGGGGTCACTGACAAGGAAAAGGTGCCCTTGACTCGGAAAAATCCGGTTGGGCATGACAAGGGTCGCAGATCTGGGGTTCTTCGGCGCGAAACCTTGTTCCTGGGACCCAGGATCTGAAAACGCCATCGTAGTCTGAACGTTGTACCGTAAATGCTGCCACAGGACCCTTGGCATCCCCGAGTCACTAGCCCAGTGTCCGTGCGCAATGCAATGATGGTACGAACGGCGCTCTCCCTGCTGTGTTACCGTAGCGCCGACGGAAGTAGAGTTCATTTCCTAGCACTGGACCCTTTGTTCTGATCGATGTTGTTGTTGTTGCTGCTGTTTATAACCATTCTCGCTAGCATGTCCAACCCTCCTTTGTCAGAGGCACCCGTCGGCACTCTGGAGTAACGCTATACTCGATGACTGCTCGCAGCTTGCTAATAAACAATGTATCGTCAGGTAGTTAGCAAGGATCGAGGAGCGTGGCGTCCTTAGCGTGGAGACTTCCCAAGCCTCAGTACTTCGTAATCACAGCCCGTGCAGGGGTGAAATTTGGGTTTGCGCTACTGTCCATTCCACCGCATTCTGTAGTCCATGTCATGCCCCATGTCGAGACCAGGCAGGAAGGGCGCCTCAAAAGGCATCCAATCGCCGTAAGAGCGATGCGCTCCCTCCACGACGGCAAGGGCGCATGCGCATGCTTTTTTCTCTCTTCGATGAGCGACTTTTGACTCTGTCGATTTGTGATTGGTGAGGGTTGGAGTTGTTAGTACGAGTGTGTCTGTCTATGAGTGGATGTCTTGGATGCGGTGTGTGTAAGTGGCGGGTGACGCAGCCAAAAAGAACACAAGAAGACGGCCGACCTAGTGAAGAGCAACCCGAACCCCAACCCCCAAGCTTCTCCTCGGCCAGAACCATGCCCTTAGCTATCAATACAACTCGATTACCTTCATCTACGTGGCTTTAAAATGTCGACTCAATTCACGGAGCTAGCTGGTACCGCCCTCTGTGTCATGTAGTTCTGGATCACCTAATACCCCGAGATATGATAAATCACAAATACCACTTGACTCAAATACGAAAAACTTAGGGCGGGTCATGAAATTTCATGTCCGTCTTGCGTCAGGGCCGCGCGTTGACTGAGGCGTCTTGGGGAAAGCCCGCTATTTTGATGCTACATCCTTGCAAAGATCGAGGAACCTAGAACATCGTTTTCTGTACCAAGCTAGGCTGACTGGCGGAGTTCCGGCCGCCATGCCTAGCTTAAGTTGCTCTTCCTAACCCCCGCTCCACAAGAGCACGGGGAACTACCGTATCGACTCAAAAGAGCACCTAATTGGCTTATAAACCAGCTGTAATGCTTGACAGTTGTGCGGAAATGGGCTTGCGAGTGGAGTGACTGTTGTGGACGTTCGAGTCAGCCAGGAGCCCAGCGTAAGAATCAGAGTTAGGTGGCGGCAGAAATGTCAATAGATGCAAGTCTAAAATGCCATAGAGCTGACATCCTGCGCCCCTTTTCCTTGCCGCACCAATCAGCTCTGGACGTATCCCCAGGGTGTGATGATTGAAGTTCGGACAGAAAGCCGCTAAGCAAGGCGATAAGGTAGACTAAATTGTTTCAATAGGAAGGAGAGAAAATCAGCTGCGCTAGGTGACGAGAAAAGATGGTTGTAAAGTTTACCATTGTTCTGGATCGATCATGATTTCAAGCTATTTGCTTCGTGCAACTGCAGACGACGACAAGCATGCTCTTCACCGAGCGGCATAGCTTTTGCAGCTGATTCGGGTAGTTTGCTACATTCCGCTGTAAAGGTGTCAGCGTGTCAGCCACCGAGTGTTTACCAGACTGATTGCTCGTCATGTATTGTGATCTTCTCGGGCAACGACACGCCGTCTGCGGCATTCAAAATCTACTCCTGACTCGGTGGACCTTGATTGCCACGAGAAATTATAAACTCAACAAATGGTACAGCAAGCAGCATCTAGAGTGAAGGTCGGGATTTGGTGAAGATTTTGCGACACACGCTCCGACTGCCGAGCCTCCCAATCTGCAGGCTCGGACTCGCCTCAAGCGTCGTTTTTTCCTTGTTTTCTTTGCTCCAATAGTATATAGCTAAGACTACACCCAAGTAATGCTCTTCTAAGGGGGGTGGAAGTGAAGTTGCCACCCAGCCTGCTGAGAGATCACTTGCAGAATGAGCGAATTTTGTGTCGCATGAGGGAATACGAGGACACAAGGTAAAGTTTGGAGCCAGTCAGCATCCCCACAACCCTCATTTTTCCATATACACCGACGGTAGAAATCCTTGGCACCGGTGAGGCTTCCCATGGATTGAGTGCTCACAGGACGTTGCAGCGGAACGTCGGCCATGCCACCGCGCGTGCGAGTTGGTTCTTACACGGTCGGCTCATGCCCTGTGAAATTGATGATTAGGACATTGATGCAGAATTCTGCTGTAGCCGTGATAGCCACGGCACTAGAGTGCTCAAGGTGGGTGGGCTGCAAGAGCACATTCTCATCAAGGCAGGGCGCAAATGTCGCTAGTCAGCGCCACCAGAAACGGTCATCTCCACCGAGGCCCCCCTCCCTTTCAACATGTGCTGCCTCATTCATGACTTAAGGCGCCAAACAATTACTCAAAGATACCGGGGGAGAGACCGTCCGGCCGTATCAAGACATGCAATCGCTTCGGTGGTACCTCCTGATTGCGAGCAACAAGCAGCATTCTGAGTGGAAGGGAAAATGCTGTCTTCAAGCCGGTCACGAGTACTGGGTCAAGCGTAGGAAGGTTCTGGAAGAAAGGCCTCTGTTACTCGATACCGGTCTCCTGCGCAAAATTGAACACGGGTAGGCTGGGTCTGGTCATGTCAACAGATAAGGCTTCCACGCATCCTGTCCGTTGCCCATTGCAAAATTGACCGGTCTAGGGTCCGAAGAAGCACCACCTCTGCCTAATGATGAAGTTTTCCACGCATGTTCCATTCCGTTGCAGATAATGGGCCTATAAAGTACTTTCTGCTTGCTCTTAGGAGTGTGTTGCAACTAGCTCTTGGCGATGTACATGCCGTTTTGATGGTCGCCTTGGCCCTGCATGGCCCTCTCACCGGTAGGGTGGTGAACCTTCAACCTACATATATCCGTGCCTCGGAGCATCTACCCCGTAAAAGACAACGTTGAAGTGGATTGAAGATTGGGTTGGAAGGTCGGAGCTAGGGGGTCAGGCCGCGAATGCAGTTGGGAACCAGGGGGTACCAACCAGTGGGCCTACCCTTCTGATGCTGAATGCCGCCCTGGAGCACTTAAAGTAGCCTCTCTGCACCTCGTGTTTGCCCTACAAATTGCAAATTCAGCTGAACTTTCGTGAGGTCTACAAGTCGAGCAATTCTAAGCCGCACCTGGAAGAATTGGTTAGAGGACGAATGACCGAAGGGCACTTTGCGTATCAAGATGAATTCGCCTCAAGCCCGCAAGAGAAAGTTCGCTAGACGGAGCAAGAAAGGTTGTCAGTGGTGCAAACAGAAGCATATTCGATGCGACGAACAAAGGCCTGCCTGGTATGTATTCTCCCCAAGCCTCATTTCCACCCCGGATCCCACGTGGAGGCAAATACAAGCATTGTATCCCTTCGTGAACCTCGATTATATCTTGACTATGTTGGGTGAATATGACTGACATTTATCACTTTGCAGCTTGAGATGCCGTCAAAAAGGGAACGATTGCATTTATCCGACTCCTGAGTGCGCGCTGTCGCACAGCAAGTGTGAACGAGGCCCAAGCAGCAACGCCAACAGCAACACCCACGTCGCAATCGTCGAGCCTTCGCAGGTCATGGGATATTACCCTTTGGTGCCTAATAGCCACACAGGAAGCTCTTTCGAAGTGCCTTTCCAGCTGCCGTGAGTGCCACCAAAGTATTCATGATGTGTTTTAGAATAAGACGGTTGACTTGTCTCGCCTAGTTTCCCACAAAGCTACCCCGGGCTGGAATTGTATAGCGCCGTAGCAGGAGTTTTGAACGTACGCTTGTTTTGCAATCCTCGAGCTAAATGGTAGCCAGCCAAGACTTGCGCTAATCACTGAGTAGGGTTGGCAAGCTGAGCGGGATGTCCGCACCGATGAGCACGCGTATGGCGAATTGGGTATGCTGACGAGTCCCGAATCCCATGAAATAAGGCTGGACCTCGTTCCTACGGCACAGGCGTCTGAGTTTGGGCTTCAAGCGATGCCATTTCCAACCATGGACGGCAGCGCGGCTACGGCGGAGGTCCACCCACATCTGAACTTGCAGGATACTGTTTTCAGTATGGTTACTCATTAGCCCGCGTGATAACCCTTTGGTGTGTGACACGGCAGTATTCTTGCGGAAAGACGAGAAAGGAAGAGAATGCAATGACAAGAAGAGAATGAATGTCCGTATCACAATGCTATCTTGCTTCCCCAGGTGCTGTGGCAGGTTGCGCCGCCGTCGGCGAATGAATGCGCCATCACACATGCATTATGAAGCAGGCCCTGGTTGTTTCGAACTGGCGTTGTACCAAGTACGAAGGTCATTTGTTTAATCTGGCTTCGCAGGGGTGTGTCAAGCCAAGGATCGCTGTTGCAGGGTATGGACGATCAAATCCTCCCCCAACAGCACGCACTAAGCCAGTTTTCATCCTAGGACAATTACAAATTAGGCTCCTAAATTGATGACGTATGACATGATCGAGCTCATCGTGGACCCGGCGCGTCATGCACGAGCGGCACATGGGCGGCAATGCGGATGCTTCCCGCAGTTCAGCTGCAAGGATTAGCCATGGTGAGGTGTTGACGTGGTCCAGAGCGAGTGGAGCGGCTCTGATCCATTTCTAGGCATTGTTGTGACGGGCATCCAGGACGCGGAGGGATTGTGAACAAGAGGGATTGTGAACAAGTAGGAAGCTAAGGTTTGGTATTTGGACCAAGATAGCAAGAATTTTGACGGCAGAGAGAGAACCTAACGGTAGAAATACGGTGTGGTTTCTAATTAGGAACAACCCGTATGACTTCAATTGCATTGCGTTCTGAGAGGAAAGTAACCAGTCGGCATTGGTTCAAGATGCCACACCGTCGGCCCCGCGTTGTTGAAAGCAACAGACCATTGCTGCTCGAGGCAGTCCGGGAGTTTCCAACCGAATTGCTCGTCTCGAAGCCTCGTACGCACTAGATGTCGTTTTTCTTCTGGCACTTCGCCATCGATAAAACCCTCTCGTCGGTGCATAATGGCGAGATTATTGACAAAGTGTATGTCACCTGGCTTGGTGGCGATTCCCAGCCGTACTGATTCTGCGATGGCATCGATGGCCTCAAGGCTCTCGCTTTGCCTCCAATTGACGTTTGGTAGGAACTGTGGTCGAGGATTGGCATCGTTTCCGACGAGCGGGACTCGGCCGAAGTTGAGTATCAGGTTTCCTTCGTGATAAAAGAGTAACGATCGTCTCTGGAAACGAGGCCTGCATTGGTGTGGTCAGACGGTGACTGATCTATTCACTGGAAGGTTTGATTCACCGATGACACTTACATAGCAAAGGGCCAGTCGTCTAGAGCTAGGGTATGGATGATATCAGGACGCCTGGCAGCCAGAATGTTGTACACAGTATAGGCTGGTGATATGATGCAATTCCCCCCCGAAATCGCAGTGCTTCGTGTCAACCAGCTGATGATATCCCCTGACTCCTCGTTATGGAAAGTCTGCGTCTGGACTTAGAAAGGTCTTGCATTTTTAACAGAGAAACTTGGTGAGTTGGCTTACAATTGGTTGCTTGGAGTGACGGTGGTGACCAGCTGAGAGTTTGGTGGAGTTATCAGCGACGATGTGGACTGGGAAGCTCATTAAACTAATATTTCCAAGGCGTTTATAAAGAGCGAGTACCTAGCATATTGCCTTTCTCATCTTGTCTGCCTATTTGATTGGCGATATACGACTGAAGGCCGAGATAGAGGATGGTCAGATCCTCAACTGAGTATCTCTGTGGACAAAGGCCACGAATGACACCGAAACCCTTACCATTGTAGATGTCATGGCGAAGTATTCTCAGCTTTGGACCCAGAGTGGGGAGCTGGAAGTTTGTTGGGGATACAAGATCCCCATCCAGGCCCAACACTGCGTATGTGTGAGAAACAATGCCACGTACGTACCAACTCAAGCAAAGCGCCACGAAGACACACGTACCTTTAAAGGTCCCAAGAGCGCATTCCAGCTCATTGATTTCGAATGTATTGAGAGTGTAGATGTACTCTGTTTCGTCTGCGAACTGGTGTCCCTTCCATGCCATTGGCTTGTCGACAAATTCGGGGAAGCCCTGTGGAAGTTTGGCTAGTTCTTCGAATGGAGAGGATGGAAACTCAGAAGCGAAAGAGACTCTCTGAATAGCTGGTAGCGGATAGGAGATTGGACTAGTTTTGACAAACGCCATTGTGTCTTTGCCCGCGGAAATGCCTCCTACATTTACTAGCGCTCCCATATCGCCCAGACGACGTTATTGCGTAATATCCAATTACATCAAATAAAACAGCCCGTGTAGAATTATTATATACACGTGGAGAGCAAAATTCGTTCACCACCTCAAGCGGATGTCGTTGTACAAGCCACCGAGGTGTCCGAGAGTGACCAGGCTGGTTTGGGCCAGGGTGGAAATCCTTCCATGCTGCACCCCGACGAGTTGATGAGTTGTTGGATCTTGTGCGTCTCACTCAGCAAGTGTTCTAAACCTAAACTTACGGTCTGTGCGTGTGTTATGGCGAGGGACCTGCTCCTAAAAGCAGAAAGCGTCGGCCTTACATGCTCCTTGAAACTTGTTCATCTTATTCGAATCAGGCACGGAGGCTCAAGGGATTGCGCCGGACAAGGCTACGCAGAATGTTTCAAGAGCTGAAAAGCTGGAGGCACGGAATGTAATTTTTTTGCTCTTTCGTGGAGACAGACCAAGGTGAAGTTTACAATCGCTGCAGGCGAGATCGCGTGGTGCAAGACTGAAACGGATTTTCAAAGAGCAAGCCTACCAGGCTGTCAGACGACCCTAGCGTCCGATCCATCAGCAACTGGTGAAAGAGAAAAGAGAAAACATGGGACTGCTAAGCCAATAAAGGAAAACAGACTGGAACGAATCTGGAGGAGCGTTTCATGTGGCGTTTACAGCAACTGGCGGTCCAATACTTTGCTTCGGAGCTCCATCCGTTGTTTCTCACTTTAGACCATGTGATGTTGTGGGGAACGAGTCGGGACCGAGAAAAGGTGATGCACAAAGCGCCAGCTGACGCGCCACTTCGTGCAGTGTACGCCGTACAATGTAGAATGTCAGGCCATGATCGTCGACGTGGCTTGGTCTAGAGGATTCTCTGGTGGTGGACTAGTGCTCTTGTAAGTTAGATGGGAGAACGACCCTGGTTCCCGCCAACCCCGGAGCTTTTTTCCGCCCAATTGTAGAGTAGCATGGATGCATTCGTATCTTCAGACTCTAGCTGGGCATCAAGCGGCGTGTTGGTCCAAAAGCAGTGACTGGCTCCTCCACGATACCATCCAGCTAGTGGCAACCTCTCACCCAACACTTCCTACAAGACGAGCCATAGCACCCGGCCGGGGTGAAATTACAGCACATAGCTAGGATACGAGCATGCGGCACAACACACCCTGTGCCGGACCGACGCTTTCGTTGGACGGTTGGACGGGTGGCCGGATGATCCTCCGGTCGCTATGAAGGGTCCGAGCGATCCACGATGCCCAATTATTGCCGGTGAGGGCAGATGATTTCATCCTTGTCAACCCAACCAGTCGGATTGGACACAGATAAGTCATGCGGCAGGGATACTGTTGGCATGAATCACGAGCTGCCGGTTGTGGCTTCGGGTTCATCCCCAAGTGCAATGAAGAAAATCCTGCTGCCACCAACAAGGCAGTGGCTGGCTGACCGGTACTTTCTCAGTGGGGTGGTTTTGTGAAGTATATTCCTTCTGTAGACGCGCGGACTGGCTTCTTTCACGCTCTGTGCTGCGTGACCAGTTGGGAACGACTTTGACGCGTACCATCCTGAGTCGATGGACTGACAAGGTTTAACTACACTTGATGTGAGCACAAGATTGAGGGCCGCAGAGGACGCTAGAGGCCTCCATGTGATTGCGTAGACGCGAAGTAGCAAATCGACGTATCACAGCGATCACGATTGCTCCCGCATCAAATTGCTAAGCTCCGGGTCACCCCGACGAGCTACTTTCCTAAATGAGACTCGTATGTGCCCATGATCGACGAGATCACAAATGCAATGCAACGTTGAAGGCAGGCGGGAAAAGTTTCTTATCAAAGAGTCGTTACAGGGAGGTAAGTTGGGCGGGAGCCACCGGGATCCAAGATCTTAACCACCTTTCTAGGTACGGGAATGCCCGGGAGTTGTAACCAATGTAACCCGTCCTGATCCGTAGACCATCAGTCTTGGTGCTGAGTTCCACATACCTGCTGACTGGATGTGAGAGGTGGCTGTTCCCGCTAAATTAAATCCGCTGTCTGGGTAAGTCGAGTCAGAGTCAACGCTCGCGCTGTTTTGAGATCCGGGATGGTGCACATGACTCCAACGATATCATGGTCTGGATCAGCAGATGATAGACCCCTGGCCGTGGTCATCGAGGCACCGGGGGGATACTCTCACCAAACTTTCTATTAGGGATCAGCCTTCTACATTGGATGACGCTGCATGTACAGAGAAGTTGATCGTGACAGAGAGGGTGTCTCTCTCGTGGTAGATATCTACAATGTCGCAGAAAGCTGCTGCGAGGCCCTCCCTGACATGTTGGGCGCGAAAAGTCCGGAGAATAAGTGTGTGGTCAGCAGCACTGGATGAACCAGAGTGGCGTGGAGGTATAAAATGCTCGCAGGGAGAGGCTCCTCGCTGTCTTGCCGACATCCAGACTGACATAAGGCGTCTCGGTCGGCAGTGTCGGCTTGGATCTAAGTAAGCTGGACTGCAAGATGGGACAGAATGACTTGTAGAAATCCGCCATGATACAGAGGATGCTGGCGTGATCGAAGACCGTTTGTAGCGCTCGGCTCAGCTTGTCAGCACCAACAGGCCCCATGATCCTCTAGAGCTCATAGGCCTCGAGACTCGGGGTCAGCCAGATGCGCTGTAAGTTAGTGGGAGGAAACATGTGGACGACCTGATTTAGTTTAACGTGCCCCGAGACGTCGGCCCAGGTACGCTGTAACTGCTTCTCGGTGTATGACTCCAAGCACCGCTGCCTCATTTGGTTATAGCGCCCTATCCCAGTATCCGATCCGCGGAAAGACACCTTGCCTCCTCTTCTAGGCGTCTTGTGTCTGTCTCGTTGGGTTTTAGTTAGGTTATTTAGCACAGTGGTAAGACATTGACCACAAGAATAGACGTTGACCATGGAGCCCGGGATGGTCTCGCGCAACTCTTCTTGGGCAGTATGGGTAGCATGGGGGAAGGAGCCCATATAAATGGCCACCGGTCCTCCTGGAGAAATTGGGGCTAACGATTCGTCTCCATTCGGGCCGCAAACGAAGGCAATTAAGCCACTGACACCGCCGAGGAAGCTAGCATTCGCAGGAATGAAGACTACCCGTACTTGATGAACTCGAGCGAAGCACTTCTTCACATTTCGCTCAACCTCCTCCAGCTCGGCACGTTGGCCGCCAATTTTAACTCGAGGATCTTTGTGGCCAGGATGCCTGAGTGATCAGTTTGTCGTATACTGACAAAGATGTCCCGTGTTGCAGAAACGCCTTAGTGGAGGGGCCAGTGGGAAGTCTTTGCCCCACGTAAGAGATGGCGTCAGGTCAGGTCTGTTGAAACATCCTCGTGCAATAATAGAACCCTCGACGATGAGCTCGCCGATGGCACCCACGGGCATCAACATGTCAATCTTGGTCAGCGATCTATTTATTGAATCCCGCTACCTGGCCGATTTTAGATGCATCCGAGCTATCTCGCACTGTAAGTGTTTACCAGGCTCAATTTGGTCGCCCTTTTTCCACGTTGGATCTGACAAGTGCCTCTCCGCCGAGGACCAGCGTATTCAGGGCGGGCAGGTAGAAACAGGGCCTGCTAAATCCATCCAATTGACCTGCAGCCCGGGAAATGCTCCAGCCCGATTGAACATCCCCTTCCGCGGGTTTTTGGAGCCCGATGTAACGATGATATCAAAGGCATTATCAGTAGGAACAACTGGAGCCATCCATCTCTCTTTGGCGATGGACTGCAAAGAAAGAAGGCATTCATGAAAGACGCTCAACCCCTGTTCAGCAAGTCTTGGCCTTAGTTGGAGAAGCGACGAGAGGTGGCGACGACAGAGCATTGACTTCGCGGCACACGAACTGTATTTGCTTCAACTGTTGCGACTCGTACAAAAGAACATAAGTGCCTCTCGTCTCCTCACGCCCATCATATCTGCTACAAACCATCTGGACTTCTCAAGCACAGCGGGATTATGGTGTCCGGGCCACGCAGAGATCAGGTATGAGCAAGGAGGATTAACGATAGACGGTCTGGTTCTCCGAGCTGAGTTTTCCAACCCAGGCTTCCACGGCAGTCACATCAACAAGCTCCAGACACTTCTGCACAATGAGAAATGCACAGATGTGTTGACCTAGGTGGGTGGTGTTAGTCCCATTGCCATATTTACACAAGATTATGTGGCCCACAAGGGCCCTCGTCGTCGTTAGAAAGGCTCATTACGGAGACATTGCCCACGATGGTGTTTCTGACTCTAGCAATAATCGGAACACCTTCTCAGCTGAACATATCCACTGAGCAATCAGATTGAAGAGATGAGGCACGTGGTTCATGTGTATTTGCAAACAAGGCTGAATACCTTCAAATGTGAATAGCTTAACGACGCACCTAGGTGTGGTACATGAACACGCTTTGTAGGTACGGAATCAACTCATCATAATGTCTCTGCTGAAGACACTTGGCAAAGATAAGTGCTCTAGACCGCGTCTTATGCCCTTGTATGGATCGCCGATGGAGACTACTCATGCGACTCGGACGGATCGGGGCCAATTTCCCCCTATGTTGTAAACCTGTCGACCCAAATAACTATTCTACCAACTCACGCAAGCTATCTTCTTTGTTTTTCCAATGTTAACCACGAAGATGTCCCAAACACCCCATTATTGGTTGCTTTTGCTTTCATGGAGACACTGGCTCTGGTGTGAGTTGACAGAGTTTTTACGGCAAGACACAGGGAGGCATACAGCTGAAGGTTAACCACACATGCGCTAAGCTTTGGTACCTGGAGTTTCCATGAGATAACATTAACTGGCCAGTTACGGCTTGCTAAATGGCTATTACTGCTCTCCCTTAGTGGATACTATACACATTCTCCTTGATAAATCAGAGTACCTTTATTGATACAGTCTTTCTGTTTGCGTGGCATCTGTGATGACTTCGCATCACGGTTTGGAAACAGCGGGTGCGCAAGCATGTCCAAGATATAAAAAGTGGTACTGGCTGGGTTATGAGGTGGGTGGCTGGGGAACGAATAACGAAATGTCGATGGCGTAGTTCTGCGTTTAGACGCCCGGGACGAGCCTAATCTGAGATCTATGACGCCGTGACAACTTCTGTGAGCCATGACGACATTGACGTCAACGAGACAGCGATGGGAGTGTCATAATAAATCCAATTCCAGATTTTCAATTGAGTCGCATCGCTCCAAGCATCAACCTGATACTACTCACACCATACTCACACCAACCTCCCATATCCGCAGTCATAATGAAGGGTCAAGACCAAGTCGTCGAAGAGTTCAACACTTATGTCAACATGACATCATCCGAGCTGGAGAAATGGCTCAAATCCGATGATTCCAATAGTGCCGGTTGGCCAAAGGAAGAAGAGAACGGCGAGACTGTCGGACATGACAGTGGTCGAAAGATTGTCGAGATTCTGAAGGCCAATCCAAACAAAGATCCAACAAACTATGATAAGGATCAAATTGCGCACATGCGCAAGGTTGTCGGATATTGGTACGCCCACAGAGCCATGGCTTCCTTCGATTTATCCCGTTGTACTAAAGAATTCAAACTCATGTTCCTTAGCCCCGTCGAAAGCCTCGTCATTCGTCTCGGCGATAAGCTCGTCGGCTAAGACCGTATTTACGTCAGTCAGAAGGCACTCACAACCGAAAAACAACATAGCAGTCTCGTCTCCTGGGGCTAATAGGGGGGGGAGGATCTGTCACTGCGTCTACACGGTCTATACCAAGGACGTTGTCATACCGTACACCCAGGAATCGCCGGCATGGCGATCGATTCTCTAACCTCTCTGGAACTGTTCCGTCGATTCTTGCGTGCTGGCTACACTGCTTCTAAGGCCCGTAGGCTCTTCAAGGTAGTGTTCGTCAGTTGAGAACGGGGAGACGTATTCTCGCGCCTCCTTCTGGTCGTCACAATTATCAATGTTAAGGTCATCAAGATAAACCTCGAGGTCGACCTCTTCTGAAAGTCCCAGACACGACATAGTTGAACCGTCAGAATGCTGGCTGGAAAAAGGGAGATCAGTGATTGAAAACAGATGGATTATTAGGCTGAAGGATAGAACTATTCTTGCCAAACGACACCAGTCACGACTCGACCGGGTGATTTATAGTGGTTGGCTAACAGGCACGCTGACACACTAGACGCGCAACGCGCAGCTTCCCGCAACCGCGTCGTCAACCACATTCATCGTGATAGTCGTGTTATACGACGATACTGCTGCTTGGGTCAGGTATAAGCTGGGAAAGACCAGTACTCCCGTCTGTCCTCTGCTCCTTACCCCGAACGCGTCCGTAAACAACCCCAAGTCGGCTGACCCAGGGGTGGGTGTCCGAGCGCGCGCATGTGGCTGAAGGTCAACTCATGAATGCGATGAATTACGAAACGATCATCCTCTCAATCACCATCAATCGGACTCATCAGAGGATTCATCACAACCATTGTCGGGTACTGTAAGGACGTCCCCGTCTTGCCCCTCATCCATATCGTCAATACACTCGTCACTCCGAACGAGTTTTTGTGGGGGCTCTGTATGCGATAGAAAACGTTGCAGAAGTGGATTGTCTTGGTCCTCTTGAACTGTAGCCGCTGCCTTGGCATTGAGGTGACTATGAAGGGCAAATTGGTTTCCGTCATTTTCAAGAACTTTGTCGATCCATTCAATATGCTCCAAAGTCTCCTCAGGGAGATCGGGGAAGGACTCAATTACATCCAGTAGCCACATCACGTTGTTTCGGGTAGGTAGTAATATCGTCGGTCGCGAGTGCTTGGTCTCTTCGTACTCATTCGAGACAGTACCAGCTGAGATGGGAAGAAGGAAAAAATCCTCTTTTCCACGTTCCCTTTCTTCCCATTGTGGGAGGTGCCAGGGGAACACGTAGTGCAACCCACTTTCTGCGTGCCACCGTGGGCCCACAAGTCTCAAAATGTGCTTTAGGACCGAAGAGCATACCAAATCGCGGTACACAGGACTGTCATTGCACAATTCGTCCGTCTCATACATGACCCTCCACCATAGTCTACGGAACGCGCTTTCCAAGTAGTGAAAGTATTCCACAGTCATGTCCTTCGACGTGGCGTCTGGCATGATATCTGGGTGTCGGATACTATAGTCGCGAACGCATCGCCATGGAATTTGCATATTATCCTCTGGTGGCGAAAAGTACGGCGCCCAAAACTGAATCTTGAAGAAGATTGGTTTTCCCTGGTACCAAGAGTTGTTGTGCTGATAGGTGCCGATCTCGGTTCTCTGACTACTGTTGAAGGCAACCATAATATACCTTCCGATTGTGTGACGGAACCGGCGATCGAATGGCCCTACGTATTGTTCAACCGCTTTCCAGGTCTCTTTGAACCTCCGGTAGAGTCGAAGGAAGTAAAGATGATTCCATGACGGTGGGCTAGCTCGGCGGAAAAGATGATGGAATATGAAGGATGACCAGCCATCATTAGGCGGCATATGCGTTCGTGTGGTCATCCAGTAGGGTAACTCCCGCGGTAATTCATTCGGGTCGGCATCCGTATAGAGTTGAGCATAGAGAGCCCATGCTTCAACATAGACTTCCCATATTGTCTGAGCTGTCACAATCCGACCAAACTCGGCTGCCGATTCCTCCAAGCCCCGTTGCAATCGTGGGAGGGGAGGGACCGAGTCTTGACCCATCCGTATTAGGGTTCCGTCGAGGTAAATTACCATTCGGTAAATTACCTATCTGACTAAAGTTTTTGACGTCAGAAACTTCTAGGTATTTTACATGTCAAAAACCTCTTATTGGCCGATATCCATATCATCTCCACTATTTTCCAAATCGGTCTCTTCCCAACCCCAGCCATCGACAACAATAGAGTCTTGGAAGGCGTTTTCTATCTTCACTAGCCGAGCAATATCAACTGTCTCCCAGTTTTTGACAACCATCGGTTCTGCCGGATTATATTTGACTGTCTTAAGCCTCTTGAGTATCTGACTGTTTATATAGATGAAAGTGACCTTATTAGTGCTAAGCGGACTAAGCTGATTCCGAAGCTTATAATGAAGGTAGTTTGTAGCACTGAAGGAATGCTCTGAAGGAATAGAGTTCGCTAAGGATCCTAGAACTCTCCTTGCTAATGTAGCCAACTTGACTCCCATAGACCCAAAGTATCCCCACGCGCTTAGGACGTAATAGTGAGAAGGCGTATGAGGAGTCTTCAGCTATTCTCGATAGATCCGCGAGGTTGGGCCAAAGAGAGCACCTTCGCGAGCACGGAATCGATAAAACTCCCCAAAGAGCTGTTGGTACTCTTCGTTACTAGTATTTTCTTCTAGGAAGCGATGTGCTCTCTCTATAGTGTCAAGCCCAAGACCCTCCCCTATTGTTGTCCGTGGGTCCAAGGCAAATGCGAAATGGTGAATATCTGTCGTTTGACCTTTATCCTTTGGACTCGCCATTGCCTCAGCTCTGAGTAGTTAATAAGAGGATCTTGGTTAGCCTCTTCAAGGGCATCCCATTTGCTCTGGATAGTCAACCAACGGGGAATAACCTCTCCAACACATGAGTGATCTCGCTCCGAGCAATGTTGTGCGTTTTCGATAGGCTGAAGGATCTTAGCCAATATCTCTACATTATACTAAAACTTAAAGTTGTTAATAGACGAGAGTATTGCCCTTAGGACTTATCAATCTTCCTCTTCCTCCTCTTCCCCTTTAATAGCCTTAGCTTTTAGGGAATTAAGGACTATAGCGTTACGTGCATATACTCGAAGAGCATCTTTATTCGCCAGTAAAGATATAACAGCTCCGAGTTGTATTCCCCAACGAGTGATGGCTGGTGTAATGAAAGCCTTCTGTTTACCGTAACACTCAAGCTGATAAGCACGAAGTCGTGCGAGTTGGAGCTTGGCCTTTTTAAAGAATGTGATAATTCTCGTAACTTTCTTAAGGACTAAAGCCCATCTCTCCGATTCCACGATGTCTTTTACTAGAAGTTGAAGACTATGGGAATCACATAAAATGAAGAAATAATGCCTGAACTCAGGCATATTCTTCATCTCAGCGTGGAGTTTCCGCATTATCGAGTATATATCTGTGCAGATAGCGTTTATGCGAGAGAAATCCTAGAAGTCCTCTTCTTTCTTTGTGAATACCTCTTGCAAGAGTGGCTGGATTAGGCGAATGGTATTCAAGACTGTATGTTCCTCGTTCCGTATATTAACAGTCTTCCAATAGAATATAACCGAGTTGGGAATTAAGATCGAAATATTAATAATACGGTTGTTGCTTATGTCGTCAGATGCATCAAAGATGACATTGAGATGATCGGCATCGTTGAGGATCTCCTTGACTTGGACTCGGTAATCTTGGTAAACCTCAGGAAGTATGGAGGCAATTCGATCACCACTAGAGGGCTTATACGCTAGGTTGAGCATTTGGATGAACTCAACTATACCAGAGTCTTCGAAGATGGTGTATAGCTTGCCAGACTTAAAGATGGCGAGGGCTGCGGCTCGATCGAGTTGATCTTTAGAGTTTCGATCCATTATAGACAAAGCCGTAGTGATTTGAGGCTGGCGATCAATATGGCCTGCAGCTTGCTGGAAACCAAGATACTCTTTGGCAAGGTGATTCTGTTGCCGTTGGACGTGCTTGGCCATGGTTTTAGAACAGTATTTGCACCGAACGCGAAATTGAGTGAATTTACCCCCTGGAGGAATTAGGGCTGCTGCAAAGTGTTCATGAACACCATGGGTTTTAGGGCGACCGCCTTTGTTACTCATGGTGACAGTCGTATGTCCATTGCTTTTCAACACCGAAGATGGGAATTTGGTGATGATTTGTGCGTCCCATCGGTAATTTTACGGTGCACTAAACCTATTCCGTGCACACACTAGTCCTAATACGATAGGCACTAAGCCTAAAATGGGAGGGTTTTTGACGTAAATTACCGCCAAAAACCCCTTTAGGTATTTGACCGTCAAATACCGTTTTTGACGGTCAAAAACGGAACCCTAATCCGTATCCGCTCTCGCTCCCAGTAGGACTGTAACTTCAGAAGAATGTGCTGATGATATGCTCTTGCAATTTCTTCCGTTGCAAGAGAAATGCTTGTTTCACTAGTTCCTCCGCTTTCTCCTCGCGATCGCTTTCGAATGCCGCCCGAGCTTCCTTCAGCCATTGCTGAAAGAATACATCAACCGTGATTTTGGACACCGTGAGGGTTTGAACGTTGACCTGCGAGGCTAGTCGAGGATGTAAAGGGCTTCGCGGAATGTACAAGTTAACGAGTGTCTCGAGCGCGAGATGGCCACGCTTCCAATCCATCTTGGCGAGGGGGATCCATAACATTCCAGAAGTCATGATGGCACTTTCCAGTCCCAGACCCTGGCGTTCAAGCAACTCTCCGCGATCGCGAGATTGGCTGTTGCGAACCCACCAGCGAGGAAGCCAGATCCAATGATCGTAGTCCAGCATTTGCTCACCAACGAAGCTGTGAATCAAGAGCCGACAAAACATCTGGGCTGTATAAAAGCCAAGAATCCTATGGACGTGACGATCTGCTACATCGAAGCGCGCTGGCTGCTCAACTGAGCTGGCACCGGCCTCGTTGAATAAGTGATCGAGCGGAAGAACAAGGCGAGCAGCCTGCGTAAATATCATTGCGTTTATGTCCCTAGTAGGGACTGTCCAGAACGGAAAATGAACGTGATCTTCCCCTGTGAGGGGTATTGTCCAATCGAGTGGCCCGGTGTGACTTTCCCGTGTGGCCTGGAAATAGCCGCTGGCCCACATCATCAGTACGATGTCAAAGCGCAAGGTGACCTCTTTTCGAACCCCATAGTTTGAGAGCGCTTCTGGGTCTGATATAGACCTCAAGTGCCGCTTGTTCGCACTCCAGGCCTTGAGGATGGCGTTCCGGGACAGCTGCGTCTTTGAACCCCGTTCGCGATTCTGGCTGGAAGAAGAGAGGTCATTGATCATCTCGTCATCGAATGCTAGTAAAGGAAGGTATCCAGATCCAAAAAGACGATAATTGCTGTACATGACCGAGAAGAGTTCTTTGTTGCAGTTGTATGCCTTGGCGCGGATGACGGCAGGCTCACGACTCCTGGGACAGCCTGGGGTGACGGCTCCCGTCGCCTTAATTTTAGAATGGTATGTTCCGATATCTCGAAGAAGAAAGGAACGGAAGTGACTTGCTGAAAGAGGCGTTCCGGGGACGATTTCAGAAAGTCTCCGGTGTAAGTGTTGATGGCAATCACCTTCCATAGCAGTGTAAAAGGCTCAATCCTGTTGTTGTGGCCACGTGGTTGGTCGGGGACATAGTCACGCGTCCCAATATCGAGCCAGCAAGAGTGCAGGTCCAGCTGCTCAGGGTCCATGCCGGCAAGGATAGTGTTGTGAACAAGCGTCATGGTGTCGTCAAGGCTTGGTGTTGCAAAGATGTTTTTGAGATCATGGGCCTGGAAGAGTAGCCGTGGATTCTTGAAATATGGAATGCTCTCTCCACTTTTGGTCCGGATCTGAAAAGAATTGGCCTTCTGAACGATGAAGTCCAAAATGGCGCGAGATCATCGGTCGGCAGCGTGTATTGTAAGTGGCAAGCCCTGCTGTCATCTCCTGCTCTCCATCGACCCATCTCGGGCCGTTCCTGAAAGGAACGAGACTGCGTAGGCAATGTCAAATGATCTAGGAAGTTCTTGGCGGAGAGGATCGGAAATGCTACCAAAAGCCGCCGGGATGATGATACTGTCGTAGAGGTCCTTCTGGCGATCCAGAGACAAGCCATTGTGTGATGCAGACGTTTTGGAGGCCTGGGGGAAGAATAGATATACGTCAAAGCAAATCCCTGATGTGTTCACTGACCCAAATAGAATATGTCGAGTAGTGGCGAGATCAAGGCCGTGAGGCCGGATAACCTGGTCAGTGGACATATTGCGTTTGAATGGAGGCATAAAAGACAAGCGAAAAATGCCGGGTTGGCGGACAGCCTGCAGGCTCTTGGGCCCAAACCAAATCCTGTCGACGTCCCACCGCCGTTCGATGCGGACTGGACCATGCTCCAGAGTAGCTTCGGTTTTATGGAAAGATATAGGCTCAGCAGGTTCATCGGAAAGGAATTCCTTCCATTGGTGAAGATATTTGGTGGCTTCATGGGCAAAACGCTCGTCAAAGATAGTCGTGAGCGGTGGTAATGAACTTTGGAGGAACCGCGCCCTTTCTTGAAGGGTGTGAGCCCGTGCATTCTCATGAATCTCATGCGAACTTGAACCTGAGGAAGCCTCCTATCAGACGATGGGAATAGGGACATATGATGTGGTGGAGGGACGGACTTACAGTGACACTCGACAGCAAAGAATGTTTGAAAAATACGGTCATATGTCGTGGTTTGCGACTCAAGGAAGTCAAGGCCGCACTGTGTCTCCTGAGCCCGAAGAGCTTCGATAAAGCGATTGAGGTATGGAAGATCCACGTGCACTCGGTCGGCAAGACTGATTGGCGAGGTTGGGCTCTCCCTTGGCGAGCGGTCGGGTGAAACCGAATGGGAATCCGCTATGCGGAAGTGATCACTAGTAGTATCGAACGGAGCGAAGCCAAAGTCTGAAGTCATCGGGGAGGCCGGAGAGCTGGAATTAGTTCGTCTCCAATCACTTGCTGCCTGTTGTGCGTCGTCACCTTGATGAAAAGGGACAGGCGAAGTTGGATCGTTTTGTGGAGGGCATGAAATACCCCGGGCGGAACACTGATTTTCCGAATCAATCCAGTTTGACAAATGGCCATCATCCTGGGGCTGGGCAGTCTGCGGTATTCTCGACAAGTGTCGGCGGGCACGATAGGCTCGAACGCGGAGTCGTATGAGTTCACGTTCCGATAAGGCTGGGTCTCTCCGCGGACGGCCCGCTGTTGCTTGCATCTCTGAAGGACCGGAAATTGCGGCAGCTACAGCCTCAAACGATCCTTGCATCAATAGTTCTCCCGCGCTTGTTAAATCAGCGTCGGTGCGAAACGCAATGCTCGTTCGTCTTGTATCTGTCGGAGAATGCGTTACCGGAGCGGCCGATAACGCAGCCGTGGGGGGGGAAACTTGTAGAGAAGTATTGTAGCTGATGGAGGAATCTCGAAAATCAGAGGTTTCCGGCGGGAGGTGCTGAATGCTGGCTGACGAGGTGACAGGATGGCCCCGACGGGAGTGCTCGTGTACCGGTAGATGATCTAACAGGATGCGGGACTGTGAGTTTGATGGGAAGAGAGAACTTGAATTTGCAAGCCTACTAACGATTGGTAACATCGGCCTCTGCGTGATGGACCTGGCTTACTAGCCGGACAGTTTCATGGCTGTCAGCTTCTTGGAGTTGTTGGGCTTGGCTCTGCTGACGCAACTGTTGGCGCCGTTTTCTACCACGGTGTCGTTCTCGCTGTTTCTTGGATTCGGCTGAAACCGATGGAGGCGCCATGATCCCTTAGCGCGTTCGATCTTGAGGAAATAGGGCAGAACAAATCGCATGATCACAGATTTGGAGGTTTGTTGGATCCATTTATTTTCTGGTGGTGTTTTGGTCATATTTATTTATCTGTCTCTTTGACGCGTCCCGCCGACGTGTATTCTTCAAGACCTGGTAAAGGGGCGAGCTTAATTTCAACCCTCAATGTATGATTGGATGGGCTGACAGGGCTGCGAAACGATCACTGGTTTTAGAGGGCGCCTGCGGAGAGTTTGTGTGCTGACGGAGAAAAAGCAAACATGAGGTCAACTCGGCACTTGCTTTCATTCAGGGCCACCAGATAATACGGCGATCTAGGGTAAGAGCGAAGAATAAGCGCGACCAAGCGAACACGGTGTAAAAGTGAACTCAGTGACGTACAATATAGGATAATTTCCTAATTAGCAAATGGCTCCTCGCGAATATATGTTTTGTATCTGTACCATGTTACATAGGGTGATGAAATCTAGATCGTGCGCCTACAATGATGCCCGCAACTTGTATCGGTAGCTGTGATGGGATCGCTTTGTTTCTGTTGAAAGGACCAGGCATATATACTACATTCACACTATCATCAGAGTGGGTACCCATTACTTTTGCAGATTGTATCTCAACAGTTTCCATACTCATCTACCTCCACATTTAGTCGAGCATTGTGCAACACGAAACTTGCCTGTTTTAGGACGTCTCTGTGGAGCCAACCGGAATACCGTCCGGTCCAAACCTTGTTCTCATTGGTCAAAGTCCAAGTAGAAGACTAGGGTATGACGACAGCTTGACAGGGTTGTAACGATATTTTATAGCAGCCTTTCTGAGTTCAGACCATGCTTTCGCCTTGACGTATATAGGGACGGATGCCTTCTATTGCGTGTTTCATGGTTATGAGTAAAGAAAAAATAATGTTCGCAATTGCGATGGGATCGCACTGTTCCTGTGCACATTCAGTCTAGCTAGCTGTTTTAGGACATCACTGTGGAGCCAGCAGGGATACCGTCCGCTCCAAGCCTTGCTCTCATTGGTTCGAGCCCCAGGCAAACGACCAGGGTGTAACGATAATTGACAGGGCTGTAACGATATTTCGTAAGCAGCCTCTCTGAGCTTAGACCATGCTTTCGTCTTGACAACGGGATGCATACCTTCTATTGCGAGTTTCTTGGTCAAGAGTAAGGAAAAAATAATCTTCTTGGTATCAATCAATTAATTACGCTCTTATCTATCTTTTCATGCAGGTGTTGCTGTATGCATCGGTGTGTTTGAATTTTGATGAAATAAAATGTCCCCGCGGACTGCCTGCGTGTATTCCACTAAGTCCCCGCGGACTCAAACCTGGTGGGAGCCGGATTCGCATGTCCTATGGCTCACTCGCTTGGGTGGCTCACTCGCTTGGGTGGCTCACTCGCTTGTGAACCACGTTATCCACTATTATTTTTCAAGAGGGCAGTGAAAAAGGCCAGGATGCCCAACAAGGGTTTTTTTTTTGTCGTACCAACTCGATACCTAGAAGATCAGCTCTCCCATTACTGACATGCTAAGGCATTGATCGCTCAACATAGAGCAAAAGGCGGTTGAAAGGAGATGTTACCTGTCTTTTCACTATTCTATCAAGTTAGAGCAGGAACTTGCTGAGTTGCGCAATGAATCCCTCCTCCAATAGAAGGCAATGCATTGATAAGCACCTGCACCACCTTGCGATCATGATACAAGGTCTTGAAAAGCTTCAGAGCCTCTTGATCCTTCTCTTCATCACCAAATCTGGGAATTATGACTCCTCCATTGACCATCAAAAAGTTGACATAAGAAGCAACGCAATTCTCTCCTTCAGACACTCGTGTCAACTTGCCCAAGTCTGGCTCGACACAATCGTACAGCTGGAGCGACCTGCCATTTGCATCTGTGGCCTGGGACAATCTGCATTTGGCGTCTTCGTATGCCGCGCCATACTTGCCTCCGCCTTCTGGCGATGGCTTGCTCAAGAGGACAACCCCTGGACGTATGAAGCGAGCGAGAGCATCGATGTGGCAATCTGTCGTCTCTTTTCCGACCTCCCCAGCGAGCCAAAGGAACTTGGTCACTCCAAGGAGTCTAGATAGTTCTGCCTCAATCTGGGTTCGAGTTTTCCCAGGGTTGCGGTTGTCGTTAATCACAGCACTTTCGGCTGCCATGAACGTCCCCTCTCCATCAATTTCCATGCCACCCCCTTCAGCGATGATTCCTGCTGGCAGAGTAGCAGCTCCTAAGATTTTTTGACTAGCTATATCCGCAATCTTTTCGTCTCCGGAAGGTGCGCGTTTGTCGCCCCAGTAGTTGAAGTTGAAGTTGACGGCCGACACTGACTGGTCGTGTCGAGACCTGACGAAGATGGGCCCAAAATCTCTGATCCACAGATGACTCGTTTCCTCCGCGCAGAAGACGGAAACGTTGTCATTTACACGGGACTTGACCATGTCGAGCGTTTCTGAGCTTGAAAAGAGAATCACTGGATCAAACTCTGCGACAGCGTTCGCAATGCTGATGATTTCGTTTTGGGCGTCTTGGAGTAGAGAGCCACTGTTGTCGGACGTGGAATTGGGGCACGCCATGAGAACAAATTGATGTGGTGCCGCCTCTGGTGGCTGATACCAGTCTACTTCAGTTGACGAAGACATGATATGTGTCGAGAATTGGCCGAAATGCAAGAAGCAAAGTTTGAATTAACAACCGTGAACAAAGCGGGACCAGCTTGTCTAGCCACCCACTTTTTAAATCAATTACGGAACAGGATCCGCAGAACAGACCAAGGGCTTGAGAAAGTCTAAAAACTTAGGCTAAACGGGAAGTTCTAAGCCACGCCCCGCATCGGCATGTGTCTACGGCGGAGGGACGGAGTAGTCTTCCATATTTCGCGTCACCGCATCGGAAACGAGCGACTTCGGCTTTGCTTCGCCGAAACGTTTTCCGATATGTGAACATTCAGCGGCATCTATCGGCTCTTGGATGGTGTCTAGGTAAGCAAGAATAACCATCCAGCCAAGATGCCGATATCTTGCGTGTGATAAAGTGCGAATCTAAGTACTGTTCGAGGCCAAAAATTGACTGGTGTCGACGAACGTTTATCTCTCTAGGTATTCAATCGTCACATATCGACCTTGCCATCAAGCCTTCTAAGACATGGCTAAACTAAATATTGTGGAGGCTTCCATTGCCGATCTGCAGGTCGCCTTGTCACAAGGCGCTGTGACAAGTGTTGAACTTGTGGCTTTGTATCTCCGCCGTATCGCTCTCTATGATCTTCGCGGTGTGGCGCTCAACTCCATCCCAATCTTGAACCAAGCTTTGTTCGAAGAAGCTGCTGCATCCGATGATTACCGTGCCTCGGGAAAGCCGATTCGGAAGTTGGAGGGGATCCCATTCACTGTTAAGGATAGCTACAAGGTCACGGGAATGACGGTAGCTTGCGGATCACCGGCGTTCAAAGACCTCATCGCAACAGACGATGCATTCACTGTGGCCGCGATTCGATCTCAAGGGGGAATCCTTATCGGGAGAACGAATATGCCACCCATGGCTGCTGGAGGAATGCATAGGGGGATTTACGGTCGCGCAGAAAGCCCTTACAATCCCGACTATCTTGCGGCAGCCTTTGCGTCTGGATCGTCCAATGGGTCTGCCGTAGCGACAGCTGCTTCTTTTGCAGCCTTTGGCATGGGAGAAGAGACGGTTTCCTCAGGCCGCTCGCCCGCTTCGAGTAATGCCGTTGTGGCGTACACTCCCTCTCGGGGGTGGATTTCTATTCGCGGCAACTGGTCTCTCTACCCAACCTGCGACGTTGTCGTGCCACATACTCGGACGATGGAAGATCTGCTTGCTCTTCTTGAGGTCATTGCGATACCAGATGCGTGTACCGAGGGCGACTTTTGGCGCGATCAACCCTTCGTCAACCTCCCTGAATCGAAACGACTGAGGCTCCCAGAGACTTTGAAGGAGATTTCAAACTCAGCGACACTTCAAGGTATTCGTCTCGCTGTCCCGGAAATGTACATTGGAGGCCCTGCCCCCAATGGGGCCAAGCCAGTCACCGTAAACTCGGGGGTGATTCAGGCTTGGAACGAGGCCAAGAAAGAACTCCAGCGGCTCGGGGCTGAGATAATCGTCGTTCCTGACTTCCCAGTCGTCACAGCCTACGAGAATCCCAATCTCCTTCCAGCAAACGCGGCTCAACTTCCCGAAGGATGGCAACAGAAGGAGAGAGGTCAGTTAGTTGCCCATGGGTGGGATATGTTTCTGCGCGCCAACAAATGTCCCAGAATTCCTTGTCTTGCTGCTGTGGATGAGTTCAACATTTACCCGCAGTCGATGCGAACCGCAGCTGAGATGGAGCATCTACCTCTGAAGAATCTCATTCATTGGGGCCAGCTTGTCCAGTACCTTCAGGATGCGACCATTTACGATATTGAGGACTTGAAGGATGCATTGGTGGCTTTGGAAGAGATGCGTCGACAACTTCTAGATGACTATCTCAAGCAATTCAATTGCGATGCTTTTGTGTTTCCTGCAGCGGGCGATGTTGGTGCTGCCGACGCTGACGTGAATCTTTCCACCGCTGCGCACGCGTGGGAGAATGGAGTCCTCTACAGCAATGGGAATAGGGCTTTGCGACATTTAGGGGTTCCATCTGTAACTGTGCCCATGGGTTTGATCTCGGAGAAACGAATGCCAGTAGGCCTCACTTTTGCTGGTAGGGCATACGACGACGAGAATCTTCTAAAATGGGCGAATGCTTTCGAAAGGAAGACCAATTTCAGGAGCTCACCACCGCATACGCCGGCCTTGGACACGGACACCATTGCGCGGGGGATCGAACATGGGGCAAAGGCGCATCGTCCTCTGATGGAGATCTCCAAATGCTCTGCTACTCCGACCAACGACTCGGACTTTTTGTGCGTGAGTATCACCGGTATTTTGCGAGCCGGGGCCAACAGCGAAGAAAAGGATCAAAAGATGGATCCAATCATTCAGGTCACAATCAACGGCGAGGATGTATCGGCGGAGGATATTAGTCTTAGCTACCCAGAAGATGCTGCAAACGGCAGTCCATTGATGGAATTTGGGACCGAGATCACTGTAAGAGGGCCAAAGGACCCAGGGGAAAGGAATAAGACAATGGAACCGGTGGCTCGCGACAAAACCATGATTGTGGTTCTTGCACGCTCAACATCGAAGGGATATCCGACTGGCTTCATGGCATTGATTTAGAACTTTCTAATGAAATTATTTACATCATTTTGGACCTGCACCTTCGTTGCAGGATGTTTGCGGACAACTTGAACCGACCTCTGCCCGTCGAAATCCCTGCCTAAACAGCCTATTGTTGCTGGAAGTGGGGCTTCTAGGATTTGTCCGACTGTGGAACCCCCAAACTCCGACGGTCGGCGTGTTCAAATCGCTTCTCCGACCGTCCTTTGGCAAACGGCATCCCGAGCCGACGGGATCCGAGGCCTGAAGATGTCATCAGACAGCCCCATTTACTTGAGAGCTATGGAGGGTCGTCAGACTGATTATAGCTTCTCATAAAGGGATCAAATAGAGAAAGACCCTGACCATCTGAATTGACCTTCGTCAACATTCTTGGACACGTCATCCATTTTGTCATCGCCCATTCCCAGGCTACCTGATCTTGGCCATTCCACATCAATATGGATCAATTGACGGCGTACCATCTTGACAGTGACTGTTTCGACAAGATTCGTGACAGGAGAAAGGCAGCTGGGGGCTTGAAGGCCGGCGTGGCTGCTGTGTCAGATAGTGACATGTTCAAATCTCTCGTAGGTCTACGGTCCGCTCTTAATCTGGCAGCAAAAGTTCACATGTAGAAGTCAACAGGGAAGCCTTCAGCCCGGAATTGGAACTGTGCGTACAATCATGCATTTGCCGCCAGTTTGGATCTTTTGACTCACGGAAAATAGCCCATTTCAGTCGAGAAACTCTGTCCAGATTGCCTTGCGTCATCAAGCAAGCCTCTGGATATCTCAAGCAACCCGGCATTATTTCTCTTGGAGGGGGACTTCCTTCAAGTGAGTATTTCCCCTACGCTGAGATCTCAATGCGCGTCCCGAAGCCGTATTTCTCCGAACAATGTGTCCTTTCAGAAGGGGCTGAAATGGCACAGACTGTAACGATTGGCAAGTATGATGTTCAGAAAGGTCTCTCAGAATACGATCTGTCCATCGCCCTCAACTACGGCCAAGCGATGGGATCAGCCCAGATGATGCGCTTCATCACCGAACACACTGAACTTGTTTACAACCCTCCGTACGCCGACTGGCAGGTGTGTCAAACGGTGGGAAGCACTGCCGCTCTTGAGCAGATTATTCGAATGCTCTGCGACCGGGAGAGAGGAGATGCTGTCCTGACAGAAGAGTACACCTTCTCAACCGCTTTGTCAACAATCGTGCCTTTGGGAATCAAGGTCGTTGGGGTCAAAATGGACGAACAAGGCCTACTTCCGGATGTCATGGACAGGATTTTGACTTCCTGGGACGATTCAAACGGCGTTCGAAAGCCTCATGTGCTTTACACAGTTCCCTCTGGACAGAATCCAACTGGTGCGACACAAGGGATTGAACGTCGCCACGCTATTTACAAAGTGTGCCAAAAGCACGACGTCTTCATCATCGAAGATGAACCTTATTACTTCCTTCAAATGCCATCCTACACTGGCAAAGCTGAACCAGCCGAGAAAAAGCCCCAGACAGTACAAGATTTCGTTTCGGGCCTCGTTCCATCTTTCATCAGTCTGGACGTCGACGGACGTGTCTTGCGCATGGATTCCTTTTCCAAAGTGCTCATACCTGGCTCTAGAATGGGATGGGTCACGGCAAGCAAGCAGGTGATTCAGCAGTTCGTTCGTCTTGCCGAGGTGGCCAACCAAGGGCCTAGTGGACTCGCCCAAATTATGCTTTGGAAACTACTTGACGAAACATGGGGACACGAGGGATATTTGGAGTGGCTGATGAGCCTGAAGAAGAATTACACGAGGAGACGCAATATGTTGCTTGCCGCCTGCGAGGAGTTTCTCCCTAGAGATCTTGTCACCTGGACTCCTCCTGCTGCAGGCATGTTTGTAAGTGCACCTTTCTCTACTGGTTCATTCCCATATCTTTTTCTTCTGCTTTCCCATCCCGCGCTCTGCTATAAGCCCCCTCAGCTTGCGATCTCATGCTAATGTGAACTATAGCTGTGGCTCAAGGTTGACCACACAAAACACCCTGAATTCCCACAACGGAGCATCCTCGAAATTGAGCTAGACGTCTTCTCCAACGCTCTTGAAAACGGTGTTCTTTGCGCACGAGGTTCTTGGTTCCGCGCTGAACCGCATACAGCTCCGAGTGAGCTATTTTTCCGTACCACATTTGCCGCTGCGACTGAAGATGCTATGAGGACAGCGATTCAGCGGTTGACCACGGCAATTAACGAAGCATTCTGCTGTGAGTGATTACTTCGTCAAACTTGAGTTCAAGACAATGAAAAAAAAAATATAAAAAAATACATTAAAGTGACGACTTGACCCACTACTGTCTGCTATGATGTTGGTAATGCGTTCCAGGAGCTAATCTCTTCCAACGACCTGTTCCATATCGAGGTGTGTTATACCCGAATGATTTTTAACCCTGCCCTTTTGAGGGAAACCCTCTATTGCAGGCAAGTTGGGCTCAGGAGTCATCAACGTACAGTTATAGATTACTATCAATCTTCATGTTGAAGCAAATTGCAGTTGATCACGACAGAGCGTTATTCTGAATGACTAAAAGGAAGGCTTGGTATTTTCATGTATCCTTTCCCTTGCTTGAGTCATTATTTATATTCCTTCTGCTACATCACTTCCCTACCCGACGCTGTTCCGCCTGTAGAAACTGCAATAATGGCCCAGGCGGCGCATCATCTCTATCCATGATCACCTCCACCATCCTCAGCCCCGAATCATCAGCCAGTTTTCCGTCGACAAGAAGATTTCGCAATTCGGCCCACGTCTTCGCTCTAGCAGCGAATGAACCTTCAGGGGCTCCGAAGAAATGCGAGGCACAAGGTACCGCCAAGGAGCCACATCATTATAGTCTTCCTTGAGACCATGGATACACCGCTCAATGGTGTACCCATCATTGTGGATCAAAAAGACAACTACATTGAGGTTATGTCGAATAATTGTTGACAGTTCTTGGACTGTCACCTGGAAACCGCCGTCGCCGATAAAAAGCACGGTTCTTCCGTTCTTGGGGCCGCAGTAATCCTCTGAGGACTGCAACTCTTGCTGCGCAAGCGCTGCGCCCTGCGCTGCTGGCAGCATGTAGCCGATGGATAGCCAAGTGACTGGACTAAAAAGTCTGGATTGAGGCGGAAGGGGGATGTGGCGGACGCCATAACCTGCTGTGCCGGTTTCGCCCATGATAATGTCGCCAGTCCGGAAGAAGTTGGCCATCAGACCCCACACTTTGTCCTGAATAATCTTTCCCTCGGGCGGGCAGTCAGCCAACGGGACTAATTGGTCCCTGGGAAGATTGGGGTAAGGGCTGTATGAGTGCGCCTTGGAAACGTCCAGCATTTGAAGAAGGCCAGGCACGATGTAGCGAGTTGGAATGTCACGAATCGTCTCTCCGCCCATATTGACTTCTGTATTCGAGAAACTGATGGTCTTCTCGGCAGCAGGAATGCTTGAAAAGGCAAATGTGTTCGTTGAGCTGAAATGAGGCCCAAAGCAGAGAATCAAATCTGCCGATTCCAAGAAGGCGCGTGATTCACCAGTGTCGAATTTGCCTCTGTAAACCCCGTGAAAATTGGGCAATGTCTCGTCCAAGAGGCCTTTGCCGAACCCCATCACCCAAGTTGGCCAGTTTGTGGAGCGCACGAAATCCTGGACTTGATTCATAATTCCAATGGCCCTAATCTCGCCGTCAACAATGATAGCCGGTTGTTTCGCGGCGTAGACACGCTCAATCACTCGTTTGAGAGCGGCATCGTAGAATGGGTTTGACGGGTTCGATGGAATCTTGGTCTCGAGGCGATGGGCTGAGACCAGGACGTCGACCACATCTACAGGGATATCAATGTACACAGGTCGGCTCTGTAGAAGGCACTGCAGTAACATCGAATCAATCTGTTCGGGGATGGTGCGAGGGTCCCAAAGTCTTGTCTGAGCCACGGTAACGTGACGGTACATCTCGGCAAAGCGGTCGAAATTGCCATCGTTGAGCTCATTAGCATTACCGACCCATCGCAAGCCAGATGGTTGGACAATGTCAAGAATCGTTAGATTGTAATCGCCAGGAACACCATGGATGGAGTCGATGCCTAGCTGTCGCAGTCGTTGGAATAAATATTCCGCTGCTTTGATAGTAGCTGACGGGCTCATTTTAGAAATCTCAAGGAAACAGAGTATGGCGCATAAAGACAAGAAACTACTGGAGCAAGATACAGTGGGGCCGCTAAAGTGACGAGCAAAAACCCCTCACCAACGCGTTAACGCGTCAAACCCACCATCTCTTTAAAATGCATTTTATCTTTAGAATTTAATTGCGTATCAAGCATGGCCCCCAAAACTCCAAGATTAGAGTATAGTCCTCATAAGCGTACGAGGATTCGAATGGCATATGAATTTGGCTATTTGGCCTAATGGATTGCGTTTAATAAGGGAGTGTTATAAGTGTCTGCATATGGTGTCGTATTGCATTCGAGAGTCCAAAAGTCTGACCACAGTTCACCTCGCAAAGGAAGACCTCTAATACTATCTGATTAAGATAAAAGACAGATATTCCAAATTACTAGTTAAGACCCTTTTAAACAAGCCCAAGAAATCATTTAAGACACTGAAACGGCCCTGGTTGGACTGTGGTCCAAGACCTAGTCGGACCCAGCCCGGCCGCGCCGGCCGGCCTAGCCTAGCCCGAGGGTATAAGAACCCGCAAGCTGTCTGTTCAGACAGCGGGATCATCATCGAAATAGACATCACGTTCTTCCCTCTCTGACCTAGTTGTCCGTGCCGACCTCTCTGTCACGGGCCAGATGAGATCAACTCAAGAGGTAATGCCACTGTATTGCGAGGATACTACGATGGAGAGGAAAGAGAGAAAGCGGGCAGGCGCGTAGACGCGTAGACGCGTTGATAGTCCCTGTGGCCTGCCCCGTGCGCCCTAGTTACGTATCGACCCCACCCTGGGTCCAGCACTCCACACGCTCCCGTCACATGTCTGGCCAACTCGCTTATCATGCACGTTAGTGATTTGTAGGTATGCAGCAACTCTTCATTTGCTGTACTTTGGCCGAGGGCGGATCGGCCAAGTTTCTCCGATACGGTAGAAACGATTACGCCGACCGAACTACCAACTCCGACTTCGACTCCGCACTTCAGGTTAAACCTCGTGACCTTTGTCTCTCCGCTTTGCCCGACCGAATCTTCCCAGTACAAGTCACGGAAACAATTTCGGACAAGCTCATCCTCAGCGACTCACTATGCCGAAACAACGGCGAAAACCCGCTTGTGATCCGTGCCGCAAGTCCAAGTTGGCGTGTGATCATGCGCAACCCGTGTGTTCACGATGCCAGGCCCGAAGCCGACCGGGACAATGCACGTACCGCCAAAAACCGTTCAAGCAAACGAAACCACCAGAGAATTTCGTGCCGGACCGAGAAGCACACGTCATTCAGATCATTCAGGTCGCCTCTCAAGATCGCCAAGTCCCCCGCACTGGACCTTCGCCTGCCGCGTCCCAAAACACACCATCTGGCCCTTTCGGCTTGTCTACAGTGGGCGACACCCCTTCTGGCGCCTCTGCTACAGGCCTATTGCCTAAACGCCATCCATACCCAAATCCTGGGTATCTTGGATCATCAAGCCATGCTGCGCTCTTTGGTCATCTTCCCCGAGGACTTGGCCAGGACATAGGCATAGATGGTAACTCCCCTGATCCCGAGTTGCATCCATCGATCGCCCCCATCGGATTCGTCACCGAAGCCCACATTTCTCACGGAGCTGAATTAATTGAACAGCTCCATCGCTTCGCTCACATCACAGAATGCCAGGGGCTAGTCAGAGCGTGGCTTCGCACTGGGACAAATCTCGTTCTCGCGAGTCTCTTCACTCAAACATGCCTTGAGACTGCCGATTTTCTCTTCGCAGAGCATGATGGAGTCGTAAAGGATGCCAGGTCCATTTCTAGTGGCCTTTTTATGCACTCATGTCAACCTTTTACCGTCACCCCAAATACCACATTTGACGAGTTCAAAGCTCAATTCAGTCAAGAGAATGCGCGCTGGGAAACCATTTGCTTATTTCTGATCACTGTTTCAAGAGCTACCATGTCATTTCGCTACTCAGATGCTCCCTTTGACTCCGAAACACAGCGACGCCATATCCGGAGGTTGACCATGCACTACTCTGATCGATGCTTGGATATCTGCCTGTCCCTGGATTGTTTGAACGACTTACAGCTTGTTTTGCAATACGAGAATTTCATTCTTCACACACTTGTTGACGGCGACCAAAGTGAGTATCAAACAATCAGCTCCTTGCATGCTACTAAATAGTCTATCAGGCTTCGAATCCTGGAGGAAACTAGGTGACATGTCCAGCTCATTGTTCGCACTCGGATACCACCAGGACTTTGAGATAACTGGTCCCATACCCGAGTTTCTCAGACGTATTCGGCAGGCTGCGTTCGCCTACTCATACTCCGCTGACAAGAATGTCGCCATCTTCCTTGGTCGCCCTCCTCGCATCTCGAGCAAATTCTGCCACTTCCGACAACGAGGTCTCGATGCATATTACTCCTACCAGTGGGCGCCTGATACGCCCCTAGACTTGCTCGTAGATGCACGCTGGACAGCACTATGCGCCGTGCTGAAGGAACAGATTTTGCTTGAGCTCTTTGGAGAGCAGGGCTCTGAAAACAGGGTCGACAAGGCAAGGTAGGTCGTCTCTGGGCAACTCAAGAAAAAAGCTTAAAATGTTAGTCAAATCCGAACCAATGCAGAGTCGCAATGGTCTATGCTGCCACAACACTTTCGCCTGGAAGTGCCAATGAAAGCCCACGATCGTCAGCCCGCAGAACTGGATATCATACTGGGAATGAAGTTGAGCTACCTCCACGTCCTGTTCCTGCTTCGCTTAACTCTTGTTCGAAGGGTCTCAGAGCCAGATACTCAGCTCTACCAGATTGCAGAAGAGATGCTTGGGTTGGTTGTCGAAGCTGTCATACTCAAAGACCGTCTGGTGCACTCGTGCACGTCTCTCGTCTGGAAGGTAAGCGGCTGCGTCTTCTACGGAATTCAGCCATGGTTGACACTCATCAAAGGTTGTTTACTTCGGGCTGTCAGCCGCCGGCGTTATTTGTTTGACTTTACTACAACACCCACCAACACCAGAACATGAAGTTATAATTTCGCCTAAAGCCCTGCGAGACCTCGGGGTGCTGGTCGCAGAAGTCGAAGTCGGTACCTTGGTTTACAAAGAAGACGCGAACTATGGTCTCCTTGCCGGGGCTACCAAGACAATCAAAGCCATTCTCGATAAACTAGCCAACACCAAATTGCATCAACAACGCTCAAATAGAGCACCCTTGGATATTACGGCGCAACCTATGATAGAGGGTGGTGATGGATTATGGGGCCCTTGGGGGTTCTAGTAATTTTCAAGACTTTGAGTTCAATTTTTGGCATACTTTAAGCGAGCATCCATTCTTACTCGATGAGGTAGGTGATCAATTTCCTCGGTTATAGATGGTCATAGAGAAAAGAATTGCAATGCGCGCCATGTAGCAGGTCAAGCTCTATTATCTTTTGCTTGTATCGCTTTAAAATCTACCGATTTATGTATAAACTTTTACAGTGAAATGATAGTCAATCTCTAGTTTCTTCTTGTAAAGATAAGTGGGCACTCATCCTGTAAAGCGTCAGTAAGTTAGTAACAGAATAAACAACATAAGTAAAATAAGCTTTTTTTATTACCCTTGTTATACCTAATAGGCCAAAAGGTCATATATTTAATTAAACCGGAAGGAAGGTCCCTTAGCTACTTAGAAAGGCTGTTTACTAGCAGGTCGGAAGTCCGAACTTTCAGCCAGAAGTTAGTATTACCTATCTGTCCTAAAGAGCAAGTTCTTTAATATAATAGCCCCGGCGGCCCTCCACTCTAAGTATAAGAAACTGATATATTTTCCACTTATTGATGCGGGACGGGTTGGATAGGGGTCCCGGAGAGGGGCGAAGACGAAGGATTCAACTCCCTAGGACTAAGGGATTTTTGCAGGATTTTTGGGAGGTCAAGATTTTCAAGAAGATGATCAGCTTCAACAGCTGTGAAGGGACGAGACCTTCCAGCAGCCGGAACCGACCGGTCTTTTTGTTTTTCTAGACTGTATGACTATCAATTTTATCACAGATTTCCTGCCTTCTGTCTGTTCCCTTTCAATTCGGCCGAAAACGCCCTCTTCCTGGGAGCCCGACTGGCGAAGTCCCCGATCTTCTGCCTAAGCCCGGATCTGCCGCTGCAACCTTCATCTTTTGACCCTTGCCACAATCCGCAGCAGAGATCCAATTGGATAAAGCGTCTAATTAGACGCTTTCCTAGCCATCTTGAAGAGACTGACCTGTCTGCTTTATTCGTGGTGGTGCTACGAGCAGCCGCGGCCGACCTTCGTTGGGGACGGCGAGACAGCTTTGGTCGCGATTGGCCGTCTTAGCAGCTGAGGGATAGCTACCAATTTGGGTGTGGTTTCTTCCTCGTCCGCTAAGCTCGTTTCAATGCGCTTGCAGAAAGCTGAACGCTTACTGAGGCAGATTAGCCGAGCTCTTTCCATTGCCCTCGAGCACGGCATGCATACTGAGATGCAGAGCCATTATATAGAAGAGACTTATGTGCAGGGATGCCGCAGGGGCGTGGTGGACTGTCTATATCCTTAAGCGGAGGATGGGGTCGCTCTTGGGCGTTCCGATTGCCATCGCAGAGGAGAGCATCGGCACGCCGATCCTTACGATCCCAGGCCCGCCACAGAACTCGGTTACCTTGTAGCTACAGGTCAGATTTGCATAGACGTTGGCTATGATTGACTAGAGTAGGTTGAACTTCCTGAATTTAGCCCTGGGTCTACTTGCTAATGCTTGGTAGCTGTGTATGGCATTGAAGGGAAGCTCGATAGCCGCTACCTTAGCGCCACATAGTTAGTTCTGAGAAGGACTGTTAATATCACTAACTATACTGATTTGTACCTGTGCAAAATCACATGGGGACATAATATGTCGCGTGAGGAGAAGCGCTGCGAAATGGGCAAGTTTATTGGCCTCCCGGCTCGCGACCTGTACATCCAACAGAAAAGCGACGAGGAAATTCGGGCCGAGGCTCGAAGAGCAAGACTCGCTGCGGAGTATGATAAACAGCGACGGAAGCTATACTACTGTGGTCCCTGAGCTGCCTGAAAATCATGTTTTCGGGGGGTTTTTTAACAATAATAGAAGATGTCGAGCGGCAATATTGGACGAAGTTGGGCTTAAACTATGGACCTCGGATGCATCGTTGCGGTACGGAATCGTTTCACAGAGACTGTATCCCGCCTGGCCCCCAAGCTCATATAGTTGAGCTGAGAAGAACCTGGTGCGCTATCTTGCGTCATGCACACGAGTTAATACAACTGTGCACTTGATTGTATTCTGATACATCGCACATCGACGCTCGTTCATTTATGTCCCGTCATGAGCTGGTTTGGCTACTGGCTTGCTAGACGCCGCCGCGCTGTCGGGGAATCATGAAACTGCCGATTCCGCGTGCAAGCTAAGGGCTAAGCAGCCATCTTATTATCCCAAGGGGTTCTCCTATGGTTATTGCGCACTCCGACCTCCTGGCTATCAATATTCCTGAGCTGCGACCATAACGATCATTCGAGGGATCGCTCAATCTTCTGCCTCAATAAAGCGACAGAGAAACACTCCAACGCCCTGCGGTAGCTCACAGTAAATAATGCCATATCATTCTTTCTGTCCACTTCTATGTATTGTTGATAATATGCCTTATTTTATTTAACGCGTCGATGTCGTCTATGTGAACCTCATTTACATCAATCTAATCTATGTCGGGCTCGCTATCAGGCTCGCTGGCAATCCTCTCCTTGATACGAGCCATATTCCCTCTGCGAAGACACTTCTCCGCATGCTCGAATCTGAGTATAGTGGTGCTGTTGGACCGGTCACCGAAGTACTGCGCAGCGCTCGATCCCAAATACATTTTCTCTTTCGACGGTTGGACATCAAAGTCGTACACCCCGTTCCTTGGGATCAGCGCTCAATTCATCGATCATGACTTTGTCCAACACCGGATCCTCCTCGGGCTTCGACCTTTCCGGGGCAAACACAACGGCGCATCGCTTTGCCGACGAGGTCACTGACACGCTCGCATTCTGGAAAATCAACGAACCTGACAAGTTTGGGTACTTTACACTTGACAATGCTGCCAATAATGACACCTGTATTGATGATCTTGCATTTGAACATGGCTTCTCCCCTGAGGAGCGGCGGATTCTCTGCGCAGCGCATATTTTCAACCTCTGCGTACGGGCCATGCTCTACGGCTCGAAGCGAGAGAGCTTCGCTGCAATTGTGGCAGCCGATGGCGACGATCAAGATGACGACGAACAGCAATTTGATGAAGCAATCGACGAAGCTCTGGATGGAGAGATGGACGACGGTGCGGACGAAGAGGTAGACGTCGACATTGTGGTTGGTATCCCTGATGAAGACTTGTTATCATCCCACCCGGCCCCGGAAGTGATCAACGGCACCACTTTCAGGGAGTACAGCCAGAACGGCGCCCCAGGAATTCTCCATAACATCGGGATTCAGCTGCGATCGAGTCCACAACTGTATGATATTAGGCGAACGTAGTAATCAGCTCTGATAGAGGGCTTGTCACCCCAGTAATGGAATCCACTGACCAGTCTGTGTCCTCCACTATACTGCCTTCTTTGGACTCTGTGTCATCCGCGATGCTGTCTTCTGTGAAGTGTTCCAGTTCGAATCCCAAAATGAAGTTGTCAACCGCCTTTTCAACAGGGATGTTAGCGGGGTGCATCCCCCAGGGGAGCATTTGCAGCGGCATGGGTCGGCAATGCTAGCCGGCAGTGCTGCAGCGTGGAGTTCGTGGATCCAGGCAATGCGGTCGTCGAGCGGAGGTGCTAGTAGCGATGCAAGAAAATTAAGAACGCGTTCAGACGCCAGGTTTAGTCGATCTACTTCCGTTGCTGAAAGATTGTCCAGGGCGAGCTGCTTCAGTCTGTCTCTCGGCTTTCAGGAGGATGACGGCGCACTCGGCGCATCTGCATCGCCGGCACTTGCGACCATGTGTGGGCTCTCGACAGCGTAGCCCGCTGAGGAAGACGGGAGGTTTCTAATGCAGACTTTCTGAATTCGCCAGGAGTATCCGTCTGGTTGACGCCCTAGTCCACAGTCCGATCTGACCCCCATGAGTTCTGAGTTATTCAATGCTAGAAACAAAAACATAGTTTACCTAGCCGGGATTTCGCTACTTTACCAGTCTAAGCTAGGTGCTGAGGCAGTCGATCTGGGACTTTTGGGCTAGCTGGTTGCTAGCAGGGATGTAATAGGGATAAGTAGGGGAGGAAGCTGCACACAGATGGGAGGAGGGATCATCTTTTTTTTCATCATTGAATTTTCTTTTCAGTCAGAGAGATAGAGATCTCAATGACCTTATTTTGTTAGAGGGAATAAAGATTTTTGCCCTTAATTTTTGAGAGACTTTTACGAGACTATTTTGACTGCAGTCACGATCCTCGTCTGACCTCAGTCTTCCACTTCGCCAATTGACGGGCTGCCGCAGGCCTCATCGATGCCTTGCCACCATTATTTCCTGCGACCGACCCAATAGAGCATCCGATTAGATGCTTTACTATTAGGAGACATAAGCCTCAGAACAATCCGACCACATACGCGTAGTCTGGTGCGGCTTCGGGCCGACCAAGCAAGACGCCTGTGCGACGCTTTTCTGTGCACCCTCTCAAGGAATAGCAGATGATTTGGGTGTTGGCTACTGACCCTTTCCGCCGCTAAATTGGCTTCATGGTTGAGTATAGCCCTGGCGCCTGGCGGGACTTTGTCTGGCTTTTGTGCCGCGCTGGCAGGATTCGAACTCCTGGCCATCTTCTTCTTATACCCCGAGTCTTCCTTCTCCCGATCTCACCCTGCTGTGCTGTCGCCAACCTCAGACTCAGCATTGCCGCCAGATGATGCTAAAGCAGTCGAGCTAGGCCCAAGTGCCAGCAATGTTGAGGATGCTCAGAACCCGCAGGTTCGTGAGAATGAAGACTTTGTCGTCAAGTTCTCATATCGCCAAGTCGTCACGTCGTTCTTCCATGTAAACAAATCTCGATCTCTATCCAAGGCCTTTTCGATGCCCTTTGTCTTCCTACCGTCTTTGATCGTTCTCTGGGTTGTTTTCCTCTACGGCAGTGCCCTCGCATCGCTAGTGATCCTTATGTGAGTTGTACCCCATCATATCACAGAGACAAGACGGGACGGCGTGTTAACATTTGGCGGCTTAGACTGGCCTTCCCGTCACTCCTCATCTCTCCCCCTTACCTATTCCCAGTGACTCTCTCCCGCCATTTCAGTGTCTTTCAACGCCGTATACGCGCCAAACGTGGCTGTGACCTACCTTATCGACTGCTATCCCGCCTTCGCATCCGAGGTTGTCGTTATTGTCAACATCGTGAAGAATACTATTGCATTTGTCTTTCTATACACTGCGGTAGACTGGGTTCAATCGAAGGGCTGGATCCAGGTATATATGATAATGTTTATGGTAGTCAGCCTATCGATGGTTTTGACAACTCCATTGTACTTCTGGGGCAACAGAGCCCGGCAGCTCTTTGTAAGGAAGAGCCCTCGAGAAGTAAAGGCAGCAAGGCTCTAGGGGGGTCTTTCAATTGGTAGTTATCGAAGGTGGGAATTGCTGATACTGCTGTCGGATATGGTTGGGTCGTTCGTTTCAAGGCCGAGACTGTTGGCTCTGAGGTCACTAGGCTACAATCTCAGGTATTATTGGCTATTTTACCTTGCTTGGGCTATCTGAGTCTGTCATTACATATGACAAGAAATTGATTTAGCAGATTATGATGGTGCTTTCTCCTTGTGGAGTTGTCGCCGTGGCAACTACAATCACTCACTACGTTACGCTGTCAGTTAAGATGAGCGAAGGTTAAGTTAAGCTTTGTCAAAGTATTTATTCGAGACTGTTCTTATCATAGTAGAGCAAGCAATAGACACAAGATACCAAATAACTAATGAAGCCATAGAATCCAGACGCCGTACAGTTAGTTATCAGAAAGCCTCGAAAAGGAAAAGAGGCCGTACGGGTTTGAACGAGAGCCTGCTAAAGGCTAGCATGGGCTCTTGCGCAGTGGCTTACAAGGTGCCGTCAGCTTCTCGCATAGTAGGATACGTTGACAATGCTATGTATCGAATGATTCAGGCGGTTGGCTATGCGATAATTTGTTTTATCATCAAGTGAACGCACAGATTTATTAACAGCACATGAGTGACCCTACCTAACAACTCAAGCGACCATGCAACTCCCCATCAACAGCCTCAACACACCCAACAGCTTGCTCCCTGCCCCGAAATTCAACTCCCGATAACGCCCCACTGCCTATCTTCCTCCCCTCTCGTCGCTTTCTTGCACCTAAATGGTCAGAAACGCAGGCGCCTCCTGTTGATCTACGGCGTAACCATGCCGCTCCTTCTCCCCGTCTCGGCTGGACCTCCACCGTCATGCACCTCTACCTTTGCTTTCTTAGCCGACCCCGCACTTGCAGTCACTATCTGGATCCGAACCCACAGCCCTGAATGCGTTCTCTACGAATAGATAGCCTTGGAGGGATGGCGGCTTGGGATGCCGCGCTCCGTTCCGGCCGGGATTCATCCCGAACTGCGGGGTTAATGGACCTACTACGGAATCCGGGAAAGGGGTGGTCCGTTAGCCAATGGGGATGGCCTCGATGCTAAAACTGCATACCATCTATCCTGTCGACTCGTTTGCCGACGTCCCATCTTTACCTATTTCGAATGTTACGTGTCTTCCCCTCGGTCCCCACTTTGACACACGCTACCAAGAAACTTGTCGGCTTCTGACCCAGCCACTGGCAGACAGCATCAATCTAACCCAATGCGGGTGTAGCACCAGGTGTCATTGTATAAAAGGTGTTGGTTTCCATCATCACTTCGAGTGCTGGCAAGCTCACGGCTGATTATCTTCTGATCATTTACCTGACTACCACATCGACCCGACGTCGAAGAGCCATCTGTACTTCGAGAATTGCGTGCCATCCCTTTTTTCTCTTCAACATACTGCGGATCAATAAAGAAGACCCGAACTGCTGTCACAGGACTAAGATCGACAATCAATTCATCAAACATGTCACTTTCAGTGATCTCCAACATGAAGCCAACGACACCCACCCACAACAGCCAGGACGACTTTTTTGGCCTTCGTTCGGTATGGTCGCAGTCTCTAAACCCGATGGAGAATGGCATCCCAGGCCGCTTTGAGGGCGAAGTGGCCAACCTTGTCGTCTTTGGCGAGATACCCAAAGAGATCAGTGGTACATTCTATCGAATCATGGTCGATCCTTTCTTCCCTCTTCAGCCCGGAAACCCACCTGTCGAGGGCGATGGCAACATTTGTGCCTTCCGCATTCACGATGGATCTGTTGATATGAAGATCAAATATGTCGAAACTGAACGCCTGAGGCTTGAGCGCAAAAAGAACAAGAGGCTCTTTGGCCTGTACCGCAACCCTTTCTCTCATCACCCATGCGTCCGCGCAGCTATAGACTCGACGGCAAACACCAATCTCGTCTTCTGGTCTGGGAAGCTTCTAGCCCTTAAGGAAGTAGCCCAGCCATATGCGGTGCACCCAGATACCCTCGATACCCTCGAATACGACCCATTTCGGTGTCCTGGAAAGACCTTCTCTGCCCACCCTAAGATTGACCCATTTACTGAGGAGCTGGTTTGCTTTGGCTACGAAGCAAAAGGCCTCGCTACTGACGATGTCGTTATTTACTCGTTAGATAAGAACGGGCAGAGGCACCATGAGCAGTGGATCAAAGCACCTTGGAGTGCCTTTATTCACGACTGTTGTATTACCCAGAATTTTGTGGTTCTTGTCCTCTGGCCCTTCGAGGCCAACCTAGAACGGATTAAGGCGGGTGGTCAACACTGGCAGTATAACTACAACCGCCCTGCTACCTTTATTGTTGTGCCAAGAAGGCCAGATGATCTGCCATCCGGCTGGGAGCCGGGAGAGAGCCGTGTCTATCACTGGCAAAATGCCGTCGTGATGCATACAGCCTCGGCTTGGGAAGATGGCAATGGGAAGCTTTATTTTGACAGCTCCCGCGTCTTTTATAACATCTTTCCCATGTTCGAACCCCCGAATAGCCAGCAAGGCATGAACAACACAAAGGCAGACTACGTCCAGTGGGAGATCGACCTCAATGAACCAAGCGGGACCCAGGTGGCAGAGCCTAAAGTCATTCTCGATCTTCCCAGCGAGCTAGCGCGAGTTGACGAAAGATTCTTCACTCGCCCTTACGACCGGATCTTTTCTCCTGTGCTTCTTCCCGACAAGGCAAATGCCTTGCCGCCCATCGTGCCCCTGTGTCTGAACGGCTATGTCATGATCGAAAAAAAGAGCGGTAGGAACACCTTCTTTGATCCCGGTCATCATAGCACTACTGAAGAGCCAATCTTCATTCCGAGATCGAAGAACGCTCCAGAGGGCGATGGATGGGTCATAGGAATGGTGCAGAGGATGGACCTGAACCGGAGTGATTTAGTTGTGATCGATACCAATGACTTCACTAAGCCAATTGCTGTCATACAGCTACCGTTTCGGACCAAGAACCAGATTCACGGCAACTGGGTCGAGGCAGAAACACAATTGAAGAGTCACAAGTCTTTAGTTAGAATGTACTAGGATGAGCCTAGTCAGCTAAATGCGATTTGATATGTGTTGAGAATGGCACTGTTGTCGAGTGACCAAGTGGAACTGAAACCTAACCTCGAATGCCTCAATGTGGCGGTCGTACTCTATACTTAGTAAATCCCGCTATCAAATCCCGTCTTCTAGCTCATCACCAACGCTAGCCATCGTGATTACTAGCCCAGCCGTTCCCCGCGTTTTGTGGTTCGCCACCCCCTTGTCATCCCCGCAATTCTGCAACGAACGACGCGAATAAGCTTTTTGGATCAACCATGTCACGACTCGAGATGCGGAGTCCTGGCAGTGAAATCTCGCTCATCTTTCTTCATCCAAAAGCTAAAGAGACCCAAATCAAGCCTCGCGGCGAAGCTCTTGACAAGCAGCCTTTCTGTTTCTGCTTACGTTGAGTCATCCATCACCACTACTTCCGCATGTTCTCCTCCAACATGAGCTGGGAGATCGGATTCGACCTCGACTCGGTGAGCTTCGCAGCCGATGCGAGCAACATCCTTCCGAGGGAGCCGCCCCCGAAACGCCACAAAATCTAGCTAGCCTGCAACAGCTACCGCATACGTAAGACTCGCTGTGACGGCAGGAGACCGGTCTGCTCTCCATGTGAGAAGCGAGGCTCTGGAGATGAGTGTTTGTATGAGGAGAGCACATTGCACACGCGCAAGTACGTTATCTCACCTTGGGATCTTCACTAGAGCCTACAGATCTTCGCTGTTGACAATTCTGGAGACATGTGTCAGCCTGCTGCTTGCGGCATGAGGCTGAGCAGCTCTAGCCCCTTGATGCGACATCGAAGATTACTCTGTGCCGTTTTCCGGGCGATCCCAGCCTTACCTGGCCCCATTTTATTTCCCCTCGCAAATACTTGCCGCTGCAAGGGCTTAATACCAATGGCGATTGATTCCAAAGGATGACATAGGTTGCGGGTTTAGCTGGGGTCGGGTTAAGCCCTTTCAGTGCTTCGCCTTGCGCCTGATGTTTCTTTCAATATTAATTTCAAACTGGTGCATAACCAACATTCATTGTGGTTTAGACGGTCGCATTTCTTCTCTACTGTCGTGGAAGCAAAACGCTGATATTTAGATACGTGCCTCTTGAATATTTACGCGGTACTGCAGGTCCCCATATGGAGCAATTTGGATCAGAAATGCTCACAATTCGGTGTTATACGGCATTGGGTTTATTGGGATGCCAACAATGTATCAAAAACTGTGTTCTTTGCTGATGTGGCTGGGCTGCCTCCCTCACAGGAACAGTCAACAGATAGAAAATGCTCACAATGTTTCCATGGTCTAGATATCCTCAATATCTAATAAAAAGGTCTTTCTCATAAATTCACAAGTTGATTGTTTCTAGAGTCAGGTTTGGTTGCAACTCCAGTTTGAATACCCTGAAGTGCGCGCTCCCGGCCATGTCACTCTGTCTCAGTTCATAAGCACTGCGGAGCGAGCTTGAATTACGTAAAATATTTAAGCTACAAGGCTGCATCTGTGGATGATTCCAAAACTGCGGAGTTGCACTAAGATCTCACCCACATTGCTTAGACTCGAGAGTGCCGTGATCCGGCGAGTTAGACGCTTAACAATACCATTTGGAATCTGGTTTAATTAAATAAGACGATCGCTCGGTTTCCTGAGTCGATTCATGCGTACACGCTGAGGATTCATTTGCGCGAGTCGACGGCGTTTCTGCATTTCGCTTTCTTAGGAGTGAAGTCGGTATTCCACCAACGCGCTCAATGTAGATGCATGACTCAACAAGCCGACTCTGCGTTGACAATTAGTTTTTATTTTTCATAAAAATCCCATGCTAAATATGATATATGTCTAGAAAACTGCTCGTCGCAATATAAAGCATAAAATAAATTTATGTAGACTGCAGGAAAAGCCGACACTGAAGTCTTTCGCCAAGCAGCGCCCTGACAACTGTGGCGGGCATATGAAGTAGAGGCATGCACCAATTACCGCGCGGTATCAGGCTGAACAAGGTCATACAAGACGTCAGTCAAGCCCTATCATTCAGGGTTGGGCGAATGAGTGAGAGTCAGGCCCCAAATCACGGAACCTCGGGTGCATTGAGGAAGACGGCAGATCCCGCGGCTCTTGGCACCGGGGAGTGCTAATTCCGCTTACATGATCCATCGGATCAGGGATTCTTATGTGAAATCCAGCTCTGTGGACCCTGTAGTAAGTACACAATCCCTTTAAAGGGCGCCTGGAACAGGGCTCGATGTATTTTATCATCAATCCACCGTTGCTTGACATGCGTGGTCTTGACAATAAGGCGCCGGCGATGGTTGCTGGGTAATTAGGGTTTCGGCCCGTTCAACGGGATCGCAACCCGGGGGTTGTAATAGGTTAATAATTACGGGGAAACCTCCTCCCCACGACGCTACTCTTCCAGAAACATCTAACTACATGGCTCCGATGAACTATATACCCTAGAACCTTTGGCAGCCCGGGGTGAGGAGGTTAAGCGAAGTCAGTTGACCGCGACAAATGCCGACGGTATATGTTACCAGTATAAAGCAGACCTCAGCCCAAGTCTGACAACCATCGTATTGCATGCTGCCACTTTAAATATTATCATTTACTTCAGACCACCATGACTCGGACGACATTATCAGATGCGCGTGCAAGCTTTCGAGGCTGTAAGTCGCTGAATACTTGAAGCCCCCTTCCAACTTGACGACCCCTAACAGTTACACCTTAGTCATTTCCACTCGAGACGACCCAGACTATCGCCGTCTCGTCGAACGCTGGTCCGGAAACGAACAAAATGAACCTAATCTTGTTTTCGAACCTGTCTGTGAAAACGACATATCCGTCGCGCTAAGATACGCCGTCTCGAATGACATCGAGGTCGCCGTCGTCTGCGGTGGTCACTCTTTCATGGGCGCATCCAGCTCCGAGGGAGGTGTTCACGTTGACCTACGACGCATGAGAGGAGCATGGGTTGACAACGATCACTTCGGTGCGGACGGAGTCATGACCATCGAGGGAGGTGCTTCTGCTGGCGACGTCGGGGAAGCCTGTGCCTTGCGAGGCACCTGCACGACGTTGCCAGCGGTCAAAGAACTTGGATATATGGGCTTTGCCTTGGGCGGTGGCGGAGGGTGGATAATGGGCCTTATAGGTCACGCCGTCGATCAGTTCCTGGAGGCTCGCATCGTTTTGGCCTCGGGAGAGATTGTGACTGCCTCTGCTGAGTCTCATCCGGACCTATTCTGGGCCATCAAGGGGGCCGGCTACAACTTTGGAGTTGTGGCGAGTGTGAAGATCCGGGTTCGGGGCCTCCCAACCCAGATATTCTTCGGCACCATTATTTACCCTCCGTCATCCTTCGAGGCCGTATTCGAGGCCGCTGAACGGTACCTTGAGAACCAAAAGGAAGACGACACCTTGGCAATGGTCTATCAAACTCTCGGCCCGTCGGGTGGTCCCGCAGAGTCCATAGTTGCATTCCCTTACTACCACGGCGATGATGTAGCCGAGGGTCGTCGGCGGTTCAAGGAGTTCTTGGACATTCCTCACATCTTTGAGAACACCGGACTGCAATGGTTCCCGAGATCCTCAGACAGCACCCCGCAGGCTGTATGGATGCCCATGCGTCGTTTTTCGGACGGGACACTCTTTACACGAATGTCGCCCAAGGTATGGCTTCCAGTGCTGGACCGCCTCAGACAATGGGTTGCAGGCGAGGGGACCAGATACACGGGGACGAGCATGTTCTTGGGCCTATATGGTTGGTATTATACCTTTGCAAACACTGGTCCTCAATTTGATAGCGCATGGCCTCTCCGTTCCCCGCCGAGCGATGGTGGAGGATCTTGGCGAGACTGCGCCGTATACATCACGTAAGTTTTCCCCCTTGTAAGACGCTACCACGGCTAAAACCACATGAACGCAGAACGGAGAAAGCAGAGGACGAGGCTGAAGCCATAAAAACTGCCAGAGAGGTCGTTGACCTTATCCGGCGTAGGCATGACGAAGAATTCGGGGTTTCCTCTGATGGGTGGAGAGTGTATCCAAATGGAAGCCTGCTGCCAGGGACGACTGCAGAGTACATCTTCAAGGAAAATTACCCACGCTTGCAGGGTATCAAGGCACGCTATGATCCGGACAATGTCTTCCATAAGAAACATGCCATAGACCCCAAGCCCGCGGTAATGTAATTAGCCAAGAGGATTGGAATTGGATTTCTCATAGATGAACCGTCAGAGCTGGAATAAGATGATTTGTAAGGATACTTAAATTAGGCACCAAATGACAGGAAACAAGGGACACTGCGAGTGAGGCCGCTCTTTACTATCCAGAACCAACTTCCCCTGTCAACATTCCAGCATGGTTTCGGTGTTATGCAGCATTGGGTTTATCAAGATGCCAATATGGTGTCAAAAACTATGTTCTTTGCTGATGTGGCCAGGCTGCTTCTGAGAGGAACAGCCAACAAATTAACAATTGCTGATGTGGCCGGACTGCCTCCCTTACAGGAATAGCCAGGAGATAACAAACACTCCGGCATGTTTGACGCCCTTGGTATACAGGTAGAAGGCCTCTAAAAGCTCACAGTGGATTCAGTTGAATGAATAGGAGGTCATTTTGGCTTTGGCTACTGAAACAGCTATCGAGTCAAATGTAATCGAGACTAGGGCCTATTTGTGAGATGTGACTGCGGGGAAATAGAGTTCCGGAAGACCTCCCCGCTCCGGAGGACCTCCCTGTCCCGAAGACTCGGGTAATGTTCCCTTGAAGGACTTGACGTTGACATGGACGTTGACCGTGTCCCTGAACGGACATTTGTAAGCTTCAACTACAGTGGCTTGGTCTCGACTGGTCGCTTGGCGTTTGACTACGCACGGATGGGGACAATAGTATGTCCTAGCCATCCAACCCAGCATCTTCTTCATCCCGCTCGGCGTACACCTATGCGGCAGTTCAATCGGCATATTCTTTTACCAGTGATATGTCTGCCATCTCCCAGTCCTGATATATGTTCTCTCAATCCAGTTCGCATGGTCTACGAGTTCATTCTTCCCAAGCGCACCGCATTAGTTACTAGGACCTGTCCTAGTAACTGTTTGCAAACCCAGAATCAATTGTTAATCGCACCCTATATTTACACAGCTCAACATGATCACTGAAGACCCAGTCACAGTCGACTCAGACAAGGTCCAAGTCGGTACCCCTTCGTCCAAGCACCATGGCGTTGGGTTGTGGCCGCCTCCCTCCAGCGACCCAGCAGACCCTCTGAGATGGCCTCGATGGGCCAAGTTTCTGGCCCTCCTCGCCGTGGCCATCTTTAATTTCGTAGCCAACTTTGCCGGTGCTGGCCTCTCGGTGGCGACCGTCATACTTGAGATGGAGTTACACAAGACACCGCAGCAGATAAACTCTCTCATGTCGGTAAGTCGCACCCTGCCGCCCCGAGGTGTCTGAGGCTGAGAAGCCGTACAGTATAACTTCCTTCTTCTTGGGCTTGGCAACTTGGTCTGGATTCCGCTGTCTGCCAAGTATGGCAAGCGTCCGATTATGATCATATCTACGGCGCTGCTATTTGCCGTGCTGCTCTGGACAGCCAAGGCTAAGACATATCCGGAGCTTCTCGCGGCACGAATACTCTCAGGCTTTGCTTCGGCTAGCGGCGAGGTACGAGTCCCTCTCCATCTCTTTGTTTATATCCTGATGCTCAATCGCTTTAGAGCATCGGTCCCGGCATTGTATCAGACATCTTCTTTCTACACGAAAGGGGCACAGCCATGTCCATGTATGTTTCCGGCAGTCTCTATCCCACCTCCTCTCTCTTTTATGAAATCTGACTTCTCTTGGCCAGCTACGTGGTGCTCATATCTGCGGGTTCCGCGGTTGGGCCACTCATTGGTGGCTTCATGGTCGAGTATAGCCCTGGCACCTGGCGGGACTTTTGCTGGCTCTGTGCCGCACTGGCAGGCTTCGATCTCCTGGCCATCTATTTCTTGTACCCCGAGTCTTCCTTCACGCGACCACATCCTACTGTCCCGACGCCAGCTGCAGACTCAGTGTCGACGCCAGATGATGAGAAGACCGCCGAACAAGGGGCAATCGCAACCAATCTCGAGAATGCTCAAGGCCATCAAGTTGACGAGAATGAAGACTTTGTCGTCGAGTTTTCATATCGCCAAGTCGCCACGTCGTTCTTACATGTGAACAAATCTCTCTCTCTATTCAAGGCTTTCGCCATGCCCTTTGCTTTCTTACCGTCGTTGATCGTTCTCTGGGTGGTTTTCCTCTACGGCAGTGCCCTCGCATCACTGACGGTCCTCATGTAAGTCCTCCCTCATGTCACCGAGATAGGACAGCGTGTTGACAATTGGCGGCTTAGATTGGCCTTCCCATCACTTCTCCTCCCTCCCCCCTACAACTTCCCATCAAGTAGCGTGGGCTTGATGCAAATTCCCGCCACCATCGGCTTCGCGTTCGCCACCTTTGGCGGCGGGTACATCTGCGACTTGATCACAGCTCGGATAATCAAGAGGAACCGTGGCGTATTTGTACCAGAGCTACGGCTCGTCTCTATGGCGCCTGGGTCGTTTATTGGGCCTGTTGGCTGCATTATCGTCGCCTTCACCTGCGCCAATAAGCTGCACTGGGCATCCATCGCAGTTGGATATGGCATGGGTGAGATTGTCCTCTTCTTTTCACCTCTCATCTGCCGATCCTGTCTTTAAAAACCGACTAGCTGACTCTTCTCGCCGTTATAGTGGCCTTCGGCGTCGTCTACGCTCCAAACGTGGCTGTGACCTACCTTATCGACTGCTATCCTGCTTTCGCGTCCGACGTTCTCGTCATCGTCAACATCGTCAAGAATACAATCGCTTTTGTATTTCTATACACGGCAGTGGACTGGGTTCGGTCGCAGGGCTGGATCCAGGTATACATGATAATGTTCATGCTGGTCAGCCTGTCGATGGTCTTGACGATTCCGTTATACTTCTGGGGTAACAAAGCCCGGCAGCTGTTTATGAGGATGAGCCCTCGAGAGGTAAGGGAAGCAAGGCTCTAGGGGATGCTCCTATCACTGTTTATCCAGGTGGCATGTGACGACGGATTGTCAAGGCTGATACAAGTGTCGGGCATGGTTGTGTGGTTCGTTTAAGGGCTGAGGTCGCTGGGGATGTTGAAAGCCTCCTGTAGTGTTGGTCGATACCTTACTTAAGCTATCTGGGTCTACCACTCTGGTCTGCTATTCCCGCGTTATTAATTGTTAATCTGTTGGCTGGTCCTCCCAGAAGAAGGAAGCCTGGTCATATCAGCAAAGAACACTGTTGCTATTCTCGCGTGTCATTCGTATTCCGCTTCATGATGTCGGTGATGTTTCTCGAAGGCGTCTTTTTGGTTTTACTTGACGGCTTCTGAGGGATCCCAGACGTTATGGCTATTCCGGATATGAATCTCCGCGTTCTGCGTGCCATGAGAGATAGTCGAGTGAGGGTTGAACCCCCGGCATGGAAGTTGGAATATAATTTCCAGCGTCATAGAATAGATGAAAATGGATACATAGTCCACCGGTTTCCACGGCGTGGATGATAGACGTGCCATGTATCGCCTGGTTGAACTTCAGTCCCCAAACTCCCCCAACCCTTGGTACGATGTCGGACGTAGTCCTTGCGCCTCTTGCAGGGATCTCGCTATCGCAATTGCCGCAAGCAAATCCCGGCCACCAGATCATCCACCAATCTGCTTCCTTGAGCGCTTCCCCGCATTTGCTCCCAACCCCGGATTCCCGTCCTTCCCGCAATCCGGGGTGCTTTCTTCGTCTGCAATCACGGCATTCAATCCTCCTCCAGATCATTCCATCTCTCCACCGCCGATTCCAGATGTCGTTCCCCGATATTGTCTGGCAGAGCGCTTTCGACTCCGTCTGCGGATCCTTGGCAGCCGACGCGGGTAACATCCTCTCCCAAGGACTGCGTCCGAAGCGCCGCAAGACGCAACTCGCCTGCACCTGCTGTCGTGTGCGCAAGACCAAGTGTGACGGCGGGCGACCAGTCTGCTACGCATGTGAGAAGCGAGGTTCAAGAAAAGACTGCTTGTATGAGGAGGGCAGTCTGAAAACGCGCAAGTTCGTTGGCCATCCCAAGACTGCTCTCTTCACTGTTGACGCGTCTCAAGGCATATACAGGCACTGGAGGGCAGGTTGGAACAGCTGGAGAAGGGCCATAATCACGGGCAAACGCGGCTGGAAGTCGGAAGCGAGCACACTAGAGGCGGGCGCAATGTGCTTCTCCGGTCAACAACGCGCGCCGCCCGACGTCAGTCGACACTTGGCGTGGAGTCTCCCAGCCAAGCCGAGTCTCCTGACGCCCTGGCAACCGTCTCTACATGTGTTGATCATCGCAATATACTGTACGGCGCATCTTCAACCATAGCATTCGTCCAACACGTACTCCTCACTACGGGCGAAACCGATGATGTATCACAGCTCAGTCAAGACGACGGCAGGCCTGTAACGCACGCCATGTGGCAGCCTGGTTCACAAGCAGAGCGTCTAGCAGGCTTGGAGCTTATCCCTATCCGTAGGATCTCTGACAGATACCTCCAGAGCTTCTGGGATATCGTGCATCCCGTCTTCCCCATCCTGCATAGGCCGACATTCACTCGCTTCTATGGTGAGCTTTGGGAGCCGACAAGCTCAGAAAAAACTGATACAACAGTGGACGATCCGGTAATGCTGGCAACACTCAACCTCGTGCTCGCAATCGGGTGCCGATTCACCCAATGCGTAGATCTCGGCAGCCGGGCTCTTCAGGCAGATCAGCTTTACCAGCGCGCCAGAGCACTTGTCCCAATCGATTGCTTGGATATTGTGTCGTTGCCCATCGTCCAGCTGTTGCTGTTAACCGCTGTCCACCTCCAATCAACCATGTATTCGAGCCGGTGCTGGAATATGGTGGGCCTTGCAATGCGAGTAGCCCAAAGCCTCGGCCTTCATCTCAACCAAAAGTCGGCAACACGCAACCAACTTGAGAGAGAAATGCGGAGGCGGATCTGGTACACATGTGTGACATTGGATAGGTAAGCAGATCCACGTTCTGCTTACTATCGCTATTTACTTACCAGATATCGAGATTGATGTGCACAACCTTTGGACGGCCGGCTATGCTGTCACACAGCTCGCTGGTACCGCTACCGCTTATGATCGACGATGAGCACCTTCTGGAAGATGGAGAAGGTACCCAACCAGAAACCTCACCGTGTCGAATGGGATTATTCGTATATACGGTTCAGCTCCTCGACATTCTGAACGAGGTGTTGCATTGCTTTTATGCTGAAGCCAGCCATGCGCAGGCTACCAAGGATGGGTCTATGCCGGATTTGCACGAAATGCTGCGGCTGAATTCCAAGTTGGATAAATTTCTCGAAACACTCCCAAACAATCTGAGACTGCAAACCGTCTCAAGCAACTCGGACGCTCCATCAGGTAGTGCTCTGCTTCAAGCAAGGATCTTATACTGCAGGTGTGTCTTGTCATGGAGCCCGCTGCAATTATCGATGCTGATTCCTCAAGGTTTCTTTATGCACGACTTCTCTTGCTTCGTCCTGTCATTCTTTTCCTGGCACGCTCAGCATCAGGTGCAAAATCAGACCAAAACAGTCTCGGAGGCGAAGTAGCTGGGAGAATGAGCCAAGTTTGCCTAGATACAGCGCATGAGCTGATATCAGTACTGCATCAAGACATGGGCAGCGTATACAGATGCTCGGCATGGTGGACCGTTTACTGTGCGTCTTGTATCACTCAGCGCTTTTAACATTTCTGACCCTGTTATAGTCACTTTTGGAGCAGCCACGGTTGTCCTAGCTTCGTTGCGATCCTCTCAGGAAGACACAAAGACTTCGGTCGACAATTCACTGTCCCTTGCCATGGCAATATTCAAGCACTACACCTCCGAGGTCGAATCTGGAGCACAGGCTATTCAAGTCATCGGGGTTCTCAGAGACCGCTTGTCTCGTATCCGGAATATAGGTATGAGCTACACTGAGTTGGGCATTGCCCCTGGATGATGAGCTGTTCTAAACTAAATCATGTCATAGGAGGCTCGACACCAGGCGAAGGAAGCCAGCAGACGGACTCTCAGGAGTCCGAAGCTCTATTTGGCAATAATGTTGGTGATGCCGAGCATTGCTTCATCCCTGATCCCCTGAGCGACGACTGGTTCTCGCATCAGGCCATGCACTTTAACTTTGAAGAATTTCTGAAAACCGACGTCAACTTTTAGATAGGTACACTCGAAACAAGCTGCCGTGAAACAGGTAGATGCTGCTAAATACACTTGTCGTCTTCCACCATCCTGCCAAGAGTACCGTCGTGAAATCAGATTGACCTAGCTAGAGCTGATCACCTTCTTCGCATCTCCCTCGGCCAAGTTGCCAGGCTGTTGTTCTACTGGATCAGTCGACTCCCTGAGTCGAATGAGTAACTTGCGCCCAACTGGACCAGCACTGAAATTGTCAAACATTCTCATGTCCTCTGGTCTCGTGCTGGGATCAATGGTTGCGTCAAAACGTCGAAAAAACGCCGCCACAAGTTTGCTCAGCTCCATCTGTGCAAGACTTGTTTCCTATCAGTCCCCAATCCAGAGAGTGAATGTTGAGCACTTACTTTATCCCAATACATTTCCGAGCACCCACCGAGAAAGGCACAAATGCCTCCTTTCTCTCTGCGGCATTCTTCTCATCGAGCCAGCGGTCTGGGATGAAACTCTCCGGGTTGGGAAATGCAGCTTCCCATCGATGGATCGTGTAGTTCTGTGTTCCTACAATAGTCTGATTTGATATGTGAGCAGTGTACGCGTCTGCCAAAGACGGAGATGGCCTACCCCTTTGGGAATCGGAACTCCAGCAACGGTGCTATCCCGCGTTGCGATTCTTGGAATCATGGAAACGATGGTTGGATATATGCGAAGGGTTTCATTAATCACAGCTTGGAGGTAGGGTGAGTGAGCACAACTCTGTACCTTTGTTAGTTTCGAGATCGTCATAATGGAGTCTTTCGCGAAGCTGACCTGATAGCTTGGTACCGATCCAATATTTGGAATAGCCGACCTGAGTTCCGCTTTCAGTTTGTCAACTACCTCTGGGTGCTGCAGAGTCGCCCAGAGAAGGAAAACGAAAGTATTCGCCGTCGTTCCGGTGCCGCCAAACCTCAAAATCGGTCAGCTACCAAGGACAGCAAACGGGAAAGCGAAAACTTACATGCCGCTCATGCATTCCTCGGCAACTTCCGAGTCTGTGAGTGGTCGACCAAGATAGCCGTCTTTTTCTCCGTAGAGAACGGCGCGGAAGAAGGGTGTAACAACATTGTTCTGGCGGCATTTCCTGATAAGGTCGACGGAGTACTGTCAACAGTGTGAGATGAATGCCACCCGGAATACAGGGTGATGCTGATATTTACCTCTTTCCATGCCTTGACTTTGCGGAAGTTGTCCCCAAGACCTCCCGGTAAATATATACCAAAACTCTCCAATTGTGGGCAGAATTCTTTCTGCACGTGGATGTAAGCATCTCTTCCTACACAGAATTCGACATTTCCGACAGCGTAAGAGCAAACGTGTTTGGGTCAAGCCGTAATACTTACGTAGATGAATATGGGTCTCCAGGCCCGAAAGTAGGAGAGCACTTTATGCTCTCCTCCTGATTCCAACGACTTTGGATCCTCTCCGAATAGCAGACGGTCTGCGGTCCGTTAGCCTTTTCGCTCTCCTGGTAAAGCGCGGGCGTCTTCGTACAAACTACATCAAATGACAAGAGATGCACCTTGCTGTATACATCCACTAGTCTCCCATCTGCAGTTTCTTTACCGAGCACGTCGAGAAACGTGTGTATCTTTGCGGCGATTTCTTGCTCGACACTCAGCAGACTGCCTTGGGAATAGCCACGGGATAACAGCTTTCGGCGTTGATTGTGTGCTGCGGGGTTCCTTATACATCCGTCAGCTATCCTCTCCGATAACAGGTTCCGGGAGGATCTTACCGGAAACTGAACAGATGCTCTTCTTCATAACCCCTCTTTGAAAACTGCCCAGACACGGTTAATAAGCGCTCAACTCAAAACAAGGACAAAGACAAACATAGAAGGCCTCTTCTTTCTGGAAACTGTCTGTCGTATAAATCTGTCGAACTGCCGCTGGGTCGGCAAAGGAGAGCTCATTTGGTCCAATTCGAATCACAGGACCTACGGAATGAATACATCAGATTCATGTATTAACAACGGGGACACATTCCACATGACTTACCATACTTTTGGTGAGCCTCATGAATTTTCATATACTTGAGGCCCTGAAAGTTGACGCGTCTACTCCAGATCCTAGAAATCTTGGCCAATAGAGGGCCAGGGAATTTCCGGAAAGGGTGGAAGTAGAGATTGTATATGATTGACTGTCCAAGGTACAAGCATAGGAGGCCCAAGGACGCCAAGCAATATTGCAGGATGGAGGCCATTGTTGAGAAATGTGAGTATAGTTGCTCGTCTGAGTGGTTAGAATCGAGACCTGGGGTTGTTGACCTCCGGGACAGCCGGTGGTTCGAGGCCTCGCTTTAGTACCTGTCATGTAGCTACCCATTAGGCCTTGAAGGGCGTCCAATGTAGCATTATTGGGCATCTCCAGATCTTGCGAGCCCGAGTTGCTCTCCACTGTGCCATTTTCCGAAGCATTCCGAAGCCCGTCATTGCTCCGGCTCTTCTCCCCGTTAAGGCTTTCCATGTTTGATACATGGTCCGTCCTGACCATCTGCCGACAGCACATGTGTACCGGCGGCAGATCTGGGCGATGCCGGGTCTGCCGGAGGTGGTCCGAGATACATCCTTGCAGATTTCTTGGATGCCTTTCCCCGCAATGGTCCCGCCCGGAATGGGATCCCGTTGAACGGGATGGAACCTTGTCCATCCGCCTGACCCTACTGGCTGTGCTCGACCTAATGCGGTGGGGTAATTGCTGCATGCACCAACACTATACTCTTGAACGCGCGTAGCCCCTAAGAGATGGATGCCAAGAAACCGAGGATGCGGAACGTGTTTCTCCAGAACCGACAGGCCAAGCTGAACAATGAGCACAAGTCTGTCCCGGACCACGCCTCCGATAGCTTCAAGAGGCTGTGGCCGCTCACAAGGTCCATACCACGGAAGTTGGCGACGATTCTTTGACGCTTCTCAGAACCAGTATCACACCTTTGCTTCTGGCATGAACAAGGGAGGATTTCTTTTGCTTTCCTACGCCACCGGAGGCTCTGTAACGGAAACTGATTTCCATGTTGTACCTTCGCCCTCTCATGCCATGTGGGGTGCTGGAACACAACATTTGAGGCTGACAGCTTTGCCCCGTTGGAATTGCTGATTCGGAAGTCGGATCTTGGCTTCTGTGTTTGGTCAAGGATAAATCAGTGGTGGAAGCATATTTCTGCTACTGATTCGTTCAAAAAGGTTTATTTAACTCTCTATTGTGTTGTCTATGAGATTCTGCGGTTGCCGAAGGTAGAAGAAACACGAGGAACTCAATTCCACTTTCAACCAACTCTACTGATTCTAATTCTGCCTCCTCGTGTGTCTCTTGTGCTGTTCATCAATAACATTCACGTACGCTGCGTGCTTGTCCTTTATCCACCCATCTGCAACTCCTCGCTGGCACAACCATATTATATCCGACAACATGCTCCTCCCCATGCATAGTATGTTCCGCCACTAATATAACGGCATTGCCATTTCAGTACCGGTATTTTATGTCATTTAGGCTTATCGAGATGCCTCCAGCTCTTCAAATAAGCCATCGTCATCAGGGTCGAGGTTAGAGAGGATACAGTGAAGTCCGACAATGCTGCGCTGCGCGCCGAACGTTGAATATTCACCCTCAGCTTGAATGATGAATCCCGTAAGCCAGGTCCTCTCTGTGAAGAAGGTTTGGTTCTGATACGAGACACCCATGCCGTGGCGGAACTGAAAGGAAGAATGCCTAATGTCGATAGTCTTGATCGCATCATCTTCCGTCCAAGTAACCACAATCTTGGGGTGGACGCTATCCACGTCACCAAAATCACGCAGGAGGAGAATCTCCCGACAGGTTGTATGCATGGGCTCGGGGTCCAAGTCCATTCGCGTAAACACAGCATCGACCATGGTTGCAGGGATGACGGCTTTTGCCCTGTCTCGGACGGCCTTCACGTGGTATACCTCGACGATTTGGGAACAGACCTGCCATATGCGTTCCCGGTTTGCAAGAGTTCCCTGTTTGTGTATACCGTTCGTAGACGCAGCTTGCCAAAGTGCCTTCTAGAGTGCCTCCCAGTTCGTCGGCGGATCAGTAATCCCCTCGGGAAAAGGAAAGTCGTACAGCTAAGGCATGTCTCGAACAAGCTTGGATCTCCAAAAGCCATTCCTCACAGCAAGGCAGGCGACATACCTCGACGCTCCTCTCCATCGCCAAGCGTCAGCCATGGTCATGTGTTCCACGATCTGCAGCAGCAGCTCAGGGGGGAGCCGAAAGAACGGATCTTTATACGAGCCTTGTATGGGCCGAATTCCTCCCGTTTTTGGCGGTAGATGGTCTATCACAGAGACGTACCAATCCGTGAGGTCAGGGCTCGAGGCGGGCGAGGTCACATAATGCTCAACCCCTCGCTTGGGAATCCAGTAATTCCCCATATACTTTTGAGCGCCGCTGTAGTCCAGTTTCAGGCAGATTGAGGGGGGAGGCATTGGCACATTTCTTGAACACCTCGTATAGGCATTCAAGGTCAGGATCTTCTGGGCCAAGGACCTTGCGAAGTTGTTGGATGGATACATCGTGAACAGGAAAAGCAGCAGGGAGATCGGCCTCAAGGTCATATCTAATGCAGATTATTAGCTGAAATGTCATGAGATGAAGCTCTAGCTGCGACGGGTAGGTTAGACCAACGTACCTTGCTTGTATCTGGCCATTTCTCCATCTCATGTTTCATATTCGAAGAGCACACTGTTGATATGGTGAGCGCTAGGCGTCAAATGGATCCTGTCGTTTATTAGTTGAATCAACGCAAAGGTTCAAGGAGGTTTCGACTGACCCTACGCCATCGAGGTTTTCGGTTAGAAATCTGGTATCATTTAACCACACGACATCCCTTTCCGAGATGATGGAGTCATCGTAGACGTCGGGGTCGATATCCGATTCGATCGGTTCGAACCACGCAAAAGGGAGATTGCCAGTCGCAGCGCCGCACATCGCACAATAGACCTCCCCATCAGCCATAGTGGACGATCTTTTCCCTTGGGGTGCTCTCGAGAAGCGGACGATGTGTGGTGTGTGTGCAAGCAAATATTCTAAATGAAGGCAATGAGGGCTAGGCATCCTTATCTGGGTGAATTAAAATATATTTTATTGACTATTAAGCTTTGTTGAGATAAAGATGGTGTTGATGCTGTGCGTTGATGCATTTGCAAAGCTTGTTGGATTTTGGTCACGATGTCTTAATTGTGTGGTAGCCTTGATAGGTTATGAGACTTGCCTCGTGCGCTTCAATTGTATACATCTTGTATGGGCAGTCATCCTCAGAGCTGTTCATGCCGTTGTATTGAATACGGTTGCTGAGTAGCTCTTTTAGCCCTCAAGGCGAGGTCTTCCAGCGTTGAATTTTCTTGTTGTTCCATCCACCACCGCGTATAGAAACAGCCAACGTGCTGGAGAAGACCCACATACACTCCACCTCCAAGATACGAATGGCATAGTTGTTGTTGTTGTTGATTAATTACCGTCATGAAGACATCTACTTGAGATATCTACAGAATCCCCAAGGGGGCAAGATGACGTGCTAGGCTGGTGTCAACAGCTGAAGAAACCTAAGTACAGTAACCCGGGGCCGGAGCTATAGGCCACAAGGCCCATAGTTCGGACCTACAGTCCGCAGATTGCAATTCTTCTTCCTCTTCCATCTAGCAATTAAGCAGCCCTATTTGACTTATTATTTCGAGCCCAGTATCCGTCAGCGGATTGTCGGGGCGGGTGTCAGCATACCCATATTTATTAACCAGCTTGAAATTCTCCAGTATTCCTATTCCTGCCTGCCGGCATTCAAAACCACCAGAAATCGAGATCCGTACGATAGGAAAAACTGCAGATGGGAAAACCTCGCGGGAGCTAAGAGGGAAAAACCACTGCAGCTAGCATCCATTGATCAGGGCCATCAAGCCAGAACCCTGATGCCTACAAGTAGCCCGATTCTGTGACTTCTTGTAGACCTGGATTAACAGCCAAGATCCGCAGATCCAGGCATCTAAGACCCGGAGGTCATAGTAGCCTAGGCCCGGAGGCCGAGGCAGGTGCTAAGACGCGGTGGCCTTATGCACCTAAGTCCCGAGACGAAGAGGTCAGGGCAGCTTAGGCCCGGAGGTCTAAGCATATGCTAAGACGCGGTGGCCTTGCACACCTAGGTGCCGAGGCCCGGAGGCCAAGGCAGCTCAGGCCCGGAGGCCTAAGCAGGTACTAAGACGTGGTGGCCTGATATACCTAAGTGCCGAGTCGTAGAGATCAGGGCAAAGGTCGACGCCCACCTAGATTGAAGCTGGTGTCGTGATTGCTGTTGGCTGCGATAGCTATACTTGCTGCGAGGTCTGAACCGGCATTACAGCATGTATAAGAGCCGCAGCGGTGTCGATTGGCCCCCGCAAGCCGTGCTGCTTCCCTGCTGCTATCTCAGCTGCCCAGCTGGTCAGGGCAGCAGACTTCGATCATGGCCGGAGCCCTTGGGCTGTGGCCGTGGCTGCTGCGTAAAGGAAGTCAACCCTCTCAATCCTTCCTTTATTGCAGTGTTAGTACCCGATGGGCACCAGCTGCTGTAGCAGCCAAATTTGGTGGGCCTGCAAAATTTTCCACGCTAGTGCTAACAGCCGCTAGTCAGGAAGAATTTTTACAGGAGAGAGTTGTACGAATGGCATAGTAATGATGATTAAAGGCTTGTATTCTTTGTCTGTCTGTCTAGTAGCTGGCTTCTTCCTTCATATAGCTATCGGGGTCATCACGGCAACCTGAGTAGTGGTCTGCCTCTGGCCAGATAGACAAGTGACCCCGATTACATTCCGACCAAAACATCATGCAGCCCAGCCCAATCTTCCATTTCAACCCTTCCGGAACCACAGGCCATGTCCATCCCCCCCTCCAGTTATCAGTCTTGTCCATCACTCAAGGAAGAGTCCATGTCGGCCACTTGGGAGTGGCATTGTCGGCCATCTTCTCTCCCCAAAGCGCCTCTGCAGATCTGTAGTCGGACTTGTCTGTCTGTCGCATCCCCTTCACGATCGATCGCAGAGTGAAACCACCTCGTGCTTGGGCTTGATTAAGAACCAACTCAAAGAGAAAATTGCCTCGAGTCTCGCCCTTTCCGAGAGCATACTCGTTCACTCCCTGTCCAATCAAACGCCATTCTTCAATCTCTCTGTCGGAAAGTTTCCAGGATCTTTTCGCTATCGAGATCAGCTCTGGTTCATCAAGGTATGCGTTCTCCTGGATGTCCAGGATCCGTGTTCTCAACTTTAGGTCGTTTCTCAACTTTAGGTCGTTTCTCAACTTGGATAGAGCCTCGTCCTGTTGTCGTTCACTCTGGGCAATCTCCCTCGTCAAAGTGGCTGCATCCACTGTCGGTCTGAAATCCGTGTTAGACGCATGCTGGATCTGTTGGATAAGGGCGTTCTTCATAGGCTCCTCGTAGTCAAGTTGGTAACTTCTCATGGCAAACTGGCTGTCTGTTGCCCTCTTGATGCGCCTGAAAATGTCGCCATGGTCTGCGCCAAGTTCGAAAGCGGCTGTCTCGATTTCTCGAATGGTCTGTCTGACTGGCTCGGTTTCCGCCACAAATTCCTCCATATCCTGCTTCAGCTGTACCTCGGCTGTCTCTGCAAAGGGGACATCCAATAGTTCTCGGATGTCCGAGTCGGGTTTCTCTGTCTTGAGCCATCCCCAGATCGCATCGCGACTCTTCTCAGTGATCAGCGGGGCAGTCTGGGCCGCGACTGCCTCTTCGACACGTCTGGTGAGTTCTTTGTTGCCCGCTGAAGCACGCTTGGTTATCTGCTGTAGCAATTCTTAGAGCTTGGCTTCCCATTCGGCCGATGTGAGTGTCTCGATAAACGAAATCGGGTGCTGTCTGTACGGGTAGGGTGTGTGGTGTTCCACCGCCTCGGGCTGAACCGTAGCCGGTCCAGGGCAGACATCCCAGTAATGAATATATATCCATTCTTAAGCGCATATTCATTCTTAAGCTTATGTCGGATCCGTTACGGTCAATTCGATCAAATGGATAGTGTTCAAAGCAGTGATGATGATGTTGATTGTTGCTTGGGCCCTGTTGGATGGATGGATGGATTTTATTTCGCCCGGGGGGACACACCCCAGAGGGCCTTTGCGCTAAGCTATTTTCGTTTCGTACGGTTCTTCCATAATCACCCGAAGCCCCACAATTTCACTTTACTGACTGTTCCAATCTGATGTATATGCAGTGACAGGCCTGCTTGAAGGCCAATTTCTCCAAGTGTTCAGCATCCTATCCTCAGCAGCTGAAGCACGGTCTGCCAAAATGAGACTGTATGATGTTAGTAGGATTCAATCTGAATAGTTAGTGTGCCTGAGGCTTCTGGTCCATGTCAAGCCTCCCCGTTGCAATGGCAAATTTGATCGTCGCCCGTACTGCCCGCATGTCTGGCGCCCATTTGTCACCGTCAGACGCCGCCTTTCCTCCCAGGAAGTATGATAGGTTTCCCATCTTTGTCTGTGAGCATCGCAGCATGCCTTCTCGTTGCGCGGTCCATTTTGTGCAGCGGAATAGGAAGTGTTCCACTGTCTCTGATGCTTGCCCGCATTCGCAAGTGTCCGATTCCATTGCTCCTATCTTGCACAGAAAGCTGTTAAGTCTCGCCATTCCGGTGCGGAGCTGCGACAGTACGTCTGCTTCCTTCCTCTTCAGCGGGTCATATAGAGTACGGGTATGCTTGCTTGGCAGTGCCGTGTCTATCTGCTTCGAGTATTTCCCGACTCTTTCTGGTAGTGTTCTTGTTTGCCGCTGCTTGGTTATCGCTAGTCTTATCCTTGTGGATCTTGCTAGATGTGGTGGCACGTCTGGTCTGCATTCTCCTTCTGTGGCCTTCCGCGCTGCTGCTTTGGCTTTTGTTCCCAGCGCGAAATCCTCTTCTCCTGCTGGAACCCACAACATCCGGAGAGAGTGGCCCTCGTCTTCGAGACGCTTGATATGGTCGTATATTTGCCGTATGATCTGTTGGCCGGATTGTTGTCGTGGCCGCCGTATGACTTCTAGTGCGGAGCGGCTGCTCGTCATGACAGTCATATCCCGCCGGCAGAGTCCAGACGGCATACATCTCAATACCATCTCTATAGCTCCTAGCTCGGCGATGTATAGGTTCAGCTCCTCCGTCAATCCGAGAGTGATGGAGTAGCTGGCCACTACCTCGTCATCGTTATTGATCGCCGTGTCTCGTACGACACCTCCCATGCCTACCATGCCCCTTCTCTGCGAGGAGCAGGTGGCAATGACTATGCCATCCACCCTCTTTGCTTCTTCCGCCGCTCTCTCCCGGTCAGGGTCGCACGACACCGGGATACGGTCTCGCCATGGTGGTAACGCGTACTCCCGAATGATCTCCATTCGTTCAGTGGCTGTTTCCCCTTGTACTTGAGCAATCCTCTGCATCGGCGATACGAATCGGCGACACACTTTCACTTTCAGTGTCGCCAACGGGTGTGTCCTGGGAAGGGTCCGGAGGTTGATCCAAAACCTTGTTGCCGCTTGCGCATGCCGTTCTTGCACCGATTGGATGCTAGCTTCGGCCTCTGCCACCGCCGTTGCGACGGTCCGGAAAGCTCCCGTGATCGCCTGTGCTCCGACCATCTGTGCCTTGTCCAGCCAAGCAGCTTCTCTAATGCCACATGAGTGCGTCCACACGCTGGACGCATAGTCCATGGTGGGAGCTACTGTTGCTACGAACAGTTGTCTCGCCGTCCGCGGTGACAGCATTTTCAGTCTTCTCAAACACATAGCAGCCGAGAGCCCCTTTGCGGCGGCTCTAGCTATGTGTTCCTTGTACCGCAGTTTCGCGTCCATGACCACTCCCAGGATCTTGGCGCTCGCTTTTGGTTTGACTACTTTTCCTTTGATCATGAACGGTTTGTCGCTGGTACGCGCGGCGTTTCGCGTGAAATGCACGATGGCCGTTTTGTCTCCGTTGAACGTCGCACCGCTCCGTCTTTCCCAGCCCAGTGCTTCGTCTATAATTGATTGGATGCCGGCTCGATTCTCCTCCGCTGTTGGTCCCACTACCCAGGCTGAGTAGTCGTCTACGAATGCCATCGAACCACCTTTTGCGTTGATTCTTCTCTGCACTAAATCTGCATTGAAGAACAAGAACAACACCGACGACAGCGGTGATCCTTGCGGGAGACCTGCCTGTGGCAACTCCCGTAGCTGTGACGTGTGCCCATTTACCACCACGGTGGCCATTCGTTCAGAGCAAAAGGCGTCAATCCATCTCACCAGTCCACCAGGTATGCCTCTGGGCCCTGTTGGGCTCCGTCGGTCAGAGAGGGGTTTTCTGACACCCCCTCTGACTAAGGTCAGGATATCAGTCTATCAGAGGTTTCGTAGTACAGGGTCTCAATCCAACAGCTTATTGTTGGATTACGACCCTGTATTACGAAACCTCTGATAGATTGATATCCTGACCTTAGTCAGAAGGGGGGTCTGATAACCCCTCTTCCAGCCGGTCCGGATGACCGGCACAAGCAATCATCAACATCTTCATCACTGCTTTGAACACTATCCATTTGATCAAATTGACCGTAACGGATCCAACAATTAAGAGTCTCATTCGCACTATGCAAAATCGGGAAAAGTCATGGGTTCGAATCCCAGCAGCACACCACCCTATTACCTCCTAGAGGAAAACCCTCTAGCTAGTCTAACGAAAATTCGCGACGAAGCAAAATAGGGGTAGGGCTCAGCTTAAAGACAAAAATATCTTCAAGCTGGGGGGGTGTGTTGGATTATGGACCTGATTAACACTGGCTATAGTAATACTTAGAGTACTTTATACTTTTGGCACAGCTGGTTAATCTAACACTTATGCATAAGGATAAGAATATAGAGGCTGCCAATGAATACATAATTCTTATATTCTTAAGAATATGGATCCGGCACCTCCCCCACAGGGATGCCCCCACCACGCTTGCTTACGCGAGCGTGTTTCATGTTGATTGCAGCCGTGACGCGCATTGCTGCCGACGAAGCCTCTAGAAGGATTTGGACGGGTTTCGTACCTCCTGATTAGCGACCGAAACTTCGGCCTCGCCATTTCCGCTATGACAGAAAGCACGCAGCTAGAAACATATCGACATACCTCGACAATGGACGTCAACATACCCTCACTGCCCCAATTCAATCCACCATCAAGCTCTTCCTCCGTGCTACCCTCGGACAGTGCCTCACAAGTTGCCAGCACACTGTCGGAACCCGAGGCATCAACTCAGCATAGGACCAAGAGAAGGAAACTGAGAGCCACATCAACATGGGATCACTTTCGAGAAGCTCAAGGCGACGAGCCACGCACAGTGAGCGGGAGATTGCTACACTACTGCACGCGTTGTCGCAATCCATCTTGGTCAACCCACATATCCGGCAACGCACGCTATCACCTCGAGAAGGCTCATCACATACTTGTTCAAGAGTCCCTGACTGACTCTGGTAGCACAGGTGCAGGGGACTTGACTAGGGCCTACGATGCGCATCGAGAATCCGTAAAGAGGTGGCTGGAACGTGCTCGGAGCCTCGTACACATTTCCATGGATGTATGGTCTTCTCCTCAGCGCAAGGCATACATCGCTATTCACGCACAGTGGGTTGATGAGACCTACAAAACTCGGAAAGCATTACTAGGGCTACCAAACCTCCGCCGCGCTCACGCCGGCGCGGCTATGACTCCTCACCCCATGAAGATTATCCGACAGTACCGCTTAGCCCACCGGATCGGTTACTTCACTGGAGACAATGACGCTAAAAACGACACCTGTCTCCGCCAACTAGCCGTTGAGCTGTCGCGCGAGTACGACGTTACGATTGATCCAGTGTCCTCTCGAACGCGGTGTGCCCGCCACATCATTAACTTGTCCCTTCAAGCTTTCCTCCTTGCAACTAGCGAGCACGCTCTGCAGGCGGCAATTGAAGCGGCGCAAGACGAGGCGAATGATGTAACAGCTGCGGACGCCTTGCACGACCAGCTTCGAGTGACTATGGACCAAAAGAGTCACGACAGGCGTAAGAAGCGCCATGACACGGCCGGCTGGCGGAGCATCGGCCAATGGGTAAACTCCATAATATTGCGGTGTTCATCCGTAATTCCACGGTCCACAATGATGCATGGGATGACATTGCAGGAAAGGCGCTTGGAATTGACAACATCACCCGTTGGAACTCATGGTTCCGGCTACTTGATGCGGCTATAAGCCAGGAGGGCCCATTGTCAATATTCCTCAATCAATACCACAAGGAGCTGGAGGGCGACATCCTCACGCACGATGATTGGCAAGTACTCAAAATGACTCACGAGTTCTTGCAGCCGTTTCACCAGGCAACCTTGGAGCAGCAGATGGAGTGGGCATCAATAGACCAGGTGCTAGAGAACATGGATATTCTCTTCATGCAGTTTGAGAATGCCAAGGTAAGTCGTAAACGGGCAGTACGATCTACTACCTGACCTGTACCAACGCTAAAGCAGGTCAAATACGCCAGCAACGCCCGTATGGTTCATTCCATCCACATGGGCTGGTGGGTTCTCTCGAAGTATTATGAAGAGAGTGACAGAAACCCCATTTACGCCACAGCACTGTTGCTCCATCCAGAAAAGCGCCGAAAGTACCTTGACCGCCACTGGGCAGAGGAATGGAGGCGGACCGCCATTGCCGGTGCACGGCAGCATTGGACGAAATATAAGGACCGACCACTGACGTCGGAGTCCGTGGCGCGGCTGAATGATAACGAGCGACGAGAAGTAACCCCGTACGAGCGCATCAAGCAGTCAATGAGTGTCTTGGATGAACCTGGAAATGAGGATGAATTCGAAAAGTTCATCAATTCTGCGCCAAGACTTATGACAACAAGCACGCCGCTTGAATGGTGGTGCCGAGAGGAACAGAGGATTGAGTATCCACGTTTACATCAATTGGCCATTGACGTACTCAGTGTACCAGCGATGTCAGACGACCCGGAACGGGTATTCTCTTGCGCACGACGGACAATTTCATGGGACAGGTCACGGCTCTCGGCTGATACTGTCGAGAAACTTCAATGCCTGAGTAATTGGGTGAAGAACGACTTGATCCGCAAAGTCTATGTGGCAGTAGATGACGAGGTCATGGAAGTCGCCAGCGACGACAACGATATAAGTGGGCCCTCAAGCCTATATTACGAATAATTCATAAGGTTAATAATAGATAAGAATATAAGGGCACGACTATGAATACATAAGAATATGGCAATATTATGTATTTATTCATTATTGGGATGTCTGTGATTGAGCTGCTCCATTGCACCACTGTCGAGGGCAGTATATCGTATTCTTGTCAGACTCGAGCTCTGTCTTGTACTTTAGTGTGACGTAGCGCTTGACCATGTCCTCGGAGAGACCAATCTGGAGAAGTTCGCTCGGACTGACGGCGACTTTGGTCTTCTTTGTCTCTTCGGATACTGCGCGTTCTTTGGCGCAATTGGGACTTATACATCGGACAGTAGATAAGTTTCCTTCGTCGATGGCATCATTGTAAAAGTCCTATAAGCACTGGATACAGAAGATGTGTCCACAGTCGAGCATCTTGTGACACTTGGGACCCTTTTTGGGATCTATGACATGTTAGTATGAGATTGAAGGTGGGATATAAATAGACATACCGAGACAGACACCGCAGTCAAATGTCTCCTTTTCAAAAGCAGCCTTCTTAGCCTTTATATTGTGGTCTAACACAGCAACTTTGTGCTCAGAATCAACTTGGAGACTTCCCTCGGGGCTGATGGTTCCAAAGACGTCCTCAGCGGCGCGTTGGATATGATTGATATATGTAAAGGCAACCGTACCACGACCAATCTCATCCCATAAGCGCGGCCCGTCATCTTCGAGCCTCTTGATCGTCTCCCTCGTTAACCACTGCGGTGTTGTCGATACCTTGATCTCTGGCGGTACGTCTACAGGGTAACCCTCAGGAAGACGAAATCCCAACCGCAGAGATGGGAGGTACGAGACCTCGAGGGAATCAACTTCAGTCTAGCCATTCTCAGCAACTTGAGCAGGCGTATTGAGCCCCGGGTGAACGGGTGCAGATGCTGCTGGAAAGGTGACGGTAACAGGAGCGGCGGGCTCAACAAGGAGGTCTATCTCAAAGGTGAAGGGGTATTTTGCGTCAGGATGACGAATTTCGGGGTATATAGCCTCGAGAGAGCCAAGCTCCATGTAACGTGGATCATCTCTTTCGTCCATGGCTGCTATGAGTTGTTGTGTTGTTGATGATATGAGTGTTCATCCTCTGGTGGCGTAGTGTATACCAGTACGTTAGCTATAGTAATTTATAACTTATTTTACTATATCTTATATAATAGCTAGGATCATCAGAAACCTGTAAAGCAGATAACGGGAAGCCCATCATCAGCTGCTCTATCACATGCTCCTTATCCGCCGTCTGTGTGTGGCCAGAGATTAGAACTCGATGCTTCTGTTCTGTTTGTAGCTTGTGCGTTGCGTCATCACTGGGCAAGCGGGTTCTACATGACCAATAATTATGTTCATACGAACATATAATATCTCAGCAGTGACATTTCCCTGCGTGTTCTAATACGTATAAAGGAAAAGTCGATTATATAGGTCACCAATGTGATCTAATCCTGATGAAGCAAGGCCGAACTAAATTTATATAGAGTTGGGTGAAAACGAGCGGGGTTCCCCCCCGCAAACCCTTTCCCCCTCAACTCTTCTCCCTCCATGATTTTGGCTGTGATAAATATTTGCAGAGAACAAAATGCCAACCGCCTCTCACGTCTGTAGCAGGTGTGGAGAGCCTTGGACTTCAGGCCTATCTGGAACATATCGAACGTGCCCACGATGTCGAAAGGCAGATGCAGTTCGCAGAGAACGAAGGAAACGCGTACGCCAGGGTGATGGGATACGTCGCTGTACAAGTTGTCTTAGGCCCTGGAACTCAACACTCTTCCGTACTTGCGATATCTGCCGTGAGAATACTGCCAAGGCGAAAAAACGGCAGCGCGATTCAGGGTTATTTCGTGTATCAGCAGCACGTACCAATGGTAGTTCTGTCTGTTCAAACTGTCAAAGACCCTGGCACTCGGATCTATATATTATCTGTGATGAATGTCGTCACAACATCGCCTTGCGCCGTGCTGGTCAGATAGTGACATCTGTTCATACAAACGTAGCCAATCGACGTATGAACAGAGCCGATCGAAACAGCCGACCGTCGGTTACTTCCATCCCAACTGAGACCAGATCCTCTACTGCTTCTCCCTCGCCCGCTCCTAATGTACCAGATAGAAGACCCAAGGTTAATCGAAGAGCACGAGATACTAGGATGTGGTGGTCCCGCGTAGCCTGCCTCAAAGTGCAACCATTTAGTCAAAGCTGGAATCGGCGTTGTTCCTTTTGCTCAATACCGCTTCTTTCGACAGAAAGGTCTGGATGGTGTTGCACAAATGGGAAAAGAAGGGCTCCGAGACTTCCGCCATATCCACGATATTTTCAGCAATGGCTAGACACAGATTTGCCGTTGTCGACGCTGAGTCGTCGTCTTAATAGCCTCTTTGCATTCTCGCTTATAAGTTCATCTGAGCGATTCATTCATCCTCCAGCACCGGCTGATGTAGTCGTTTCCGGCCGAGTATACCACCGGCTACCCAATCTTTCGACAGGCGATCATAGTATGCGATGGTTTTTATACGATGAATCAGCTCGATCACGCATTGCGACGACTAAGCGGGTCCCTTTGATTGCGGTAGAGATGGTTCGGAATTTGCTAGAAAGAGTCAATCCATATGTACACACTGTTCGACATGCTATGTCCACTGTCGACCCTGAGACTATACCAATTGCGATAGAATTGAGAGACTTTCCAGCTGATGGGGAAGTAGCTGCGATTATTAATATGCAAAGGCCACGTTCATTAACTTCAAGCCAAGACTCGGTACAGAGCACGCACACAGAGATGGATTTCGATGAGGAGGAAAGGACTGACACGCCTCCGTCAACTCAAATCAACCAATCCTCATCATCTGTGCGAACCCAAGATATTGAAGTTATTGACGATGACGCGCCTGTACCAGCGATTCCGGAACGTCCCCATCGAAAGCTACGCCGTCGCTAGGACTAAAATTGGAACTGGAACATGTAATTTAACTTCAAATATGATAATGAATAACTATCAGGAATGACAATTGACTGTTCTCATGGTCCAGGGCGCGGAGCGCGACTAATATCTCGTTAGTATATTAAGCAGTGTACTAATTAGTAGTACACCACTCAGCCTAAGGCATAAGCATATTAGCTATACAGCTTTTTCTATTCTTACACTTTAATTACGCGATTGTTCTACACTGATATGTTATGCTAGGTGCTAATATATCGCTAGGCTCTTAAAACAATTCCTAGATATTAAGCAATCTTATAATAATAAAGTTATTTTCGAGCCTCAATTTTTCCCGAGATATTAACTATCAGATTATTTATTTCTTCAGCTCTATTTAACATAGAAGCATTAACTATGAAGCTTGATATTATTATATACCTTTTCTTTAATTATTCGATGGGATATAAATATGAAACTGTCATGCTATCGACATATTCCCTTCCGTTCATATTGACGTCTTTCGGCAACTGCCATGATAATGAGCACAATTCTTTTACAGGCTATTGCTTAGTTCTTGAGACTATTCCACTTTGCTACAATAAACCAACTCTCACAACATTGGTACTCCCTCCACGGTCAAAGTGCCAGTCTTAGACACCAAGTACTCTTCAATTGCAACGTCCTTGCCAGCTTCTTTCCCATAACCCGATTGTTTCATTCCGCCAAATGGGGACTCGGCACAGGATGCGTTGCCTTAAAACAATTGTCAGTTGCATATAGAGATAACTAGACGAAACAAAAGGGGAATGTTGAGTTAACTTACCAGTATTCATGCCAATCATTCCAGCTTCAAGACTTTCCAGTAATCGCCACGTTCGGCTAACATCCCTGGTGAAGAAGTACGAAGCTAGACCCATGGACGTATCATTCGCTAGCTTGACTGCCTCTTCTTCTGTCTCAAACTTGTATAGGCCCAGCAAAGGCCCAAATACCTCTTCGTTAGTCGTCAGCATGTCCTTGGTCATATTCGAGATAATAGTTGGCTCGAAAAAGTAGCCGTCGATGCGGGGCTGATTGCCTCCACAAAGGAGCTTGCCCCCTTTCACAACAGCATCAGACACGTGTTTCTTGAGTTTTTCGACCTGACGACTTGTAGTCAAGGGGCCCATCGTCGTGTCCTTTTCAATACCATGACCGACGTTGATCGTTGCGGTGGCTTCAGTTATCAGCTTAGCAAACTTGTCAAAGACGCCGCTCTGTACGTAAACGCGGTTGGCATGTGTGCACGCCTGGCCAGCAGTGCGCCACTTGAGAATCATCAGAGCAGCGACAGCTCGGTCTAAATCGCCGTCGTCAAACACGATAAACGGGCAATTCCCTCCCAATTCCATCGTCACCTTCTTCAGGCCGCCCTCGGCACAGTGCTTCGCGACGATGCTTCCAACGCTAGTACTTCCAGTGAAAGTGACTTTGCGCACAAGCGGGTGCTTACAGAGCCTCTCGCTGACAGAAGGAGTGTTGTCGTTATCAGTAGAGATGACGTTGATCACGCCAGGCGGCACGCCTGCACGAAGGGCAAGATCGGCCAGAGCCATGACGCTTAAAGGGGTTTCGGGCGAGGGCTTGATAATCATAGAGCATCCCGCTGCCAAGGCTGCAGCTACCTTTCTGATAATCATAGCAACGGGGAAGTTCCAAGGAACAAGAGCAACGCACACTCCAATAGGCTGCTTTATAACAAATGTACGGCGGTTGGACACGGAGGGAATCGCAACAGAACCTCGCACTCTCTCAGCTTCACCTGCGAACCACCAAGCGAAGCCGAGTGCGTAATCGATCTCCCCGACAGCCTCTACCCATGGCTTGCCGGTTTCAAAAACGAGGATTTTGGCGATATCTTCGCGTGCAACAGTAATCAGTTCGTGCCATTTAAGCAGGATCTTGGCCCGTTGACGTGGGTTGATGAAACGATAGCTTTCAAACGCTGTTTGCGACGTCTCAACGTATTGGTCTACATCGGCGACGTCGTTGTTGGCACAAGATGCCCACACTGTGCGAGATCCAGGGTCTGCCAAAAGGTTCATGTTAGTGGCAACAGGTCATGTCATCATGATAGGAAGTTAACTACCTTCGACATCGAACTTGTCTCCAGATTTGGCTTGAACCCATTCTCCGTTCAAGAGTGAGGCCTCGTGGAAGAGGGATGGGTCATCAAGCTATCAAACGATCAGCGGCGTAATTCGGTTCCAGGAACGATCATCTTACAGTGAATGGTAGCTTGGTAGACATGCTGGGCAAGGGAAGCAGCTTGATCTGTCTGTTGAGCAAGGCATGATTAGAGACCTGCTAGGCCTATATATCTATAGCTCGTCAAGACTCAACATCAACTACCAAGTTGCTATTCTGCACAGCTCCGATAACGCCCCGAGACTCAATCTCAATTCTGACGTTAGATCATAAGTTGTCTGGCCACATTACTAGGCCAGTTCCCCGTTGATAGTTAGGCTCGGGATGAAGGGTCGATCCGATTGGATGACCCTCCGAGCCCGAACTAACGTTGCGGGGACATGTCATGTTTTGATTACTACAACGAGGAGGGCTTTGAAATCAATTGAGCGACTGGCTTCACTAGTCAGTTCCAGGAAAGTACATGCCGGATGTTATGTCACGTTTAGATTACTCAGAGTGGATTGTCTGTCGGATCACTGGAGAATCTGACTGATCGCTTCGGACTATGTGGGGCTTCTTTCACATTGTGCTACTGAGTGAACAACACAGCGTGATGGTCTTTCCGCGGGAAGACCGAAGAGTCCAAAGACATATTTTCGAGTAGCGAGTAATCGTTCGTAGGGCGCAGATGTCAATGGCGCCGAAAACCGGCCCTGCGGTCGACTGGTATTACATATAAGAGCAGCTGGTGATCTGGATTGAAGAGATGTAAACAACAAGCAGTACTTGTACAGCCAGATGGCATCCACACAGAAAGAGGTCTGCATTGCCGTCATCGGTCAGTCGTTACCAAAAGCAACTCGCCCCATAGATTGGAACTAACAGACACAACAGGCGCTGGAGGCGTTGGCTCCGTCTTTGTCGAGCAGCTTGCATGGCTTGCTAAGAATCGAAAAAACACTCGCCTGAAGCTATGCTACATTGCGGACATCGATCGAGCTTTATATCATGACGATTACTCGGAACTGGACATTGACTTGGCTCTCGAGACTTTGCAAACACAAGGCCGTGATCCTCCCTGCCTGGACAAGATTATCAACTACCTATCCGGAGCGCCCCACAAGGTCATCGTGGCAGACAATACAAGCTCTCAGGCAGTGGCTTCAGCTTATCCCTCCTTCTTAAGACGTGGCATAAGCATCATCACCCCTAACAAGAAGGCTTTCTCTGGGGACTATAAGTTATGGCGAGGGATTTTTGATGCAACTACACCTATCGGTCCCTTCGTCTATCACGAATCTTCCGTCGGTGCTGGAATGCCTATCATCTCAACCATCAATGACCTCGTCAACACTGGCGACGAGGTGACTCGAATTGAAGGAGTCTTTAGTGGCACATTATCTTTTCTATTCAACTCCTTTGCCCCCACCTCTGGAAACGGTGGGGCATGGTCGGCTGAAGTTATCAAGGCTAAAGAGCTTGGTTATACTGAGCCTGATCCTCGGGATGACCTCAACGGCCTCGATGTGGCTCGTAAAATCACGATCTTAGGGCGATTGGCTGGCCTGCCTATTGAGTCACCCGCGGCATTCCCAGTCCAGAGCTTGATTCCACAGGAACTAGAAGGCATCGCCAATGCCTCGGAGTTCCTAAAACGTCTTCCCGAGTTTGACTCGGTGATGGAAGAGCATAAGAAGGTCGCTGAAAAGGCTGGGAAGGTTATTCGTTACATTGGTAGCGTCGATGTGACAACTGGACAAGCCAAGGTTGGCCTTGAGTTGTTCGAACCTACTCATCCAATTGCTACGCTTCAAGACAGTGATAACATCATTAGTTTCTACACTAAACGCTATGGAAAGATGCCGTTGACGATTAGAGGTGCAGGTGCTGGAGGCCAGGTTACTGCAATGGGTGTTACAGGGGATCTGTTGAAGATTATCTCGCAAATGTAGAAAGTATCAGATAATTTATACTTTGCGCCTTGACCACGACTGAATACTTCAAGACTCACCCGTGCCAAACTACTGGCAGACATCTACAGCGCCATCTCTGCCAAGCTCCAAGTCCCATTTGGCGGCGAAGACCTGGACAAGTATGACGGGACACCGTTCTTGATCTGCGCCTTTTGAAAGGAAGAGTTTCACACCACAACTAGCGGTCAGCCTGCGGTAGAGTTAGCATTTCTGGGGGAGCCCATCTGGTGCGATGATACTGGGGTTACCCCCCGTCCTTGGAATTGGAGACAGGGCCCACGGACTACGTTGACAGGCGACACTATGCATGTACTTTCTATACTAGATGCTTTAAAGCCAGTGTCAGATCAAGAGCTCGTTGAGATTATTCCTTGCTACTACGCTCAAAGCGCTCTCCCCAGCCGTCAAGACATCTCATCGGATCTTCAGCGGCCCTGCAAAGAATGAATAGATGAAGTTGGACCTCAAGGTGTTTTTAAGCAAGGAATGTCAATTGAATTATGTTTTCCCCAGGAGAAATACTTCTCTTATTTCTCACTATTGGTATCAGGGTGAGCTAAACTCCATCCTTAGACAAGAAACTCTGCGGCTGAAGTATTGAGCCAAGCCATATCATCAATATCAAAATCCATTCCGTCTAGATCAATCTGCCCAGTAATGTCGTCAAAAGCAACAAGAGGCGCATTGTTTTGTTGCTCGATGAAAGCACTCCCCGTTAGGGCCCCATCGTCATGCGCTTCCCCATGCTCGGATATGTGGTGATAACTCTGGATTTTGGCGAGCAAAATCTCTAAAGCTGCTACACAGCGTTCGGCAGAATCACCTACTTTTGCATAGGCTCTGAGTAGCTGTATTGCCTGGTCCCACGTTGGTTTTGCCTGCCATGGCTCTGTAGTCGAACGGGCCGAGTTCAACTGTCGAAAACGCTCAGCCAGAAGGACTGTTGCAGCTGTATACACGACTGTGAGTCAAGGTTAGCATCAAATTCTGTATTTTTGGAACTTGACTCTCACACAATACCGAGAACCACCATGCAGGCACAGGTCCTGTCACCGTTTCTAGATCTAGATTTGCATGAATCATGTTGATGATCTCATGAGCCGAGTCGAAGCAGATGATTGAGCATTGGTCTGTGAGGCTATGCGAGAGCCGTTGATCGGTAGGTGCAGACCAACAACTATGGTGGTCAGCCCTCACCTGATTCAGACAGGATTCTGTCAGAACCGGGCGGAGGACAACAATTCGGGCATGCAGATACCTACCGTTCGTCATGTTAGGAATAGCTAGTCTTCTTAGTATACAGCTCGCTTACCGTGCTCGTAAGACGATGCACTGTCTTTGAAGAACAGAGTTTTCGTTTGATCCGGATGAATAGCAAAGTCCGGCAGGAACCGATCGGAACCACCGCACGAGCTTATCATCGAATTGCAGCACAGAGAGGACGTGCTCGGCTTCCCCGCTTTCTTTCTGTGGCTGTCGCATGTAAAGCTCGAGCAAGGAATCATTGACAATGCTGTAGAGCTCTACAGATTTGATAAAGAATGCTATAGTAGGCGTCGCCCCGTCTGGCCGAGTTGTGCAAGGCTGGCGTTGTTTGCCTAGGAGGTCGTCATCAATCATAGTCGGCAGAGGAACAGAATCGTATAGCCAGTTTGCAATCATGCTCGGACGTCCGAATGTCATTGACATAACCCGATCCATAAAGACGCAACCGTGCCACACCTTTCGCATCATTTCGACATGCCGAATATCTTCGTTCTGGGCTGCTGTTCGGCACAGATGTAGACCTAAGCTTTGTGCCATACGGACTGCAGATCCTACAACCATCCAGCATTGGTGGGACTGGTGAGTACTCTGCAGGAACAGCTCCATCATCAAGAAACATTGGACTCCTTCTAAAGAAGCTCCTTCTTGAAGCCGCGGATCATATAGTGCAAGAGCTCTCTCCCAAAACGTCTGCCCCATCCTCTTCCTCTCCCCAGGAGGCACAGCTTTTGAGAATTGGCTACCTAATGCAAGTGCCATGTTGATCATGCAGTATAAAGGCCTGGTGGTGATACTCGTCAAGCTGCCGATCCAAATAGCATTATAATCTTGCTTGAAGGAGGTCCAGTCGTGTGTAGGAAGAATCACCCATACCAAATCATAATAATTTTGTATGAGATCGTCGCAAAAGGTTCTAGGTGGGAACTGGAAAGTGAGAGGGTCTATCCAGTCCTGGAATTGGCTGCCGGTAGTCTTTTTGCCAGATGATGCTTGAACCTCGTCAACGATATCGGATGTCGACGACGTCTGTGTCTGTCCAAGACGAGCATCGATAGCCGAATTGATCTGGGTCATGAAGGAAACAGCGCTACTGTCACCGAAGAACTCGGTGCTCCCTGAACAGCCTTTACCGACACCCGTCATTGCGTCCGTTTCCGCTGATACGGTAGCTTTGGGTCGTGGAGTGTTGGCCATGTGTGTTGAGTTTGGTGTACCACTGGCCAGCCGGTTTCTGACCGCACTCTCAGGCGAAGAGATGGTGGTTGTTTGTGTTGGAACTTGTCGCTCTGAGAGTCCTCCGGACACAGACATCAATGTTGATTCTTCTGTAGAACCTTCACTCATCGCCGTGGTGAGTTGCGGTGGTTGATAACGCGGCAGTAATGCGCGTTGTCTTCGTCGCGAATTTTCGCCTCGGCGATATACGCACCGAGTCTCTCCTCGAACGTTACATGCATGGCAGACTGGTAGTGCCTTTAGCTTTATACGACGTAGCGAATATATCAATTGGCTTACCAGGCCTCTGCGCATCACATTTGACTTTTCTTTGTCGACAATTGTCGCATGCCGCGTCAACCTTCTGGCGTGCCATTGTTGAAGTGCAGACAAGCTTGCAAGAAGCAAAAAGGTATGGCGGGGACAGCGACCAGGGGGTCCAGTAGCAAGACAAAGATTACGTAACAAATCACTGACAAGTCGATGATGAAGCGGGGTAAGGTAAACGTCTTTCATTTCAGATTCTAGATGCCCCAGTCACTTATTTGAGAAGGCCTAGCGCGGGAGACTAAGCTACTGCTGCATGTCACTCCAATTCCAATCATACAAATATGCCGTATCGAAACTGCACTCATCGTAAGAGGATCATTCATCGCCGGAGAAGATGATCAGGGCCTTCGATATGACTCATTTGAGGCGACTATCGTATTATAAATAAGACAAACAGAAAATAAATGGCAGACCTAGAATGGCAGCGGCTTGATAGGCCTCGTTTGCCGGTACCAGTACTCAAAAGTTGCATTCATGATTCTAGGCCGACGCAAATAAGAACCGGCTTCGCGAGCCAATTCCTTATCGACTGGTTTGAGAGGACCAAAAGCTCGTGCTTGAACCTGGATGCGAGCTGCTCTCTCAAGGTATACTGCCAGATATGTTGCCTCTTGGATGCTCCTCCCAGCCGTCAACATCCCATGGTTAGCCAGTAGAATCGAGTATTTGTCTCCCAGGGCCTCTGTAATAATAACGCCCTCCTGATCAGCGATAGGGACGCCGGGCCATTGACCTAGGAATGCGCAATCGTTGAAGAACGATGTCATGTCCATCTGAGCAATGACGAGGGGTTCTTTGGCGGCTGCCATGACCTGTACCCAGGGGGAATGTGTGTGAATGATGGACTGAATGTCGGGCCGACCGGCGTAAACCCATAGATGGAAGCGTGTCGCTGGGTTAGGCATGCCTTCGCCGGTGATGGTATTGAGATCTCCATCTACCTCGATGAAGTCCTCCGGCATAGCCTCATCCCAGCCCAAGCCAAACTTAAGAGTCCAGTAAAAGCCACCACCTCGATTAGACCGCGCACTGATTTGGCCAGCCAGACCAGCATCCTCTTGCTTAGCTGCGATAAGCCGGCAGGCACAAGCTAGAGTCTCTTGGAGAGTACGTTCAGGTATTTTGAGATTTTTCTGCATCTCATCTGCTGATCGCTTTTCGAAGTATTCTTTTGATCGGAGAGGGGCGCCATTGATCTTGGGTGCCTGCGCAGGCGTAGGTAACTGAGTACTGGTGGCCGTCGGCGACATGGTGTAGTGTATGACAGTTGACAATACAAAAGGAGGTTAGATTTGTTGGAGCTTGTTCTTTGGTGACTCAAGCTTGTCTGGCATCAAGGCCCTAGTGCGCATTCTTATCTTTCAGCTTGGTTGCTGGTCCCAACTGAGGCAACGGCCCCCTATGATGCTACTGGTGAGGTGAACGAATCGGACTGTTTTTGGGGACTTGATCACGCCTACTCCGCACTCTCGTAGGTCGGATCACGCTCTGACTGGTTCTTATTCCGTAACCCCCCTGTTGTCTCGTTACAGGGTATACATTCCTTCCGGAGCGTCAACAGATTCGGATCGAACATGTCAATCCATTTTATTCTACCGTGTACGACGATACGTCGCCTTTCGGGTCGGAATGGTGTTGTCGGAACCTCTCCTACATTCGCATCTCCATTTGGTCTTGTTGAAAGTTGCTGATCTGACGGAAGAGCTGATTGGAAAGCTTTCTGGTGAATCCGATCTAGCCTGTTGGTCATCATGACATGTCATGCGCTTTGCATGCGAATGTGACCGCCTCATCTGTTCGTCTAACACTATGCAGGCAGTTTGACAGGAGAAGGTGCTAGGATTATTCGTATTGAAGATGTGCACTACGGTCAAATCGTATGCCGCTGACTCTACGCCCAGTGTTCTGTGTTGTTTTAAACGGTGAATTCTTTAAATCCTTCCTTGTCAGATAACCGTCGCTTGCCATCTCCGCGGCTTGAATCGGCGCATGTTATACGAGGAGATATGGAGGTGAAGAAGGTCATGATCCATCAAGCAGAGTTTGTACCTGGGAAGTGAATGTCTCGGTACAAAGGATATCAATATTCTAGGCATCAGGAAATGAGTAAAAACAATGATGAGCTTCTAAAGTACGGAGCATAGTAACCCTCCTTCTCAGAGCAACAATCCCTATTCTTTCGAAACTCAATTCCTAGCAGTCCGTTTACCAAAGAATATTGAGCTTCCTCCAGCCCTTCTTAGACTTGAGTGGAGGCGACGGATCGGCGTGTGCGATCTCAAGCAGGGGTCGAATTGGGATTTGGTCAAGGGGGATGATCTTGGTCTTCTTGATGTACTTGTATCCAAGGTAGAGAATGAGTACAAAGGGTACGTTGAAATACGCGGAGACAAACGCCTGTGTATCCCAGCGGCCTTTGAGAAACGTTCTCCAGCCGCCAGTCACCAGAAGCAGGATGCACATGAAAAGAGAGGCCCAGGCATAGTATGGTTGGAAGGGTGATTGATATGGGAGCTCCTTGCGACTGATACGCTGCTTCCTGCATCCGTAATAGAAGCGCAGGAACGATATCAGAATAACTGACCAGTTGACCAATATGGCGGTGGAGAGCAAGTCTTGCAGCCATGTGAAGACTTGGGCTGCGCCATTGGAGGTGGTGAGATACCCCAAAGCCATGAAAACAGTAAAGAGAGTGGCGGCGACCCAAGGAATACCAAAGCGATTGATCCGTAGAAAGACTTTGGGCGCGTGACCATTCTTGGCTAGACCAAATAGGTATCGAATGTAGCTCATCATGCCCATGTTACCACACGACCACGCCGAAGTGATGACGATGGCGTTGATAACATGTGGGATGACCTTGATACCTGCGATTTGGGCGGAAATAACAAAGGGCGATGCAGCAGCTCCCTTGGATTGGAATAGCATGTCGTTGTCTGAGGGAATGACAAGTCCAACGAGAAAAATTGTCAAGACATAGAAGATGAGAATTCTCCAAAACACTCTTTTGGCGGCTTGTGGAATGACTCGTCGAGCGTTTTTTGTCTCGGCCGCTGCAAGTGATATGTTTTCGATACCAGAGTATGCGTAGAGGGCGTTGGCAAATACCGTATAGAAGCCGAGGAACTGTCCCAAAGATCCAGTGAAGCCTAGGTACTGTTGTGCAAATGGGCCAGGGTCTAGAAGCACAAAATCAGTTCGGTGCAGCGAAGAATATACATGAGAGGGAACTAACTCTTCCAATACTTGAAACCAATCACCTCGCCATTCGGAGCACCGCCGCAGATGATTACCAAGGACATGACATTGATAATGACGATCAAGGCAATCTTGAGTAGCGCAAAGCCGAACTCGAGTTCACCAAAGACCTTGATAAACAGGAAGTTACTGAGTGACATGAGAATGCCAAATAATGTGATCCACTGAGGTGCCTGTCAGAACATGCAGCGTGGCTAGGAGGAAAAACTTCTACAAGTCGAACTTACCACGGCGCTATTGATGTCAGACCAGTACTGGACAAGCACGGCGGCAGCCACAAGCTCGGTAGGGATGAAAATGAGGCCCTTGTAAACCAGATTCCAGCCATTGGCAAAGGATAAGGCCGGATCAACAAAGAGCTCGGCATAGCGAACAACACCACCGCTTAAGGGAACCAAAGCTCCCATCTCTGCCACAGGAAGCACAACACCGGCAGCAATGAGGCCGGTGAGGGTATATCCCAGGAGGGCACCGATAGGACCTGCATTGGCCACGGCACGGCCAGAGCCCAAGAATAAGCCAGTGCCGATGGCGCCTGCGAGAGCCAGCATCTGCAGGTGACGAGACTTGAGGCCTTGTTTCATATCCTGCACCTCGGAGAAGTCGGCTGGTTGCTCGAGTCCCACGATGACACCTTGCGTGTGTTCTGAAGAGCCATAGCCGGGTATGACATCTTCAACGCCCTTTGTCTTTTCGCCTGGTGATGACATGTTGTCAACCGTCGTGAGTGAATGATGAGAAGTGATGGTAAAGCCAGGGTAAGAAACAGAACTCCCATGTACTGTAAGACTTGACTTGATAAAGGGAAACTCCAAGAAAGATAGGCGAGTTTCACATGGAGATTATATAGATCGATCAAGGAAGCGTTTACTGGCGGGCGGTTGAGTCTTGTACGATAAGGGTTTCTCATGATATTGGCTCGGCGAATTTGGGGAGTTGGAAAGTCTGGGGCTTTCCCCCGCATCAGGATAATATGGGGAAGAGAACCAGGATCTCGGGAGGAGTAATTCAGATCTTCGTAGATTGCCTTATCTTGTCCACAGGGCGTGAATGACATGTTGGAGAACACAGGGTAGGTCGAAGCGTTGCTCGGTAGGATAGCCAATCGCTGTCGCACCTTCTTCCGCGATACGGATCTAGGTTGTCGTGCTAGTAATGGAACGCTCTATGGTTGGCCAATTCTCCGAGCGTAGTCATGCTACTGATCACTCACAGTTGATACGCTAACTCCATCGAGGTCGGGTCTCCTTGTAGGCTCTTTCATTTGGGTATCTACTATACCTTCTACAATTATATAACTTGACCTATTTCTTTCTAACTAAGGGCCAAAGGCTGCAAAGTGAAGAGCTTAACATTTGTTATAGAGCATCACACGCACTGTGAGACAATATCTCTTCACCGCCAGAAACCATTCGGAATGACTTCTAATCACTTTGTTCTCACGGCAGAAGCCTTGAATGAGGCTTTGCCAGACATGGACCTGGCAACACGGGCCATTCACGCCGATGACTTCTACAGTGGTCACCGTGCGATCGCACCTAGTATGCATGTGGCAGTCAACTACAGATATGCCCGAGATCCTGATGACTTGGTTTTCATGGACAACACCGATGTATGTGCTGCAACACAACCCCTCCATTTTATTCTGGCTTGTCTAACACTTTTTCTTTACAGCCCAATGCCCCACATGACTCTCATATATATGGACGTTATACTAACCCCAACACCACCCGGTTCGAGTCTGTTGCCAGCAGCCTTTTTGGGGGCCGAGTTGTTGCCTACCCGAGCGGCCTCGCTGCTTTTCACGCTCTCATGGTTCTACTGAACCCCAAGCGAATCATTATTGGGGAGGGTTACCATGGCGTTCATCGTTGCATTGACTTCGTGGAGAAGCTCACACACGTCGAGAAGCTCACGCTGAATGATCTCGACCAGCTCGGGCCTGGTGACGTCCTCCACATCGAGACGCCGCTAAACCCAACAGGTGAAGCGCGCAACCTAGACCACTTCAGTGCCATTGCAAAGAAGGCAGGCGCTTATCTGACAGTTGATGCTACTTTTGCACCTCCTCCCTTGCAGGATCCCCTCCAGCATGGAGCTGACATTGTCATGCATAGCGGAACCAAGTACGTGGGGGGCCATTCCGATATGCTCTGTGGCCTCCTCGTCCTGGAACAAGAGGGTGTCAAGCGAGGCTGGTTGGAGACGCTTCAGCAACAACGTCGAACAAGCGGTGCTGTCATGGGTAGCTTCGAAGCTTGGTTAGGTATCAGATCACTTCGAACTCTTGAACTTAGAGTAACCCGCCAGTCAGCCACGGCCACAGCTCTGGTTACCTGGCTATCAGAGCAAATTCAAGACTCCAACAGCATCGTCGGCAAGACCGTGGATAAGGTTGCGCATGCATCTCTCCAGCATGACGATCTGAAAAACGGCTGGCTGAAGAAGCAGATGCCTAATGGTTTCGGGCCCGTCTTTTCCATGTGGACGAAGAAGGAAGACCATGCTCGAAGGCTACCCAGCAGGCTGTTTGTCTTTCAACACGCTACTAGTCTAGGTGGTGTTGAGAGTTTGATGGAATGGAGAGCTATGAGTGATGAGGGCCGCGACCCGCGATTGATGCGAGTAAGTTGCGGCATAGAGAGTGTAGAGGATATGAAGAAGGATATTGTCCAAGCATTAGAATCACTTCACAGAGACTTGCCATAGAGTAAGTGTTTAGTGTATTGCTAAAAGATGTACTAGTTGAAAATAAAACCTTGCTTATCCTCTCCCGAGACTCTTTATCTGACGTTTCCCTAATACTTATTAAAAACATTAGTTAGCTAACTAATATTTTATTCTAGTGGTAGGATTAGTTTACGCTAGTAGATTAAGGGTTAATTAATATTATTCCTCTTTTCTAACTAATAATTTCTAACAAACTAGGTTTTAGGGCTTTACTGTGAAGGGCTGGACAGGAGTTTGTTCAACAGGCTGTTGCCGTAGAATTGTCTATCTAAAGCTAGAGAGTAAAAAGAAACAAAGAAGGGAAGCTGCCCCTGAGCAGCTGATAAGCAGCATGCCTACAGGGGTAGCCTGGTGGCTAATCCCCGGCCCAGAGACTGCTGAAAAGGGTAATCGTGTATCGGTCTCAAGGTAGTGTATTGCAACTAGCTAGGCCACTCTACAGAGTATACCAAACTTAAGGAAAGAAGAAGAAGAGAAAGAGAGTAGAGGAGGTCCATCCATAAATATACTCGTCATGGTGGCTTAAAGGTAAAAGTGGGCCACGAAAGGCCGAGGGTTCCCGAGGCCACCTACGGGCACAGCCCGTTACATGGTGGAATAGCAGCTCCAGCTAAGTACCTAATAGATCCTCCTCCTGAAGGTTACCGTCTCCCTAAAGGCGCGCTACGAACAGCTAAGCTGACTAATATCCAGACTATTCTTGAATAAGCTCGTCTTTCAGCCGAGGAGAATCCCTGAAAATACTGCTGTCTTAACGATCAATCTGGAGACTCGATCGACCCAGTCTGACTCGAAGTGTTATACGTACGGTTTATTGCAGTATATTCTCTCCTATTTCAGCTCGTAGAATACCCTAAGTTTCGAGCGCTCCTAGTATATCTTAATACTGATATCGATACTTAGCCTCTAGATATATATAAGACTATTAAGAAATTGTGAACGGCCTCTAGTAACTGTATTCCAGCTATCTAGTCCAGGATGCTATTTACATCAAAGATGAAGAAGAAAGAAAGAAGTTCCTCAGTGCCCCTGAGCTGTGGAACGATTTCTCATCCCTGGCGCGCACGAGCCAAGTACGTCTTGCGGCACAGCCGCAAGGATATGGGCCCTGGCCCGTGACATATTGGGGTAAATTGCTTGTATTTTTTCTGTGTCTCTGTCTCTGATTTCTTAAGAGTTTAGGGCAGGCTTTATATGCCTTTTCTGTGCTATATGAAATCAACTAGAAGCTGCTTGCTGAGCCTGTGGCAATATTCCCATCAGCCTTTCCGGCTGTTTCAAGTGGCTTGCTTGCCACTTTTCAACACCTAGGCTACATAGCCTGTTTTAGAAAATTTAAATTTTACACTTTTAGCTGTACAGTATAAACTAAGTGAGCAAGCCACTTAGGGAGCCCATAATAAATAAATGAATGAAATTTATTCCGCCCGGGAGGACTAACCTCATAGGGCCAGGTGCGCTAGGTTATTTACAATTTTAAGTTTATCGTTCGCGTCTCCCAGAAGCCCCACATTCTTCCTCGTCCGCTGATCGGTCTTACCTCACTTAACTCAGCTGACAAAGCGGACAATGAAACTACCCCGAGTTCAGCCGACCTGGGGATCACTACCTAGGGTTAACAAGGGGAAGCCATACCTGCACCGCCCCGTACATTAGTCAGCAGTAGCCCCTATAAATCCCCCCCCTAAGTGCCCTAAGAGCCCTATAACAGTACTTTTACGGACTATCTTGACCACGCAAAATACAGCAGTTTGCACCCCTTCTATGGCCTTCCTTATGACATTTGCTACAGGTAGGCAATTTCTTCTCTAGTTGCTCAATTGACGGCTCGGGCTCCTGCGGCTCGGGCTCTTGTGGCTGCTGGGGCTGCGGAGGCTGTCGGGGCCCGTGGTTGTGGCGAGAAAATCGGGCTTCAGTGCGATGTTTGAGGTGCCACAGCTTGTAAGTGTTAGATTGGACCATGCACCCGGCATCAGACCGGGTGGGTCATGTGATCAGTTGCCTAGCACTTTGCCACAAGGCTTAGGAAGCAGCTTCTAGCTGATTCTACACAGCACAGAACAGGTATATAAAGCTTGCTCTGATACCTCAGAATAAGAAGAGAGGTGAAGAATACACATATGCAATATAATATACACGATTAATATCAGAGTGCTACGCTAGCTTTCCGACAAATACAGTCTTCAGCTGTAATGTCCGAGCTGCCAGCCCAGTGTGTCCAATAACCAAGTTATTTGACTTGCTTGGTTGAGGTTGCTTGATTACGTAACAACCAACCACAAGTAAGGGTCTTGATACATGCACCATCGATGGTGCAAATATCCTCACGTGACTCGTGCACCACCGGTGGTGCAACTATCATCCGTTATGTAAGGCCACATTGGCCCTATTGAAAAGTGTCGCATATCACCGCTAGGTTCGTGCGACTGGGTATGAGACGTGGCTCATACTTTGGGGTCGTGTATCCGGTTTCACATCCAACTTGTCGCATCAAGGATTCCAATCCGAACGACATGAGCTTAAATAGCTCTGCCCGAACACATGGCTGTTCAATTTCTTTTGTTCTTTAGATAATTCTCATCAATTGACTGGTGCCATCAATGATCCCTGTGGAGCCAATTGTCTGACAAAAAGGGACAACTAGCATACTACAAATTGACCCCCCAATTCAACGGTCAACAGCTTCTGCGGTATCAATCCAACTTACCGTGCCTTTCTTCTGCTAAGATGAACCCAATTGACACCTCCCTTCGCTTCCCTGATGACGTCCTTCCTTCTGAAGGCCAATTCAACTCACTAGAGGAACTACGTACAGCAATCAATGCTTGGGCAGCACCACGAGGCTATGCCTTCGTGATCGGAAGATCGAGGAAGACTCCCAATGGAAGAAGTACAGTTCACTTCAACTGTGACCGTGGAGGAGGGCGTACTCCTTCCCTCAATCCCTCGACGAAGAAGCAGCGGGATACTACAACACGACGTACAGGATGCCTCTTCTCTGTCACAGCAAAGGAAAGCTTGTGCAAGACTATATGGAGTCTGAGGCATCGTCCTGGGGCTGGCTTTGATCAACACAATCATGAACCAAGCTTCAGCCAACTAGCACATCCAACGCTTCGTCAACTATCCGGTCCAGAGGAATCAACTGTCCATCAACTCGCCAATGCCGGCATTGCGCCAAGGGAGATCAGATCCTATTTACGCATGAACTCAGATACACTTGCTACACAGAGAGATATCTACAATTGTATTGCACGGGGCAAACGGGAGCTTGCTAAAGGTCAAAGCCATATGCATGCCCTTGCTGACCACCTCGAGAGCGAGGGCTTCTGGAGTCAGATTCACCTTGACGAGAGTGGCAGAGTTACAGCAGTGTTATTTGCACATCCGAAGTCACTGGGATACCTCAAATTATATCCCGAGGTGCTTCTATTGGACTGTACATACAAGACCAATAAGTACAAGATGCCTCTTCTCGATATAGTTGGTGTTGATGCTTGTCATCGATCCTTCTGTATTGCATTTGCGTTCCTTAGTGGCGAGGAAGAGGATGACTACATCTGGGCTCTTGGCCGGTTACGGAGTGTATATGAGCTTTGTGGAGCAGCCCTTCCATCTGTGATACTTACAGATCGCTGCCTTGCTTGTATGAATGCTGTTTCCTCTTGTTTCCCCGAGTCAAGCTCGATGCTATGCTTATGGCCAGGCTTTCTATCCATACTCGTATGGAATAAGTGATGGAGTATGGAATATTCCATACTCCATACTCCATATTCCATACGGGCCGTCCGTATTCCATACGTATGGAATAAGGCCGGAAGAATATTAATCCTGCCGCAGCAAATTCAGGGGCTGTGTAATTACCAGGCACTTTCATCGGGTTTCCGCTTCGACATCAGCAACGAAAAGGCGCGTCGTGATGCGATCGGCCCGGAAATGTTCCAACCGTCCTCCCTCGCTTCAAATCATTCCACTGACCGTGCGGGGTCGGCTTCGTCCACCACTGGGCTTCGCTCATCTCCAAGTTCTGCTCCGCAAGATCCATCCGACAGCAGCGGCCGCAAGACTCGAAAACGCAAGTCAACTGCAAATACTTGGGCACATGCCCGTGAGCCTCAGAACTCAGAGCCTGCGCGCTGCCCTCGGAAAAATGAGAAGATCTATTATTGTATGCATTGCAGAGATCCGACCTATTCCACTACTGTCTCAACCACGTTTCGCCGCCATTTGCTCAAAATCCACGGAATTGAGTTAGTTGCCCACGACCATCCGATCAAGAAACAACGCGACAACCTTATTCCGGATGCTTTCGCCAAGGCTGGTGAGGCGAATACTACGAAGCAATTGGCGAGGCAAGAGGAAACTCTTAGAGCTGCAGTCAATCGGAAGGCCGCACTTGAGGCCCTGGTACAGCTCGTCACCGTCCGCAATCTCTCCTACAACTGCAGCTCTTGGCCAGAATTACACGCGCTTATTTGCGCGGTGAACTACACTGCGGAGGACCTAATTAGCCTCTCCCACGGCTCCATTCAAAAGCTTGTCTCCAATTCTTATTGTGTGCACAAGGATGTCCTGCGGAGAAAGCTGCAATCCTCGTCGTCGAAGCTCCATCTCTCTGTAGATGTTTGGTCGGCTCCGAATCACAAAGCCTTCCTTGGAATTTGCGTCAAATTTGTCGACACGGACGCTAAGGAGACACTGCAAGCGCTGCTTGCTCTATCAGAGCTACCCGGCCTCGATGAGCCGGGTAGCCATGGCGGAGCTGAGCAGTGGAAGCTTCTCCAGCATGTCCTCGAAGACTATAACATCTGGAATAAGATCGGCTTCTATACCGGTGATAACCATGGTTCAAACGACAAGCTCTGCCGTTTGCTGGGCAAACATCTTCAGGGGAAAGGCATCAACTGGGAGGCAAAGAAGCAGAGGATTCGATGCCATGGCCATGTCATCAACCTCGCTGTTCAAGCCTTCCTCTTCATAGACTCCAAAGAAGCCGCACGAGCAGCTCTGGAACAGATTGAGGGCGACGACGAAGTTGCGTTTGGCAGTGACTTTGCTGAACGGGTCAAGGCGCAAAAAGCGCTTGGTTGGCGTCGACTGGGGCCACTTGGCAAAGTCCACAATATCTCAGTGCACATACGCAAGAATAATTATCGGTGGAATCTATTTAAGAAGCGCGCTGGAAGGTCGTTGGGCCTTGACAACGATACGCGCTGGAACTCATAGTTCCTTCTTCTAGACGTTGTCCTTGATCTCCAGGAGCATGTGGAGTGGTATCAGAGAAAGTACTATAAGGACACGCAGGACGATTATCTCACCCCTAATAAGTGGCGAGTCCTACGGGAAACATGCGCTTTCCTTCAACCCTTCTGGAAGATTACTCAACTCACGGAGGGCCGCTATGCCACTCTGGACCGCACGCTCTTCACCATAGACGTTCTTCACAAGTATTACACACAAGCCTTCCAAAAGCAATCCGACAATCATCCCCTCCGAAGTTGCATTGCAGCCTCATGGGCTATATTTGACAAGTATTACCAGCTTACAGATGAGAGCCCTGCCTATGGCGCAGCCATGATACTTCATCCGTCGCGGCGTATGGCCCATGTTAAGAAGAACTGGCCCAAATCGTAGCACAAACCAGTCCTTGATGGCGTGAAGAAGTATTGGGAGGATTACTACCAGGGGTTACCGATTACCACCACAACGCCTGAGCTACGAGACAGCCTACAGCCACTCGACGAGTATGACCTGCTTGCTCGAGAGCTCGATGTCGTTAGCCCAGCGATGAGTGATCTCGACGAATATAAGTCCTTCACCGCGGAAACTCCTGTCGCTATCGACTGTTCCCCGCTTGCTTGGTGGCTTAGAGAGGAGCAGCAACAACGATACCCCCGTCTATCCAAAATGGCCGTCGATATCCTCTGAATACCCGCTATGTCGGCCGAGCCAGAGCGCGTCTTTTCTGGCGCACGACGCACAATATCATGGGATCGATGTCGGCTGGGAAGTCGTACAATTGAGAGAGGAGAGTGCATGAAGAGCTGGATTAAGAGCGGCATCACCCAGGGAATTCCGGTCGACTTGGTCGAAGAGGGGGAGAACGAGGAGGAAGGTGGTAGTATGGAAAGGTGGCGGGGCTCAACACCTGATTCTTTTCAAGACTGAAAAGTAAAAATATTATTCCCGCTATTGTAGTCTGTTTCAGAGTGATCCCAAACCTTCGTCTATGCTGGTTCATACTTCAATGTCAGCGCTGTCTGTAGCCGACGGCAGGCAAATCACTGTACAATTACTGAATTGCAGAGCTCCCAAACCTGGTTCTTTACGATAGTGGTAGTGTGAGATGACGTCATTTTTTGTATTCCATACGTATGGAATAAGCTTCCATACGAGGCCCATTCCATATTCCATATTCCATACGGGTCTGTATGGAGTATGGAGTATGGATAGAAAGCCTGGCCTTGAGCGCGTTGACGAATACTTGCTTGAACGCCGGAGTTCCGAATCCGTATTCATCCCAGGTGCTGGTCGGGAAAGAAGTGGGGTCCCCGAAGCCGTAATTGAAGAAGGGCAAGAACTGCAAGCCACCTGCGCCGACTTCTTTGAGGGCATGGATGTCGTTCACCACATTGGTGATGTCGACTGAAGCGTCTGGGAGCCTACAAAACAGCAATTAGCGGCATGGTCAACGGTCGTCTGTGTCTGAACAGGACGCTTGCAAGTATCTGAACAGCGGACGATGGTCGCTCGTGGGCGAGTTGAAACCCGGCAAAACTGATGAATCGGATATAGCAACCGCCGTCAGCATTGACGCTGAAGCAACAAGTAGGGATAACAGCATAGCTGATGTTTGATGTCAACCAGTTGAGCAAGCTTGCGACTGGTTCAAACAGGCACAGTTTGAGGGATTCGGGAACTGGGAGGGTGTGGAGGGAGGGTGCCAGGATTTATACGCGACGATGCTGGCGTATTTCATGTTGGTGGGTGCTTGTAGTTACGCTGGAGCAAGCGAAAGGGACAAGTTGAATACGGAATTGAGAGCCGACCATGATTGCCGCCTACGAAGGAGCCTTGTTAGTCGGCACACATTATCCCGAAGCGCGTCCATGGTGGCATCTTTAACTAATATTTCGTTGCATCTTCGTCGCGGATCAGGGAGCCACTTCACCAGGAGGAGACTCCATAAGGGTACTAATGCCCTTGAAATGCAAGTACCATTATTCACTGGTAACCCGCTTGAAGATGCAGCATCACTCGGTGATGGCATTCGTACCTGACAAGCCAACAGCCAAGGTACTTACGGTTCTCTCGTCTTGAGGGGTTTCGTTTCCCCGTGGGGAAGCATGCACACGGACGTATAGAGATAGATTAGGATGATGGATGAGGCGTTTCTTGGCTTGTGTTAGCTTGCCCATCCAAGCGTCTCCTCACCTCTCCTCACCTCTCCCGCCCAAATTGGTCTCGTTGTTGTTGTTGTTGTTGTTGTTGTTGTTGTTGTTGTTGTTGTTGTTGTTGTTGTTGATTAATTACCGTCGTGAAGACATCTAGGATGTCTACAGAATCCCCTATGGGGCAAGACGACGTGCTAGGCTGGTGTCTGTATGTATGTATGTATGTATATTTTTCGTCCGGGGGGCCGTTAGGCCCGTAGAGTCCCCTACTGGGGCACAGGACGTGCTGAGCTAGAGATCCTAATCTACAATCTACATAATGCCATTAGGTGGGGTTAGGCTTAATCGTTTGCGACGCGAAATTACTGTCAGATACGTCAGAGGCGAAAGTTGCCACCTATTGCCACCTATTGCCACGAGGCTTAGCAATCAGCTTCTAGCTGATTCTATACAGAAGAGAAAGGGTATATAAAGCTTGCCCTAAACCCTCAAGACATAGGGGGCGGAGACAGAAGACACAATTTTTCACCCTAATATTTGACAATTACCGTAGTCCTCCCCAACGAAAAACATTTTTTGCAAAAGGCGAAAACAGACCACTATCCAGCATATCATCGGCTCAAAGGAGCATCGTGTCGAGCCTGTTACCCGTCAGCGGGATGACCAGGCGCGAACTCTACTAGATTTAATTTGATTTGATTTGACTTCATTTCCGTCCTGAGGGCAAGGTACATAAGCCCACCAGACCTCCTCATGGAGTAAAAGGACGTGCTAGGCTAGCTCAACATGATTTCTACCCACAGCTTCCACCATCCTTAGCCATCTAGCAATTCAGCGGCTCAAGGCCTGTGATAGTTCGAGCCCGGCCCCCGTCAGCGGGGGCTAGGGGCGGCGGCATCCCTCTGCGCTGGCTATACCACATGCCCGCAACAGTACCGCAATTCGGATAAGACCAGCTGGGATTCTCCTGCATCCGCATACCAGCCAGAGACCCAGAAGAACCTTCTTATATCCCGAAGGGTTGGTCGTCTAGCCTTCCGATCCCCCAGTAACCGAGGAGTCATACATGTAGATCGCAACAGCGGGAAAAACCACGAGGGGAGAAAAACCGCTATAGATGGCTGCCATTGATCAGGTTACATCTCGCGAGTCCTGATGCCCTTGATAGCTTGGTTCTGAAGCCATCTTGGGCCTGGCACGAGCAACACAAGGTGAGGCCAACTCTCTTAATTCCTCAGAATGTGTGCCTGTTAGTGCGCAGATGGGCGCTAAAGGCTGTTGCAAGTAAAAGTGGCCTGTGCAAACCCCGCACCTTAGCAACGCACTAACAGTGGCTGCCAAGAAAAGATTTTTACAGGAGAGAGTTGCGAACTCTACTAGATTGATTGATTGATTCATTCATTTCCGTCCTGAAGGTCAAAGACCCACACCATCCCCTTCTGGGGCAAAAGGACGTGCTAGGCTAGTTACGTACATGATTTTATGGTTGCCTCAGGGTCCTCGGCGTCCTCCACCACTATGCAGCTATCTAGCAATTCTGCGGCTCTAGGGCCTATTGCGGTTCGGGCCCGGCCCCCGTCCGCGGGGGCTAGGGGCTGTATATAAGGAGTGTATATTGTGTTATCAGCAGCTAGGAGAGCTGTGTGTGTATAGGGAAAGTGCTGGGGTTATAAGCTGGGTTGAGATCTTCCTTCTGTGACTATAAAAGTGACGCTATCTGCCAGGGTGTGTAATCAAGCTAACTGCAGGTCAGGGTCTCTTAATCTTATCATCTTCTGATTTTGCGATTAGGTCTGCTTGCGGCAGCGCGAACTCTACTAGAGTTCTGAGGTTACAGCATCTGTAGGGTAAGCCGTCAACATGTCCCGTACGTTCCCTTCCATCAAGTGGCGCTTCCTCGTCGGGAGATCTGATCGGACTCCATTCTGGATACATCGTGGAAGAGGTATGTCAATTGTTAAGGCTTCGACCTACCATTCTACATGCCCGGCCTAGACTACCTCACTCCAAAGTAAAGCTTCCGCGAAGCTGGATATCCAGCACACTCTTGCCCACCATGACATCGTAAGCACCCCGATCAAGAACCCACTGCTGGCTAGCGGTATCCCAAGAGCTGAGATCGCGCCTCTGGAGTGGGAATGTGAAAATCTCACTCGCTCCTTGGAGAAGCGTCTTCTTTTCGAACCCGCGAAGAACCTTGGCTGGCCCGTCGCCAGGTAGGTGGAGGTACAGCTGAGCAACCTCGGCGGATGTAAAGTTGCCCGTGTTACTGACAGTGCAAGTAACGGAGCCAATCGGATCCCAGAGCGAGCTGATTCCACCTTCCGACACCACTTCAGGGTTTGGTGGGAGAAGACCGGCAGACTCATCAATATCGACTGTCAGGTTGGAGTACTCAAATGTCGTATAGCTCAAGCCGAATCCAAACTCGAATCGTGGTGGGATACCGTAATGTTCAAAGTGCTTGTAATCAATGAAGACACCTTCGGTGAAGTTGCTTTGAGGGTAATATGGGGTCTCGTCGCTAGGGAAGTCCGGATCCTGGAGAGATCCATAGTCAGACTCTTGTCTGGCAATCGTGTAAGGCAGTCGCCCGGATGGAGATTGCTTTCCATACAAGATCTCTACCAAGGCACGGCCAGAATCCTGGCCCGGCAGGTGGGCCATGATGACAGCCGTGATGTTGGGGTGCTCGATCCAGGGGTCAACAAGCCGAATGCCTGCCGCGTGTACAATCACCATTGTATTGCTGCATTTGGATGCCACAGATGTGACCAGATGATCCGAGTAAGGATCCGTCAAGTTCTTGCGGTCGTGGCTCTCCGATGCCATGGCGTTGATGAAGACCAGGCAAGCCTCGGAAGCTGGGTTGACGTTTGGTGAGTACGATACTGTGTCCCAGAAGAGGAATGTTCCATCATCGTACGCTTGACGCTTCAACGCATCCAAGGGCGCATCAATCACACCCGTCGAAGCACCAGAACCGCCGCCAGAAACGAGAGTTCCGTTGAGGTAGACAGACGGCCCTACTTCGCTCATATCCAGGCTCGCCCCGAAAAGAGTGAATAGGGTGTCGTTAGTGAAGAGGCTGCCATTCAAAAAGTGTTGACCACCTCCGAATCCCATCGCCCACAGCGTAAATGGATTGGGATCGGGCGTGTTCATGTTTTGTGCCGCAGCATCGTATCCAAACACAGATAGAAAGCGAGGCTTCTCCAGCGGCAGAGCATTGTTGACGTTTTTGACGAGAACGTGTCCTTCAATGGCGCTCTGCAGAATGACCGCATTTGAAGCAGGATCGCGGGCTTCCACATAGTCATGAGGCTTTGTCGGGTCGATTGGGAAGCCGACACCGGACTTGGTGTCGCCATCCAGAGTACCATATCTCAGCCAAGAAGCCACGATACGAGTCGCCATATCGTCGAGACGAGAAGCGGCCACGGAGCCATTGTTGACCATCTCGACCAGGCTGCCCTGTTTGCCGTTCCACAGCGGAGCCACTGGCATGACAACATCCAGACCGGCGTTAGCGCTCCCCACTCCACTCTTGTGTTCGTACCAATCCGTGACGACGAAGCCCTGGAACCCCAACTCTTGCTTGAGAAGACCGTTCATCAGTTTGCTGTTCTGGCAGGAATAGCTGTTGTTGACGCGGTTGTATGCGCACATGACAGACCCAACCCCTGCATGGACAGCATCGTAGAACGGCCACAGGTAGAGCTCATGCATCGTCTTGTCGTCCAAGTTAGACGAGACAGAGGCGTTGAATTTGTGGGGAAGCCACTCCGGAGCTTTGCGGCTAGTTTCTTGTTCGTTTCCAATCAAATGCTTAACACAAGCAATGACCGACTGCTGTAAACCTTGAACCGTAGGACGAGTCAAAGCGCCGGTAAGGTAAGGGTCGTTGCTGGGAGCTTCCCAGTTTCGTCCACCCTTGACAACTCTTCCCAAGCCACCGATCGAAGGCGCCAAGGCGACGTTAGCTCCCTTGCGCTTGAACTCGGCTCCGAGATGTACAGCTCTTGTGTAAGCCAGTTCTCGGTTCCAGCTGGCGCCAACGTGAACGCCTGCAGGATATGAGTTGACGCCCTCCTGAGCCCTCACCCCGGCGCTTGCATCAACATAGCACAGACCGGGGATGTTGAGACGCGGCACGCTGCCACCATTTCCACCACAGCCGTTGAGTCCCTCGTAGCCGGTCGTGAGGTTTGCTTGCTCCTCGAGGGTCATTTGGGAAACGAGAGACCGGGCTTGCTCAAATGCTTCATGCCAATCACCCGTACCACTTGCGCGAGCTACGGGAGAGAGTATGTTAGTCTCATGACACTAACACACGGCTTAACAAAGTACCATTGATGAATAGCACTTACGAGAAGGGTAAACAGGAGGGGAACGGTCATAGCTCCAGAAACGCTCGAGTTCCGCATGATAAGAGGTGCTCTTGTTCGAGCATTGGGCCGCATAGGCGGGTGCTCCCAACGCAACTGCAGCAGCTGCAAGCAGCTTCATCGTGCAGCCTGACCGTCGTGAGCGTTGATCTGATTGGAAAGAATAGAGGCCAGTGAGACCACGCAGACTGTGCGTTCACGATGATTTCCCTTCATTCATCACAGGACTTGAGCGACCCCTTTTTATAATGTCTGGCTTCGGCGTCCCCATACCCCAGTGCCCCGGATGGCGGTCAAGGATGCCTCTAGTCGGCCCAAAGGCTTGGGAAGCCAAATCCACTTTGCGGTGCCATTCTTTCGGGCCGTTCACCAGGCAACACTGTATGGATTCGAAGTATGCCCGCGGCTAATATCTAGACTTTAGCTAGGAACATGCGCTGCTAGATGGCTTCCTCCTCTCGGTGGCGATGCTGACGTGAATTCGATTTTAGACTAGGAAGGCGGCACTGTTGAGTGATGAGTTGCTCAGTTGAATGACTAAGTTCGAGTGCGCGCTGATGATGTCATTAGAACCATCATGTTAGTCAAAAAGCAGTTAGCACGGCAATGAACAGTGTTCCATGATTGGCCGTAATTGAGCCGCGGCATTGCAGGCGTGTGGTTGGGCCGACTGATATAGTGCTAGAGCGGGCCGTTCAATATCCTGCTTTCGGACTGTACATGGGGAAAGGCCTGCGGCGCGAGTAAGACGATCAATTCTGCTTACTTCAAGCCGTTGAAATCTGAACCTTTTTGCAAGACAACTATACTCCTCATCACTCCGATAAGTCAAGTTCAAAATAATTGTGACCTTCAACAAATGCCTACGCCGGCAAATTTATCGCCAATGAGGCCGAAGAAGTGCCGCTCGAGATGACCTGAGCTATCATTGGCTATGAATTAGCCTCGCCTCAGCCAGGTTCAAAAGCCTTTAATAGCCGCGGAGTTCTCTCCTCCCACCTCGACTTCCTCTTGACCTACCATTGTGCATCAACCGGGATATCACAACTTTCGGTTGCTTGGTCTACCTTCCTTGCCGAAATTTTCGAAAGTTCCAATGCCACAGGATTCGCCACAACCGTCAGCAGACCCCAGCCAGCTAGGCGGTTCGGCATCTGTCGATGTTTCACCCACGGAAACCTCGGAGACCTCCGGATCACCTCGTGCTACCATCGAAATCCCTGTGCCAGCCACATCAGACATTCCGGCTCAACGGCGAGCCCGAGTTCTCAACTCAAGGGTGAGCTTGAGCTGTGATCTATGCCACAAAAGGAAGATCAAGGTAGGTTAGCACGACACGCTTCGATGTACCATTTCCTGACCATCATGGCAGTGCGATGCCAGACAACCGTCATGCGCAAATTGTCAAAATATCGGCGCTCAATGCCAGACACTGCGAGCCCTCGGCAAGCGTGGTAGGAAAGCCGGGAGCCGGCTACCAGATACGAAAGTCTTAGCTCTCCTTCGTCCCGCCGTAACGGAACCACCGGGCTTGTCCTCTCCGGGTACGGCCCCGAATGCCTCCCCAGCGGAACCACAACACGTTGCCGCGGGTAATTTGCCCCATAATCTTGGGCTACAGCAGACTCGTGCACCCAATCTACACAGCTCTCGCCAAGATTGGCGAGAAGCCTCTTTCGGTCCGAATCCTGGAGCTTCGTTGAGGATCTCTTGCACTTTGCCATGCTTGGAAAACGTGAAGTTCCACATCTGGTTGCAAGACTTAGCCAGAGACTTGGCAGCTGCCAACGTCCGCACAGAAAGCGTCATCTCCTATATGAAGACCTGCATGGAATTGTTCAGCGACAACATCTACCCGATCTACCCCGTCATCTACAAGCCTGATGTCAGCCGTACTCTGGTAGAATTGCAAGATCCGGGAGAGGCGTGGGACACAAAATCTTTCATGCTCTTGACCTCAATTTGTGCCTATACCCTTGCCGTCCTGCCAACTTCAATATCTGGGGCTTCATGGTCGGCTTCTCAGGCATTCTACCGCGTCTTCAAAAAGGCACAGAATGCATACGGTCTAGCAGACATTGAGTACCCCAGCAGCTCCTCCGTGATCATACATCTCATGCATGCAGCCTGGCACCATGTTTCTGGGAGTTCTAAGGCATCATGGTATATTCTGGGAGAAGCCATCCGAGCAGCATTGTTGATGCGCCTGCATGATGAGAATACCTATGAAGCAATGCCTTTTATAGAAAGTCAACTTTGCCGACGTGCCTTTTGGGCATTGTATACAGGAGGTCAGGCATCTTGTTTCCTTGGCGGCCATCCGAGTATTTTTAACAAGAGCTTGTTCTGGGGTGTCGCAGTTCCTAGGTATCCAGAGGAGTTCGGCCCAGAGGATCGGGCTACTGTGACGCAGCAAAATGGGCGACAACACAACATCAGCATCTTGACCGGCTTCAACGCAAACCAGGATCTATGGCAGGCAGCAGAGGATCTCTTGCTGGCAGAGCGGGATGGGGATTCAGGTACCACAGCCACATCAGACTGCACGTCTCGTCGCTTGACTACTGCATATTTCAAGTTCTGTACAGTTCTCGACGATCTACCCACTGTTCTCCGGTTTCACAACTCCGTGGACGCCACCCTCGAGGGCTTCTTCTTTGCTGACCAAGGGAACCGTCGACCGCACGTTCCCCAGGCTCTTGCAACGCAAAGGACCAACTTGCACATATCATACCAATATCTGAAACACTTCTTTCTACGAAAATATCCTTTCCTATGCTTGAACGACCCGCTGGAGTTTCCAGCCCTGTCAAATCTAACCCCTAGGACATACTCCCGGATGTCTTTGTCCCCGTTAGAGAAAACGGCCTTTAGCCCTACGTCCCGATTGTCATCACATCGCTACGACCAAGGTCGACCGCAGACCGAGCACCCACAGAGTCAGAGGGGCCTTGGCACTGGGTTGGTTCGACAAACATTGCAGATTGCCGAAGACATGCTGTATGTTATCCACACCTCAGGAGTCGACAGCCTTCGACTGAACGGCGAGCCGTGTACCGAGAAAATTCGACGTGTAGCCGCATCTGTATTGGAGGTGCTCGCGCAAGACGTCGTCGATGCCGCTTTGTTGGAGCGTGCAGTCAAGTTTCGAGATCTCTACCCCGATCTCCTAGCTAGACTGGAAAGTAAGGCTTCTGACGAGCCAGATTCTGCAGCTGCTGGAAGTTCCGGTGTGGAAGCCTATCCTAGTGGCTGAGAATTGGTTGCACTATATATAAGGCTGTCCGCTCCATTAAGGGCAAGTTACTATTATAAAGTGTTGGAATATGACCCTGTATAACGAAACCTCTGATAGATTGATATCCGGACCTTAGTCAGAAGGGGGGGTATGATAACCCCTCTTCCGGCCGATCCGGATGACGAGGACAAGCAATCATCAACATCATCATCACTGTATTGATCCCTATTTATCAGAATGAATTGACCGTAACGGATCCAACAGTTGAATATAATACGAATATAAGAAAATCAGTGCGAATATTCATATAGCCATGTATGTGCTAACAACCAGAACTAGAAAATACTAACACAACACAGCCTCATTTTGACAGACCACATTTCAGCTGCTGAGGATAGGATGCTGAACACTTGGAGAAATTGGCCTTCAAGCAGGCCTGTCAGAGAGATTCAAGCGAGGCCGAAAGAAAGCGATCCAGGGAGAGAAAGTGGGGCTTTACTTTGTGGTCAGGATTGAAGGTGGCAGAAATGTAAATAGCATAGCGTATTCCATGGCCCTATGAGATCCGTTCTCCCGGGCGTAATAAATCTACTACTACTACTAGCCAATAAAATGCCAAGTATCCCTGTCGCTGGTATAGGGTAAGGCCTGCCCGGCTACTCTCAAGAGGCAATTTCGCCCCAGGACTGACAACCCAATATAAATAATATATTGCCAATATGGACATCCTCATATTATTCAGCCCGAAGGGCGTTCTATTCAGTCAGAAACGAGAGCATAAAACTTCTTCTGATTGGCCAATTGGTCTGGCCTGTGCTCAACTCGTGTTCGAATTGGCTGCCGGACTTCATCTGCTCGATGTAGTAGACCAGGGTGTCGGCCCTGAGCTCCGGACCCCTGCTGCCCCATTGTTCAACCGATTGCCCCTGACAACAGCTTCTCAAATTGCGTTGCTGCAGAGTTGGAAATCGATCGTACAGATCGATTCCGAGCCCTGATCGATCGATTTATATCGATCATCGCCTTCAATCGATCGATATCGATCGATCATATCGATCAGACAGAGCCTCACGTGACGAGGCAACGAAGCTACAGAATCCTAAAAAGGAAGGTGGTGGGGCGCCTTCCTCCTTAGAAAGCACTCAACAGCAGCGTCTCTCCACCAATCGCACCTGCCAGGGGTGCTTTGTGGGACATGCGATGTGTTGCGATCCACACAGAGGCAGAATCCAGGGCAGCCTACCCTGCACCTCACCGATTTATATATGGACCACCCGATCGATCGATCGAAATCGAAATCGAATCGATTAATCGAATCGATCAAATCGATTGGTCGATCGATTTCGAAGCTTGCGTTGCTGACAGTATCTAGATTCACAGGTTAGCTCTGCAGCCAACCTACCTCCCACCTAGGTGGCGGCTGCTTCCCCTTTCCCTCCAATCTATCTAACCCATCAGGTTGCTAATGCTATCTAGGTTCACATATCACCTCCCCAGCCGACCTACCTGTCTAGATTCCCCGGTTACCCTATCTCCAGAAGGCGGTTTTCTAAGCCGCTAGCACCACCTGCGGGTGTGTGTTGCCGCAGACACGTAAGCCCTTGCAAAGCCTCCCTGCCCGAGCGATATCTAGGTGGGCAAGAGCTGGATATATACAGTCAGATGGAGGACGAAATACCCCAGGCAGTCCGCAACTGCCGTGCCTGCAAGCAAGACCTGCCCGAAGTCGAATTTCGAAGCGTCAAGGACCCTACGAAGTTTACAGGAGAGTGTGCTAGCTGTAGGGCACGCCAAAAGCAACGGGCAACCGAATCTCGAGCCGCCGTTGCCGCCATGCGGAATACCGCCCTGAGGCTATCGTCACGCACAGCCACCAAGCGGTCCGATTCGCTAGCTAACCTGACGCCTCCAAGGCGGACTGCGCCAAAGCCTGCGTCTTTAAACAGCTTACCACCTCCTGCCACGCCTGCTTTATCGCGTGGCCTGGCGCCTGCACTCTCGGAACTGCCTAGATCTCTGCTGGGGCCGTTTACCCCAGGTGCTATATAGGGACCTTCCCCTGTCTCTCCTACCCTTAGCCTGCCAGCAGTAATTCTGGGCACGCCGATTCCTCAAAGCACTCTTCCTACTCCCCCTGTTGTGCTAGGCACGCCTTTACCGCAGGAATCGCTTCCTACCACTCCTTCATTGCTGCCACAGGGTCATCGCCGGGGCCGCTATGCACGTCAAGGCACACAGCCCCAAGAGCGACAGTTTAATCAGATAGTTGATCCACCTTTTATAGGGGACCTCAACTTGCCTGCCCTTAGTGAGGGAGATCAGGCCCTTGTGCGGGAGTTCTATACTGCCCTGAATAACGACAAGATGCATAGTTGCCTTCGTTGTCAGGAGCGTTGGTTCGATATGAAGCAAAATAGCTTGGGAATCTGCAGCCGCTGTATTAGTCGAGATAGGAAGCGAGCCCCTGACGAGCCCTACTTTTTTAGCGCCGCGAATAATCTTGACTTTGGGGAAGTCCCCGGCAATCTACCTGATCTAACGATGGTTGAGGAGATGCTTATTGCTAGGGTTCACGTACACGTGAAGGTCCTACAGGTACGTGGTGCTCAATATAAATATCGCGGCCATGTTGTCCACTTTCTTCGCAATGTTGGTAGGCTATTTGAAGAGCTCCCAGTCCTACCTGAAGAGCTAGATATTGTACTCCTGCGGCCGCCTAATATGGATGGCGACCCTCGCTTCCAGCAGCAGTTTGCTCGCGATTTCCGGGTACGCCGCTCATGCCTGTTGATTTGGCTGCATTACCTGCAGTGCCACCACCCGGGCTATCGCGATATCGTTGTAAGCCAGGATCGCCCGCAACGGCTTCCTCTTGACGACAGCATAGTTGATTCTGTTGCTAGCTAAGTGGCTGACATACCTGACGGCGCGGTCCCCTAAGGCAAGCTTCGAAATCGATCGATTTGATCGTCGATCGGGTGGACCATATATAAATAGGTGAGGTGCAGGGTAGGCTGCCCTGGATTCTGCCTCTGTGTGGATCGAAACACATCGTATGTCCCACAAAGCACCCCTGGCAGGCGCGATTGGTGGAGAGACGCTGATATTCCCGTTCCGGCCGGCCTCGTAGTGCCCGCAGGACACAGCAAATAATGAGGACTTGGTCCAAGCTTGCGCTCCCGATAGGAGACAGGCAGCAAGGGTAAGTCAGTTCAGTCAACTTCGTGCCACCAGATATGTAATGATCGCATCGCTAGCCAAAAGCGACATAATACCACGCGAATGTGGCCGATGTCAACAAAATTCCCAGTAAGAGGCCCATGCCATCCCGTCCGCTTGCTGAAGTTGTGGTCCCATCCCAATAAAGAGCTCTGGTTCGCATCTGGAAAGAGGTGACACGCTTGCTACGGGCTGGCTGGAGACCGGTACTGGGGCTTTTTTGAACGGCTCCAGTGGCATGTCAAACATGCCCTCCGCGACTTCTGATGATTTGGACCACTGATTTCTTCGCCTCATTGGCCACGTATTTCTGAATAAGAACGCAGCTGAAATCAGTGTGCTGCGATAGTTGCGTCTTCAGGTGGTAAACCTCGGCAGTAAGGAAGTTAAAACATGTCGAGGTGCCGATTTTGATCCTCCATGGCGTTGCGCAGACCATATTTGGTGGCAGCGATTGCACCCAACAAATTCGTAGTTCTTGGGCAATGGGCTGGGACGGAAGAAGCCGTTGAATGTAGCGGTCTATCTCGGTCTGGCCAAGGGAGATGCGACCCAAAACTCCAATAAAGTTACCGGTGGCTAAAATCTCGGATCTCGTCCCGGAGGCCGTTCCTCAGAGCTATTTGTTGGGGGTCAATTGGATGGTTGGTCTGCACTCTAGGATAGTTATAACCATTGACTTGACCTTGCCCTGATATGAATGAATACGATGTTACTCGAAACGTATTCTCTGAGTTTGTACTTCGTATAATCTAGCACCTGAGTACTACTAGGGTCACCCCTGTCCGCCACGGGCGGCCGACCGGCATGGGGAGGGAGCAGCTGTTTCAGCCAAATTGTAGTAGCGCCGTGCACATGATTAGGGGCCCTGTGATGGCGGAAGTGACCCTAACGTTGAAGTTGTTCTTCTACTTTATTCTCGCTGACCGCCCTTTTGTCAAATATTAGGGTGAAAAATTGTGTATTATCTGTCCGCCCCCTATGTCTTGAGGTTTTAGGGCAAGCTTTATATACCCTTTCTCTTCTGTATAGAATCAGCTAGAAGCTGATTGCTAAGCCTCGTGGCAATAGGTGGCAATAGGTGGCAATAGGTGGCAATAGGTGGCAATAGGTGGCAACTTTCGCCTCTGACGTATCTGACACCTTTGCAGCAGTACAGACATTTAAGAGAGGTTTAACAAGCATCATGCGAGTTAAAAAGTATATCGACTGCCTCTATGAACTTTCTCTCTTTCACATGCTAAATCTTGCAATCGATGACAAGGCTGTCAGTCCTTAGTTCCCCTAACGGGGAATCGACGGTTTAGCCTGATAAGAGAAGGTTCGTGCACGCTGCATGCGATGTAGCTGCTACGATAACGCACCGGGAAATTCTGATAGGCTTGGGGACTGTAACTCTAATTCTGGGGAAAGTATACCCCACAAGAGCCAGTTCTGACATGCATGGTTGTCATCCTGTCCTTTGAACAGTGGCGCAGGATTACTAAAGGGATGCAAGGCAATTTCTTTACCTCGTGTTGTGAAATGTAAAGCAGTTTCAATGTCTGCTCACCCTATCAAAGGAAAGATGGATGACCCATTGACATCTAGACTACGTAATTGTTAGATTGATGGCTGGATTGCATGACGCTCACACATCTTAAGCTGAGCTGTAAGCCGGACGCTATATGGACATATGTGGAAATATAAAAGGTGGCACCCGCTTGTTTGCTGTACCATCAACTCGGGAACATTTCTAACTATTCACATACCTCCGCCTACCAGTACCAAGTATTCGGGTGCACACCAAGAGAGCCACACATTCACCACAACAGCCCAAGCGGCCACCGACTTCGGGAATGCCCCCCAGGCGCGCACTACGCCAACGGTGCCAGCGAACCGGTCTGCACCGTAAGCGGTACCACCGTTACCTGTACTGGTACCGAGATTGCAGGGGTGGGCAACACCAACGCAAAAGTTGTACTTAGTGTCACCTCCACCATCAGCGGCGTCTGTCACAACCCCTGGGGTCAACAAGAAGGTTGTCGAGCCGTTCTCGGAGTCAGACACGACTACCACCTCATCAGACCTCACCTCGACGAAGAACGGCCGGCTCGTCGTCCCGGCGCAGACCACGAGCAATGTGGAGTTCCTGGCAACCTTCACCTGCCCGAACCCGAACTGGATGGCGGAAGTGACCAGCAACGTGTTGAGCTTCGAGGAGTACACGCTCACCTTTGCGGGCTTCACCGAACCAGCCATCATCATCACCGGCTGATCAGTAGCCAAGGTTCGCCGAGCCGCGAAGGAAAAGTAACCCTCTCTCTTCCAGTCCTGCCCATTTAAAGTGCAGACTGCTGACAAAGTACTAGTTATGGGGTGGGCTTATGGTGACAATCTCGTGTGTCACATCGTATCACATCGTATCACTAAGGCTCCTTTGACACACGGGCTGTGTGACCCATAGGATCAAACTTGGATAAAACAGGCCAACTTCAGTCATTCATTTAGAGAGAAATCAAGAGCTTCAACGCAATCAAAATCCCCCGTTGAATGTGACATCGTGCTTGCAATCATTGATTGCTTGGATATGAATTTGGCTAATCAATGATTGGATCACAAGAGACAATATGACAGTTGCATTTATGACTATTGCGGGCTGCTTATCGTATCAACATTTATATGCCTTTCGGTACGAAAGGTCTTAAGCTCTGACCAAACCGGGCGATACTAACACCAAACAGCCTCAAGTTGACAGACCATGCTTCGGCTGCTGAGAATAGGATGCTGAACACTTGGAGAACTTGGCCTTCAAGCAGGCCTGTCACAGAGTCAAACGAGGCGAGACCGATCAGCGGACGAGGAAGAATGTGGGGCTTCTGGGAGACGCGAACGATAAACTTAGAACTGTAAATAGCCTAGCGCACCAGGAAGAGAGTCGTGCTTCTTAGTGGAATAATATTATTTTCCCTGGTCCTCTAAATCGACTTCTCTCCACCACATACAATGGTACATACAAAACCGGTTGCCGCCGCCCCCCCATCGTCTTCTGCTACAACACCACCCTGTCTTTTCTCCCTCTTCCCCCCTCCCCCGCCCTTCTCTCTTTCAGCCTCCTCCACCTGTGCTTCTAGCCAATTACATACAACAGGAGATAGTAGTATCATAAGAACACAACGATCGATCTAGAAAATGACCAGTCCCGAGTCCGCGTCTAGAACGTACAGCAAGTAAGAAAAAAAAAATATGAGACAGATTAGGTCGAGACTGAGGTATCGACGCCGAGTCATGCGGTGGTTGTCAAGAGACTACGAAAAATAAATATCTCTCCTCCGGGGATCTAGGTCCCAGGGAGGGTGTGAGGGAGTGCCGTGCTTGTATGTGCGCGTAGAGAGTTGAAAAGAGAGAGCGAGTGATTTGCTTTTTTGTCGAAACATCATCTTGAACTGCGCAGGCGATGCTGGCATCTACAGCTCTAGCAAGTTTGTGGTCGGAAAGAACGATGCTTCTGAGAACATTAGGGGGGTTATCGGTGCTCGTCAGAAGTGAGTGCAGACGGACTTGACTTGGGCATCGTAACTATTCGTCGAGGCTGCGGCTGCTTCACACTCGCGACCGGTCACTGAGATTCAGCCAGCTCATATCTGACGATGTCGAGGCCATTGCAAGCTGAGGCTGGCTGCTCACACCTGTAGGGGGGCTCCGCCGGCCCGCGACGCTTGGGGAGAGCGGCGTTCCGAAGTAGGAGCTGGGGTTATAGGAGCTACTAGGCGCCCGGTCAGCACCCCAGGGCTTCGAGCTGAAGGTAGGGTCCCAGGCTTCATTGACGCTCTCCGGGATGCCACTAGAGTAGCCCGACGACGACGTCCTCGAGGGGGGGCGTTCGATCTTGCCGGCTACTCCATCCTCAAAGGGGATCTTATTGCGCTCAGCCACAAGGCTGCCTGAATTGACCCGATTTATCTCGGGGCGGAAGTCAAAGATCAGCGATGGAATAGTTGACGAGTCCTGCGTGGCCCTCGTGTTACGATGGTGCGTGGCCACAGAGTAGCGGGAGCTCTGCTCGGAGCCAGCGGTTGTCCTCTTGGAACCACCGAAGCCGAGGATCTGCAATGCGCTGCCGCCGGACCAGTATCGGTTCCAGCCAGAGCTTCTCCGCATGCCGTCCTGGGCTTCTATGGGCCCCGCACGGGGTCGGTGTTCTGCGACGGTTAGGTCGAAAGCAACGCCCCTGGTGTCGTATTCCTGCAGAGTAAGGTACGGCATCTCCTGCAGAATCGGCTTGCTGATGGTGGCCTTCAGCTGCTTATGCAAAGAGCTGCCGGAGTTTCCAGTCGTATCGTTGGTAGGCTTCCGGGTTAGACTGGTCTTCTGCTTCCAGGTGCGATCTATCAAAATAGCCATGGATGAGTAGGATTCCTGAGACAGCGTGGCGTTATGGCCGCGGAGCTGACCGGGCGAGAGCGGCTGGCGTGGGCCGTTGCCAAAGGCTACCGGCTCCTTCTCATCGGAGGGAAAGTCCTTGGCGCTGCTAGCCTCCTTACCGTTTCCGCTAGCCTTGCGTCGCCGCGACCAGAGCAACAGCAGCAGACCAAGCAAGGCCAAGAATCCGAGGATTGATCCAAGTATGATACCCAGGATGACGTTGGAGCTGAGACCGGAATCATCGTCACTGCTGCCAGCGGCCGCACCTGTAGCACCTGTCGTGGCCGAGGCGCTGGCCTCGGATATTGTCAGAGAAGCGGTTGAGCTGCCTGTCGACAAGATAGTCGAGGTCGCAGAGGTCGACGACATCTCCGAGTTCTCTGAGGTCGACGACCTCGTCTCGGTAGAACTTGACTTGGTCGACTTGGTCGAGCTAGCTGTCTCGGTAGTTGAGAAAGCCGAAGAGGTCAATGTGCTGTCGGACAGAACCATTTGCTTCTTGACCTCGAACACCTCGGTGGCATCGAGCCACGAGTTCTCGGTAGCATCGAAGATGGCAAGAGGCTTTTCGGAATTACCACCAGAGAAGACAACCTTGCCGTCTGCGCCTTGGGCAACGGCAAAATTCTGCCGCGTAGCGGTTGGTGCAAGCGTCGAGTTGTACTCTGGCCAGTCGTCCAGGGACAGATCGCGCTTCTCATTGGTGACGGCGGCCGAGTTGGAAACGGGCGCGCCGGAGGCGTCCTGGAGAACAAATCGGCGGACCAGGTTGGGGGATTGTGAGAGATCGAAGGTGTAGAGGCTTTTGGAGCCATCATCCCCTGGCATCACAATCTCCTGAATGGAACTCGAGTCCTTCGACAGGGGTTCCGCCAAGGTGGCTCCAGATTCCCTCCAGCCTGTAGTCGGATTGAACAAGGCAACGGCGATATTTCCAGTGTCGCCGCCGACCAAGCAAGCATCGGCATCGGACCAGTTGAGAAGGATAGGCCTGACACCGGGGCTAGAGCTAGGGCCATGGGAGTTAACGCTGTAGGGCTCGGACGCCTGGATGGTGAAGGTTTCGCCCGAGGGGGCCGGGACTCCGTCTCGGCTGCCGGCATAGATAAGGATGGCATCGTCGGCCTTGATGTACGTCGAGCCATGCCACCGGCGATCTTTAGTAATTAACTCGGAGGGGGTGATGGTAGTCCACTTGCCGGTCCAGTAGGTATACTTTTGCAGCCCAGTGTAGCCATCCGAGCCGCCGGTTCCACCGACGACGAAGAGGCCAGCCTGAGCGGCATCATTGGGGGTCGCCCCAACACAGACGGCCCCCGACACCTTCTCTCCCATCTCCAGCTGCTTCCATTTTGCGCCTTCCTCCAAAGACAGAGACAAGAAGGCCTCGGGCGTGAAAGAGTAAAGGATGCTCTCGTAGATGACGGAGCATGAACCGTCCAGCGACGTCGGCGGCTTGGGCAAACTCATCGCAGCAGAAGTTCCCAAAGCAACCAAAAACGACCTCGAAAACTATGTCAGCGGACTTACGACGGCACGACGATGATGGTTAGCGGTCGGGTGGAGTTGCGTCGCGGATGATGTTGCGTCGTACGACCAGGGGCCAGGAGCGCTGATGTCGTCGGGGATCGAGAATCCAAAGGGGGTAGCATGGCGTGTTGAATGAAGGAGAAGCGAGATCGAAGTGGACGCGTTCTGGGCAGATGCAAATAAGGAGCGGATAACACAGTGGCAAGCAAACAATGCAGCAGGGCGAGTGTGGTGAGAGCTGGACGGCTGACCGACAGGCAGCTGGCAGGCAGCTGGGGTCGAAGGAAGGATGTTCGCAGGAGGCGTTGAACGACTTCTGTATAGCTGTATTGATGTAGGCTTTCTTTCACGTGAACACGCGTCCTCCTCCTTTCGTATCTTTCGGATCATCGGGGAGGGAAGCCATGTAAGTTGGTACCACCTCAACCACAGATCAACCTGAATCGAGCGTACGACAGGACCTGATCCAGGTTACTCTTGGCAAAGGAGGACCTGCGAGGAGCCGGGTACTGAATCATTCCCCTGAACGTCTGCCGTTGGTGACCCGCTGACCCCCCAGGAGGCGGCGGTCTCACCATCTGAAGGAGTGAGGCTGCGGGGGATCGGCATCAAGGACGCAAGGGATGACGCTCGGGTCCTCGGCACATCCGAGTTCCGGACAAGAGCTGGCCCAAGCGCTCAGGAGCCAGGGTTCGAGCGGAGCCATTTCCGTATTCCGTTTCCGGATGCAATGTACTGGGGCATGGATTTCTGCAAAGGCGTTGCTTTAGCCGCCAGAATACTGTATCCCATAAATGCTTATGTTGATCAGACCAGGACGTGGTCATCTCATCTACCCCCAAGGCCGCTGCGCATCTCGAATCTTGAGCCGTAACAATGATGCCATCACATCTCACGGCTCGCATGCCGCAGCCAAGGTCCAGGCATTTTATCTCTATCCCAGCGCGAAGGCGCTCATCACATCCCCATCTGGATAACTTAACTGACGTCGCTGGCGTGTCTTCTCTTGCGCATCCCACGGGAGAGGGACCCACTTCCACTCGCCAGGTCCCCTGTGGTTCATCAACCTCTGATCGTCCGGCCATCTGGGATGATCGTCCCCTGGCCTGAGCTGGTGGTACCGATGGGCAGGGTGAGCTGTGGGGTTTCTAGGGACCTGATTGACGACCGTGACCGCCTTATTTGATCTAGTGTCTCGGTTGCCGTCTCGATCCATACTCGGTTTTGCGGCCTCACGCCACCGTTTAAACTAATGCACCCTAACCTCTAATGACACAGACGGATAACCCACTCATCTCCAGCTCACACACTCCAATACTCACACACCCTTGCTATTGACTAATAATAATTAATCCCCTTTTATCTCTACGGCTCCGGCTTTCCATCCCCGCTGCCCGAGTTTATAGGCTAAAAAGTCTACTATATCAAACGACGGGTCGACATGAGCGTCCCCCGCCGAGACTCCCTGCTAAACCTTCGATGGCTATATCGCAAGGTATTTTTTCCAGAAGGACCCCTCGCTGGGGCCTTAGTAGTCTGAGTTTGCTACTTAGTGTCTAGGTCGCGTCCTGTTTTATCCTAATAATCCCGCAAACCAACTCTAGAGCCCCGCTAAGCTAATGGGTGAACTCCCTCAGGGACCCAACCATCAGTTATCAATGACCGCTTCATTCATTGCTTCAAGTGGATCGAGGTCGCCCCCTTATAATCATCGAAAACCCCTCAGGCACCGGCCCTGCAGGTGCCCGGGGCGTTCAGTAGGCTTGGCTCCGGGGTGCCACGCCCTTGACGAAACCGACTGAACACACCGGGCGTTCGTTGTCAGCGGACTCGTCATCTCAGCAACACTCACAAAGTTTTCGGCCGCCTTCAAGGTCTAGACCTTCAGCGGTGACGCCTTGGCGGGTCACCATAGGCTCCATTGTCGGCCTTGTTCCCGGCCGGGGGTGGACCCCGAGAATGTGCAACTGAGCAGACCAATGTCTTATTTCTCTGAAACAGTGATACTTTCAAGCACAGAAACCCGATACAGAACACATGTTATCAGCCTAATCCATCCGTCCTCCCCCGCGGATCACTCAACAAAGATACTTGCTTAGATCCGCCACGCCCGTGAACCTGTCTGCCTCATCCTCGCTTAGGTCTGTGTCATCTTCGTCGCCAATAGCATGCTCTGTTTGACTCACATGTCCTCAGTCCCGCACCCCATGCTCCCGCCATTCGTAAGAAGCTGGTCGAGGGAGTCCTTGATACACTCTCCCTGTTCGTCGAGGCTCTTTTTCATGGTCTCCATTCTCTGTTCGATGCTAATGTATTTCTCGAGCAACTTGATTTGGTTGTCATAGATCCATTTGAGCATGGTCTCAATCTTGATGAGGCGAGTGATTGTATCCTGTCTTTGCCTTGTCAATATATGGTCACGGACAAGCAATTCTAAACTCACTCGTCGCCTGCCTGGCCCCGCAGCGCCTGTCCTTGCCCTTGGTTGGACTCCAAGATCGTGGGTAGGGAGCTGCTGATCGCTCCAGCATTTGTCGTATTGTCGAAGTTAAGGAGCCCGAGCCATGAGTCCTCGGGTACGTTGTTGAATTGCCTAGCCATGATGTGGTAGGATGCTGGGAAAGAACGCCTTGATTTGCGGAAGAAGGAAAGTGTGATTTGCTGAGCGGGTTCAAGGAAGTTTTTTTTTTATACCTGGGTGCAACGTAAGCGTGGGTGCATCTTCCCGAAACTTGAATTTGTATTAATAGATCACGGCAAGCTGCAGCATCTTCAGTTTAACCATTTAAATCACACTCGACCCAGGGAAAATGGGCAACCACTTTCCTCCTCACACTGCCCAAGGTGTATTCCAGCCGCTGCTTGTTTGTTTTTCGCTGCTTTCTCCGCCGCATTTAAAGAATCCCCGACGACATGGGAGCCTTCGCTAGCTATAGATGCCGGTTCAGTTCTATCTGCAAAGGTAGAGAATCCTTGGACTGGACGTTGTCAGGCTACACTCCTCTGTGCAAACTCGGCATTCCTTCCCATCACATGAATGTTTGAACCCATTAATTTCCTTGCCTTAGCGTGTGTTGGGTGGTAAATCCAGGTCCCCTGTGGCTCATCGACCTCTGATCGTCCGCCCATCTGGGATGGGTCGTCCCCTGGCCTGAGCCGGTGTTACAGATGGGTAGGGTGAATTGTGGGGTTTTCTAGGAACCTGATTGACAACCGTGAAAGACGGCCTTTGTTGGATCTTCGTCTCGTCTAGTGTGTCAGTTGCTGTCTCGATCTCTCCTCCATTTTGCTACCTCTCGCCACCGTTTAAACTAATGCACCCTAACGTCTAATAATACAGACGGATAACGCACTCATCACTAACTCACACACTCACACACTCACACACACCCTCGCTGTCCACTAATAATCAATTTTCCCTTTTGTCTCTACGGATCCGGCTTTCCCTCGCCGTTGCCCAAGTTTATAGGCTAAAAAGTCTACCATGCCGAGCGAAGGGTCCAGAGCAAGCGCATGCAAGCGCACACACCACAAACATGCCCAGCACCATGCCCGTTGGGCGGAGCGTCTCGAGAGCTGAGGGGAGTGGTCCCGGCATTTGGTGTTGTATCGTGTCAAACTCGTTGGCCTCGTCCATGGCGATGTCATGTACGCCAGAAAGGGGCTCTCCGAGGGCATTTTGGCTTTGTACTGTGGCGGCAGCATGTATGCCGATCTGCGAGTCTGCGACTCTGTGATGCATGTGTCTACCACCGAGGGTCTCCGTGACAGCTACCTCTTTGGTGGTGTCAACAACGCCGCCCTCGCCGAGGCTGAGGGTGTTACTGCCCCCGCTATCCGACCTGCGCCAGCGGCAGTTGCCGCACTTGATGCTGCCACCGCCGAGGATCTTGAATAATTCGGAAAAGGTATTCTTACGTGCCCTCTCGACCTAGGCCGCCTCGGTCACCTTCTCATCCGAGCCTCACCCTGAGGTCCTGGCTTATCAATCTCCGAAGACGCCCAAATAGTCAGATTCCCAAAGAGGAGTTTGCATGGTGAACATGCAGTCGTCAAAAGGTTCTTCGGACAGGGAGTCGAGCTTGGCAAGGACATCATGAACGGCCAGCTTGGCAAGGTGGTAGGCACGATTGGGCGAGTTCTGGGTTTCGTAGTAGAAGTCAGAGAAGTTCAGAGCCATGCCTAGGCGCAAAGGGTGGGTGACGGCGAGCTCGATCTGAGCAGTATCAGTGGCGATCTGAAGGTAATACGTAAGAATCTCTAACGGAGCTGATCAACCCACATTAATGGATAGGGGGCCTACCTTGTAGGCCTCCTGGGCAGAACTGATGGCAATATTGCGCTGTTCACCCCACGCGGATTCGGCAAGAAAACGACTATAGTCACCCTTCCTATAACATGATAGGTTAGCTCAGGTGGGCGGATGGACTGGGGTAAGAATACCAGTAAATAGATATACATCTTATAATAGAGGACCTTAGACTGGCCCGTAGTAGCAGTGGGGATTAATTAGTTTCTCGTCTAACACCTTCGAAATATCATGGCAGACCTCCTTAAGCTCATTGGCGATCTTGTGGCGATATTCGCGGATGGTAGCAACATGATTCTCACCACTCTGAGACTCCATTTTCTCGATCGAGGAGATGATTCGCAAGCTGACACGGCGAGTGCCGACCACGTTCCTGAAGGCAGTACTGAGAAGGTTCTGTTCGTCCGAACTGAGCTCATCACCGAACTTCGCGATTTCATTCACGTGCGTGACCATGTCATCGTAGCGCTCAGCCCGCTCGCAGAGGCGAGCGAGGAAGGCCTGGCTGTAACCATGAAATCAGTCCTCAGGCTCTGGAGCGGTGGCCAGACATGTCCATCCATATTCAAGGCGAGATCCGGCTGGTAGACAAACTTCTCACGCTAATGGAATAAATAATGGTAGCATGATGCGAATATACCGCGGAGGTCACATAAAGTGTGGTTGTCATGTAGATGTAGAAAGATGGATGACGAGCTAAGACTACAGTTGAGGACGGGAGTATAAGGTCTCCTTCCTTACGTGATGTTACATATAATGCCAGTCTTAAGCACCAGGCCCAAGACTGGTTTTTCACGTATCATAGCATAAGTTATTTAATTAAGGAACGAACCAAACAAGCTTGGAGGGATGTAACATGGTAAGAATCTGGGCACGGGCGAAGAGGGGAGCTCTGAGAAAGAACTTGCTTGGGACCGCATTCTGATTTTGTGTCGCAAATCTGGATAGGGAATCAATGGAGAAAGTAGCGATAGGGTAGAGAGGCAATGGCATAGCGACGTATATTGTTGTAAACTCGGAAGCGACCTACAACGAAATGAAATGATCCCTGGGGAGTTGTTATAAACCGGAAAAGGGCTCTAGCGCTGGACTGAGGGCGGACACTACCGGGTTGTTGTCGTAGGCGAGAAAGGAAGGAGACGATCCCAACAGATTGGGCACCTGACATCGTGTGTCTCATCATTTTCCAAAGTTACCAGGCAAGGAGTCAGTAATGATCCGTGTCATTCGAGGTGGGCGAGACAAAAGAGCAGCTGCATCGTGAAAAGTCAAAGCGATGGAGTGCCATCACAAATGGCACTTTCTGCGGGGTACAGGCTGGCGATCAATTCCACCTCCACCTCAACCATTTCAATATTGTTGAAGTGGAAGGCCCCTGTCCTGAGGGTCTCTGTCAGTTCCAAAGCGTGATTGGTTGACCAGAACAAAGTGTGACAGGGTCATTGCGGTGAAGTCGACACCTCAAGCGTCATGATCGTTTCGATTACGCAGCATATGTACCGGCTGGCGGTGCGGCTAGTTGATAAATGGGAAATTGAGGAGGAGGAAAGAGGGCTAAATAGCGGCTCATACGGTCTACACACGGCAATCTGCGCTTAGCGGTGAGGCTAAGCTCGGCGTACGAAGGTATCGCGAGCGGCAGGAAGGCGTTGGAGTACAGATTTTTCATCGAGGAGCAGCAGGCAAGCAGCTGGCGTGAAAAGGAGGGATCGTTCGCAGGTAGCGAGTCTCAGCGGGCGGCATGCAGTAAAAACCAGAGCGGCCCGATGCGACTGGGCTGTACTCTCGTTCAGCCGGTGTTTTATCCGAGGGCTATCAACCACTAGCCAAAAGCAAAGTAAAAAGGGGTAGCTCAGCCCTCCACCTACCTCCCTGAGCATCCTTTACAATCTCGACAACAGGAGTCGGAAATGAGGGGTCGTCAGTGGAGTTGTGATCATCGTGCCGATGATTTCGGCGCACTACAATGTAGACATCAGCATTGTAGCGGCCACTCGATTACTTCTTCGCATAAGGCGTTGGGTCGCCCTCGCGAAATTATCATTCATGCTATCACGTTTCTTAGGCGAAGAGGTAAGCTCAATCATCGTTGCTCCGGGGTATGTAGCAAGTATTGAGCAGGCTAGACTCTGAGTCGGCGGCCTCGCTCGGTGGGAGATGTTGAGACTTCTGTCGTGCTGGCAAGGGTCGAATCTATAAGGCGGAGCTGTGTGCGCTTGCTGCCAAGGAGGCCGAGGAGGTCGTTGAGGCCCAGATGCGCGCCGTTGAACCAAGAGACGAAACCACCAAGTGGCGAGAATGACCAATCAGCGAAACTCGCAGCCTGTCCGTGCACGTTTCATAAAACAGGGGAAGGCGCACGTCCGCCGGGGGACGTTGGAAGTTGGAAGCTGGGCGTGATGGGCAAGTTGGCGGCTCCCTTGCGCTGAGTAGCCTTTCGGTACGAAGCTTGCGACAAGAGCCTGTATGGCTGTTTTACTAGTGGGTTGCTGCACGTGTTGAGAAGAGGGCGCGGTTTTAAGTGGTCGGCTCTGGGTGGGTGGATGAAGAGACTTGGCCAATAGGGCGCGTGTGTGTGTTACCTTTATTTTGCGTAGCCAATAAGATGTACGCAGCAGGCTTTGAGGAGCAGTCACCATTCTGAGTGGCACGATTTGAAGAGCTTAATGCGGAAGTAAGAGACCTAGCCAATAGGGTGAGGGTGAATAATTGAGACAGGGATCAGGGGACTGAGACTCCAGAGATCAATCAGTTGCAATACCAGAGAGGGAAAATTGTCAATTTGAGTATAAGAAGCTGCCATGCCAAGATGTCCTGGTGTTGAGATCATTGGCATGCAAATGCACAAAACAAAGAAGAAACACATCTGATATTTATGATCGATCAAATGATATAGTATATACAATGCACAGATTGATACGACTTGGTAAAGATACTGTATTTCGTTGCGCAGAGAGGATGTGGCATCGCCGATCTCCATCCAACATTTTTAGCCAAGAGCTACTATCCCTGCCGACGTGGATACTCGCACAATTGAATTGATCAATTAAGATAGATGGTGAACAGATTTGCTTTTTCCATGAGTACAAAGGATTGGCCAAAACGTCAGCACATGTCGCCGATCGCGGTAAAGCACCTTGAGGTAAGAACCTTGATCCCTGCCAAGTGGATACTTGCACAGCGGAATTGATCAATCAACGTAGCTGTTGAACAGAATCGCTTCTTCCACGATTACAAAGAATTGACTAAGATATTAATACATGAAAAAAAGAAAAAAAAAACAAGTATGAGAGCTGGGCAGTATATGATAGGTAGATGAAATAACGTGGTGTGTATTATATCAATCACATAAGTGCCCATCGATGTTACCATTACAACGAAAGAGGGTGAAGGGATATTTTGATCTATTGGTATATCAATACTGCAGCGGCCATATGAATAAGAGGGTGGAGGAGTATGATGCCGTATTGGTCTACCGGTGTAATGGCATTCCGACTAGATAATGGGATGAATAATCAAGCCTGATGTTATTAATGGTATAAGAATAAGAGGGTGGGGGAGTATGATGCTCTACTGGTATACCGGTGTGATGATGCTCCGAGTGGATGATGGAATGAATAATCAAGCCCGAAGTTAATCATCACAAAAGTAAGAGGGTGGTGGAATATGATGCTCTACTGGTATACCGGCGTGATGATGCTCCGAGTAGATGACGGGATGAATAATCAAGTCCGATATTGGGATGAAATTGGAAGAGTAAAGAAGAACATGGTGGGATAGAGCTATCATTTATTGGTAGGTGGGTCAAGACGATGACGATAGACGATATTATCATATAGTTTGATAGGTATAATGGAGATAAAGATGACGTGGGAGTATCGGGATAGAATCGGATCAAGAGCAGAGTAGGACCGGTTAGTGTGGGAGAATCGAAATCTGCCCCAGAATGTACCGATCACAAAACAGCATTGTGAATGGCATCAACCTTTATCGTTCATATTTATAATACTATTTGGCTTAATACACATGATTACACACCCTAAGAATATTCGTACATACAATATCTTGTAATGGATTCGTCATTTGGCAGCACACTCAGCAGTCTCGGGCTGAAGATGTACAATGATATCTTTGGTGCGGCAAACTCGAATACAAACGCAACACCAAGAGAATCACATTCTACTGTCCAACCAAGCATATCCGATCGTGTTCCGGATGTCCAGCCTGTGGGCCTGGGATTAAGGAGGTCACTCTCTACTGTGCAACCGAGTACACCTGGTGATATTCCAGAAACCGTACCTATAGACCCGGCACTAGAGGGATCACAATCAACTGGCCAATCAAGCGAACCCGGTAATCGCCAACAATACCAATCAAGTGTAAATCAAATCGACAATGCGAATGCGCAAACACAGGCGGCAGGAAACTGGATGAGTCGGCCACCACCAGGGAGCACGACGCCGATACAAGCGCCTCCAAGAAAAAGAGGCAGACCGCGAGGTTCTCGTGTACCAAGGCGGAGAGTTGGAGAAGGAAATCGGGTGCAGGAACATCAGCCAAGTGCATACCAAGCCGACACCATCAATACTCAAGTACAGAGCCCTGAAAGTTGGATGAGTCGACCGCCGCCAAGGAGTACGACACCAATACAAGCGCCTCCAAGATCAAGAGGCAAACCGCGAACTTCTCGTGCATCAAGACGGAAAGATGCCCGGGAAAGAAACTGGAGGCAAAGGAGACAAATCCAACAGCAAAGACCACTGGTTGCCATTGGGACCCAACATCACCCGCACAATGCACTGGGCATGCAGCAATGTATGAGCATTCTAAGCTTTTCAGATGTGGATCAACATGGCCAACAAGAACTTGGCGCCAAGCGTAAAGCTAATCAACACGGACAAGAACAAAACAAAAGGCAAAATCGAACACGGGTTGAGAATAGCAACCTTGAAGAGCAAGCCCAGGCATTCGAGAGAGCAATTAAGTATCTGGAAGATGAATTTACAGAGAAGGAAAGAATATCCTACACAAAGGATTGGCGTAAGCCGGTCCCCCGTGAGAGGAATATATCCACAGTCATGGACTTTTATCAAGCATTTCACAACATGGACACCCTACCCATACACACATGCATGATATGCTATCGGAAAATCAGCACCATGGAGATAAAAGAGCTTAGCTGGGAAGAGTGGACAAATAGCGCAGCGATGAATAGCTGCCGCACGTTTTCATGTCCAGATTGTTTCCCTGTTGGCAAGGCTATACGGAGCTGCGAAAACTGTGCAATGAAGATCCGCGAATGCAATATGGCGCGGGGTGGGAACTTGCATCAAGCACTTGGTTGCGAGCACATGTACCCGGATGCTCTCAGAGACCTGACATTGGTTGAGGAGAAGCTGATCGCACTCAACACCCATTTCGGCTTCGTTGCAAGAATCAAAGTGACAAAAAGCACCAAACAGAGTACGGCATATGCACGGCATGTAAAGGGTCACATAACTGTGTTTCCAAACAGTGTTCAAGACTTGGTTACCACAGTACTACCACATCCGCTTCTACAATCTTTGGAGGACATCCATATATCTTGGCATGGGCCGCAGAGACCAGCCCCCAGCGATCTATCCAAGTTGCTCTCAGTCCGGCGAGGAGCTGTGGAACGGGCGTTGCTTTGGCTAAAAGAATTTAACCCCCACTATCGGCACATCCAAATCGACAAAGCCGAGTTGGATAGTTGGGGAGAGCCGGCGCATGGGGTTCCGAGCCAGATCTATGACAGGATAGAGAGAGATGAACCATCGGCATGGGAAGAAACGCGAACAGCGCACATTGTGCCCCCAGCAGAACGTGGAATGGATGACGCTGGGCCCCAGTCACTCGAACAGATTGTGGACGGGCTGGGCAGAGCGTATGATGAGAATGATGTAAGTTACGACGAGGATCAGCAGCTCTATGACGAGCGCAGTAGGGAGGAGCTCGAGTATGAGGGCATGGGAAGCTTTCTTGATGAGATCCTTGCATCTGGTATGTTTCCACTGGATACAGCACCGCGAGCAACCGATGCCGATAAACTGCAATTTGCTATTGATACCATCAGAGGTGGACAGACAAATGCGCAAACACAGCCGCCCAACCAGCCGACTGGGAGCGCGCAGGATTCGCACCTTCAGCCATACATTCACATTTCAAGAGGCAATGAGTTTGCAGATAGCAATGATCTCTGGCATCTTGCAAAAGCATTTCCAACACTATTCCCGTTCGGTTTCGGTGGGCCACGGTGTAAGGAAGAGATGGAATCGGACCTGTGGAAGAACAGTCTCCAGCTCACAGGGCGTATCCGTGATAGAGACAGTATTGGAGAGGGTGGAGAGGATGCGATTTCGCCAACACGTAATCTCCGACTTCACGCATGGATGAAGAAAGTGCTGCAACGACATGGTGGTCGCTTTGCCAATCATCCGGCGTTTTCATTCCTAGTATTCAACATAGAGGTTCGGTCTAGGAATAGAGGAGTAAGTATGGTGAGCGTGCGACGGACCGATTTTCCTGAGGTTGAGAGGATCATTCAGTCGTTAACACCAGAGAGGCTGTGGGAAGTGCAAAAGGAGTTAGAGGCTGGCGGGATCACCCGAGATGAAGGTATCAAAAAGCTCCTGCGATACATCTCATACTTTGGCCACAAACAGGCCATGTCGCAGGAGTCGCGGCTAGCCATGCGCAGAAAGATTAAAGCGCTCATCATCAGATACGGTATACCGGCGATTTGGTTTACGCTGAATCCCAATGACATTACGAACCCGGTAAAACTACGTCTGGCGGCATACCGAAAGGAGGACAAGGCTGCCGCGGAAGCAACCCTGCTTCGGGCCCTTCAGGATAGGTATGAGAGAGTGAAGCTGGCGATAACTGACCCCATAAGCTCTGCCATCTTCTTCCATCGCGAAGTAGAGATGTTCTTTGAGCATTACGTCAAGGTTGGGGAGGAATCTGTTTTTGGTCAGATTGGACAGTATTTCGGCGCTGTCGAGACCAACGAACGCGGTGCTCTTCATGTCCATGGTTTGCTATGGCTCGAAGGGAACTTGGAGCTCGGGGAGTTCATCGGTGCTCATGGAAACGGGGAGGATGATGAGGGTGCGGCAATGGAACGGGAAGGAATCCTGAAATATGTCGATTCTGTCTTTACCGAGGTATGTGCATCCATATATCCACGTAACCAAAAGCCAACGTAGGTCGGAAGCTAAACTATCATCTAGGATCTGGACGAATCCGCTGCCTTTAGCGAGGAGAGCGAGACTAGGGTGGTTTACGACAACATATCCTACGTGATGACCGATGCTGGGCGCTTCTCTGAACAGTTTGACGATGAAGCCCACTTTTGCGCGGGCAGGGTCCAGATGCATGTCCACACTGCAACTTGTGTCAAATACTCTCACAACAAGGAGGGAGAAAAGAAGCCCACGTGTCGATTCCATGCGCCTTGGAAGCTCTTTACAAAAAGCGAATTTGGCGCGGATGGTATACTTCGGCTCCAACGCTCACATCCCATGATCAACCGATGGAACAAGCCAATGGCGGTTGGGTTGCGGCACAATCACGACATCTCCTTCATCGGAACCCAAAGCAAGACAATGGCGCTGATATACTACTTGACAAACTACGCCACAAAGATCCAAGATCCGATCTGGAAGAGAGTGGCCATAGCAGCAGAGCTCTTTCCGAGTATCAGCACAACCAGCGCCGTCGGGCTAGGTGCAACAACTGCAAACTACGAAGCCAAGGCAAATGTAAACCGCCAGTACCTGATGAGAATCGCAAACAGAATATTCACCGAGCGGCCATTATCGCAGGTGGAGGTGATTGCGCACTTCTTGGATTACCCAAGTGAGTTCTCGAGTACCAAACAATGGTCATATGTGAATATGACAATGATATACTGGGCAATACTCCGACGCTGGCAGTATCTCCAGCAATGCAGTAGCACTTTAGGCGACGACGATGATCGACCTATCGAGAACATAGGTGGCAATGGCAACGGCAACGACGCGGAAGCCAGCGCGGAGAGGGTCTTGGTGGGAAGCGATGGCAAGAAGCTACCATACATTGAAGCCTACCACCACCGTGGAGAGGTGCTGCAGACATTATGCTTCTATGACTACATGTCGATTGTTACATTACAAAAGAGCATAGATTCATCTTCCAAGGAGTTGGTGAAGATAGAATTTGAAAGGAACTGGAAGCCGGGAAGGGACTGGGTGCAGGTTCTAAGACCCCCGGGGAAGTATGCAGTGCCATGCATCAACGGCTTTCTCGATATGGACTTTGATATTGACACAAACGCAGACCGATACCGCAGGTAAGCACAAGCCATAGAACAGATGGGATGGATAAACGAGGAGCATATACTAATATTAGCACCAGAGCTGCAGTACAGCACCTCGCACTCTTCGTGCCATGGGAGAAGTTCACTACAGCAGCGTCTGGTGACATCAACGAAATCTGGGAACACTGGAGACGGCAACTCCCCAAAAGACTCCAGACTATCGCAGGCAACATCCAGCTCTTGAAGCGATCAGCGGAAGATGCGCGGCGAGATGCAAAGCAGTGGGCGGCTGCGGGGGACGAGACCGTTTTGGATGACATCGACGCTATGGGGTATGATCTCCAAGATCCTACAGGCCCAGTAAAAGCATATCGCCCAGACCAGGTTGGCCAGCTTGGCCGATTGATTGAGACAGTACGAGGTGCTACAGCCCCTAACCAGGTGACCGCTGGTTCGGAGCATCTTTTGCAGATGCTAGATCAGCTCCGCGAAGCCCAAGCAGATATCCCCGAGTTTGCGGATGACGTCGAGACTGTCGCTTCCGTAGAGAACCCAGAGCAGTACCAGCCAACCATGGTAGCCAGGAGCGAGCTCCCAACGCAACGTCAGCTTAGAGGAATCAAGAGCAAGCAGGATCAAGCTGACAAGGAAATTGTGAAAAGAATCCGAGGCTCTGATGGAGTTCAGATTACGCAGAACACAGCTGCCGGCGCAGAAGCATCACTGGACCATACCTTCGCGGGTGCGGGAGAAGATATTATAGAAATGTCAGAAACAGACACCCGGAACACTCAGAGACCCAGTGCCAGGGTCGCCTTTGGACCGTCGACAACATTCCTCCATGCCGGTCGGGAGATTGCAAGGAGGTTTACCTTGAACGAGCGGCAGGAAATCGCCTTCCTTTTCGTGTGTCGCCATCTCGATACCATTAGGAATGAAGATAACAGCGATAATTTTGATAGCAGCAATGCCGAGAGCAATGATAACGCACAACTGTGTGAGTTCCTAGGTGGAGAGGGCGGCACCGGGAAGTCCAGGGTCATCGAGGCGTTGGCGGAATTGTTCGCTAGCAAAGACATATCGCACAGGCTGCTTATGACGGCGACATCGGGGGCCGCAGCAGCGCGGATTAACGGCGTGACTATTCACTCCGCCTGTGGGATGCAACCCAACGCATCCGGCAGCAATGCCGACGATGGCAGCACGGTAACCTACGTGGACGGTGATGGTCGAAGAAGATGGAGAGGAAAGTGGCTGCTCATCATTGACGAGGTGAGCATGCTGGGCCTCCAGACGCTCTCCGATATCAACAAGCGACTTTGCGCCTCCCGGGGATCGAATCAAGATTTTGGCGGCATCCCAGTGGTGCTACTATCAGGAGATTTCCACCAGTTCCGCCCAGTGCAAAACAAGTCGCTATTGACGCCATGGTCCGCCCTCAGGATTGCGGACGAAATGAGGGCGCACGCACTCTGGGCTCGATTTACCACCGTCGTTATGCTCATCGAACAGGTCCGCGCAGCAGGGGACCCGGAGCTGCAGCGGCTGCTGACTCGGATCCGGCAGGGGCAGCAAGACGAGTCCGACATGGAGCTTCTTAATAGCCGGTGCTTTCAGGATGGCCGAGCCATACCATGGGGCAAGGGCATCACAGCAGTTACACCCCTCAACAGCACCAGATGGTGCCTGAACATGGATGCGGTCTTGGCCTTCCAGAGGCACCACCAGAAGCCAGTCCGGATATTTCTACCCCAGCACCGTTGGGGTAAACCCAATACATTACCGGTAACGGAGGAAGAAGCTACGCTCATGGCCAGCGTCGGGGATGACAGCAAGATCTGTGTGCCGGCCACGTTCATGTTCGTGCCTGGTATGCCGGTTGTGGTGACCAAGAATATAAACCCAGGCCTCAAGCTCGTAAACGGGGCCAAGTACAAAGCACTGGAAGTTATACCAGACGCCAAGAGATTCCCAGGGTATCAACTCGCCCCGGACATTATCCTCCACTTTGGACCACCAGCCGGCATTATCCTGTTATCCGAGTCAACCAAGAAGTTCAAGTTTGATGACATGCCACCCGGCACGGTCCTGCTTACTCCAACAAGTGCCCAAATACCCATCGAGAAGAAGAAGAGGGCCAAGAAGAGGCCTTGGCAGAGGCACGAAGTGAGCCGCCGAGGACTTCCCTGCACTGCAGCGTTCGCATGCACCGATTACAAAATCCAAGGCGAAACCCTCCTCGAGATTGCGCTGGAGCTGCGAGGAACCGGAACAAAGCTGAATACCACAACTGGACAACTCGAGCCGGGAAAGTGCGATCCGTACAGCCTGTATGTGCAGCTATCGCGGTGCAAATCGCTTGATGGTATTATGTTGCTGTCAAAGGCACGGGTGCAGGACATAGTCGGGAATAAAATACCACAGGAAATGTTTGATGGCGAGGCTAGGCTGGAACAGTTGTGCGAGAGGACAGTAAATGAGGCACGATTGTCATTGTTGTCATATCCATCTGCACAATACTAGCAGTAGCGTAATTTAGATAATAGGTTTCTTACATATAAATAGAAGTAGAAGGATAAAAAACAAATATATATAATCAGATAACTTACATATTAAAATTTATAGATCCAAATCAACTTAACTTAATACATTAGGTTACACCTAACTCAAGCAGAAGAGAAAACCTCATAAAATATAACGACAAGAGCAATAATGCTATCACAAACCGAGTTCCCACGTGCATTTCACGTGTCTCTTAACAAGAAACCCTCAAAAGGAGACTCCTTTACACTTAATCTCAGAGATCGAATGAGAATTCACATGCGCGCATTGCCAAATGAGGAAGAGAAGATTGGCACCTCCTGGGGGGCATTCGGATGGGGTTAATCCGGACCAACAGGAGATGCAGTTACGCTTACTCTCGGAGAGCGAATGAGAATTCACATGTGCGCATTGCCAAATGAGGAAGAGAAGATTGGACCAACAGGAGGTGCAGTTGCGCTTCCGAATCGGGTAATTTTGCCAGGGGGGGGGGCCAAATTCCGGGGGGGGGAAAATCCGAGAGCTTAAGAAGACCTTTCGTACCGAAAGGCACAGCCACACCTGGGAGACAAACGCCATCAAGCAAGTCCGCCTTCTTTTCGCCAAAACATGGGACAGCCGTAGAATTCTACTATGTTCCGCCAGGTGCCACAGCATGACAAGCTGGATAGCAACAACGAGTTCATACGGAAGTGTATTGGGCATATGACGAGACGGCAAAATCACGGCTCCGGCCTGCCGCAAGATGAACTGAATCCTTCATGAGTTGATCCAGTGGCTTATGATACCCCTGTCGTCACAGCCTAAGAATGCTCCCCGCGTAAGCATGGGAAGGGAAGTTCCGTCGGTATTCCAAGCACAATTGCCATTCTTGCCTCTCATTCATCTATATGTCAGAGAGCCATCACAAGTGTTCCACTTTTTTCATCATCCAAGTTGATAACTTAAATGACAAGCAAAACCAATGCCGAGCACGGGCCAAGTGAACCTCTTGCCAACCGCTAGCCATGCCCCCCGGGTCCTCGCCAACAACCGGAAGTGATCGTCGTCGAGAGAGACTCGCAGATCTGCAGGGATACAGGGGGGAAGGGCATCCTGAGGTATCCTGGCATGATTTGGCAGCGCCACCGGCGCATGGAATGGAATTCATTCGCCCGGGGGTACAAGTCCCGTAGAAACCCTTCCCACGCTGTTATAGTCCGGACGGGCAGGGCTCGCAGTCGAAAGAAAACTCGACCGGTCTCCTTGTCACCAGCCTGATTTCTCATCCCCTCCGACCGCTTTGCTTCCTATAACTTATTTAAATCTTTCAGTTCATACATGTATAAAGTGTGGCCTTCCAAGTCCAAACGAACTCGCTTGCCCACCCCACAGTCTTCCTGGCTATGTACGAGAAGAAGCTACCACCCTTGCCTCCTCAGTCCGCTCGGGACCGGACGTCTCCCCGGACAGTAGTCGCCCCATCCCAACCGCTGTCTCAGAGGAACCCACTCGGCCATGCGAATCGGCAGGCCCAGCCAGGAGGTGACATCCTCGCGTCCCTCGAACAAGATATTCTCAAGCTGCGCAGGGAGAATGATGCACTGCGGCGCTCCATGGTCGAGAAAGAAACAAAAATCGAGATGCTCCAGAATCTGTATTCTCAACTTCGTCAACGGATGGACGAGCAGACACGTCAGACGGCCCAGCTCTTCCAGACTATACACTCCGCCATCAAGACTTACCGGGATAATAAAAAAACCAGGCCGGGCACCTTTCAAAAAGATCCTCTGAGGAAATCGTGTCCAGAGCCTTCAGTGACCGTGATGAGGGCTGGCTCTAAGCACCCCGGGGGCCGAGAGGACGAGAGCTGCGCGTCGCTCAGCTCTCGTCTCTAGCTTGCGCTTTTGGTGTCAGGAGTACGACCATGTCCCTGTACGTCTTCCCAGTCTAACCTATGGACAGGATCATGTATAGTCCGAGAAAACTACCGAAGACCGTGTTCTGAGCAATCACACTGGCAAACGGAATCGTGTAGAAGGAGACGGAGCAGCAGCAAGGAGTAATTACTCTATATTACAGGAGCGTCTATTAATTTCTAATTACATCACATTCTTCATTTCATACTGCAGCTGTCCTTTACACAATTCCTCGTGACCTTGATTATGGAGTGAGGTAGGTCTGAGTATGCCTCTTTCAATGGAGAGGTTCTTCAAGAGCATACGGGTCAGAGCATCGTTCGTTTTAGTAACTACTACATTATTAAGTCCGGGCTAAATATCAGCCTCATAGACGGCGAGAATGTGCTCTTTGTCCGTGAAACAGGCACAGCTTCCGTACCAGAGGAGTTCGCACTCTAGTCTTGAAGCGATGCCGAGGGACGAAGCATCAAGTACATCCAGGCTAGCGCATCATTCATTAATAATGATTGACTTATTGACGAATGATTGATAATGATCACTATCAATCATTCCATTGACGCCCTGCCTGACATAATGATCATTGCATTAGAAGGATGAAAGTGAAATGAACAAGTGGGTGCATCCCTGTCAAGTATAGGTACATTCGATTCAGTGTCACAGTTAAACGATGTTAAAATTGGTAGAATTTAGAAATATTTCGTTCCCTGAACATCAATCCTGGCTATTGTGAATATACTTTTCCTAAATATAGGAGTTTAAAGTCAGGGTCCCCACTTCAGGCTTCATAGGGGACCCTTACTGTCCGTCCTTACATTATTAGTTTACTAAAATACAGATGTGGGGACCATTCACTCCAACAGCTTGATAGCCGGGAATGGAACAACAGGGGAAAGTCGATTATATCTTAAAGGGGGCTAAGACGGCCATCGCACAGAATAACCTAAAAGCAGGCGAGGAAGCCAAGAAAGCGGCAACAGGTGCGTAGTGCTAAGCGGATGACCTATCATTCTAATCCCTTGAGGACATGTTGGTCACCTGTAATGAGAAAGAGGTCGAGACAATTCATATCCGATGTGCAAGCTCTGTAATGGAAAGGTGATTGCATGGTCGCCTAGTTATTTTTCACTTTGTTGTTTGTCATGCAAAGCTTTATTCGACATATCGTGATTTATATAGCGCCAGTGAGAAAATTTCAACGGTTCTAACGGTACTGCTTTCGTTAAATGCCAGTAAAAGCTGCGTTGCCGAGAGAGTTCACGATGATTTGGTTCTAGGGTAGCTGCCGGCCGAGTTAAGCTCGCACACCTAACTTGGCGGGGAGCACATAATTGCTCCACGTCAAATCCATTCCATCCACTCCATGAATGCTTCGAGTGGAATGGATGGATTAATAATCCATTACCTAACCAGCCTCGTGGAATGGACCGTGCATTCAGTGGATTGATTTGCAACCCTGGACCTTTTGGGTTCGTACGCAGAGGAGTTGGTTGACGGTGACCGTTCGTTGTCTGGAATAGAGTGCAACGTAATTTCAAAATCCTCTGGAGGGTTGTCCTAGAACCATGGCCCATGCACGTCTGCGGTCACTCCGGCCGTTGTGCGATTCCCGACCCGGGTTGACGTTTGCCACTTGCTAGACTCGGTGACGCCCGGGGTCATAGCGTGATAGGCGGACGATAAAGCGTACCGGGCGATTGCGGCCGGCGGTACTGATCAGTTCTAACGAGCGGGCTCGCGAGGATGTCCAGCACTTCTACCTGCGACGACGGCGTCGTATTCAGCATGTGAGATTGATGGCCCTAGTGATCAAGACGGTTGGTTTTATTTGATTATGGACGAGTAGGACTGGGAATTTGCGGTGGCGGTTTGACCAGCCGGGATCTGCGGCCCACTTGACAATCTCGTGCTGCAGTCGTCCCTGCATCTCCGTTGATACCTTCGTCCGTCCATCCACCAGGCCTACGCTCACGCCCTTGCTCGGGTTCCAGCCCTGCTCCCGCGGCATTCCGTTTGGCGTCTGCCCTAGAAGGTCGACGACGGCTACTCCACGAAGGGATCAGTCTCTGCAACTGTATCTTTCCCTGCAATTACTGCCCCCGGCGCGTTCCAACATGGCTCATCCTACTGGCTAATCTCCTGTAAATGTCGACGCAACTTTCAGATGCGCCCTGGTGTACTTACATAGTGCGATCACCACCACAATCACACAGCCATGTCTCCTTCCAACTCAGACCCCGAACGATATCACATCCTCCTCCCCCCTTTCACCTCAACTACGCATAGACATGAACTCGCTATCGGCCCAGTTGCCGACCTCTTACCCTGGCTGGGTTCCAACGACCCTCTCACACATTCAGCCCTCGACGGTCCCGGTGTCGGCCATCAGCGCGTCCTCAGCAGCCTCCAACTCACAACAAGGATCGCCCACAATGTCGCCCGATACCGTCGTTCTGACTACGAGTTCATCAGTCCAGCCGTCGCCTGAACCCATGCACAGCAGAGATGAGGACCCGTGCCCCTCCAACTTTCCGCTGTCAGAGACTATCCTATCTCGCAAGACGAGAAACGACTCACTAGGTAAAAGCTTGGCAAGCAGCAACCCCAGCGCAATACCCGAGGCCTCGCCTAAGAACAGCAACCTGATCCGCCGCTTCTCTAATCGCGCCCATCGGTTTGCCAGCAGGAGACAACAATCTTCGGCAGCCCCTGCCAGCCGGAACGGTAGTATCGGTCCCAGCATCTTGCGCCGTCGGAGTGACAGCAACGCCACTGCCCCACCACGACCGCCAGAGTATAACGCCCTGGCTAACACGGACGAGGAGGCTGACCCAGTTCCGGATAGCAACATCTCTCTCTTTGGCCTCGACGGAGCCACTCACTCATCAAGCAACAATAGCGCTGCCGGCTCAATTAATGGAAGTGCTAGTGCCAAGGCCGGACCTGTGTTGCCGGCCGAGCTTCGAAATGGTTGTGGAGTTCTCAAGGTGTCCAGGAGAAGTCGCACGAGACGGGTTAAGCTTGTGTATGAGACCGAATCGAACAAGCTCTCGTGGGACCCTGCCCGCCCATACAAGTCCTTGCACGTCGATGAGATCAAAGAGATCCGAACTGGTTCTGATATTCAACAATACTGCCTTGACTTTGGAATGTCCGAATCGTGTGCGGATACCAGGTTCACCATCATCTATACCGTCCCAGACAACTCGAGGACCAAGCTTCTGCACATTGTCACCGATAATGAGGAGGGCTTGAACCGCTGGACTGAGTTCCTCGAGGCTACATTGACTTATCGGCAGGAATCGATGACTTCTCTCATGGCCTTCAACGATGGAGCCATGGCCCAGTATTGGCAAACTGAGATGACAAGGGTGTTCGGTCACCAGCCCCGTGATCCTGAGCAGGAGGAACTGGACATGGCCGGAGTCAAGCGTGTTTGCCAGAACCTTCATATTTATTGCTCCCAGTGGGCCCTAGAAACCAACTTCTGCCTATCCGATGTTCGACGACGTGAGAAGCTCAACTTTACCGAGTTCAAGGGTTTCGTCCGCCTAATGAAGCAGAGGCACGATGTTCAGCGAATCATTCGTAGCCTTGCCGCTAAACCTGAGACTGGTATGACCTTGGCAGAGTTCCTAGCTTTCCTCTGCGATGTCCAAGGTGAGGAGGTTGATTCTAACCTTTCTATGTGGGAGAAGCAATTTGCCTACCTCAGCCGTCGGTACCGACCTGATGAAGTCGAGACCTCTGATGCGGCTCATGACATGCAGATAATGTCCGAAGCCGCCTTTGTCAGGTACCTGACATCTGAGTCCAACTCACCGATTGTACCGGAGCCTCAAAACTACACTCTTGACCGCCCTATGAACGAATACATCATCTCTAGCTCCCACAACACCTACCTCCTTGGTCGACAGGTCGCCGGTCAGTCCAGCGTTGAGGGCTACATCTCAGTTCTTGTTCGAGGCTGTCGCTGTGTCGAGGTTGACTGCTGGGATGGCAACTCTGGACAGCCCGAGGTTAACCACGGCCGCACCCTTACGACATCGATTAGTTTCCGTGAGGTCATGACCACGATCAACAAGTATGCCTTTGTTAAGTCGAGATTCCCTCTCTGGATCTCCCTCGAGGTTCACTGCAGCCCTAATCAGCAAGCCATCATGGTCAACATTATGAAGGAGGCCTTCGGCTCTCGACTGGTCACCGAGACGTTAGAAGACTCCTATGACAAGCTGCCTTCACCCTCTGAGCTCATGGAACGCATTCTCATCAAGGTCAAGAAGCCGCAGATCAAGCAGGAGCCTCCTGCCAGCGATTTTCGAGGCCGCCGACGAGGCAACAGCCTCAACTCAGCACTTACTCGTCCCGTGACTGATGGCGCCATGTTGATGCCCTCGCAGTCGCTTCCTCAGAGGCCCATGCTCAGCCCTAGCCCTTCTTCTCGTCGACCGGTCAACAAGACTTGTGTCAACACAATTACTGAGGGCCGGGTGCAAGATATGATGAGCAGCAGCACCAACGACAATGAGAGCGGCGGAGAGCGAAACTCACGAAAGACGTCTACCAAGACTGTTAAAGAGCTTGGTGATCTTGGCGTCTACTGTGCCGGTGTCAATTTTGCTGGCTTTGACGCTGCCGAGGCGAAGCAGTACAACCACATCTTCTCCTTCATGGAGTCGAGGTTTGCCAAGCACTTCCGGGCCAAGGAACAGAAGATGGCAGTCGATCTCCACAACCTGCGTTACATGATGCGAGTTTACCCTGATCGCACCCGAATCACCTCCAACAACTTTGATCCCCTCCTGTACTGGCGCCGCGGAATTCAGATGGCTGCGCTCAACTGGCAGACCTTCGACTTGGGTATGCAGATCAACCGCGCCATGTTTGACGGTGACCGGGACTTCTCGGGCTACGTGCTCAAGCCTGCGGAGCTCCGGGACATCCAAGTTCTCCCGTATAACCCCGAACTTGCTGGGGGCAAGAAGGAGCGCAGTGTTGTTTCATTCACCATCGACGTCATCTCCGCGCAACAGCTTATGCCACCGGCCAACCTCCCCGCCAACAAGTCGATGGACCCGTACGTCGAGGTCGAGGTCTTCCACGCCAGTGATAAACAGGAGGAGAAGAATGAGTCAGCCTTGCCTCGAGATTTTGATTCGCCCCAAAAGTTCCAGACGAATATCGTACGAGAAAACGGCTTCAACCCCATGTTTGATGGCCAGTTCAAGTTCAAGGCCACGATGAAACAACCCGATCTGGTCTTTGTCCGATGGTCTGTCAAACTCTCCAACGATGGCGAGAACTACGATGACGGACCGGCAGTGGCCACCTACACTGCCAAGCTCGGCAACCTCAAGCAAGGCTACCGCACCTTACCTCTTCTCAACCATGCTGGTGACCAGTACCTTTTCTCAAAGCTCTTCTGCAAGATCAAGGTTGATTCGATTGACAAGATGATGATCGACGCACCCAGCCGCGCCCTAGATAGTAGCAGGATCAAGGGCCTGGGCGGAATAGTCTTCAGCCGAATCAGCACCAGCCCCAGAAGCACGATAGAAAGGTCCAGCATAGAGAAGACCAGCTTTGATAGCTATCCATGATCTATTTTTACAGCTTCATCTGTACACTATATTCCTTCCCTGGACATATTTTTTCCGAACCGGCCGTCTTTTGACTTGTCTTTTCTATCTTGTCGAGGTCGTGCCCGGGGAGCAGACGCGCGGAAGCGACTGGGCAGGGTCAGCCAAGGTGCGGCACGGGCGCGCGGCCGAGCCTTACATTGCTATTTCCCGCGGTCAAGACTTTGCAGATCCCTTTGATACGTGGTTTTTGGCAAAAGCATTCCCTAGCTTGTTCCCACAGGGCAAGGGCGGTCCCCGGCAGGCCGAAGAATGCGCCATGGACGCGAGAGGGGAGGCTCCTCGCACTGTCGAGGCAGAATTCGCTGTGCAAAGGTTGGTGTCGTCCCGGAACATGACCCTGGAAGCTTGGGCGAAATTGGTACTCCACCGCCACGGTGGTCGCTTTGCAGCGCATCCCGTCTTCCCCTTTCTCGTTTTCAACTGGGGGTGCGGTCCAGGAACCGCCGCGTGAGCATGGCAAGCGTGCGGAAGAGTGATTTCTCAGATGTGGAGCGCACCGTCCAAGACTTGACCGCAGCGAGGCTTGAAAAGGCGAGGGTCGAACTGGAAGCTTTCGGGAAGACTACAGATCCAGCCGTCAATCGGCTGCTGAGGAGCCTGTGGCTGTACGGCTACCGTCAGCCGATGTCGAGGGAGAGCCGCTTGGCCATGCGGCGGAAGATCAAGTCCTTCATCCCGCCATCTGGTTCACGCTCAACCCGAACTATATCACGAACCCGATAAAGCTACAGCTGGCGGCATACCGCATCTGCGAGATGGGTGAAGCTGAGGGTTTTCCAAGAAGCCTTGATCAGGCATACAAGAGGCCCCACTTGCGATATCGTACCCCCTCAGTTCGGCCGTCTTCTTTCACCGGGAGGTCTCCATCTTCTTCGAACACTACGTGAGGCCCGAACATCCCATGTCCCGGGATGTACAATCCTCGCCGAATCAGTGGGAGATGGTTACGCCCAACTTCCCACAACAGACCAGATCCCGCGAGTTCCAATTTGTGTATCGCAAGAAATTGCAGTTATTGGACGACCAAAAGTCCTTTCAAGGCTTGGTGGCTGTCAGGAATGTGGCATTCCACAAGTCAGTTACATGTCGCTTCACGTTCGACAACTGGAGGACGACCTCGGACGTCGCGGCGGCATACAGCGATGGAAACGCCTCAGACGAAGCTCAGTCCGGCTACGACTTTTTCGTATTCACGATTCAGCTCTCTGACATGCTCAATCTTGAATCCAAAATTGCGCAATTGTGCGTCTGCTACATGGTCAACGGCCAGGAGTATTCGGATAACAACTCTGGCCGCAACTTTCAGGTCTGCTTCGTCAAGAAGACTTTGCAGCAAGATGACAATATCCTGGCTCAAGGTGTTCCATTGCACTCACGTAATGGGCTCTCCAAGAATATCACGCCGACAAAGCCCACGTCCAGTCCCTTTCGAGGGCTAGACTTCGCAAAATGTTATAACATCAGCGCGTCGCTTGATGCAACGGTCCGAGCTGCCAAACGGAAGCTCCCAGAAACAACAGCGCGGGGTCCATCAACGCTACAGTTAGCAGTTTCAAGCTGACAACTCGTTCATTTCCCAAAAAGTCGACAAAGTCTGGCATCAGTGCAAGCTGCTCCGAGTCAATCGTTTCCATCTCAATGTACAGTGGCTCCAACAGATACTGCTCCCCGCGTGTGTTAACATCACACACACCCTTTGGCGACTTCGACATGTACGACAATGTAAACGCAATACCCTTTCGTCAGTATGGGCTATGTTGAAGGGCAGCTCGAAGGTTACACTTTGCCAGTTACCACCGGCCGTATTCAATAGCCCTGTGTGCTACCAGCAGCCCTGTGTGTCCGTGCTACCAGCAGCCCACAGGGCTACTGCAAATACAGACACTACGTACTGCTCCTAACCCTTGCCGGCAGGAGCACTGGCTTAGCAAGCAACAGAGAGTGGGTCAGCACAGTGAGCAGAAAGTGAGCAGAAAGTGAGATGCTTTCCCGAGGAAGTTGCTAGCGAGTGGCAATGCTGAAAACCAATACGAAATCACATTAATTTTATTTGGAGTGGTAGGCAGCTTTGGACACCCTTGGTACGCTTTCGGCTTTCTGTCGGTTGATCTAACTAGCCGAGGGGGCCAGTTTCGGCTCCCTGTCCGTTGAGCACTTTGGGTCCCTGTCTGCGTGCCATACCAGGACACCGCCCCCTCACCTCCCGGCGCACCCAGGTCCAATCATTTTTTATAATAATCGTGGCTTAGTTGATTCGATGATTAGTCGCCAGGCTTCAGCGGCAACACGCACATAGAGGGTCAATTTTCTATTGCCTGAAACGAAGAGAAGGCCACCTGTGGAATGATCCGCGAGACTCAGGAGCTGTGTGGCTGGAGTGACAGACCTCCTTTCCCGCAACGCTGCGGGACTGGCCATCGCAGTTAAGGAGTACGACTCGAGACATGCGCTGCAGAGCTTGTCAGCAAGGGTGGCTGGTTCATCATGACCCGACAGAGCTGGCCCAATCGTACGGCAACGGCCTTGGGAGTCTCAGACAGCAAAAAGAAAAAGAAAAAAAAAGCCACGAGATCTCAGAGTGTATCGATGCACAAGGTTAGATATATGTAGAACAAATAACAGAGGAAGAGGAAGTGTCGAGGACAACCGAGTGAGGCAATGGCCTGGCTCAGTGAGCCAGTTCGCAAGAGTCTCAGGCCCAGCCAGCCCCGACCCATTGAACAGGTTTTGGTGGCTGACTGAGTGGGGCAGTCAGGATGAGAGGATGAGCGGGAGCCATTTCCGAACTCAAGAGTTCGCATTTCTTCCTGGATCCGCCTGGGAGGGCCCGATGCAACGTTTGCTAAAGAGACTTGGGGTATAGTAACAACGTTTATTTGGTGTTTTTTTCACCTTATTCAATAACTATCCTAAGATAGATAAAAGCAACACAGTAGATATCACACAGTAATTAACACAATAAGATGCTATACCCAGCACCAGAAAACACAATAAAGATCAACGGTTGAGCACAGTTTTTTTGGTCTGCACCGATGTCAAACCTTGAGCCTGTCTTTGCAACCTGTCTGGTTCCCTCTCTCTGACCCTGATAGCCATTCTTGAAAAGCTTGTCCTCAACCACAGCATATATAAAACCCTAGCCGTCTCCCGTCATTGGGGGGAAAGGAAACATGTGCTGGGATGGTTTGGGTTACGGAAAAGTTAGAATGGGAGCAAAAGGTAGATGGGGTCGGGTACGATGCAAAGCTTGATAAAAATGAAGCTTAAATCAACCAGGCTCGAGATGTGAAGTCAATGCGCGACACAACACAATAAATAAAACACAGTAATTCTTCCTCAACGAGGGACATTATGTCTCCTCGTCGAGGGAAACAAACGTTTATAAATACTATGTACAGCGCCCTTCCAGCCCTCCGTCAAGGCATTAACCCTATGCGTTAGAACATGACTGCGCTTCCTTCATTACCCCAGAAACGTGACAGAACCAGAGAATTTTGCTAGGGCCACTCAGCGTCTCATGCGTAGATGTGACCAGCCGAGCGATCGCTATAACGCGGATGTCTACATTGTCGGCGAAATCATCGACATTATTATCAAATATTAGGGTGAAAAATTATGTATTCTGTGTCCGCCCCCTCTGTCTTGAGGTTTTAGGGCAAGCTTTATATACCCTTTCTCTTCTGTATAGAATCAGCTAGAAGCTGATTGCTAAGCCTCGTGGCAATAGGTGGCAATAGGTGGCAACTTTCGCCTCTGACGTATCTGACAATTATGACTATAACTCCACTAATGACCCTTTGTTTCCCACTCCTCTCATTGAGATTGTGAGGAAACTCATTCCAGGCACTTGCTGTTCGCTGACTCTCTCAGGAGCAAGCCTATCCGTTGGCTATTAGGACAACGCCAGCCAGCTTCCAGCAGTCCCGGGCTAACACACCCCTGCCACTCATTCCCAATCCAACAACTGGTCAATCGGGTTCAGAGGAGGATGAAGATGACCAAGCAAGATTAGACAATAGAGAATAAGTTGACAGCAGTGACTGGCTTCATTGAGCGAGCGATCTTGCGATACGTTCAGTCTGAGAAGACCGCAATAAGCTCTTCCACCATTATTTCAGCCAATAGAGACACACCTTAACAAACTCGCCTGCAAGGATTGTAGCTGTCTGGTGAAAATGTCTCTTTTGTCCTTTTGCAGCGTCCGTTTTCTCTGGACAAATCAATCCCTCGGCCCCAAATCATCACCAACATCAACCAGAAAGTCAAGGATGCAAACCACTCAATTCAATCAACTGAATGCCTCAGTTGCGTTGAATTGACCTGATCAACGGTTGTCTCCAGTGGAGTTGATCAATTCCGGGTCAAATTGAGTTGAATGTCCACCAGTTGAAGTAAGTTTACCTCTAGGCGCACCTATTCCCACTCTCGCTCTTCCGCCGCTGTTTCTTCGGATTTCCTTGTTATCCATGATGTATCCTCCGCCTCCTCGTCGCCACTCATGTTCTCAACAGGAAGAAGCAATACATCCAGATCGTCGATCACCCCAGCCCGTAACCATGACCGCAATACTTGACACATCCCTATAATATCAGCATCAAGCCGACTTCGTAGAGGAGTCACCATCCGCCCTGCCGCTGCGAATAACCTCTCACACTCTGCTGACATCGGCTGAATCGTAAGGAAGTCCAGCGCCATTCGTGAAAGACGAGGATACCGTCGTCTGCGCTCATGCCAATACGACATTGGGTCTCTAACGTCGTTGTCCCCGTCCTCCCACGACGACTGCCATAATTCGAGCTCGTCGATGTCCTCATCGATGAGGTCAGGCGAAGAAGCTTCCCCTTTCACCACACCGCATCCGGAGACCGTTCGAGTGCGCTCACAATACGCTTGGAATGGGTTGTAGTACTTCCGCTGCCGCTTCGCGACTGGTTCGTTAGCCACGGGACTTCGTACCATTTGCAGGTGACGATATTCCGTCTCCCACACTTCCCGAACCATTTGCTTCGCCTTCGTAACCCATTTCGTGTTATCCTTCCACTCGTTCTCGAAATATCCCCATCGGAAAGCCGGGTGCAACGCTAAAGCTGTATAATAGATCGGTGTCTCGTCCAGCCCGCTGTAGTACTTATTGAGCTTTTCCCAGCCCAAATTGATGTTGATCCTGAAGTGCTCCGGGTCGGGTATCTCGGACGCAAGCTGCTTATAGTCCTCGAGGACCTCCAAAAGGAACTCGAATCCCTGGATAACCTCCCATACATTCCCATAAGAGCCAACCCACCCTCCCTTCCGCTTGCGCTGCTGACCGTCGCCTTCTAGAGTCTTGACAGCATCCTCGTAGAACCCCAAAAGCTTGGCCAGGTGTTCGAGGACGTCCCAGTCATTAGCCGTAAGCTGGTTTTCCTCCAGGCAAATACGGGGCTCCTTGGCTGACTTCCTGAGATTGCCTGTCCTCTTCGACCTATTATCCTGCTCCCATTGTTGACGATGCTTCAAAATGAGCTGTTCGAGAAATGGGCGAAGAGCGATGGCGCGCCTGATCATATATAGTTGGGAAAGCCACCGGGTATCGTTATCTATAATCAAATCAAGTGGCTTCCTCGCTCTGATCCTGGCTTCCGAAGACATGTCGAATTCGGAACGCTGTATACTCCGCAGCAGATAAGTAAGCTGGTCCGACCTTCTTACGTCAACCACGAGGTTGTGCAGCTTTCCGACAGGTCCTTTGCGCCGCCAAAGTGTGTGCTCTGCCTCGGACAAGGCCGCTGCGCCTGACAACTGCTCCTCGAAAGCCTCAACGTTATGGCCAAATAGCAGTGCTTTGGCAGAGAGATTTAGAGTATGGCCAAAGCAGCGGCCACGCCTCGTCGATCCGACAAACCCAAGCTCGCCACCAATTACCTCCATCGCTCTGTCGTTGCTTTCTGCATTGTCCAGCGTGAAGTACCCAATCCTATCCTGGATCCCATAGGCGTCAAGGACATCAAGTATTTCGGCCGCAATGTTGTGCCCAAAATGGTGCGTTCGTAGTTCAGGGACGCCAAGCACCAGCTTGCGCGGCTGGCTGTTCTCGTCCCGAAAGAAACAAGTAATCCCATACAGGCTGTGCCTGTTTCCTGACTTCCACCCGTCAAACGAGACGTGAATCAGGCCGCGCGACTGCTTCAACACCGCTATAACCTTATCCTTGTGTGTTTCGTAGGTTGAGAGAACCTTGTGGCGGATGGTTGTCCTGGTGATGTTCGCATCGGTGATCTTGACAAGTTGGTTGAGGTATTCGAATATTCTGCGTAGTCTTCCCTGCTCACAGACGCTAAATGAGTGGTTCTCCTCGATGATCCATTCGAGCAGAAGACGCTGGAAGTGCTTGCGGTCGAAGCCCTTAACAAGACTATTCGCAATGTCTCGTTCTCGTGGAACCCTAACATCGAGCTTTATCACATCAGCAATGGACCTCTGATCCTTGGTCTTTAACTTCTCTGCTTTCTTCTGGGCCGCTGATTTCGTTGCTTCAGCAGGAGCGCATATTCCGTGGCCCTTGAATAGATGAGCATTCGCGTTCTGAATGCCCTTCTCTGCAAAGCTTCTAGGCCTTGGACTCTTGTTTTGGATGCAGCGTTTGCAGACCCATCGGCGGCTGCCATTGGAATTCTGAACATCGTACCCAAAATTCCATACCCAAGATGACGTATCACGAGCGCGTTGTGACCACGCATAGTCGGGGAAATAGCGCCAGAGATATTGATGTTCTGGATCTTGAGGTGTTTCTGATCGCGCGCTGGGAGTAGGCGTTGCTAAGAGAGCTGCTACAGGCGTCTTGCTGGAGAGCGTCTCGATTTCATCGTCCGTCGAAGGCATGGCAGGTTCCATTTCGTCTGATACACACATGTTCGGCCTTGGTGTCGCAACGCGGAGCTGCGCAGCCCCCTGAGACGCGATCGCGAGTCGCGTTTGTTTTCTGAGCATTACCTTAACTATCTTGGGCTTAGTGTGAATCGAGAGGGTGAAGTACAGGGACTACTAGCGGCTTTAATCGTTGAAACGGGCCCCAGGCCATGACGCCAAAGTACTGACAGCAAAAACGCCTACCCTAAATCAACGTTTTCAATCCATTCAATCAACTGAACATCAAAATGGATTGACGTATTAGATAATCAAGTCTGATATTGATTGAGTTGAATTGACGTCGATGGTCAATCTAGTCAACGCGGTTGAATAGCGTTGAGTGGTTTGCATCCTTGCAGAAAGCTCCAGTTGATACATCTTTTCTCACCATCACCCTCAAAACGGTCGTCGATCTGGTCCCGGCCACAGCTGCTCATGTACTTTACTTTATCTCGAGGTACAAGCGCCTTCAAAACGGGGCAGGATCAGAGCGCAACCACGGACATGCCAGAAGCTCCACACTCGATATACCTCATGTACACTCCCGACAACCTGGCAGCCGCATTCAAGCGAAGATGGTGACCTCTGCCTCCTGTGCCCCTCAAGTCTCTCCCTCACTCGCACGATGCCTCAACGTCCTGTCCACTCTATCTAAGTCAACGTCAAGGTGTTCACGATCCCCGAGCTGTCAACCGGCCCCGTTCCGTCGTGTCCACAAGCCGTTGCAAAGGTGCAAAAATGTGGACGCTCCTACAAAATCTCTGTCCCGGACCGCTCTGCCACGAAACTACACCCAAACCACATCTTCCACGTCAAACAACCTCCGCGTATTAGATTTTACTCGGCGTCTATCCAAACAATCGATACGAACCGGAACGAGTTTATACCATCATATCTCAGATATCTGACAACACACACTGGCCAGGCAGTGTTTGTCTCGCACAAAACAGAATTGAGATCGCGTTGACGTGCAGCTCCAGGGTAGCTGATGCAACATCAGCCTGTAACACAAGTCGCACTCCTCAACCAACAAACACGATGCGGGAAAAGTGAGACAGACATATGAGCCGTCAACGCCGCGAGCGATAATCACCTTACTAGGATGGAAAGGAAGAAAGGAAAACATTACTGATCAGAAGATCTCTCATTTCTCTCTAAGATGAGATGAACTTCATCCTGACTAGTCTTTGTAAGAGCCATGTAGTCACCTACAGCACCTACATTCGAAACAAGACCGTCATTTGTCATGGCCTGATTTATCTGCATCGTCGCGAGATGGTCACATCTTTGTTATGCTACTCCTCAAATGGGAAACGCTCATACTGGCTAATGCCAAGCGTGCCCCCCTGATACTGATGTGAAATTACGCCAGTGCGCTAGCGGGTTTCAAGGGATCCTTGACCCTGGGGCCCTTGCGTGGGAAACAAAAAGTTGGCGTCGTTGAGGAGCTGGGGTGGCGTTTTTTTATTAATTTGGATCACTTGTTAGTTTGTTGGAACCGTCTTTTTTAGCATGTTGAATGAATATTGGTTTTTCTTCTTTGAAAGGCTGGCGTGATGATGGTGAAGCAAGATCTAATTTACGACGTACAGTAGACAGTAGGTAGGCAGTTGTGAAAGCATCATCTACATATGCAGGTACACAACAATCCCGTATAAGATAGAGCCCGCTTTTTATTTTGATATGAAATGGGACTCTTCCCCGTCCAAAAGGTGAGCAAAGCGGGCGCGTCTTTGCGCGGGAGATCTCTCGGCCACCTATCATGGACCGACATGACTATGGTGTCAACAAAGCCCGAAAGGTTTCATCTACTGGCGGCGGACGTGCTTGGAGCGAAGACGAGGCAAGTTGGATATCAATTGACATATGGAACCTCGTCACTAACACGCCTGATATAGGAGCAATATCTTCTTCAAACTCGACTCCAGAGGATGCCCTACAAGTACATTGCGGCACATCTCAAGAAGACGGAGCTGGCATGCCGAGTTCACTATCATCAGCTCTCACACGGCAGCAACCGACGCAAGTGTGCTGCCTCGTGCTCGTCTGCTGGCACCAACGATCACTCCCCGGCCATGGTTCCCAGAGCTCCTAGCCCAGCCCTCGAAAGCGTGTCTCGCTCAGCCTCGCCACTGGGAAGTTCGGCCAGCTACAGCCCGCCGCTGTCGCACAACGCCAACTTCATCCAGCTCCCCAGCATCGTGACATCTGAAGAGGTGCCCCGGCTGCCCGCCATTCTCCCCAAGCCTTCTTCCATGTCTCTACCCCCCCACACCGCTTCTTCCCAGACGTATGCCTCGCCGGCCGCGGATAACCACGTCCCTATCCATCCTCCGGCTCCCTTCCACCGTGGCCCTCACACTCACCACCGGACCACTTCTCTTCGCCTCGACTGCCCGGGTCTTCCCCCGCCGCCCCCGACGATGCCCGCTCACAACGCTGCCCACGTCGACCTCTCCCGCCTGCACTCCATCTACGCAGCCCACCGCAACTCATTCTGGACCGCCATTGCCAACGAGTACGGACCCAACGTCTCGCCGACCACTCTCGAGCAGGCCTGGAAGACGGGCATGTGCTGCAGCCAGACTGCGGCCGTCACGCCCATCACGCCCATCTCGAGCCCTGGTAACGGCGAGAGGGAGCAGCAGCATCAGAGCAAGGGCCAGGACAAGACGCGCGTCTCGTCGATCTTGGGCATCGACGCTGATCCCCGGACTGCTCGCGATAGAGATATCGTGAGGAGGATGGAGGAGGAGCGCTTTGGCGTGATGCAGCCCACCCACTAAGCTCACTTGACCCGTGGCCTTTCTCCCGTGTACTATATACGTCTACTTTCTCGTTGCATCCATTCTCTCATTCTCACCCTGTCGACCTTGGACCTGGCAGGTCTCCTTTTGGGGAAGTCACCATGCATTGTCCGCAACGAATTGCTAGGCTTAGGAACTAAAATGTAATTGAGAACTCTTTCGGAGACGAGCTATGGGAATTTCTATGTCCATAGCCCTGTGTCCCCGTGACCCCCATGGATGCTTGGGCCAGTGTCGAACAACCCCGATCCGAGCCGTGCACCCAGGAGTTTGACTATGATATCAGCAGCCTGTTCGCCATCCTTGGCCCATAGCGTCTCTGATGCCATCCATACCCACCAGGATGAATGATATCCGACAGATCCACGAGAACTCCGCTCTTCCAGTTCCTTGCAGCAGGGGGGTTAGTGTGACTGAAGCCGGCGAGCCAAAAGAAATTGGCCACTTCCTCGACAACAGCCGGGCGGTTTTCACCTTCCTCGACATATTCGTACACAATTGCAATACACTCCTTGTCCGCCGACATAGCACGGGGAATCTTGCCGACGCGGAGACTCGGCGCCCTCAGTTTCGCAGGTAACTTCCGGAATACCTGGCCACTGAGCCTTAGCCAGCCGTAGCACTTCCTTATGCGTGGGATTGACGATATTGCTTTGACTTCTAATCATCCAGTAGATGGATGCAATCGGCGACCTTCGTTGGAAAAGGCACGGAGGTTGGCCACAGCCTCATCCTTAGTTCTTGGGTTGGCGTTCACCAGGATTGGAGTGGCCGCTATAGCGTACGGTCGCACATTACCACATGGGTGACAAAACCATGTACGAAAATGACAGGTGCTATTTCGCACATAGGCTTTCGGCGTTTTTATATGGGGCTACAGTATTGATATGATAGCGCACTGTTTTCAATGTAGCAGAGCTGATGCCATACCAAGCGGTGCTGATGCCATTCCATCGGCGCCGAGGCTCCGATAATGCCGGTTCAGAGGGGGCGGGATATTGCAGCTGGAAGCCTTGGAAGGAGGTATGAACTCCGACCTCTACCACGATCTCGAACCCCTGGTCTGCGTCTCGCACAATGCCGAGACCCCGTAAGGACTTGGAGCGCGTCAAGGACTGGATCCTCGAGCAGCGGCGAGAAGGACTATCCATTGGCACTATATGTGCCCATCTCCGCGACGATGGGCACGTACTCGACGTCAGAACCCTGAAAAGGAGGTTAGCGGAATGGGGTGCCCAGGAGTACTCCCCCCTTCACTCAAAGATTGATACCAACATCTTCGTCGAGCTGATCAAAGGCTACTTCTACCGATACGGATATAGCGACACTTCCATCGTCCGTGATCTCAAGCGACGCGGCATCGAGATCTCCGAGCGGACTGTACAGGAGTATCGTCTGAAGTACGGCATGAAGTGGCGCTTCCGAGATCTGGCTGAACGACAGGAGCCGGCGTCCTTGTCGGCCAGAATACCTTATATCGCGAGTACCAAACGAACCTAGAGTGGACGAAGCGGGCCGAACAAAGACGCCTTGCTGATTGGAAGCACCGGAAGAACTTCCAGGTTCCTGGGCCTAACTTCATGTGGTCTCTCGATGGGTACGAGAAGCTCAAGAACTTCAGCTTCTCTATCTACGCCTGTATCGACACATACTCAAGAGCCATCATCTGGATATATATCAGCAGGGGGAACATGTCGGAAAGCTAGCGTAGCACTCTGATATTAATCGTGTATATTATATTGTACATTTTTATTCTCCTCCTCTCTTCTTATTCTGAGGTATCAGAGCAAGCTTTATATACCTGTTCTGTGCTGTGTAGAATCAGCTAGAAGCTGCTTCCTAAGCCTTGTGGCAAAGTGCTAGGCAACTGATCACATGACCCACCCGGTCTGATGCCGGGTGCATGGTCCAATCTAACAGATCCAACCATTATTCGCAATTGGTTCCGGCTTGTGGAGAACACAATTGCGAAATATGGTATCGACCTAGCCGATATCTACAATTTTGACGAGACCGGCTTTATGATGGGCATAATCGCAAGCGGAATGGTCATCACAGGCGCAGATAGGCGTGGAAACCCGAAATCAGTCCAGCCTGGAAACCGGGAATGGGTTACAGTCATTCAGGCGATTAATGCGGAAGGCTGGGCGATCCAGCCGTTTATCGTGGTTGCAGGCCAATATCACCTCGCCAGCTGGTATCGGGAAAGCAACCTCCCGGGCGATTGGGCTATTGCGACGACTCAAAATGGCTGGACCGACAATGAGACAGGTCTTGAGTGGCTCAAGCACTTTGACCGGCACACAAAGAATCGATCAACCGGTCGCTACCGTCTTCTGATCCTCGACGGGCACGAAAGTCACCACTCAGTCGAGTTTGAGAAATATTGTGAAGAGAACGACATTATTACGCTTTGTATGCCGCCTCATTCGTCTCACCTACTTCAGCCTCTTGATGTCGGGTGCTTTGGGCCGCTCAAAAAGGCATACGGTCGAGAAATAGAGTCTCTAATCAGGTGCTCGATAACCCATGTTTCAAAGACTGAGTTCTTTCCGGCCTTTTATGCCGCCTACCAAGCCGCTATAACGGAAAGTAACATCAAGGGGGGTTTTAGAGGGGCCGGGCTTATTCCTTTAGATCCGGAAACTGTGATATCTAAGCTTGATGTGCAGCTGCGGACTCCAACACCGGTTGAGGAGGAGGCTAGCCTCCCCGACCCTTGGGTCTCAAAGACGCCAAAGACGGTGCTTGAGGCTACCTCTCAGTCTGAATACCTCAAAAGACGGGTTAGAAGGCACCAAAGCAGCTCTCCGACATCTATTCTTGAGGCGCTTGAGTCTTTTTCTAAGGGAACAAAGGCAATAATGCATGAGATGGCATTAATGAAGTCTGAGATCCAGATCCTTCGACAGGCAAATGAGACTCTTAGCAAACGGCGCAGAGCAAAAAGAACTCGACTACAGAATAGAGGGAAGATGACTGTAGATGAGGGAAGGGATGCAATTGATCAGAAAGACATTGATGCGCAGGTGGTGGCCGAATTGTCAAGAAGTGGTAGTCAAGGAAGATCAGCGCCGGCGAGAGAAAGTGTCACGGCCCAGGTTGACCAGGCGGTCAGGCCTGGCAGTAACCCCACGGGTGCCCACTTTTTCCTTCCAATCACACGTGGAGCGTCACGCTAAGGATCGTGCTCACGATCCAACGCCTCACACGATCCAACCAATCGCCATTAGTATATAGACACTCATTTAGCACTTTCATAGACAGATAGCCTCACCAGCTATCAACACACTTGGTTACATTGAATCTACTATTCTACCATTACCAGACCGTGACCTACATTGCTCACTACGACGTCCTGATCCACTCGATCATACACCTCACGCCCGGACCTACCCTATACCCCTAGGTTAGACCCGACCGTCACAGAACGCGTAAAGAAATCGCCATAATAGTAGTAGTAGTAGATTTATTACGCCCGGGAGAACGGATCTCATAGGGCCATGGAATACGCTATGCTATTTACATTTCTGCCACCTTCAATCCTGACCACAAAGTAAAGCCCCACTTTCTCTCCCTGCATCGCTTTCTTTTGGCCTCGCTTGACTCTTTCTGACAGGCCTGCTTGAAGGCCATTTTCTCCAAGTGTTCAGCATCCTATCCTCAGCAGCTGAAGCGTGGTCTGTCAAAATGAGGCTGTGTTGTGTGAGTATTTTCTAGTTCTGGTTGTTAGTATGTTCAATTCTCCTCCCTTGGCCCTACCATCCGCCACCACTTCAAGAATCACCCCACTTAAAGCATAGCACAAAAAATCGTCGCCCCATACAAATTCTACGATGTTATTTACACCATATTTTATCATAATAAAATCATTGAGGAAAACGAAAACTTGCAGTGTATTATTTTTTACATGCTCTCTTACCCCGGGCCGTTTTTTCCCCGCCTTTTTTACCTATAATGGGAGTTTCAACACTTTGAAAAGTTTGCATTTTTCTCTCTCTCATCTTTCCACTCTCACAAAGTTAGCAAGGCTCTCTACGCAGCTTACAGCTGTTAAATATCTCCAAAATGGGTCGCTATGTTTATACCGAAAAAGACGTTATTGATGCTATATTCGATATTACTGACGGTTCTCTATCACAGTACCAGGCCTCCGAGAAATATGGAGTGCCTCAACCGGTACTCTCGAAAAGACTTTCGGGCCAGAAGAGCAGGAAAGAGTCTACACACCCTCACCAACGTCTTTCCCCCAGTCAGGAGGACCGCCTTGTTCGTTGGCTTCTGCGGCAGGAGCCCCTCGGCTACGCTCTCTCGCATAGCCAACTTCGAAATTGCGTCGAAGCCCTCCTCCGTCAACAGGGAGATAACAAGCCATTGGGCAAAAACTGGACATCCAGGTTCATCAAGCGTCATTCGAAACTATCTAAAAAGCTTGGGAAACACCAGGAATCCGCCAGATTTAACGGGTTCACACCAAGGTCGGTCAATTGGTACTGCAATATCCGGGAGGACGAGTACGGCTGGATTAAACCCAAAAATACAGTTAATGTAGATGAGGGCGGCATAATAGCCGGTTTCAGTAAGTCATCTGTAACTTCTCTACGGGATTTTATAGGTTATAACTGATTGGTTGTCTACAAGGCTTGGACAGCCTTGTAATCGGAAGCTCTAACCCGAAGAAGAAGACACTGTTGAAGGGCGTCCAGTCGCGCACTTGGACCTCATTTATCGAGGCTGTCACCGCAAGTGGCCGCACTTTAAAACCGGGAATTATCTTTAAAGGAAAGGAGCTACAGAAACAGTGGTTTCTCAACAAGTTCAAATTGATAGCGGACTGGCACTACATCACATCGCCCAACGGCTGGACCGACAACCACATAGCTCTCGAGTGGCTGAAAGACGTCTATCTACCTCAAACAGAGCCTCGTGATGCATCGGATGCGAGACTCATTATCCTTGAAGGTCATGGGAGCCATGCACAGGTGAGCGTTTGGGTGTTTTCGCCGCACAATCACAGGCTATAGGGTCGCTGACGAGCAGCCAGGACGAGTGGATGGCCACGTGCTTTCTGAACAACGTCAACTGCTGTTACCTCTCAGAACACTGCTCCTATGGTTTGCAGCCGTTGGATAATGGAGTTTTTAATATCGTTAAGGGTGCGTATCGGAAAGAACTCCAAAGGCTGGCTAGTTTGACCGATTCTACGCCGGTTGACAAAGTGAATTTTATTCGGGCCTATGCGAAAGCCAGGGAGGCCGGCATAAGGAAAGAGATTATCTTGTCCGGCTGGATATTTACTGGAAATTGGCCAATAAATCGTCATAAAGCTCTATTACATCCGGAAATTCAACCGGACAGAGAAAAATTGCTGGAGCAGTTCAAGACGCCGAGCCCTCCTCAACTCCACTCGGATGATACGCCGAAAACGAGCCAGCAGGTGAGGGATATGGCCAAACACCAAAGTCGTCGGATGAGGCAGAAGTACAGTAAGATCGCAAAAGGGTTGGAAGCTTTAGAAATAAAGGTGGCCGTTCAGAATAGGCGGATTGCTGGCCTCGAAGAGCAAATGGCTCAGGTGCGGCGAGGGAAGAAAAGGAAGGCGGTAGCAAACCCGAACAGACGATTCATGGCTCTTGTGGAGGCTCTAGCGTCTGGAGAAACCCTTGATGAGCCAAAGGAGGCAGAAATAGGGGTGGATGTGGACGGAGAGGTTGAGTTGGTGATTGAGGTGGGTGTCAGATAAGAGGACGAAAGTGGGGACCTTACAGTCAAACCAAAGCACTGCCAGCGCACACGGAGCGGTCGGGAGGTCAAAAAAACACGCAGAGAGTAAAATTCAAGTAATTCTCTATAGAACCCCGGAGTGATTTCATTTCTAACGGACAAAGGTGGTTGGTTTCTGTGTGCATCAAATATTGGATTTTGTATGGGGCGACGATTTTTTGTGCTATGCTTTAAGTGGGGTGATTCTTGAAGTGGTGGCGGATGGTAGTCTTCCTGTCTCCATCGCGAATTTGATTGTTGCTCGCACCGCCTGTAGGTTAGGTGACCATCTCGGTCCGTCCAACGCCGACTTTCCTCCCAGAAAGAATGAGAGGTTTCCCATCTCGCTTTGTCCGATTCGCCGCATGCCTTCGCGTTGTGCATCCCACTTGCTGCAGCGAAAGAGAAAATGTTCCATCGTCTCGGTTGCCCGTCCGCAATCACACAAGTCTGATTCCACCGCGCCGATCCTCGACAGGTAGCTGTTGATCCTCGCCATTCCCGGGCGTAACTGTGAAAGCGTGTCTGCTTCGCGCCTCTTCAGTCCGTCGAATAGCACCTTTGTGTGTTTTCCTGGCAGCGCTTTGTCCATCCTCTTGGAGAAGCCGCCCACTCTGTCCGGTAGCGCCTGATGCTGTTGTATCTGTGCTCTCGCCAGTCCTGTCCGCGTCGATCGAGCTTGGTATGGCGGCGTCTCTGCCGTACGTCCTGCTTCGGTTGCTCTCTGCGCCTGTCTCTTCGCCTTGGGTCCCAAGGGGAACGCGTCGTCCCGGGACGGTACCCAGATCATTTTAACACTGTTGTTGCCTTTTCCCAGCCGTCGGATGTGGTAGTAGATTTCCCGGATGGCGCACTGTCCCGATTGTTGTCGCGGTCGCGCGATCGCCTTCAGAGCTGACTGGCCGCTTGATAGTATGGTAAGTCTTCGGTCCCGTAGTCCGTCAGGCATGCATCGCAATGCCATCGCTATCGCCCCCAACTCGGCCGTGTAGGGGTTCTGGTCGTCTCGAGAGCCGAGGGTGACCGAGTACCTGGCCACGACTCTGTTCGCTTGCCCTGCTGCTCTGTGGCTGATGATGCCTCCTACGCCCACCATTCCTCTTTTGTCCGAAGCGCTGGTCGCGATGGTGATATCTTCGGCACTATTGGCTGCCGCTATCGCCATCTTCCGCTCTACCTCGCACACCAACGACACGCGGGCGTGCCACGGCGGTGCTGCATAGGCTTCGATTGTTTCCATCCGCCCGATTCCGCTCTCGCCGAGGGCAAGCGCCAGTCTCTTCATCGGCGAGATGTACCTTCGACTCACTGATACTTTGAGTGTCGCTAGCGGGTGCTTCTTTGGCAGCGTGTGCATATTGATGTACAGCTTCATTCCAGCCAGAGCATGTCGCTCGTGTACCGTTTGGATGTTGGCTTCCGCTTCAGCTACTGCCCTCGCCACCGTCTGGAAGGCTCCCGTGATGGCCCGCGCTCCTATTTTCTGTGCCCTGTTGCACTCTTTCAATTCCCTTTCGCCGCGCGCATGCGCCCATACGACCGACGCGTAGTCCATGGCTGGGGCAACGGTTGCGACGAAGAGTTGTCTGGCAGCTTGTGGTGGCAGCTTCCTGAGTCTCCTTAGACACATGGCTGCCAAGAGACCTTTCGTGGCGGCCTTGGCCATGTGTTCCTTGAACCTGAGCTCCGTGTCCATAATTACTCCTAAGAGTTTGGCCTTCGCCTTCGGCTTGACTTCCTCTCCATTGATCGTGAACGGCGCCTCGCTGGTGCGTTCAGCTACGCGCGTGAAGTGGGCAATTGCTGTCTTGTCATGCTCAAACGTCGCTCCACTGCGTTTCCCCCACGCCAGTGCCCGGTCGATGATGGCTTGTATGCTGTCCCTGTTCGCCTCCGCCGTCGGCCCCGTGACCCAGGCTGAATAGTCGTCGACAAAGGCTATCGAACCGCCTTTCGAGTCGATCTTGCTTTGCACAAGGTCTGCATTGAAGAACAGGAAAAGCACAGACGAAAGCGGCGATCCTTGGGGAAGGCCGGCTTGCGGCAGCTCCCGTTGCTCTGACGTGTAGTCGTTCACCACGATGCTGGCTGTGCGATTGGAGCAGAACGCGCTTATCCATTGCACCAGCTTCTTGGGGATGCCTCTTGCTTCCAGCCTCTGTAGCTGTCTGTCCTTGAATACACCGTTGTACGCGCCCTTGATGTCGAAGCTGACTAGGCTGACCACCCTGCGGTTCCGTCACGCCTTGTACACTTGTTCTTGGAAGAGCAGCAGTGCCTGCTCTGCCGACCGTCGCTTCCTTGCCCCAAAGTGGTTTGTAGGCAGGAGCCCGAACGTCTCGGCGACGTACGAGATCCTGTCCGCCACCACTGCTTCGAGCACCTTGTTGCTGACCTTCGTCATCTTAGTCCCTCGCAATTCCAAGGCCACCCGCCTAACGTCCTGCTCTGCACCTTATTATCCGTGCAGGCGAACGCTGCTGCACATGGTAATCCCCTGCGGGTAACGTCACTCCGCTGCCATGGCTACTTCCTATGACACTCTATTTTGGTGCTCATGGGCGTCAGCAGTGGTGCGCAAAATCAGGCCATACTACGGCGTGAGTTGCATTAAGTGACCCAGTAGATTGGCCTGGACCCGTTGATCGGCAGGCGATGCAGAACTGACCCAATGATCGGCTAGAACTAAAAGATGAAAAAGAAACTTTAAGTTTGCTTGGGGGTAGTCAAAGGTGGTACCGGCGCAACTAGGGTACCACTTTGTACCACCTTATAGGATAATGGGCATGTCATGTCTCTCGTTGGGCGACGTCGAGAAAGATACATTCGGATACATCATCGTGCGAATTGCCGTGCGACATTTTAACGCTATTATTTTCAGCACAGCCCGAGCTGAGTTTGAGGTGTTCAGGGCGTCGTAATTTACTGCCATCAGCTCAAATGCGAGGATGCTGCAGCGAGCACCAGTGCCCTAAAGACGGCCCGGTGAGGAATGGTGCATTCATCACGCACAGAGGATGAGGCTCTACGTTCTATGCACCAAATGCTTCAAGGCAATGTATGAGAGAGTGTCCGAAACAGCGTCTTGCCTTACGGGCCTTGCCCGAGTCCAGCCTGCTCTGTAACTGGACTAGCTCTGATTTGTAGTCTTCGCGCCGCCGCGCCCGTCGTCAGGCCGTGCACACATTGGTCCAAGACGACGATTTCGGCAGCAACGCGGGCAGCGAGTCTCAAGGAAGCGAATTCCATCTTGATCAAATGAATTTGCTGCGTGATGAGGACTATTGTCCCGGGTCGCTGGGCCCTGGACTCGTCCTGGCTACCAACCAGCCACGAAGTGTTTGGCATTCCAAGAGTGTGCCGACAAGATGACCGGCTGAAATCTAAGAATAGCCAAAATAGCGATAGTCTGCAGATCTCGACATGGGAGGGGTCGTGGTAATCGAATCCACTACCACGACCGCCAGCAGCCCGGAGTTCAAGTCATCCTCGAACAGAGAGCAGAAGGTGTCCGTTTTAAAACGCATGCGTCAGATCGAACACCAGGTATTCGAATGGACGAAGCAGCATACATGAACAACTAGCTTCTGGTCTGTTCTTACATACCTGAAGTCCCCTAAACGTACCTGCCCCCGCAGACCAAAGCTTGAACTTTTACTAACACCTAAGGACATCCGTCCCGTAAGACGCCACGCGGCTCAGCGGCTTAAGCCATGACCTCAGGCTGACACCTCGTTGCCTCAGCAGTTCTTAGCCCATGACCATCGCCTAACTCTACGGCCAAGCTTTCGGACAACTACAAGCATGACGGATATTATTTCTGCCTTTCTGCTTTTCTACCTCGGCATGTTTGCTAACGCTGGATCAGCTAGAGGCTAGGCATTTACCTCCTGCCCTGAGAGTCCCTCGAATCAATACGCGGATCCCCGCGTACCGCTGTGCTAGCCGCTCTAGCAGGCGCCACACGTGGAGCAGAAGGTCGCTTCATCCATAGCCGCCCAACTGCTCGCTAGCAGTCTGATCCCGTTGCTTCCCTCTTGCCAACCTCTCCCAGGACGGCTCTCCGCAGCACCATGCCCGACAACGGCATTCGCCTACTTTCCCTTGACGGCGGCGGGGTTCGCGGCCTGTCCTCGCTGATGATTCTACAAAATCTCATGTCTACCATCGACCCCGACTCCCCGCCCAAGCCATGCGACTACTTCGATATGATCGGCGGCACCAGCACCGGCGGCCTGATCGTCATCATGCTAGGTCGCCTGAGGATGACGATTGACGAATGCATCACTGCCTACACGTCCTTGTCCAACAAGGTGTTCGAGAAGAAGAGCCACAGGGTTAAGATCAACGGCCAGTTACAAGGCAGATTCGATACTATGGCGCTGGGGCAGGCAGTCAAGCAGATCCTAGTGGACAACGGCCACGGCGAAGACGAGCTTCTACAAGATCCCTCCAAAACAGCTTGCAAAATGTACGTTTCTGGCTCCCTCCTTTCCTTGCGGCACGGCTAACCAACAAGCTTCGTATGCGCGACGAGCAAAGAAACCGGCGACACGGTGTGCCTAACGAGCTACCGTCCCCGCGGCCTGGCTCACCTATATGACTCCACCAAGATATGGCAAGCCTGTCGGGCTACGTCTGCCGCGACAACCTTCTTCGATCCAATCGCTATTGGGCCCTTTCAAGAGCAGTTCATCGATGGTGCCCTGGGAGCGAACAATCCCGTATACGCGATTTGGAACCAGGCTCAAGATGTCTGGGGCGACCAGCTGCGGGGCAGTCTCCGGTGCCTAGTGTCGATCGGAACGGGTGTACCCACCTTGAGGCCCGTGCGTGATGATGTTCTGGGCATCGGGGCTACCCTAAAGAAGCTCGCGACAGAAACAGAGACGACAGCGGAGCGGTTTCGTCGCGACAAATCCAGCCTCGACGACGAAGGCCGCTACTACCGCTTCAATGTCGTCCGCGGTCTCGAGGATGTTGGCCTAGAAGAGTCAAAGAAGCAGCGCGAGATTGCGGCGGCAACAGGGCGGTATGTCGCGTCGGAGGATGTGTTTAGACAGATGAAGGCATGCGCAAACGGCCTTGCGAGAAAGCAATGTTAGTTAATCCTAATCTCTGCATGTTCTTATATTACGTTCCTACCTCCTATCATAGTGTCGCTAATCCATCGTCCCAAGACTTCGGCCTCTACAAGACACCTTTTGACCTAGCCGGTGTCCCCACGTCGAGCAACTTCGTCGACAGGCCGTCCGACACCGCCGATCTGGAGAAATACCTCCTCCCCCGCCGATCGCATTCCCCACAGACGAGGAAGGTCTTTGTGCTGCACGGACTTGGCGGCGTCGGAAAGACACAGCTAGCTATCAATTTCGCTCGGCGTCACCAGGCTACGTTCAGCTCGGTCTTCTGGCTTGACGGTAGGTCGGAGGACCGTCTCAGAAGGAGCATTGCCGGCTGCGTCAGCCGGATTCCCAAAAGACAAATTCCAAGCGCAGGCCGGAACCAGTCCGAGGCTCACGATAAGGACGATCTCGATACCGCCGTTGCGAGCGTGATGGAGTGGCTTGCGCGACCTGACAACGGCGACTGGCTGTTGATCTTTGACAATGTCGACCAAGACTACGAGCAAGGTGGCGTGACAGGCGCATACGACCCGAGACGCTACCTGCCCGGCGATCACGGGGCAATACTGGTCACGACGCGGCTTTCGCGCCTTGCACAGCTAGGCGAGTCCAGGCGGTTGGCCAAGGTTGATCTAGGTCTCAGCAGGACTATTTTTGGGAAATGGTATGGCGGTGAACTCGGTGAGTCTTGGTGGCCTCGCATACTAACTATAATGCGATGTAATCTTACCTCGCGACAGGCTCAGACTGTGATCAGCTCCTCGAGCTGCTAGATGGTCTACCCCTGGCGCTGGCGCAAGCCGCCTCGTACCTCCGGGAAAAGGGGGTCGATGTAACGACGTACGTGCAGATCTACAAACACCAGTGGGACGAACTGATGGGATCCCGCGATGCACCGAGCCGTCCACTTCTAGATTATGAGCAGGGAAGCATTGCAACGACGTGGATGGTTTCCTTCAAGGAGATTGAGAGCAAGAGTGCCGATGCCGCCAGTCTGTTGCGCCTCTGGGCCTTTCTCGACAACAAGCAGCTGTGGCACGGTCTGCTTGGAGCGGCGGCAGTGGCGGGAGGGGCAGACGGGTGGCCCGATTGGCTCAAGGAGATGGCTCGCAACGTAGTGCGATTCCTGGACTCTATCGGCCTGCTACTTCGGTACTCGATGGTTGAAACCCAGGAAGGATCGACAGGCAGCTACTCCATGCACCCGGTGGTGCACAGGTGGGCGTCGTTCTTGGATGGCCACCAGCAGAGATACGAGTCGGCAAGGCTGGCGCTCGTTGTGGTCGGTTCCTCGGTGCCGACGCATGAATTGAAGGAGTATTGGGTCTTCCAGCAGAAGCTTCTCCCGCACGCGGAGAGGTGCTCAGAATGGATGCGAGAGGCACTCTCAGACGTGGGGGTTTGGTATATTGGCGATGAACTGGTGATGGTCTCGTTACATATGCTAGGGAACCTCTACTCGGATCAAGGCAAGTTCAAGGAGGCAGAGGAGATGTATGAGCGGGCGCTAGAAGGCAAGGAGAAGGCACTTGGACTCGATCACACATCGACTCTCGACACAGTCAACAACTTGGGTCTCCTCTACAACCACCAAGGCAAACTCAAGGAGGCAGAGGAGATGTATAAGCGGGCGCTAGAAGGCAGAGAGAAGTTGCTTGGATCTCGTCATACATCGACTCTTAACTCAGTTCACTGCTTAGGAATCCTTTACTCAGACCAAGGCAAGTTCAAGGAGGCAGAGGGGATGTATGAGCGGGCGCTAGAAGGCTACGAGAAGGCGCTTGGACCTCATCACACATCGACTCTTAGCATAGTCAGCAACATGGGGCTCCTCTACAACCACCAAGGCAAGCTCAAAGAGGCAGAAGAGATATATGAGCGGGCGCTAGAAGGCAGAGAGAAGGCGCTTGGACCTTATCACACATCGACTCTCGAGACGGTCAGCAACTTAGGGAACCTCTACAAGGACCAAGGCAAGTTCAAGGAGGCAGAGGAGATGTATGAGCGGGCGCTAGAAGGCCACGAGCAGGCACTTGGACCTCACCACAGATTGATTCTCAATACAGTCAACAACTTAGGGATCCTCTACAAGACCCAAGGTAAGTTCAAGGAGGCAGAGGAGATGTATGAACGGGCGCTAGAAGGCTACGAGAAGGCGCTTGGACCTCATCACACATCGACTCTTAGCACAGTCAGCTAGTGATGTTGTACTTTTCGTACAACACGGTTGTACATACATACGTACAAAAAGAAAAAGTACGTACACGTACTACGTACGTACAATGAGGGTCCATGATATTCCTAATAAGGGAATTTGTGGGTCACATCGTACAAATACGGGGCTGTACAAAAACTCTGCTCGCTTAGCAGCTCAACGCACTCTACCATTCTCTCCCAATTGAAGGTATCGCCAAAAAGATGGCGCCCACCAATGCTAACGCTGCCTTCGTTTGGCGACAGTTTATCGATCTCGGCCGCTCTAACTCCAAGAAAAGCAAGCGGTACAGATGCCGTCACTGCCAGAAGGATTTTGCAGCGACCTCTGTTGGGAGGCCGAAAGAGCATCTCGCTGCGTGTGAGAAATGGCAAGCCAAGCAGCGACAAGAGCGTCAAGCTCAAGATAACGCTGGCTATCTTCCCTCATATTCTGAAGCTATACAAAAGAAGATAACCGAGGTCGGAATTCAGCATATCTCGCAAGACGAGAGTCGCAGTTTCGCCTATGATGCCGCCGCTGCTGTAATCGCCGGCGGCCGCCCCTTCAGCCTCTTCGAGAGCCGCCGTTGGCGTTATTTCTTCACTCGCATTAAGCCTGGCTGGAAGCCTCCTAGCCGCGCCGTTATCACGAGAATTCTGCCCGATTTCTATCAGGAACTCTATCATGAGGTTTTCAAACGCATTACCAGCTCAGAATGGTTCAACATCATATTTGACGCTTCCGATAATGTGTCGGGCCACAGAATCGTTAATATCTCGGTACAACTACCAGACGGCCCAGCCTTCTACTGGAAAACGTTTGACACGGGAGAAGAACAGCACACAGCGGAGAATTGGGTGAAGTTGATATGGGGAGAAATGCAGCAACTGTGCGGCGGTGATCTCTCCAGAATCAATTCCATCTGTACAGATACCGAAAACACGATGCGCTCTGTACACGACTTGCTTGGGAAATTCCCAGAACTCTCACATATCAACTTCTCTCTATGCGATTCTCATGGCCTTCAGCTTCTAATTAAAGATATCCTTCTTCTTCCATTCTTTGAGGATCTCTTTAATAACGTCAGCACCCTTCTCACGTTCTTCTCACGGTCTAAATTACAATTGCAAAGATTGAGAATGTGCCAGCGCACGAGGTGGAACGGAGTAACTCGCGCGCTGATCAGAAGGTACCGGTAAATCGCCAACTGTGACTGAGAAATCACTGTACTAACTCGCTCGTTCCGAATAGTGTAATTACACGCTGGGGTTCTCAGTACAATTCTTTCTTCTCCCTCCTCCGTTCTCGAGACCCTGCCAGAGACTGGTCTATTCGAAAAGATGTACGAGATGAGCTGCGATCTCAAGATTGCGCCGTTCTCCTACCCGAAGCGGTTCGAATCATCAAAGACAACAGCTTCTGGCTAAAACTCGAGGCTGCGATCGCTGTGCTAAAGCCCGTGAACCAATTTCAACACGCTTCCGAGGCTGATGGGGCGGGAATCGCACACGTTGTAAATCGCTGGCTGCAAATCAAAAGCAAATGGGTTGAGATGAGAGAGGCTGATCAGTTTCCTGATATTCCGTGGGACGATATTGACGCTATATTCAAAGCCCGGCTTGATAAGCAAACGTACGATATACATTGGATCGCCGATGCCCTCAGAACGAAGTTTCTCTGCTATTAGTTTCATACATACGAAGGCTCGGAATCGGCTTACGCCCATGCACGCTGATATGCAGGCCTTCATTTTTATGAACGACCGCGTATTAGATCGCCTTAAGGATCAGAAGTACGCCCATAAAAAGCGCTGGACGGATCTTGAGGAGAAGGACTGGCTAGAACTCGAAGATTCATATCTCGAGTTATTTGTGAATGCGCAGGGCAAGAAGGTCTGGATGGATGGCGTGATGGCCTCTACCAATGGGGATTTTGAGTGGGAGGGTGTATTACAGTCGACGGGTGATATATTGAGGGTTGGCACTGAGGTGGAATCAGAGGTTTGAGGCTAGAATGGCAGAAGAACAGGACCGTGAGAACCCTACTACCAGTATTGCCTAAAATAGAAGGGGGAAATTTGTATGGTACGTATTTGTATGTACAACCCCATTGTACGTACGTACTATGGCTAAAATACAGTACGTACGTACATACGTGTACAATAAATTGCATCACTACAGTCAGCAACTTAGGGAACCTCTACAAGGACCAAGGCAAGTTCAAGGAGGCAGAGGAGATGTATGAGCGGGCACTACATGGTTTCCAAACAGCCCTGGGACCTAACCATTCCAAATCATCAATGGTCATGCGCAATATGGAATCTTTACAATGCATCGAAGGTATCGCAAGTCGCCACTTTCCATTAATTGCTAAAGGTGGCCTAACTGGATCAGCAGTTTTCCATAAGCGCGAACAAAGGGGCTAAGTTAACGGGCGAACCGAAAGCGTTAAGACGATTAACAGCTAGGATCCGCCAAATCGTCAAACCTCGTCGTATAGAGAGGCCGAACGAGTCGCTTCGATAAGGATGCCGAGGCATCTGCTCTCTTCAAGACAGAGCTGCACATCCTATGTCAATCCATGCCTTCAAGGGTGGGAGGAGTTTAACCTCTTTTCCGACGATCAAGCCGATCCAACGATCAAGCGGAGGACGAGTAGTAGCAAGGCCGGATGTGAGAGGGCATCCGTAGTCAGTGACCTTTGCGCCCTTGCTCATTGAGGGGTCCCGGTGAGATCGTTTGCGGCCGCCCGAAACGCGGTGCGGCTGCCGTGGGTGAACCTGATTAAGGACGTCAGGTTCGAATTCTTGATCAAAGGACTGCCAGAGAGCGTTCACGAGCTGCTTTTGCCCTTTAATGAAGCTAACAAGTGCACGATCTCACACGAAATGTACGGGATGACAAAAACGGCCGTTGAATTGCTTCCACTACATGCTTACAGCAGCGGATAATTGAAGCATGGAAGTTGCAAAGAGCCTCCCGGACTCTCGAGGATATTGGATACAAGGGCTGAGGAGCGAGCTTATCATTCCCTCCATACATGTGTCATATCCGAAAACCCTTGGGATAGGAATATCAGTGGTCGTTGTAAGGAATTTCATCGTTGCAATTTCGCTGTCCATTACGAACTGTTACTCTTTGGTCCACCATCCTTCATCGCTGAGCATATCAGGTATAGTTAGGATGTGTACAAACCACAATTGGCCAAGGGTTATCAGTTTGATCCGGCGAACGATATGGCGCCCACCAGCGTGGAATATCTCCCTCGTAGTCACACGTAGGGTCTCCACTGAGATGCTTGGCTACTTCATTGGGACTTAGATCTGCTAGGCTAGCAGCTCCAGCTTTGAGTGTTGTTGTCACATCTATCAACTATTGAGACTGCGGCCTGATGCAAAACCAACACACTTTGCCGCGCTTAGCCATGAAGAAAGTGTAGGCATGAGCCAGATTCCCGGGTTGAGCCAGGATGAGGACGCTGCTGCAAGCCTTGCAGATGATGGTAACGGAGGGAGCCTAGGGAGCGAAACCGTTCCTACCCACGAGATCAGCTCGTCCGGCATGTTTGCGCTCGATGGGCCGCCGGACATTGGAGATGTGGAAAAGCTGCGGTTCGTCTGTGGTGCCGTGGGTGAAGACGGGCCTGAGGACCGAGCTCAACAAGGAAGTTCACGAGGATGGGCAGAGGTGCGGCGAGAGGACGGTCTCGAGCCATACATTCAGGTGTCCCGAGGAGACGAATTTGCCGACACCTTTGACAATTGGTTTTTTGCAAAGGCGTTTCCTACACTCTTCCCTTTTGGGATTGGTGGTCCTCGATTGGCGGAGGAGGGCATGTCAGGAATAGGAGGGAAACTAGACGGGGATGGCAGGGGTAGAGCCGAAGTGGCCGCGACGAACCTTCTGTCATCCCGCAACATGAGTCTTCGCACGTGGGCCGACGTGGAGTTGCGGCGCCACGGAGGCCGATTTGCGACTCATCCGGCCTTTGCCTTCCTCGTATTTAACTTGGGAGTGAGGTCTATTGGCATATCTTCCGTCGGTGGCGCCACCTCCGACGTGCAAGCGGCAGGGAGGTTGCCGACGAGGCAGTGGACGACAACGTGCTAGTAGAAGAGGCGGGGCAGAGAATATCTTTTGCCGAGACGTACCACCATCGGGGTGAGCTCCTCCAAGGACTGTGCTTGTATGACTATATGTCGCTGGTCAAACCCAAGCGCAAGAACAGTAGCAGAGCTGTTTGGGGCGAGGTGCCGTTTGAGAGTGGCTGGCCAGCCTCGCGGGCCTGGGTGCAGATACTGAGACGCCCCGGAAAGCACGCTGTTGTCTGCCTAGACGGTTACCTGAGCATGAACTTCGAGCCACATGGAGATAAGATCTGGTGCTGGATCTATTGCAGGCCATATTGTAGTAAAATTCTGTGCTACTTCTGACTGCTTAATAAAGCTGCTGTCAACGCTGGCTTCTTTGTTTTTATGACTGTTGGGTTCCTGAAATAAAGGGTGAGTAGGTTGAAAGGTGCAAGCTATATGCCTCGTTTTGCGAGCATCACTGTCATCCTTCTTTTCACACCGTGTTTTGCGCGTACGGCAGATATCACAATCTGTGCGAAACGCACAAGGTGTACGCCTCATTTCGCACTGGATGCACGCACTGCTACCATCCTGCTTTTCACATTGATAACGCATACCAGAAGATTAAAATCCGGAATTGTTTCACCATCAGGGATATGGCCTCCGACACTGAAATCACCGGCTATAGGGTCAAAAAAAAATGCAGTGAGTATCTTGGCCTTTTGTCCTAATTCTTTAACCTTCCTTAATCCACTCTGGCCACTCTTTCTGACCTCGTTTTCTCTTTCTGTGTATGTTGGTGCATATCTCCCGGAATACCCAAGCTAAGAGCATGCTGAAAATGGACCAGGAGCATGAAAATACCATCGTCTAGTAAATTTATCACCACATTATGGCTGAGCTTCCTGATACCCCAACATCCATTTTTGACCTTTGGTAAAACTGGACATTTGACAAAACTGGGATTTTAGTAAAACTGGACCTTTGACAAAACTGGGCGTTTGACAAAACTGGACTGGATATTTGACTAAAACGGGACGTTTGACTAAAACTGGAGCTTTGACTAAACTGGAGCTTTGACTAAAACTGGACATTTGACTAAAACTGGATGTTTGACTAAAACTGGACATTTTGACTAAAACTGGACATTTGACTAATTTGACTAAAACTGGGGCTTTGATAAAACTGGACGTTTTGACGTTTGACTAAAACTGGACGTTTGACTAAAACTGGGCTTTGTAATCTCGGCATGACTGAACAGAAGTGGACTGAACAGAAGTGGACAGAAGGACAGAAGTGGTCCATACCTGATTTAATATATAAAGCGAGTCACAGCACTCAACGCAAAAGTACCTTCCACGCTCAATCACATCATGGGTCGTGTACGTCATTATGCAACTATCGCTAAGTCAGACAACAATGGTCAATCAGTTGTTCTGCTCATCAATACTAGAATGCTAGGCCCAACATGATATAAATAAGAATCAGGAATAGGAAATATGTTCAGTTGACCAATCCAGACAACGGCCAGTCGATCTCAAGTGAATAGGAACAAAGTAGGCGCTGCTATCATAAACTTTAATGGTTTTAGGATAATGCGGCAGTTCATCTTCTTCTCGCTCTAGTTTGAACACTTGTAGACGCGGACGCAATCACAATGGTCTCCTCCCCCAGCGCCGAGCGGCCTCATACGGACACGGCGGCCATCGGCCCCAACGCGAGTACATTTTCGTGGCTCAAGAATGCCGGCATCGTCAAGCTGAACTTGATCCTCATCCTGCCGCTCATCTCCAACTATGCCACTGGATTCGATGGCTCGATGATGAACGGTTGCAGTCACTTGATACGTGGACTTTTTCAACAACCCCGGTGCCTCGGAACTTGGTCTGCGAGTAATTCGCCTTATCTCGAACTTTATCGTACGATATAACGATTGGCTTACTGACATACCTCTCTGCAGGCTCAATGCCATCCAGAATGTTGGCCAACTGGTCGCCCTTCCATTATGCGCCATCACCTGCGACAGGTTCGGCCGTCAACCCTCCCTGATCTTCAGCGCCTGTATTCTCCTCGTTGGCGTCATCCTCCAGGCCGCTGCTCAGAACACGGGCATGTTCATTGCCGCTCGTGGCATTCTGCGCATTGGTCTGGCTCTCAACATCACCGCCGCTCCTCTGCTGCTCCTCGAACCCGCCTACCCGCGCCAACAGGGCCCCTCGTCGGCATCTACAACAGTCTCTGGAGTCTCGGTGCCCTCAGCGCTGCCTGGATTACCTACGGAACGTTTCGACTCAACTCGGAATGGGCGTGGCGCATTCCTTCTCTGCTCCAGGGTCTCTCTAGCATCATCCAGATCCTCCTCTGCTGGCTGGTGGAGGAATCACCGCGATGGCTCATGTCCAAGGACCGTGACGAGGAAGCTCGAAAGCTCATCACAAAATACCACGTCAACGGCGACGACACCGACGCAATCGTTAACCTCGAGATGGACGAAATCCGCACGGCGTTGACCCTCGAGACCCACGCTCACAACATAACCTCCTACATGTCTTTCTTCCAGACCAAGGGCAACGTGCACCGTTTCTTCATCATTCTGTGCGTCGGATTCTTTAGTCAATGGAGCGGAAATAGCTTAATTTCGTACTACCTGACCCTGATTCTCAACTCCATTGGTTACAGGTCCCAGGAAACACAGACGCTCATTAACGCGCTAATGACTCTCTGGGGCATGATCTGGGGTCTTTTCTTTTCCGCCTTCATTAACCGCTTTGGCCGCCGAACCCTATTTTTGACCTCCACCATTGGATGCCTCTGCGTGTACGTCACCTGGACGGCGCTCGATGCTACATACGAGAAGCAGACGGCTCTCGACGGAGAGGGCTGTTATGGCATTGCCAAGGGCGTCTTGGCCATGATCTTCCCTTCAACTTCTTCTTCTGCATCGGCTGGACGCCCTTGCAGGTCACTTATGTCATCGAAATCCTCCCATTTAACTTGCGTGCTCGCACCCTGGTTCTTTACAACCTGTTCGTCGCCCTGGCTCTCATCTTCAACCAGTATGCAAACATTGGTGTCATATTGTCAGAGTAGACACCTGGTACATCAAAGGTCGGGCTCGTTGACTTTCGGAGTAGTGTTTTGCCGTCATCCGCTATTGAGCAAGGGTGCCTGGGATTCGCCGCTTGGTTGCTGGAAAGTGGCAAACCCTAACCTTGCATCCTCCACGATGGCATCTCATCGCATCAAGATTACAGTTAGGGCTCAGCTGAGGCTTTTCCGGGTACGCTGCTTTTAGAAAGATAAAAGTTGCTAAGTTATGGTAGACTGGACCCTACAGATGCCGTAACCTCAGAACTCTACTAGAGTTCATTTTCCTGCCCCACTTCCCTGGGGGTAGAGTTCATTTTCTGACACCCTAGTAGTGTTCATTTATGCTGAGCCAATTAAAACCGAGCACTTAGCCACATTTCCACCAGCCACTTCTCTATCAACCACTACACTGGATTACCAGTATTAGCTGCCACTCTACGGATATTGATGGATCCGTTACGTCAATTCGATCACCGGGATGGTGTTCAATACGATGTGGAGACCAAAGATGATTATTGTATTGATGTTCTTAGTTGCTTCCGGACCCCTCTTTCTGTGAGGGATTTTTCCTGTCAATCCCCCCCTATGACTAAGATCAGGATATTGATGTATCAGAGGATTGTGCCTATCCGGCCCTCTCACCCGAGGGTCAATCCAAATCCTGCTATTGGCTTCACGCATTGAACTAGGCTTCCTGCCTGGGTGCGGTTGCGACTCCACTTCCTAGGCCAATCTCGCCACCCACCATAGCCCCACCCCAGTGGCGGTGCAGGATAAACCCCGGCTCTCTTAACCGGCACTTGTCGAGGCATGGTCGACTATCCAAGCCACTCTATCAACCAATCGAAGATAACCGGAGTTTTCCCATGCTCGAGGGTAATTGCCATGCCAACGACGCTATGCTCCTCTCGGCTACTCCCAAGAACTGCCCCTCTTCTTAACATGCAGCTACCCGGCTGTTGATGACTGGATCTGAGTACCCGTAGGGTCTGACTAAGTGGGCAAGCCACTTAGTAGGGCAGAAAAACTTGGAACAGTCAAAAAAACCTGGAACAGGGCTCCCCCCCTAAAATCACAGCCAAAATTGGCCCTCAATGCTGCAAATGATTCTGACAGTCGTTTAAGCAGTTTTATTGTAGAAAAAATAGATATCCTAGGAGCTGAGGTTCTTGCGAAAATGAATATATGGTCAAATGCCGTAAAAAATGTGCCTTCGTGCCGGAATTGCAGCCTGCGGGCAGACGTGCAACCCGCCCTGCTTGCCCTTTGAGGCCGCCCTGCCACCGCAATTTATATAGTATCGCGTCCGCGAAGGTCACCGCGCTTCCTGAGGCGGTCGCGGAATGTCTCGAGGTCCTTTTTTATATGCTTGTATGTAGACTCGCAATGTTGTGTGCGTGGTTGTGGGCATGGTGTTTCTGGCCCCTCATCCACTTCTTCCGCCCAAGTGACCAGCGGCGAGGATCGTTCCCACGGCTGCATCTCTTGTGTTTCTGTAATAATTTCAATATCATCGTTATCACTGGATTCAACTCCATCGTATGTATCATTTTCGGGCTCAGGGAGGTCTTCTTCATAGTCGTCTTCATCGTTGAAGTAGCCGAGGTTAGTGGAGCTAAGAGAAGCATCACTTTCCAATTCATGTCGTAATGCGGTGAGCTCTGTAGCTTCAGAGAGAGGTTTTGCAGCATATTTGAGTTTGCGGATAGCTGCTTGAACACGAGGATCTGGCTTTGTGTCAATAATAAAGCCATCGTTATATTGCCTAAGGAGGTCAAGATACTTCTGGCTGGTGTTTTCCATATCAAGATAGTGATCCTTGAAGCCTGTAACCTCTAGCCACTTCTTGAATATCGGGATCTTCTTCATAACGCCATCAACTTCAGCTTCTTTATTAGAAGATCGCCATTTTTCTCTTAGCTTATCCATCTCTTTCTTCAGTGTGGTCCGGTGACTTCGTAGCTCGCGGCAGCAACCCTTTTCAGCCTCAACTTTGAGGGTCTCTTCCTGTTGTTGCCGGATCTCAGCGAGGCTCGAACTCGTGATAAATCGACCTCCCGGCTTGACTGACTTTCCGCGGCGACGTATTCGCGATAAGCGGTCGATGCGCTGTGTGCGGTCGAGGCAGAAAGCAGCAACTTTGGCGTTAAGAATTGCAGCTTCGTGAACAACCGAGCAGACCTGCTGAAGGCCGGCACGTGACGGTGAGCTTAGCAATTCACTGTATTTAGCATCGATATGCTGTACAGTATCTGAAGCACCTTGGAATCGCGATTCTGGTGGGAGAAGTGACTCAAAGGCAGGGTTGACGGCATCACGCTGCTTTCTCTGTGCCTCCACTAACTTCGTGATCACCGGTATATTATTTGGTGGGAAGAGACCAGTCTTTTCGAACCCTGACATAATGTTATGTCTGCTAAAGCCGGCATCAAAGATCTTTTGGAAGGCAGAGACGAAATCTATGCGGTTGAAGGCAAGGTTGCCTTCCTGAAGAGACTTCCGAAGAGCTGCTTGATGTGCGTGTTTTAACGGCTGAAAGACGCCAACATCCATAGGTTGCATAATATGGGTTGAATGCGGCGGTAGCATGACGATCAAGATGTCAAATTGGATGCAATATTCGATGAATTTGAAGGATGAGTGCCCTGTGAAGCCGTCGATGACCAGAAGCCGCCATATCTTCTCATCGTCAGAATGATGATTAGGCGGCTCGTTAACTTCAACTTCAGCAATACCGTCAACACACTTCCACTCATCACAGCCAAACCAGTCATTCAGTGTGACCCCGAGTCTCGAAGCTTGTGCTGACTTCGTCCAGGAAACCCGGTTGAATTCGTGAAGCCAGTCAAATGTAACATTGCCGTTGCTGAAGGCGGTATCGGTCCGTACGAACCGCATGTTATCATCAGCTTCAATGGAGGCGAAGTTTTCCGTGGGAAAAGACTTGAAGATAAGCCAGGGAGGAATAGAGTCTCCTACCGCGTTTCCTGCACTGATAAGGGTGCAAGACTCACGATTAGCTGGATCTAGAACCTCAGGGCGTGAGGCCCGCGTTGTGCGCATCACGAGGACCTGCACGGCCTCTCGAAGGCAGCCAAGTCGGATGCCGGCTTCGTCTTCATTCCAGATCTCTGAGGCGCCAATTCGGTGTATTTTGATGAGATCTTCGAGTTCCTTATAGAAGGTGGTGATATCAGCGATATCAGATGATTCGAACGACTTCCGCGACTTCTCCACGGCCTTGAGGAACGTGCTACGAAGCTCCGGGTGGTCTTTACGAAACTGGGGATACTAGGCGCGTGAGAGAGGACTCGATTCCGGGTCTCTTTGGAGCCGGAAGCTATTCGCAGCTTCCTCAACTTGCAGCTTGGAGGCAGGAAATCCCGCGCGTTCCATCCACATAACGTATGCCGCGATAGCATCGTCTTCGGCGGGCGTCAACGCGCGCGGACGGCCCTGAGGACGGGGTGTATTGGAAGAGCCGCTTTCTAGCTTCTTCAACTGCCGGAAAACTTCACTTGTACTGACATCGTATATGCGTGAGGCCTGACGGCAAGAGAGGGTTTTGGTGATGCCGCGAAGTGAGCTTTTTCGGGCTCGGGAGTCGAGAATAGCTCGGGCGGCCTTTTTGCCTTGGATTTGCTTGATAGTATCGGCAGAAATCATCATGAATGACTTTAGCGTGAATTTGACGAAGCGGTGTCGATAAAATGATTGATTTTACGTATTGAAGACCTGATATTTACGACAGCTGAGCGTAGTGGGGTGTTCCAGGTTTTTTTGACTGTTCCAAGTTTTTCTGCCCTACTAAGTGGCTTGCCCACTTAGTCAGACCCTACGGGTAGGTAAGTATAGGCCCCGGCACCCCAGAAGGGGCAGGCTTCCTCCCCCTCATGCTGAAAAGGCCGATAATACTTTCAGAAGCTGACTGGGCAATTTGCCGGATGCAGTACCCGGTTATGGGGTTGAGACGATAGGCATTAAGTCCATGTTCGCAGCTCGGATATCGGCAAATGCGCCAAGGGTCCGTCCCCATCTCGCCGGTCTCGGCAATGCCCCCCCCCACGGCACAAGTACACCTTGAAAGGCTTCGTAGAAGCAGCCTCTGTTCCAGTCGAGTGTTGCATATTGTCACGTTTCTACTCTTGGTCGTTTGTGTCACCATGCAAATCACCATCGATCAACATGGCGTCGAGCAGGTTATGCTGCAGACCCCGGACGTCGACAAGCTGCGGCACTGGTCACAACTCTACAGCGCAGAGGCTCATCTGGCAGGCGACCTGGCCCATGCGGAAAGAATCCGGGATCTTTGGAGGGCTTATGGAATCAGCACAGAGTTGGTCCAGTACGATGTGCTGCAAAACTTCCCAATCTCGACTGAGCTGAGGCTGCTTTCCGCGGATGGTTCGGCGGCCTTTGAAGCAACTCTCACAGAGGACGAGCTGCCAGAAGACCCAACATCGTCTCCCACCAGGGGGTTGATCGCATTCCATGGCTTTGCTGCCAATGGGGATGTGCAAGGACAGCTGGTGTATGCCAACTTTGCGAGCTGGGAGGATTTCGAGACGCTTCAGCGCAAAGGCGTCTCGGTGGAGGGCAAGATCGTTTTATGCAAGTACGGCAAGGTGTTCCGCGGACTCAAAGTACGAGCGGCACAAGAGTTCGGCGCCGTCGCTGTGATTATCTACAACGACCCTCAAGAGGACGGGCAGTACACGGCCAAGAACGGATACAAGCACTATCCTCACGGCCCTGCAAGACACCCCATGAGCATCCAGAGAGGCAGCGTCGATGCCTTCTCCGTCGCAGTGGGCGACCCGACAACGCCCGGATACCCGAGCATCCCCAACAGCAACGTGGAGCGCAGGGATCCGACACATGCCATTCCAAAGATTCCATCCTTGCCCGTTTCGTTTGCCGAGGCCGAGCCGTTCTTGCAGGCACTCAACGGCCATGGGAGGAAGCCACACGAGATGGACAACACGGATGATTGGAAGGGCGAAATCGAAGGCGTCGAGTACAGCACAGGGCCGAGCTCCGTTGACGTGTACCTTTCCAGCCAAGGTAAAGCTGTGATGGCGACCCGTTGCTGCGAGTCGATGCTGACACAGACCAAAGGAGAGTTCAAGTACGCACCCATATACAACGTCATTGGCACGATAGACGGAACCACCCAAGAATGCATTGTCCTCGGCAATCATCATGACTCGTGGTGCTGTGGCGCCGTGGATCCAGTCTCGGGCTCAGCTGCCATGAACGAAGTCGCTCGTGCGCTGGGAAGCCTAAAGTCGAATGGCTGGCAGCCGTATCGGAAGATGTATGTTCACGGCTTTCCTCACTTGCCCCCGTCATCGTCCCAGCTGAACAGAGTCTCACAGTATTCTTGCCTCCTGGGACAATGAAGAGTACGGTCTCGTTGGCTCTACCGAGTGGGGTGAGGACAACGCTGCCATGTTGAGCAAGAACTGCGTCGCCTACCTCAACGTTGACGAGTCCACCAACGGCGGTCAGTTCCTGGGAGCACCCGGAAGCCCGCTTCTAGAAGATGTTATCCGTACCGCTGCGCTCGAGGTCCCATCGCCCATCAACGCGGGGGAAACCGTCTATTCGGACTGGCTCAGGGACCAGAAGCGCCACCATGCATCGCTCGACAAGCCGAGCCTGACCCTCATGGGCACCGGCAGCGACTACACCGTCTTCTTCCACCACCTGGGAATCGCGTCGGTCGACATGATCTTCAACCAGCAAGGTCAGGGCGTGTATCCATACCACTCAAACTACGACAGCTTCTACTGGCTCGACAAGTTTGGCGACGTCGGCTTCAAGAAGCACCAGGCCATGGCGAGGCTGTGGGGTCTGGTGGCTGTGAAGCTCGCCGGTGTAGAGCTGATCCCATTCTCGACCCAGAGCTACGCGCAGGCGATCCGGAAGCACCTCGATAGAACCAGGCAAGAATACCCAAGCCTGGCTTACAGCGCCGTTGATGCTTCCCTGCAGAGTCTTGCGGCCGCTGCCACGAGCTTCGACGCAAACGTGAAGAACGTGTCCCGCGACGGCAAGAGCAATGCAGAAGATGTTGCGGAGCGCATAAACCGAAGTTTGATCGACTTGGAGCGACTCTTCCTCACCAAAGAAGACGATGGCCTTGTCGGCCGGCCGTGGTACCGGCATCAAGTACGTCCCTAGAGAAGAATCTTATCAAATAGGAAAATGATTACTGACTCGCAGCTTGCTAGATCTTTGCCCCGGGCTTGTGGCTTGGTTACGACGGCATTGTGTTCCCCAAGGTGGTGGAGGCTGCAGCGGCAGGCAACAAGGACTCGGCAAACAAAGGCTTGACAGACGTCGCTGGTTGTATAGATGCAGCCTGCGCACTGTTGCGACTGAGATGAAATGTATCTTTATGGGTTACAAGGAGAATAAAGTAAAAATGCATTGTCTTGACGCATCTCACGATTGCCCGGGCGACCGACGGAAGATATGGCGAATTAGGTGGTGAGGCAGCCTTTCACAGGCTTCAGCCCGTAGTCTCAATCTCAGTACCGGGAAGCTGCCTGTTTTAGTCGGGGTGACCTCCAAAGAACTCCTTGATCAGTGAAAGAGTACTCGCTCTGGTCTGATGAATTTAAGCTCAGGATGCCTGCTGTTCTCCTTGAAGCGACAGCCGCAATCTAATGGTATATGCCACTTTTCGGTTGGGTAGGATGAGACGAACTCGGCGAGCGAGGCACCGAGGAAGCATTGCAGTCTTGTCACCAAGATAAAGCTCAGCAACATCCATGCTTCTCATTGGGCTCGGCTTGACAGCAAAAATATCACCATTTTCGTTGACCAACCCATTTAAAATGGCCCAACACGAAGATTTTGAGCTTCTTAAGGCAGTTGAGAACGCGACCAACTATTATTTAATTGATGAAGACAAGACGCAGCCACAGAATACGCGTCGCACGTATACGCGTCCCCAGAAGGAGTGGAAGGTATGGAGGCAATTTGCATACACCACCACATATACAGCTGCTTATTTATTATAATTTAACTGCAAGACGAATCATATTGCTAACTTATATCCAGGAATGGTGTACAGAGAAAGCATTCCCGTCTATCCCTCCAGACTGGCCTAAGCCGTACAACCAGGGAGGCGTTCTGCCAGCTGACCTGGTGGATGAGGGCAAATTGGTATGGTTTCTCGACGAGAAAGTCGTCAGCAGGGCACCTAAGACTGGATCTCGAGCGAAAAATGAGAGAAAACGCTGGCTGAAGACGTGGCTGAACGCAAGGCCAAGAAGGCCAAGACGACCTCTGTTGACGACCCTGCTGGCCCTTCAGCTCCAGATGACAGCTGTATCACCGTTGCCGTTAAAACGGCCGTGGATAAGATCGATCTGACATCAGAAGATGAAAAGGAGCCATTCAAATCCGCACTCACGCTCAAATTCAACACCGTGAGGACCTACGGCAACGCCATTACGAGACTGGGCAGAGCAACGAACGAGGAGAATAAATGGCCAGATGTTAAATCCATCGCCACATCCATGTGGCTTTGCAAACAAGGCGATTTATCGCTATCTTCTGCGACAGACTCACGAGAAAGGACGCGAAGAGTGGGCAGACTGTATGGTAGGCACCATTAAAGATGCCTACTCGCCTGCCAAGATACCAGAGCATACTCGTTGTGCCTGGGGATTGAAAGAGAAGGCGTGTGGACTGCGTACTTCCGTGGATTTTCTCTTCGGCAACCACATATTGTTACGATCAAGCAACCGGAGGCCTATTGAGTTGGCCGACTGCTTCTGTCTTGAGTGTCCTAACGAGGGCGTCCAGGTTCACAACAACCCAACCTACGCCTTTGTTGTGGTTATGAATCAAGGCAAAACTAACCAGAACGGCCGAATCGAGTATGGGGCTTGCTTGAGACATCGTGACCCTTATGCTTGTTTGGTTGGCCAACTCGCTTTCTGGCTGTTTTTTCGTTGGCAGGTTGAAAGAGAGCCATTTCCGGACTTCTCGCGTCCAGAGAAATGGTATAATATTAAGATATTACGACAACAGAAAGACAGACCAACAGGTAAGTTAGATTGTCTTCTTATTTACGAGTCTTTGTAGCTTATAATTATATAGCAGAACTCTCATATCAAACAAGCCACGCGTAGACTCGTCGTCTATATAGCCATATCGGCATTAAGACCTCTAAGGCTAGTCATGCACCTCGTGTTGCTGCTACGCAAAATGCCGATATGGCTGGCGTTCCTGAGGCACAAGTAGGTAACCTCCCTCTGGCTCTGGTAACACTATTAACTTATTATTAGGTTAGGCGTGCTGGCAGATGGAATATGGGAGACGCAATGATAGGCTGTTATCTCACATCGCTACACTACGCGTTCATGAGAGCCTCTGCCGACTTCTCGCCAGAATGGGCTGGCAGTTGCTTCATTCCACGCTCCACGGTCTTGCCCTCGGCTTGGCTACGTTCTCAAATTTGGCCTCAGGCTGACTTTTGGTTCCAAGCCTTCAAAGACTCTAGTCACGAGATGGCTGAAGTCTTTGAGAATAAAGCTACAGGCGCGTTTATTGAGCTATTAGGATGGTTACGAGTAGTCTTGCTGCAAGATGCTCCCTTTCTCGCACGCGATTTCCCTTACCATCCTATATTCAAAGATCCCATCTTCAAGACCGATGAGTACAAAGACTTTGCTGCAAGCGTCTTACGTGCCTCTGAGGAATCTCGTGAGGATAGCCAGGCCGAGTTAATCCAGAAGGCAATACCTGCAATTGCAGAGAAAGTCCGTGGAGTTGAGGCTGGAATCTATAGTCTAAAGAAGACTGTAGAGACGGAGGTTTTATCTCTTAAAGCAGAAGTCACGAGGCTGAAAGACGAGATCCAAGAACGCAACAAGGCTGAGATCACTATAGTCACAACTATCGGCCCTTTCGGCAGAACACATCGTCAGACTGTTCGATACGAACAACAAGGAGGTATTCCAACGTCCTCACAACGAAGGCAGTCTTCATCCCCAGAGACCAGAGCCCCGGCAGCTACCAGAGCCCGAACGGTCATCACGACAACAACAGAGTTACCTCCACAGATCGGATTCCCACGCACTGTTGGTACAGTCAGAGATCTCGTAAGGCTCTGGAGACATGGCCTGGCAGGCTATATGGACTCGGTTGACGCGTTAGAGAAGCGATGGGGCTCACAGTGGCGGCTACGTAATGAGAGGCAACTCTTTTTTACTCGCAAACGGATCGTCGATGAGGTGGTCTCTCGGTCACAGGCAAACGGCTGGTCAGAAGATGAATCGGCGAGACAGCTGGACGAGGAAAGAGGGCAACGCTCATTAGATTGGCTTTTTAAGCAACTTAAAGAGCGTACAGGCCAAAATAAATAGCTCCTGGATCAGATCACCCGAGCCTCTATGGCCTAGGTTACCCCTGAGCAATCTAAGTCAGATTCAGCCATCTAATCGTAACCAAACTAATACCATCTTGTTCGCCTCGTTCTGACGAGTAAAATGATGGTATCGTTGTGTTCGTAATATTAAAAATTTAAGCCCACGATGAGTCTGTATTGATAGCGTTCCCAGAGGCTGTTACAGTAACGAGAAGAATTGGAAATAGTCGACTGTTTTAGTGGAGTTTTAGTGGAGATGTGGCGGCAGTGCGCTGAACGATACGCTGGAGACAGCCCCAAAAATCCGACCCAATTCACGTTTCCGGACACAACTTCACAGCCACGCAGGCTACCGATACACAAGATAGATCAAATTAATCGCCAGAAGCAGGTCTTCGCGTAGGTACAATTTTTATCGTGCCGCGATGCGCAGCCGTCGAGCGCCGGCGTCGCGTTTCTGATATCACCAGGAAATCCGGGATATTACGGGCTGCGCTGTCATCTGCGGGGTCATCCGCCGATCACGCACCCAAAAGCCCCTGCGATATCTGCCTGATATATTAACCCCACAGTTCCCCAACAATGCGGTCGAAAAGGTTTGTCCTGCTTGCACAGCTCAGCACGCACACAGTAAAGCTCCAGTCGATATACTCGCCCAATACCTGAGCCAAGATTACATCCCCTCTCTCTTATCCCTTTTTCCTACGGCGTGGTTGTCCTAAGCCCAAATACCTTAACCTTAATGTCCCACTTTTCTAAACACTAACACCAATCATATGTGGAACCCAGCGTGAAAGGAACTTTGCTTAACGCTCGAGCCACCTAGCGCACTTTGTATGGTAAATTCTGACACAGTTCTGAGGTTACAGCATCTGTAGGGTGCGGAGGACGATAGCCGCCTGGATCTCTCCAGAGTGGCTAAAGAGCACCTGTGGGAGTGCTAGCATCCCGTGTTTGAACTGGTAATCCTGGGAGATCCACCTAACACAGATGCAGAGGTATGCCTTTCGAGCTGGAGATGTCCACATATCTGTTGATATATGGATATCCCCAATAGCTTCCTGGATGTTGTTATGGAGTATTTGACGATATCTCTCGTAGTTGAGAACCAGGGCACGAGTGAATGTTCTTCTGCTAAACTGTGCAAGATCCGAGATCTCTGGATTAGCAGAGAGGAGGAGATCATGGAGTTCTGGCCACTCAATAGCATTGAGAGGAAGCCTCCTTCTAGCACAGAGTGCTAGCAACGCTTGGAGATGCCGCGGCCGATCATAAGCCTCTCGGAGGACCAGTTCTCTCGAAGCCTCATCCTTTTGAAGCAAATACGAATTCATGAACTGCTGGCCAGGCACTAATTTAGACTTGGAAGAGGTTTGCCGGTCTTCCATATCCAGCCATCTCTTCCACAGAGATGGTTGATTGAGACGAAGGTGATCCCGGGCTCCTGATGTGTATATTGTACTCCAACTCTTCTTTTTATTGTCCCAACAGGCGATACAGTAATGTAGGCGTTTATTTGAGGACTTCCCACTTCGATCAGATCTCTCCTTTGGCCTGAATTCGGGCTCCGAACCTCTGGCATATCGAAAGAAGGTCCAGATTGAAAGTTTCTCGGCGGGAATCGAGGCAATACTCGGAAGAGCATTAGAAGCAACACTGGGCGCCGGTAAGGAGAGGTTCAGCGTGGAGGGCGTTGTAGGGACAGTGAGGGATAATGAATCCTGTGAGAAAGACATGGTTAGAGATGTATATAATAAAGATTGAGTACAAAACAATATCTTGGTGTGGATGCCGGTAGTAACAGGCAGGGAAGGAGATGAGAACTAAGTTGATTCCTTGCAAAGGTTTCTAGCTACATAATATATGCAAAGGAGTGAACTATTCAACGTAGTGCCAAGTAGTCTGCAGGTAGGCAGTAGCCGAGCTAGTGCAGGCAGTAGCAGGCAATAGCAGGCAGTAGCAGGCAGCATGTTCGGTAGCATCTGAACTCACGTGAGAGGTCACCACAATATATATTGAGCAGAATCAATAAAATTAGACGACTCCTCAAGGACTTCGGCATCCACAATCTTACAATCTTATCAAATGATAAGATCTAACTGACCAATCAGGAGTGGGTAGAGTGGGTAGCTCTACCCACTTCTACTCTACTCTACCTGGGTAGAGTAGAGGAGATACCTCTTCTACCCTACCGGGTAGAGTGGGTAGAGCTCCCTCTACAATGCCCAAGTATGGCGCAAAGATTGGCACAAAATGATGATGATGACGATAGCGACACGGGTAGCGAGCCCCAAGGAAGTGAATACCATCTTGGTCGAGCGAATTTGCACGGTGACAAGGACTATTGTCTCTCTGACACAGAAGTCGAAGAGATGGGCCTAGAAGGTGATGACTCTGACAGCGAAGGTCAACGCCCACGCAAGCGCCGCAAGGTCTCGAGGTCCTCCGCCGGTTTGCTGCGCGATGCAACCGCTAGTGTTGAACGCCCTCGTCAGGGAAGACCGTCTTTGAGATCGAGGTCTACCCAGTCAACCTACAGGGGAAAATATGCCCAGGCAAGCGGTATCCTCAGCCCAGCGTCATCCCAGGCGACGCCCGATGAGACCGAAGTCAGGGCGGTTCTCGCCAGCTTTGAGGAATGGCCGCTCGAGAACGCTTCGCTCAAGCGCATAACCGAGAACGGCAAAACAACTTTCCAGGTACAGTTCGACTGGACTCCTGGTACAAAGCATAGGCATGCTAGCAGCACCGCTCGGGATCGAGTTAATTTACCCTTGACACGGACGAGCAGGGCCAAGCGTGCTTCAGCTCCTAGAGCCAAATACACCCCACAGGAAGATGATCTTCTCATCGAGTTAAAGGAGGGCAGGGAGATGCTAGCGTGGCCCGAGATTTACCAGCGGTTTAGTAAGTCCTATCCAGGGCGGTCCGTCGAGAGTCTACAGGTGCATTACTCTACAAAACTCAAGAGTCGTGAGAGACTCTAGGACGTTGTTGGCAGTGGATGTCAAGTCTGCCTGATGACTTGGTTACCACACGTATTGATGGAGTTCAATAGGCGAAGAATGGCCTGCAAGCTGAAGGACGGGAACGGAACAATCGCTGGTATCACACACCCGTCCGCCACGGCACGACCACGCCCTGGTCCGTTACCACATTCGCCCTTTGGCCCCTCTTGCGGCTGTTGACCCATCCGTGCTCCTTTCGGCAATGCTTCTGCATGTCGAGCAATGCCGTGCTTATATACGGACAACTCTGGCAACCGAACCCGTTCTCTTCTGGCGACGGAATATACGGGACCGGTCGGGCGACGGGCGACGGAACTGTCCACGCCTGCAACGCTGCCTGGTCCTGTATGACGCTGGGCCACGCCTGAATGGCCTCGCTGATCCGTCTTGCCTCCTTGACTGTTATCGGGACATGCCGCTGCTTTAAATGGGTGAATGTCTCCTTGGCTACACACGCGAACCGAGTCACCCATCGTCGGGGTCTTGCGACTTTACAATCCTTGACGAGATTTTACATAATGTTTTAAAGCTTCGTTTATTAGGGCTTGCCTGTGGGATATATAGTACACCATAGTACAGCAGGGCGAGGGCCCCCTCCCTCTATGAATATGCGCTTGATTCGGGTTACATGGCTTTACAAAAATTTACATCTTGTGTCGGTGTTCTGTGTCTCAATAATGCTCTCTCTTCCCCCCCTCAGTGATCCTTGACTCGGTGATGACAATTCATTTCATCTACTTGCCATTTCTTCGTATTCCTGATGCTCCCATTAATACACTCCTATTTCGCAATCTCGATGAGGCGATGCTCAAGCTCGACGTCATGGCCATCTCTTGCGTCTTGTCGTTTTCCGTATGGCCGTCAGTCCTATTTGTCAGTACCAGAAGAGGGCTGTGTGCGGTGGCACGTACAATCCGACGCCCCAACGCGCTCGTACTAGGCACGCTCTCATTCGCTGACTGTTCGACATGACCCGCTCAGCCCCCGGACCTTGTCCTGCTTCAGATCCAGGGATTGAGATCGAGTTCATCATGTTAAGTATTTAAGCAATGGCTACTTCGCGCTCGATTGTTCGATATTCAGACACATCGACAGATTCACTGACATCTATTCTCTTCTCTACCTACTCGACTCGACGTCTTTCCACGAAGCCCTCCCACTGTCCCACAGCCTACCTTACCTTACTCCATCATGGCCCAAGAGGAAGCGCCCTATTATGCCTATGACCCGTCCCTTGCGGCGGCCGTCATCTTCACCATCATATTCACAGCATCGGCACTGTATCATTCTTGGCAAGTCTTCAGGACCAAGAACTGGTACTTTATCCCGTTTGTTGTTGGTTGTCTCGGTGAGTTCACGGACAGCTATAGCCCATAGCCTACCCATCTGCAACACGAGTATCTACATGGTAGACATGATGGCTAACCACGTTCCCACGTAGCCGAGGCCATAGGTTGCATCGCAAGAGCCGTCGGCGCTCAAGAAACCCCCGACTGGGCGTTGGGGCCGTACGTTATTCAGGCTGTGCTGCTACTCCTTGGGCCCACCATCTATGCCGCATCCATCTACATGGTCCTCGGCCGCATGATTCGACTCCTGGAAGCCGACAAACATTCTCTCATTCGGCCGAACTGGCTCACCAAGTTCTTTCTCATCGGAGACGTCCTTTCCATCATGACACAATCAGCAGGTGGCTCCATGCTGGCCGGCGCCAAGACCAAGGAGGAGCGAGACCGAGGCGAGACCATCATCATTGTCGGCCTTGTTATACAAATCATCTTCTTCGGCCTCTTCATGATCTCGACCTTCATCTTCCACCGCCGCATCAACCGAGACCCTACCTCCAAGAGCCTGACTATTACCGTTCCCTGGAGAAGACTTCTCGTGGTCCTCTACGCCACCAGCTTGCTCATCCTGGTGCGATCCGTCTTCCGAGTGATCGAGTACGTCATGGGCCACGACGGTGTGCTCCAGTCCAAAGAGGTCTTCATCTACATATTCGATATCCTGTTGATGGCAGGAGTGGCCGTCATCTTCAACGTCTTCCACCCATCCCAGGTCCTCACCGTCCCGGCCAAGGAACGGGTGAGCAGCTCGGATTCGGAGATGCAGCTGGAAGGCTTCGGTCAAGCTCGAAGCGCTTGATCCTGTCAGAGCTGACAGACACGGACCCCGAGAAGGTGGGCTCTCTGGGAGTCCGGGCGGAGTGGTCATGTTGCCCGAGGTGCCGACTCGTGGATTGGTGATGCGGTGTCAGGATGCGCTGGTCAACCCCTGGTCCTTGTCTTTTATGCCTGTTCACGAGTCATCAAGCGAGATAGATGAGGATCACGGATCCACAACTTGCACATTCCCGGGATTAGGGGCAGCTACGGAAGGCCGGAGGGATCAACTGGTCATAACCCCCCTGCTGGCCCAATTTCAATCAGGGCACACCAAGTTAGAGGTCCTCACCCCCTTCAGTACTGAAATAACTCTTCCACTTACATCGACTCCACCTCTAGTGATCGTAATATCCGTATCCTCATTCGACCCCCTTGTCATCCTGGTGTTGCTGTGGCACCCACGAGCCTTCCTCTCTTCATGCTACTGCTGACGTGGTGTTTATGTGTGTTCACATAACCCTCATCAATTCAATTTCACTCCAATGGCTCAACAGACAAGACGCTCTGCCTCGGCGAGTACTGAACCTGAACCTCTTATCGGTTTCCCTTCCAGTAGACTCTGCTTCCTGCCCAAAGAGATCTTTGGTATAGAGACACGTGTCTTTGACCATGAAGCTGCTCAGCCTGATGCAAACCCAGACCTCACCGTCTGGGCCCTAATGAATGCACTCAAACACTGTTCGACTCGAGTGCTTCCGATCCTCGAGCTCAATAAGGTTAGTCTCTTGGTCCTTGCCCCGGTCTGCTCTGTAATAACCTATACAGCCGGTCCGAGAGTTAGAGCTCCGATCCCGGTATGATATGCGGAGTCTGAAGCAGAACCCCTACGTCTTGAACTTCAGTCGCAGTCAGAACTGTGATGCGATGATCCGCCATCTCATGGGAGACGAGCGGGAGGCGCAGGACTGTTGTACTAGGTGTGCTCAGAAGAAAGGCGCCCTTATTGGCTGTATCGTAGCTGAGGGCTCTACAATCTGTGGTAATTGTGACTGGAATCGATCAGGGCTTGGATGTTCTCTGGCTTCTCATTCTGAATCACGTATGTATCTATATCTTGGTTTCATTTCATTGCTGACTATATCTAGCCAAACCATCTACGAAGCGCAAAGCGGTTGAATCTGATGATAGTGAGGATGGCCGAGATCTCTTTGATGAGCTCGAGCCTGACGAAAAAGATGCATTTCGGGAGGTCATGAAGATCTTTACTAGAGCCTTAAAGCGGAGGTCAAAAAGAGCTCGCCAGTCAAGGTCATCAAGAAATAAATAAATCGCGATGCAGGTCTCCTTTTGTTTCATGTAATCTTAGGATACGGCGTAGGAGGAACTAATGGATTGATACCCCTCCTTCTCTTTAAGTATAACTCAGAAATAAGTAATGACTTCACCTTGATATTATATATGCCTTCTTTATCTTGATCTCTTGATAAATTTCTTGAATTATTTTCTTGAATTGACATAGGTATAGGGTATGAAGAGTATTGATTATCAGGGGTAGACCAGTTCTCGTCAGGGGTAGACCAGTCCGCGTCAGCACTAGTAGCATACGAGGCGGTATGAAAAGATTCTATTCTCCACTCTTGTGTATGAGACATTTCCTTCCCCTTTCTCTCTTCCCCACTTTTCTGTCCTGTATTACTCTTGTTGACTTATCCTCGGGGATGAGAGAACATGGTTCGGCCAACTCACGATCTATCTCTCTATCAATTCCAGCTTGAGGAATGGAGGTCTCACGATAAGCTCACTAACCAAGAGATTCTGCAGCGACTCGCATCTGACTACTCCCTAGAGATAAGTCAATCAACACTTTACTGGAACTTCCGTAAATGGGGCACTTCCTTTCGAACGTTGACGCAGGATACAGAGGAACTACGTGATCGTATCAAATACCTCTTCTTTCAACAGGTTCTCAATGATCACTTCCTCCTCCTCCAGCTCCATTCAGACGGTTTCATTATCACTAAGACAGGTCTGAGCCGTATACGTCGAGAACTCGGCCTTTGGCGCCGCCAAGATGAAGACAAAATCGCCCCCCAACTCGAAAAGTTACGAGAATTTTTCGAATCCCAGTCCCGGCGCAATACAATCCTCAATACATACGGCCGAACATATCTCTATACCTACGTGCGCCAACAAGATCACGTACTCAGTCGGAAGGTACTCTATGATGCATTTCGAGAGTTCCATCCTGCGAGTGTTACAGATCGATGGAAGACGATGAGATACCAGCGCGTTGGATGGACTGCCCCAGGGCCTGACTTCATCTGGTCAATTGATGCACATGACAAGCTCAAGGCCTGGGGATTTGAGATCTACGCCTCAATTGATGCCTACTCGCGCTACATAACCTGGTTCTATATTGGAATCTCTGCTGGTACATCGCGTAGTGTAGCAGGCCAGTATCTACGTGTTCTCTCTGAGCGAGGGAAGATGCCGAATCTCGTCCGCTCTGACCGCGGAGGAGAAACTGTTCTCATGGCGGGTGCACATTGGTATCTCTCCCAAAACCGACTACGTATGCGTGATGATGGACAAAGGGATCCCATTACATTCCGACAGTGCTGGATATATGGAAAAAGCACTAGTAATGAGAAGATTGAGAGTTGGTGGCTTCGCTTCTCTCGAGGAAGAGGAGGGGCTTGGCGGGTATGTTCTCTCTCTTGACTCATTACCGTAACTAACATAAAGTCTTTATCTACAGAAGTACTTCATAACCCTCACACAGACCAGTCATTTCTCTAATGACTCCCTCCCCGACCGCATTGCCTTACTCTATATCTACATGCCAATCCTGCGCAGAGAGTTTGCCGACTTTGTGTTGATGTGGAACTCCCACTACATTCGCAAGCAAAGCAACAGACCACATGTTGTGCCGGGCCAGCCTTTTGTACTATATCATCAACCTGAGGCTCATCAAGCTACGAACTTTGCTGAAGTCATTCCTCAAGACCGCCTCGAGGAGTTGCAGAATGCCTTTGCCGACGACCCCTATGACCTTGATGCATATTTGCCGGACGATACGATCGATGTGTGCGAAGTCTTTGCAGAAGAATATGGATATAAAGATGATCCTAAGGAAGAAGAGGAGGATAACGAGAGGGATTCTGGAGAAACACCACGCCTGTCTGCATACCTCGCCTTGCGTGATTATCTACAGCGTCATCTCGAGCAGAACACAGCCCCGAGTATTGGCCTTTTAGAGACGCCTGTTGGTGGCCTTGATCGACTTAGAGGCCATTTAGGAGACAATGGCATCAATGTGGAAGAACTCAGCCAAAGCGTTGCTGCGGCAGCTGCAGAGGATGATGCTTTTTAATTGAGCCTCATATATATGTATGTTCTTTCGAGTTCTCTTCATTGCGCACCTCCTCTTCGTTGCATACCTTCCCTTCTCTTGGTTGCGCAGCCTCATCGCAATTACACAACCTGCACGCCAACCAGACATCCCAGTAATGAATATATATCTATTCTTAAGAGCATATTCATTCTTAAGCTTATGCATAAGGATAAGAATATAGAGGCTGCCAATGAATACATAATTCTTATATTCTTAAGAATATGGATCCGGCACCTCCCCCACAGGGATGCCCCCACCACGCTTGCTTACACGAGCGTGTTTCATGTTGATTGCAGCCGTGACGCGCATTGCTGCCGACGAAGCCTCTAGAAGGATTTGGTATCGCATTGACGGCTACGGCAAAAGTGGAATGAACACTCCGCTAATGCGTAGTGTAACTGAGGCCTATATTATATGTGACATTTGGACGAGCTCCTCCAATGTTTCGTACTTGGCCATTGACGTACTCAGTGTACCAGCGATGTCAGACGACCCGGAACGGGTATTCTCTTGCGCATGACGGACAATTTCATGGGACAGGGCACGGCTCTCGGCTGATACTGTCGAGAAAGTTCAATGCCTGAGCAATTGGGTGAAGAACGACTTGATCCGCAAAGTCTATGTGGCAGTAGATGACGAGGTCATGGAAGTCGCCAGCGACGACGGCGATATAAGTGGGCCCCCAAGTTTATATTACGAATAATTCATAAGCTTAAGAATAGATAAGAATATAAGGGCACGACTATGAATACATAAGAATATGGCAATATTATGTATTTATTCATTATTGGGATGTCTGACGCCAACCAGCCCCCCCCCAAAAAAGGCAAAAACAGAATTCGAACCCAAGGCTTTCGCAAATAGCGCAAAAAGGTTACTTGTCAATTGAAACACAGGTCTTGAACTTATCGCAAGTGCACACACTAAGACCCGCTCTCACCCCTGATACTTTGGAGGCTTCACTTGCGATAAGTGTTAAGGTATCATGAGGCCTTCAATGGCCAAAGATATCACACACTAATTGTAACCCTTTGTCATATCAGGACCGTGCTGTGTATATACATAAAGCGTCTGTAAGGGACTACAAGTATTCTCTTTGTTACGCAAATAGACTAAGAGTATTGATCACACACACACACACACACACACACCCGTATCTAAAATTACAAGAATAAAGAGATCCTAACGCCACAACAGTACACCTTCCTATGTATCCTGCTGCACCTTCCATGACTTCTTGGATACACGAGATGATTGTCTCTTTGAAGGGGTTGTTTCAACCCTGATATCCTCATCCCCAGCGACAACAATCTCGGCCAACAACTCATTCATAGTCTTATTCTCAACGTCAGAGAGGAAGGGGTCGTCATCCTCGATATGCTCGTCTTCGACGATGCGCTCTTGTTTGATTGCCGCCTTTATTGCCGATAGAGGCGTGGTTGGTTCCTGCTTAATAGCTTCTGACTTCACAGTCACAGTCCGCTCTTCTTTGACAGCTGGAAGGCGTGCCTTTGGGCGAGTGGCCTTTTTCTTCTTGGGACTTGGCGAGTATGTTTCTGAGTCAGCATCCGACATGATCTCGTAACCCCTCTTGGTCCTAGGCTTTGGTGGCATCTCCAAAGGGTCAAGTTCAAAGAAACGCCAGAAGCTCAGAGAAGCCTTAGAGCTCCTGATGTCCTTGTCAAAGTTGGTAGAAGTCTGGCGCAAGAGGTCGTAGAGTCTAGTAGTTGTGTAAGCCCTTTCGGGCAGTCGTGCTGGTCCAGGCGCGCTGCCACCTTTCTCGACGGAGAAGACAACTTCCCACGCATGCTTGCTCTGCTCTAGATCTAGTTGCTTGACTAGATAACGCACCATCGCCTCATGAGTCCCGTGGTCGCGATGGAGGACAACTGAAACATTGCCCATGCACTTCCGTACGGCTTTCGGCGCGCTGCTGTACTCAATGGTCTTAATGTCGCCAATATATTCATAGGCTCCAGCACCAACCCAGAATGTAGCTTGAACCCCAATAGCAATTGGGTCTTTGCGGCCCGTATTGGCAATGCTTTATTGACGCCTAGCCATTGCGTCAAGCCTGGCATTTTCGATACCAGCGGGGAGTGAAGTCGAGCGATTGGTAGGAATAATCGTTGATGATAGTTTGCGGCGCTCGTTGGGGCGAGAAGTAGGGACGGCAGCAGGAGTAGGGGCATCTTCATCGTCGTCCTCCGTAAGATCAACACAATCAGTGATCGGTTTGAACTGTTGTCCACAATGGGGGCAGCAAACTGCACGGGGGTTCTTAGCTTGGAAGCTGGCATGCCTGCCTCCCCCAATAGAACAGAATGGAGTCAAAGTAGAAGGCATGATGGGCTTGTGTAAAAGAGACAGAAGGTTTACCTGTAGATAAGAATGGGAGGAAGAGTGATTTCAGTTCAAGTTCAAGTATAAGAAGAAGAGCACTCTCTTATAGTAGAGATGAGAATGGTAGTTTGTATATATGAAGCCGGTACAGTATGGTTACATACAGAGAGATATATTATCATAACAACTGGCAATTGTAGATCTGGGGTTGACTGGAGAACGGCAAATTGCGAATGGAATCATACGAGCAATACTGCCGTAGTGCCACTGCCTCAGCTCTGGCACTTGGCTGTTTTGGGAGCAGCGTATGTGGCCAAGAGTGATATTTATCTAAGCAGGAATGGGCTCACACGCCAGGGTCGACCTAAGAGACAATTGGCAAGGGTCTGTGAGGCCAGGGGGGTTATGACCAGTTGATCCCTCCGGCCATCCGTAGCAGCTCTTCAAGGCTTAGTGCGGCCTCGTCGTACTGAGGAGCACTTGATTGGACAAAGATGAGCTTGGACTCACTGCGTAGTAGCATCTGCAGCTTTAGATTGTAACACATCGCCCACCCGTTTGTGAGGCTTAGGCTGCTGAGCCACTGTATCTTCATCATCACGCGAAGCCCTGAATCCAGGCACGCCGGAGCTATCGGACTGCTCCTTGTCCCCGCACATCCGTCTAAGATGTCCGCCTAAATAGAGCTGCTTGGCTGAGAGACCTGTCCACTTACCAGCTCTCCATCACTGCATCCATGACTTCAACCAGAGGCCCGTCTGCCGACCCCAGTGCCGTCACTGCTGTGCCGTCGCCCGCCGAGACTGCCGGCCGAGTGCGACGCCCCCATCGCAAGTCTCGAAGAGGGTGCAGGCCGTGTAAATCGAGTCGCATAAAGGTCGGTTGTCTATTATAATTTATAAATCTCTCAATAGCTGGTTGAACCTCCATCAAAGCATACTGACCGAGTCTCATGTCCCGTCTAGTGCGATGAAGTTCAACCAGCATGTTCAAATTGCGTGAGAAAGGAAATCCCCTGCGACTACTTCGAGACTGTTCGCGCTTCCATCAATGAGCCCAAACAACGCATCATGATCCCACCTCTTCGCCGGAACTCTCCTGAATATGAGCCTCCGCTTCCTGTCGGTCGGAAAACGCGCGAGCGAGAAGAGCGAGAAGATCGAGAGGAGCGAGATTTGACCTCATCACCGACGACAAGTTCGCTCTCCGAGCCATCACCGCCTAACCTCCCAACGCTTCTCGCCAATTGTTGTCCTGCTCCTGTCGCGATCAACACTCCCTCCGATCGACTGATCGAACTTCGTCTCCTTTCCCACTACCAAACCATGACCTCCCAATCGCCAAAGCACCAGGCCTCCTGGTCCATCTGGACCCTCGACATGGCCATGGCATCACCACTCGTCATGGATTCCCTCCTCGGCTTCACGGCATTCCATCTCCGGCGCCTTGGAAACCGCGACTGGGGCGTTCGCGAGGCATCGCACAAATACATGGCGCGGGCGATTCGTTGCCACAAGGAGGAGTCAGGCGTGGGCCTCAGTGAGGCCAATGCCGCCTCAATGATTGCGTCTTGCGCCTTCATCTTGTTTCATACGAGCACAAACCAAGAGTATCTTCAGTCTGCCGCCGGGCCCCAGTTGCCCCTGCACTGGTTTCGCCCTTGGCAGTCTGCGAGAGGCTTCTTCGGCCACGTATGGCCATGGCTCCAGACTATTGAAGTTGGCCGGGACAAGGGACTGCGATTTGGAGTGCCGCAACAGTTCTCAGTGCAGCACAGCCCCGACACGTTTGATTTTTTGCTTCAGGATATGGAGCCTGAGTGCACGTTGGACGAGGAGATGATGACGGCCTACCAGCAAGCTGTTTGGCAGCTAAACTACACCCACAACAACCCGCAGCACCCAAGACTGCTTCAATTCCCGGCCTTGGTCACGCCGCGATTCGTCGAGTTGTTAGAAGCCCATGATCCAAGAACCCTGGCAATCGTTGGTTACTTCTTCATGATAGTCAAGCTCGCCAGCGTGCTGTGGTGGGTTGACGGAGCAGCGGAGCGGGAGTTTGCTGCCGTCATGAAGTTTCTGCCTAAGGACTGGTGGCCCGTGATGGATTTGGCAGTGCGCGTGTTTGAAGAGACTTCGGACCGAGTATCAGTGGCTCAAAGGAGGTTGTCCTTAGGCAAGCTGTCATTGACGGAATTCCGAGACTGGAGAGCCAACCCTATAGGCTAGACTGGCGGATGGTAGATGACGATGAATAGGTACCGTACTCCGTAGTTACGCTGGCAGTCGGGGTGCCACTCAAACACGTCCCCCTGCAGTGTCTGTATTGGGTAAGCAGGTGCGACAACTTTTACAGATGAGTGGATCCTAGTATCGATAGCGACGTTCAGCTATGAGTAACAGGCGCTTCGAGGCCAGGAAATGGAGTAAAGTAGCATGGCCTGAACATGAGGTATGGAGGCAATGGACATGTTGTTGAGTCATTTGATACTCGCGCATAATAAACGGATTCTCAATGTAGAAAATACCCGGACGATAATTCGACATGTATTCTGCTTACAACACATCAGGTTTTTGAGTACCTCGTGAGAGATGTGCGTATGTCTTATGGAGGGGAATAGCCAACAAACCCGTCTTTTTAAACGCGGATCCAGATTGACCTTGTCCTCAGTTTGTCGAGGTACGTCACGACTCACACTCGGCCTCACACGGGCTGACCTTCCTAGACACCCTGGTGACGTCTCTGACTTCGACGAGTATCGCCCAGACATCCCAGTAATGAATATATATCTATTCTTAAGAGCATATTCATTCTTAAGCTTATGCATAAGGATAAGAATATAGAGGCTGCTTTACAAATGTTCCTGCTTGGACCTGGGTGCATCTCAATTCCTTGTACTGGGCCTGCGCCAAACAGTGGCCGGGTCTACAGGAAGCGCTGTTGGCACTTGGTCGAAATCCGCAACCAGACAACATCTATTTTCAAACAGACGGCTTTAGGTTGCCCTACTTGGAAGCTTACAAACACCGCGGCCCAATTCTCCAAGACTTTTGCTTCTACGATGGCAGAACCAGTAGGCCTCGCTTCCGCAATCCTAGCGCTGGCCACTTTTGCATTCTATTCTAGCATCGTGCTCTACAACGATATTAAAAATTTCCATTCTCATCCCAAACAGGTCCGCGATCTCCTTGAAGAGCTATATGCTCTAAATGTAGTACTGGGAATGCTTATAGAAACGATTGACCTTGCTACCAATGTGGACCTCTCTGCCCTCGAGATCCATCTGCAGCGATGTGGCAATTCCTGCAAGTTCGGCGAAGACTTGATGAGATTTTTTGCACGATCTAATGCAGATCGAACGAGTTTCCGCGACTGGGCTAGGCTGAAGTACATGGGTGAGGGTATCGACGGTTTCCGGCAGCAACTGTCCAGCTACAAATCTACGATTAACATCGCTCTTACGGATGCAACCCTGTAAGTCTTTACATACTTCTTTAGAGAATTGGACAAGCGGTTGACAAACTTGATAGCCGCACATCCTCTGTTACAGCAAAAACTCTCGAGAAACCTCAATGGCAACTGTCAGTGTCCATCGTGGGATGAGAGTTCGAGAGTTCGTAGAGCTGTGATTGGTCCAAAGCTGAAATGAAACCATTCCGAGTATCAATATTAGAGTAGGCAAAACAGTCTCACAACGCTATCTTCATCATGTCCATGCTCCATTTCCACAACGTCTCACTCAGCTCGTCATTCCTGGCGGCATCTGAGAGCTTGGCCTCGGTGGCGTCCCAGCTATACCCATACCAGAACTTCCCCGACAGTGGACCGACGTCAAAGTACCTGCCGCTCAGCTTCCGCGATGCAATCTCTGGGTCGGTCGCGAGTAGGAGCGTGGTGCGGGTGCCGTCCTGGACGGGGATGCTGGTTATTCGCACGACCGACGACGTGAGGAAGGCGATCCAGGACGGGATGGCGGCGGAATCGGTGGTGGCGGACGTGCCTATAGTACCTGGAGTTTGGAGAAGTCAGCGGCGGAAGAGATGGAGGAAGTGGAGGGTAATAACCTGGGTTGAGGCAGTTGACGTAGATGTTACCCTGCCCTGTTTCCTGGAAGTGTTTGTGAAGAGCGCGGGCGAAGAGGATATTTGCGAGTTTTGAACGGGCGTATCTGAGCTCTTTGTTAGTATTGAATCCTTGCCATATGTGGTTCAACTTTTCGGTGTTAACAGCGCATACCTTTGCAAGCTTGCTTGAACATCCGTCATTGTCTGGAGGCTTGTCACTCCTTCAACACGCAAGTCCTTAAAGTCAATGATGTCGCCTGGTACGGGTTTATACATTGCGTGAGCGTGTGATGCAACAACGACGATCCTGGCGTCGCCGAAGCGTTTGGACGTTTCCTTAATGAGATCCTGCATTTTGACTTTGTGAGTGCGACTTTAACAACGGATAGAGCAGGGTTGCCCACCAGGCACCTACCAAGAGGTTGTAAATAAATACAAAGTGTCCGAGATGCTAGAGTTGTAATGATTAGCCTCCGCCCATAGAGATCGGCAATTTCGCCACTCTCACGTTTGTCTAACGTCAAGTTAGCCATATGTCACACGTGCAGTAGTCTAGTAAACCTACACCGAACTGGATCTCCAACCCATCCATCGTCAGAGTCTGAGGCTATAGAGTGTTAGTAACCGTGCCTATCAGAGCTATAAAAGGAAATTCCTTTTCAGGTTTGGTCCTACCATCACAGAGAGTGCGGCGTTAGCGACCACGACGTCAAGCCTCGTCTCGAGCTTCGCAAACTGCTCCGCCGCGAGAATGCAGCTCTTCATGTCTGACAAGTCCAGTTCCAGGAACCTCAGAGAAGACTCGTGGTTATCGGGGACTGATGAGTCTTCCAACAACTCTTGAAATTTCTTCTTTGACCGGGACGCCACGTATACTCGAGCATTACGTCGCAGAAGTTGGGTCACCGTTTCCTTGCCGATTCCAGTTGCGCCTCTGTAGCCACACGGTCATTAGTCAAGTCCAATGCAGTTGGTTTGTACTTGCCCTGTCACAATAATGACTTTTCCTGATAGATCAGGAATGCCTTCTGGTGAAAATTGCTTCCTGAATGGCTCCATGTTGCAAGCCCTTCACTGTTCTGGGTCAATCAAGCGTCACAAACTAATGTCGAATTAACTGACGCTTCCTCATATACTGAAAGGTCAGGTATGCCAAAGGTCAAAGCTCCCTGCTGGGTGGGGATGTCCTGGGCACCTTGATTCGTTAAGCCGAAGAAGCTTGTGGGACCAGGCCGGACATAGGGGTTAGCAGCTTCCCGACCCGGGGTATAGATGTCCTAGGTCCGGTATCTCCTCAATCAGCTGCTTTACTCTAGAATGTTAGCGCCACGATTAATCATAGGAGGAGCGGGACGGATGTACAAGGATATATCAAGGCTATCGATGATATCATCTCAGATACTGCAATCTCCTCCAGATCGAAGTTAGCCCGCTCCTTGGCGCTGAACTTCTCCTTCGTTATAGAGGCAGCAGCCTAGCGCCACCACACCACCTGGAATCATGGCACCTCGGCGCGCGCGCACGCTTTGCAGAGGCAGGATGAGACCGCAGTATCCCTCCAGACCTCACCATCCAGCTTCGACCACAGGCACGGGGAGAGCAAGGCGCCGGGTCTGCTCTAACGAAGGAAGACCTGACGCAGTCTGCTTAGTCAAGCCCCCGGGTACGTCAAGAGCAGGTCTCCGATCGCGGAAGGTAAGAAGCGGAAATTATCCTTCTTAGCACCAGTCTATTCCTAGCTCTTGTGATACCGCACGTGTACTATGACCAACTTCTCCTATATTAATATAGACTGACGACGAGAACCCGTATTGATATAGGTAATGGAAAGCAGCTCCGGCGATCGCACCGGAGGACCCGGCGGATCTAGCACAAGCGTCACCATCCGCTTCAAGAACTCTTGCACATGCGCCTCGTAGATAGCTATCGCCTTGGGGCAGAGACAGGTCCCGCCGTCCTGATCCGTTCGTACAAATACCTATCGCAAATCAGCCCGCGCTTCAATCTGCCAGAGCAGGGCACCCTATATTCCCTCCAGTATCTCAGCATTCCCCTCGTCCATCAGCCATGAGCCACCGTAGTCATCAAGGTCTAGGTAATCATGCAGTCTCCACGCTTCAATCGGGGCAATGTCCTTCGCCCCGAATAATAGCTCATCATATAGAAGCGAGTGCGCCTAACGAAACTCCGACACGACTAGCTGTAATACCTGCTCTATGTAGAGCTTGGTTCCCATATAGTCAATCGTCTGCCCGTTAAGAGACCAGCGGGCCTGGTTTTTAGCAAGATCAGTACTAGAGGCTGCGAAGGGGTAGAGCCGCTACTATAAGATATAACCGAAGGGCATCTCTGCCATCTGCTGGAAGTACTTCTTACATATCTTATCTAGCAATTCGGGAATCCCGTCTTCGTCATCCTGCTTCTGGAAGCACACGAAGTCAAATAGAATGAGCTGAGCAGTCTACGTAAGTGCGGATAGGTTGCTATTGAAGTTACCTAGCTCATTCCAGACGCGCCATTCCTATTACTCATCATCATTCGCTTCTCGCCATATAAAGGCCCTTTTCTAGCTGAGCATGGCGCAAAAGCTCAGTACAGCCAATCGGAATAGCCTGCTCCCGACCGTCTGGCAGATCAGGGTTATATAGAAGTTACGAATAGCATGCTTCAGTTCTACATCGCGCTCATCCTCATCTTCCTCGTCGCTGATTTTCCCTTCGCCCTCTCGTCTTATTCTCGCAGGGCGTCGATGATGCCTTCTATGGCCCTCTGCTGCTGAGGTGTCAGTTTGATGATATCCCGCGGTAACACCAGGTCCGCTTCCTCCCTAGTAAAGTGGCCATCCTCGCGGAAAACGACCCGATAATAATACACAAGAAGCTGCTTCATCCTCCGGAAGTATAAAGTTAGCGAGGACTTGTTCTTGAAGCTGCGGAATCCGCCGGGCTTGCCGTTACTTGAGCCGCCGGTATTACGAAACTCATTCAGCCTCTTGGCCCGCTGCTGTGTCATCTTCCAATCAAGTGACTTGTCGCTGCAGAGCTTGTATGCGTCCCTGAGGACGGCCTCGGCCGCGATAATGATGCAGATCAGGTCTATGTCAGCCTTCCCTTCGCTGCTGCCGTCCCCGCCTAGGTCCAGGAGCTTCTTCGGTGGAAGTGAGTACGACAACTAAATCTCAGCATCCCAGAGCCCCCACATATAAGTAGGGAAGCCAGTATAGACGAGCCAGGGGACTCGGTCTGCTCGTGACTCCCCGACGTCCTGCACGACCCCGGCCTTCTCATCCAGGTCGCGTGATGCCTGGACAGCATCTGCTTTCAGCCCATCGAACAGCCTCCCCTCCTCCTGCGACAGCGGCGGCGTGAGGAATCCAAGTACTGACGCCTCCCCCCTCGATGATGATGTTGATGATGATGACGGACCCTCAATGATGAAGTAGTCGATGCGGCCCTTCGCTGTGAAGTACGTCTGGAGCTTGCATGCTTCCCAGAGCGGCGCCTCTTTGCTATGCTGCGATGCCTTCTTCCCATGCTTCGGCATGTGATCGTGCATCTTGTCTATTCGCTATGAGCTGATCTGAGTAAGGGAACTATGCACTAAGTATCGATCAGTAATAATTCATGAATTTCTATCTAACTCTTCCATCTGAAGCTAGTTCGACCTCAAAATACTTTATTCTCCCCTTCGCCGAGGAGAACGTCTGAAGGTAACAAGGCTGAAACTTCTGCAGCTGTTCTGCCGCCATTGGCGTCATCCCCAAATTATGGACAACCATGTGGTCTCTGATCTTGTCTGCAGATACCGTGAAATGTGGTGACTCAAGAACTTCGGGACAGATGTTGCACCGTCAGCCCTTATAAACAGTGAGGCCTAGGATTTGAAGAATCTTTCCCCTTGGAACAGGAAACATTCCAAACGGACACAGTTCGTATGTCCGAAACCTTTCCATTAAAGCTTTACAGGCCAGCCCAGTAATGCGATGAATAGAGTTAAGGTGGCTGTAAAAAGAATTGGCTCCTGGCTGGATCATAGACCCACAAGAAACGCATATCAGAATCCCATGCTGAGCGTTATAAGTAAACCCATCGGACAGGTTGTTCATACTGTTGTTGGTGGTGGGGCTGCTCGTTTTGATCTTCTTCGACTGCCGCTTCGGGTCGTCAGGTTTGGCATGTGTCTTATTCTGATTATGGCTGCAGATCCCTGGTTCTAAACTTTTACTGCCTTGTTGATCGTAGTGCTGGTTCCAGTCCTGCCATATCTTGGATAATCGATAATACATTTCAAGGAGCTCTGGCTGTAGCCTAGATGGGAGCGCTTTGTCGATTGCATACGCTGTTAATAGCATTCGAGGGTGGTGGCCGGCTCCAGCTGCAAACATCCGCAGCGGGTTGGTAGCTTCAGTCGGGTAGTAAAAATTGGATTTCTCAACGAGCTTGCTGAGATGCCGTTTAGCAATTGCAAATGCAGCCTGCCTATATGATGATAGAGTCCATGGCGTGATGAGGTCTTGAGTTAAATTTCTGATAATGTTGGAAGCTTGCGTAGAGCTCAGATGTCGTTTCTTGCCACAAGGATCCGGGAAGAAAAACTCGCTGTCTGACCAATGAGGTAGCTTCAGCTGTCGTGCGATAAGACCTAGTATAGGGCGAACAATGGCGAGGTATTTCAAGAGGCTTCGACTGAGGTCTCTGGGAAGGTATCGGACAATATAAAAGGCGTAGTTGTTTGACGCCCTCGCTTTGTTGTAGCTGATGATGATCATTTGGCCTCCACGGAAGAAGATGTTTCGAATGGCTAGTGTCGTATTGATACATCGGATGGTAGCCATCTCGGTGCCCCTGCCAGGTAGCCCTCCGGAAAAATGCGATGCAGTAAATGTCTTCTTGCTGAGGTCTATACCTGCATCAAGATATGCTGTACAGGTGTCGATTTGCCAGTCTGTGCCCTTGACGAAAGGTTTGCCGCGGAAACTGGATGACCTGAGCTTGTCTGCCAGCATTTTCCATGTGTCAGTTAGCTTGTTTTTGGTGTCTTGTATAAAAGACCATCCGGCTTTTCGGCAAGTCAGATCATCTTGTATCTCATCCATGTTGATATCCACCTCCAATCCCAACATCATCTCATCTACTCGCTCTTGCACAAGCTTGATAGCCTTGCGATGGGTCTCGCAAAACTCAGAAAGCTTGAATTTTCTGTCGTGTCCGGTTGTGAATGATTGCCCGTCTGGATCCCAGGAAAGGTTTCCCGGGATACCTTCCCTTTTAACAATCGACTTGGCAAATGCTTTGAGCTCGACGATCTCCCCGAACGGAGTATAGCACCCTCGAATGAGGTACTTCTTGCGAATTACATCGAGACGGTCAGGCTGCGATAAATACCAATCCCGGGATGGCCATTTATATGCGAGAGTAGTATAGCTGTAGACCGGTAAAGCATATTCAAGGAATAAGAGCCGGCCAACCCAAATCAATGCTGCTAATCCAGATGTAGAGTTATGCGCAAAGTTGTAGGCGAGGGAGCGCCGTTGTATCCCCATGACTGCCGTATAGTAAACGAGGACTGAAGATGACATATTTCCAGCAGGGTCTTGATGCGTCCAAAACATCATTGAAAGTTGGAATAAGGCCTCGGATAGCCGCAGCCCATAGCCGGACGGGAGACAAAAGTCGGATCCATCATGCCTTGTTTGATAACCTGTTCCCATTCCTTCGTCCTCTTCGGAATCGGTATTCTCATCGGTCTCTTCATATATGTCCTCGTCGGCACCTTCACCAGTCTCCGTATCCTCGGAGTCGGAGGCGGAGTTGCAGTCGTCGCGCCACTCATGGTATTCCTCACCCCAGATTCACAATCTGCGACGTCTGAACTATCGCGAACATCGTCTCTTGCCAGTTGTAATTGACCTACTAGGTACAATATGTGCTGCATCATCTTCACCTCATTTGATCCCAGACGTAAGCAGGGTTCAAATCCATACCACGAAATCCACATATGGATCCATAATGTGGATCCATATCCATTCCATTCCATTCCACGTGGGCTTCAGCATTTCCATATTTACCTCAGCAGCGCTCAGGCCAATTTGTGGTCGTGCCAAGGCAACGGAGCGCACTATACCTAATCGGTAAGTCACATGCACTCCTCGAACAAATGGCTTACCTCAGCAAGCTCAGGCCATTTGTGGGGCACCGGACCGGACTATGCCTAATCGGCAAGGTCCTCGACCAAATGGTCTGAGGATTCTGTCAAATGCACACACTGACTATTCGATAATTTTCGACAATTTTCGGGACTCTGAAGTATCACATTTTTCCATATCCCTCAATAGCCAGCTTAAAGCACGCCATATTTATCCTCAATTTCACTGGGCTATGCCCCAAAGTGTGCTCTATCCAGAAATCATTTTTTTTTCGGTACCAGCACCTCCGTATCTTGTGGAAAACTCTAATATATGGTGAACCAAGACTTTGGCAAAATCTTCTCCCTGGCCACTCTTCCGCCGAATATCCTACGAAGCGTAGAGAAAACACGGTTAAAATCAGTGAAGTGCTATTGAGCATTATATAACGCTTCCGTCAGTCAGCATTTAAATGCCTATCATCTTGTTATGCTCGCGTTGTGCCCATCTTGACTCAGGCCTAAAATCTTTGACAGAATCCTCAGACCATTTGTTCGAGGACGTCACATGACCTCACCGATTAGGTATAGTGGCATCCGTTGCCTTGGCACGACCAAATGGTCTGAGCTCGCTGAGGTAACAGGAGTCGTAAAGTAACGTGACATATGGCGCTAGTCCTAATATCGCTAGACTCCTTTGAGTCAATGGCCTGAGCTTGCTGAGGTAAGATGATTTTAGATTGGAACACGTCAGAAGACCGCCGCCCCCGCACGAACAGAACGAGCAAGAACACTGCAATCTTCAACCTTACCTATCCTGTGAATCGCGATATACTGAACTCACCCTACCGTGAAATTGCTATAACCAGTGCGCATCTAACAGATAACGCCGCGACTTCGTGAGTGTTTGCTAATCGCGTCAGTTCTGTGACCGTTTCCGAAACCTCGACATCCACACTAGGCTCTACCCACCAAGATGCCGCGGATGAATCTGGGCCTTCCCTACAACCATTGTAGCCATCAGCTATGCCAAGTTGGCTTCCAGAGCCCTGACCTTCTCCGCTGCGGTGGTTGTCATGTCGTCAAGTATTGTGGCCAGCCGCACCAAAGGGCCGACCGACCCAAGCACAAGGTCCAATGCAACCCGATAAAGCAGACCAGAGACAAGGTCTCAGAGGAAGAGGCAAAGCTGCGGACCAGCCCTGGCGCAGACACAGACGGGAACCCTTTCAACAACGTCACGGGCCTTTTCTGGTTCTTCAAAAGCACTCGCCCTTACATGCAAGCTCGCTTTGACTACATCACTGCCGTTCTGAACGTCCGCACCGGCGAAGCCGTCGAGATCGCACTCGACCATTCCCTCGACCTGCTTCGTCTCTGCCGAGGCGACAATTTACGCGTTCGTTCCCAGGTTCCTGCGCTGTATCTCCGGCTTGGGAGGGACCAGGATGCATACGATTTCATCAAATGGTATGCTGTCAGAGGCGACTCGCACTATGACTGGCGCGATATGAACTTGCCGTTTCTCGACATGCATGGAGAGGATGCGTTTGAGGCTGTCGACGAGAAGCCCCACCACATCGAGTTGTCCTTCTTCGTGGCCTTGACGCTTATCAAGATTCGATTGATGAAGGATTTAGAGTCCCTCCAAGGATTCTTGCGGAGTAATCCTAACGCGACAGGGGAAGCTAGGTATGATCATCTGCAGGAGGAGGCGATGAGCGATATACTCCTGAGACGGCCGGACATTGTCGCGCAAGACAACTACGAAGAGATGATCGCTGAGCTGCGGCGCCAGGTACTACGGCTGTATAGGATAGTCAAGGAAAAGAACCCACATTTCTGGCCGGGCATCATGAATCCGAACCTGTACACTCATAGTGTGCCGACGATTTATGCTTTCGGATCACGAGAGGAGGCTGTGCTCGTTTTTCGGAACTCATGGTACTCGTGGTCAGAGACAGAAGTGGCCATACGGTTTATCAGAGGGGTTATACGCGACGATGCGTAAGAGTACAGGAATGTAAACTGTACGGGATATTCTATTTAGGAACAACCGATATATTTTAGCCTTGACTTTGGCATTTTACGCAATATGAATGGGCTCAGCGGCGAAGGGCTGAGAACCCATATGCGGCCATATATTTGTGCGTTCATTTGTTTGTTTGAAGGAAGACGATGCTGAAGATGTTTGGGCTTTGTTGACGCACGACGGGCGGTGTATTGTTGCCGGCTAAAGTCGCAGTCGCCAATGGATGCATGGTTTTCATGGAGTGCTCCTGAATTTCGCGCTCTTTTCCCCGCCCGCGGTCGCAACGAGATAAGGAAGCCAAAACACCGTAGGCAAAGATGGTATAACCCATCGAAGTTCTTTGCAGTCTCGGGCGGAAGTGTTGTGTTCCTTGAGTGGCTGTTATTTCAGAAGTTCGATCGCGCTGTTGTGGAAATTTTTGCGTTTCGGCATTTACTACGTGAAATGTCTAAGCCTCAGCATTACCAGTTACATAACGGCTGTACTATTTCAACATTGGGGGCAATCGCCAAACTTGCGTCTCCTGTGATACAGTCAACCACAAGAGATGCTAGTCATAGCCTGCCATAAGCGCCTGTGCGCCGTGTCAAAGACCGCGAAAGGCGGAAGACAAATCTCACGCATACGCCACCAACTCCTTGATTCGAGCTACCAATCCCACTCACAAGGCAGACGACTTCTCAAGTTTTCTCTGCTCGTTCCGAAAAGGCATTGGCGGAACCCGTAGGGGACCGGTCTCCTGTTTCGTGATGACCAATGTATCAATGCCCCAGGTACAGCTGCGGCAGAGTAAGTTACTTAGGTAGGTAGGTACCTGTCAACAGGCATGGCTAGTATTGGTTCCGGAACTAAAGAGATGACTTCCGTCGCCCGGGGGGGTTCTCGTTTACTACTTAGGCCCCCTGTGAAAGAGGCGAAAGAGGCACGGCTGCTCAACCTCCACAATTACCCCTACTAGCGCCTTGTGGAATCGCACCTAGGGTCGGCCCCCAACCATCTCCAAACGACCCTGTCCTCTAATCCCTGATCCTCCAAGCCATCTTCAGCCTCATCCGCCCATCCCCCACCCTTCTTCATACGGGGCCACCACGTTCTCACCTGCCTTCCTCCCAGCACTGTGTCATTCCCAGGATCCCCTGGCAGCTAACCCGGCATGACTGCATCAACAGCAGGAAACTGTAACCCCTTCCATCTGCAGTTGAGCTCGCTAAAACTTCGACCATCATTGGTGATGCAATTGGTCAGACCCATCTCGATGTCAAATTGTATCAACTACCCTGCAACGTGGTTTCAACTTCAAATAACATTAGCTACCTCTCCAAGTGTTCCTCCAGCCGGAACGATCCATCTGTTGCCGGCCCCAATCCGTCGCCAGATCTTATGCAAGCCAGAACTGGCGACGATTCTCCGAATGCGTGTGTCCAAGTACGCCACAAAAGCTTACCCTTAGATCAATCTTAATGCGGGATAGAAGCCTCTGCACCAGCGGCCGCCAGCGTCATCCAACAATCCGTTCGACCGCTTTGGGGCAAATACCGGTATTCCTTGCAGCCCGACGGATGTATTCTGAGACCAGATGACCCCCGCTCGGCTGGCGAGCTCGCAATCTACCGCATGTTATCTGACAGAGGCGCCATAATGGCACGATATTATACTAAATACAGAGTAGTGCGCATTGAGGGTGCTTCCTGGTGTGCGGCGATTGGAAGTTATTGCCTCCTACACCTGCTTCACTTATTAATAGCTGATGCTCATGAGACTCTGCTCCATTTATCCATCGCTGGCCCTCGTGAGGCTCTGCGTTGGTCTATGGCAGATGCTCTTCGCCCATAAGAAGGGCTCTTGGGCATTTGGACAAGGCCGGGACTGCCCATAGCAATATCGTGCACCTCCCATAGATTGGTTTTCATCTTGCTTAGCACCGCATCCCTAGCCGTGTGCGTCAATAATGTGAATCTATCGATCCCCTGTAACCAGTAACAGAATCCTTTAGACATATTCACTGCCTTCGCCGACCTCCAAATCACAACCATCTAGTCAATAACCATGAGTCTTCTCAAGCTCCCCATTGAGATCATTTCTCTCATTGCTGAGCTTCTTGACATTGATGACCTCTTCGACTTTGGACAGACTTGCCGCCATCTCCACTGCATCCTGCGAAACGAGAGCATCTGTCGCGTGGCCCTCCAGGTGAGCGGACCCTTTACTTTCCCTGTCCGTTGACAACCTCGCTGACGAGATTCATACCTAGAGGGTCAAGTTCCCACCTGAGACCATCGAAGCGCAGACGGCACATGCTTACGCGAGGGGCCTACGGAGGCTTGTCAAGAGGCGGAATGCAGTTCGATATGCAGAGCCATACTTGGTCGCCGTCGTGGCCATGGCCGAAAGTTTCATCTACACTAACGGTGTTCTTTGCTATGCCGCGAACCGCGAGAATCTCCGTATTCTTGATGTGCACCGATCCGCCCAGAAAGAGCTGGTTGTGAACATCCCGCGGTTGTTGCATTCCTTGATACCCGGGTTTCAGTGGTCAAGTCTCGACAACTTCCGCCCCGTGCACTGCTCACACGGCATCGTATAGTCCTTATATAGCCACCAGGATTGCGAGGGCGTCACGGTGAGCCGGCTGGTCGTCTTTCGCACCAAAGACCTTAAAGTCCTCGCCTTTTGCAACCTGCGTTCAACGAACAAACTGTTTGTTCGGAATAATGCGGATTACCTCGTCTACGGCACAAAGCCCCAACTAGCATTCGATGGCTTTAAGCGATGGGCTCTTCAGCGGCTCGATCTTCGGACTAAAGAGTGGGCGCCCTCAGATCTGACTCTGTGGAACTTCGCCGGCTCGAATCTGGGCCAGGACATTTGTTTTGAGATCTTTGATGATTACTTTTACTGCCTCTCCAATAAGAACAAGCTCCATCCAGAACACGGGAAATGGAACTCTTACTACCATGTCGTGCGGTTCCCTCTCCGCGAGGCAACCCGCGAGAGCTGCGAGTCGCCGCCTATGCGAAATCTTTGGCGGCGCTACGCGGCCGAGGGCCTGGTCGATGAACGTTGGGACGCGCTCCAAATCACAAGACATGAAGGCACGGGCAAGTTGTTTATTTTCGACTCCCGTCGCGAATGCCTTCCGACAAACGCCTAGAGCTAACGCAGCTGCTATAAAAAGGAGATTCGCTTCAGTAAAGACGACGAAAACGTCAACCCGGTTCGCCATCCGATGTGCGATATCCTCAGGGATACTATCCCCATAGCGCAATCGTCATCAGACAACGAGGGTCACGATCCCAACGCATGGGACGGCGAGACTCACGTTGAAACACGACCCCCGGAGAATGTACATGTTGGTGATAACGGAGCCCTGGGGTCTATGTTCACAATAGGCGAGTGTTTCGTCCGGTCTTATAACTCGTCGTGCGAGACCTTTGTCGATTTGATTGACGAGTCCCAGCGCCTGCGACTGCGGGTCCGACCAAAGCTCGATCCCGCTCACGGAAATGCAGATGATACGCGGCCGGGCCAATCATCAAAGACGCGGCTTAACACTTCCAAGGAAGGGCGCAAGGGATTGCATCGCGGGGTCAAGTTCTGGCCACCGGATCAGGCTTCACGGCCCAAACCCAAGCTAGCCCAACTTCACAATATTCTCTATCCCCAGATGCTGCTGGGCGAAGTTGACTGGGCCATGGACGACCGGACTCTAATCTATGCGCCAGGGCACGTGGTTAGAGGCCGACCCAGGCCGCTAGTCCTCATATCTTTTGATTCCGCGATTCGGTTCCCAGGCTACCCAAAGCTGCAGCTCGGTTCTGCAGATGGATCGAATATCCTGCCGCCCAATGGGCCCCACGCGGCGGCAGAGCATGCTCACATTATGCCAGAGACTCCGGCGGGCTCCGTGAACCCCCATGCGTGTCTAACGTGTCTTCGGCCCTGGCTACCTCAGATACCGAGTGCCAGAAGCATCCTACGGCGCCCAATGCAACACCAACTCCAACGGCTCAGCCATGGGCCAAGACATATCAGGGTCCTTACATGAGCATGCCCAAGACCGAAACATTGCCGTGTGGTTTCGACTTGTCCCACTGACTCGTCCTTCCCCTCTTGTTCCTCAAGATGATGCCATCGCCCTGGCAAGACAGCATCTGACAAACACTGAGGCCCCCTCGTGAAAACGTGGACTCGGCTTAATCGGATCATGTCGACTGTTCTAAGCCGCCGCTACTATTGGGCCTTGTGTAAAACCGCCTCAGTCTTCCTGATACCGCGGGATACCAGCTGACGGCTTAATGACCTGGCAATGCAGCCAGAGTATATGAAATGGCGCCTGTGGGGGATAGGAGAGGAGGGGATCTAGCCTTGATTGACGACGGTCTAGATTTGGTGTAACCTGCTACCATTTCCCAGTTTGTAAGCGGGGGAGAATTTACCAAAAAACTCAAGCCTCGGCGTGGCATGTCGAGATGGTTCCGCCCGTGTAAGGCAACCGCAGGCTGACGGGCACACTAAGCAGACACCATCCCTACAACAAGCATCATACGTACCATAGAAAGCATTAGAGAATCAGAGCTAGGTCCACTACGCATGTACTGCATCCCTAGTCCGGTAAAATACTTTCCATTTACATTGTTGTACATGTTAAGCCTCCATCAGGAAACGACTGTGAGGCTCCATGGCGAGACAACTAACTTACCCCTCAATGCAAGCCGTCACCAAAGCAGGGCGACAAGAGAGAATATCATATCCTACAAGTGAGACAACTCGCCAAGGAAGGAATGCACATTCGAGAAACATCGGCATGTAGATCTGCGAGGCAATATCTCGATCTGCACAACACCCTCCATCTACATGGGCCGTGGCCTTGACAGCTCATCATACATGAGTGAGGCACTCAATGCACTTCTTCGAATACCATGGCTCGTGAGAAAGTGCAACGCCCATGTGGTCTCGGAGGAGTATGCCGACGGCGCGTGGTATACGAGTTCTGGAAAGCCGAGGACAGGGTATCGTGAAACCGCACCCACATGCTAGAACTGCACAATGCATGAGAGGAAGGACACAGCCCGGGGAGGGGATGACACACGGTCCGAGATTTCCAAAAAAAGACTCTGGTATTATATGCCTTTGGAGGAGCCTACCACACAACGCCAGGTATGCCTTACCCCGGCCACAACAGGCCTGCCTCAAGAAATAATGCTCAAACAATTCCCGCTACACCCATCACCCCGTGGCTTCTTTGCCTCCTTTGTTTTCTCAAAGTGTACCGACCTCTGCAAGAGCCATTTGACGACGCGGTTCCTTGCGTCTATGAGCGTTTATCGTGGATGTGATGAATGGGTCGATAGTTGATTTCGTGCTAATATCGAGGTATAGGGCGGTACTCGAACCAGATGCAGTTTCGTTGACACCAAGTCTCCCATTCTTCTTCCACTTGGTTGCACATTGCTGCCTGCAAGGGCTAATTAGTTTCGCAAATCGAAATAAATGCGGCATCACCATCATATACCTGGGAACTGGCCTTCCCTGCCTTGTGGCTTTCCGACCACCACTCATTGTCATTCTGTGTTCGTTGCACAATCTGAATCACGTCGCCCGCCCAGAGGCTCGAATCGCCCTCAGCTTGCGCCGCATAGTCGTAAAGGGCCGTAACGGTCTCGGCGGCTTCGATTTCTTAGCGGCGATGGCAGCAGCTAGGCTAACTTTATCTCCCGTAGAAGGAGAATACGGCGGCGGAGGGCTCGGCTCAGCGGTCTCAGATTGCCTCTGGTAGGCGCCCACTTTGATGAACACTCCCCATATCGTCCCTCAACTGTGGCGAAGGGCGAAACCGTGAGGGCTGAGCTGCTCAATGATATCGACTTCGCCGGATCCGAGTCATCACTGAAGGGGAAGGGGTGTAAGCTTAGTTAGAGCAATACCAAGCATAGCTTTGCACCGAGTCGCACGAAAGAGCACTGAAGGGGACATGGTTTGTAGAATATACCACTATTGGTATATATGCGTCAGCCGTCGAAACACTTTTCCCTATTCATGGTTTTAAGCTAACAAGTATAAAAACATGTTTAGTAACTCCCAGATGGTATAGCCGTATTACTCCTTATTTGTGCGCCTCTCTATCCTACGTCCCATTACCCTGAGTCTCTCTCTCCATTGCTGCCTGCGTCCTTAGCTGCCACCCTGCTGCCACTCCGGTAGCAACAATGCCAGCCACTACTGTAGGCGCTCCCAGCGCAGAGTTGGAACGCGAGAGGTGAGTTGATATATCGTTTAGTCCATGAACATGGCGTCCTCATCGACATAGGCCATCCGAGCCCAGATCCTCCAGTGCACAACGCTCACGTGGGCGATGCGAGTGGCTGTCAGCCATGCACGAAAACTTCAGCCGAACCAATCTCCTGCTGGCAAACCGTGTGCGGTTCCCACGAGCGAAGACAGTGACGTCGCGATGGCCGCCGGCCTGGGAGGCCCCACCTGGACTGTCGTGGCCCGGTCACGCTCTGAGACCCTTGTCAACCATTCTACATTGCCGCTCGCTCCAAGATGGTGAGCGCTGGAAGGTGCTGGCAGCGCAGACGAGGAAGGATGTCAATGATTGGGGTATCCGTGCTTGTTGGTCTATGCGAGTAACCTCGTCGTTGTATTGCTGGAAATTACACTGCCACATTTTCGCGAGTATCTGGAATGCTCTTTGGGCGCGTTCTGACGGAAACTGCAAGTAGCTTCGGACGCAAATTAAGTGATCTAAGGGGACATGTTCCGTGCAGGATCTCCCCGCCATCCCAGCTTGGCGGCTGCCACGCTTCGAGTCATGCACTGCAGGGTCGTGGGTGTACTTGAGCCCTTGAGCCTCGCCACAGTCGAACTCGAAGCGAACCGAGCAGCTAGCCGTAGCGCAAACTCTGAAAAAATGGTGGCGCCAAGGCCGTCTCGCTTGTACCGCAGACTGATCATTCAGGCTCGGGGAATGGGATTTGCAAATGGACCTTGCTGGTTGAGAAACGTGGGGCGTTCGAACGATCAGCGAAGTTATTGGCCACATTCTCCAAACTCAACACTACGGAATATCCCCGGCCATTCGTGCCAGGCTCCAAACAACTATCACATCATTATCCCAGCTGATTGGAAAGCCGGTGGAGCAAGTCTTGAAGCGGAGACTGCCCCGCGACGAATCATGTAGAAATCCGGCCACAGGCATGTAAAGTTCCACTCTCGGATTCACTATGATCGTTAAGATTTCACATGCTATATGCAGCTCTGCCTGTTGAGCAGGTCTTGTCAGCGAGGCTCAGGCTGAGACCAAGATTCAGATGAAAATGAGCGATGTCATCGAGTGCGCAAGATCGCAGCCGGCAGAGGGATTCCGAGATGGCGCATGCTCGCATGGAGGTACGTACAGACAAGACGCATATAACAATGGTACAGTTGGCCACCGCTTGGGAGACGATTTGGGAGACAGTGAACAGCTTCGGTACATGGCTCACGCTGGGCAGATTGACCAGATCCCAGGGTCGAGTATGCGGGGGCTGAAACAGAAAGACTCAGACATGGACGAACAGGGAAGCTGACCTTGAATGAGGCTCGCCGCCATCGCTGGACTCGTGTCAGAGCCATCGCCCGTATTCGTATCGGTGGGGGAAGCAAGCGTTCTTGGTAGCACCGGGGGGCGCGGCCGAGATGTCTGAATCGGGGCTGCGAACGGTCTGTGGCGGTTCCATCGAGGACGTCGCCATGACGTTTCCGCTAAAAGAACTAAAGCCTGTCTGGCTGGCTTGACGGTTGGTGATGCTGCTTCACGACGGGGAAGGGCTCGGAAGAACGCAGATGGAGATGCTGGGATTTTGGTCGTTGTATGTATAAGGTATTGCCAGTGCTCCAAAAGACATCGTCAGGCAGAGGGCCAATAGCGGCAAGAAGGTCGCGATTGCATGGGAGATTTTCCGGGGGGTTGATAACTTCATTCGGCGTACGGTGACGCCTGACGGCCAGCGTCTCGCATCGGCGTCATGGGGCAAGACCTAAGACCTGGGATGCCACGACCGGCCACTGCCTTGCCACGTTTGGTATAGGTGAGTTCGCCGAATACATCCGTTTTGACGAGACCGGCACACGTTACGGATGCTGGCACTTTTGACCTGAGCGTGCCCTCACCCTCGCCCTCGCCGACCACTGCGCTATCTGCATCTGATCCTCTGTGTCACCCACTCCAACGTCAAGGCTATGGCATTAGTGCTGATGGCGTATGGATCACGTATCAAGGTCGGAACCTGCTCTGGCTCCCGTCAGTGTATCGTCCAGTGACGTCAGCGATCACGGCATCGACTATCGCTCTCGGCTGCAATTCGGGACGGGTCTTACTATTCCGGTTCTCGGGGGAGGCACCTCGTTAGGGTGGTATGCTACTCTGGTGTTATATGCACTTCTCCGGCTAGGGGACGTCTTTGAACGGGTGGCGATTGAGAGGATTGCCAAAGAACCGCAATGTTTCTGTCCAAGCCCAGGTCTATCACAAACCAGGCAATCATCCACGAGCCAAAACACTGAGTTCGTGAAGCTCAAGGCTTCGATAGACCCTCCTCTTTCCGCCAATCCCACTCATCCTTGGTTTGCCCGCGACATGATGTACCAGTGTTGCTTCACCCCGTTTTCTGAGTGGTTTAACCTGCGCGCAATCTGAATGTCTGACAACGCGCCGACATTCTTCAGTCGCCTGAGAATGTCATCTTCCTCCTTCGTCCACTTGCAACGTTGTGTACTTCTGTGTCGTGTGCTTTCAGGGCTTCCCGTGCTGAACTCGTCGGCGCCGGCGCCGTGGCTGTCGATATCGTCGTCACTATCGTCGTCGCTATCGTCGCTGGCAAGCATCTCAGCGCCATCGTTGCTTTCCGTATTGCTCTGGACGCTCCCCTCGGACGATATGTTCTGAGGACCTTGACCGGGCCCTAGCTGACCCAGCAGGCTTGAGACTATCCGCTCAATCTCAAGCAAGCCTAGTCGCACTGACTCTGCTTGCCCCGACGGCATGAGCATGAGTTCAGGCCACGATAGCGAGGGCCCTGAGCAAGCATGACATGGCCTGCACTTTCGGTCAGAAGCTTTCTCGTAAATACCTAATAGAGAGCCAACCTGCGCTATCTCCATCGCCAGGAACGACTGGATTTGGATCAGTGGGAGTGTTCGTCGGAAGACTAGTATTGTGCTTTTCGAGACGCTCATGCAGAGGGGTGCTGTCGCCCAAAATAAGAGAAGACATTGTTTATAGGTATAAAACTTAGAAGACGAAGTCTAGGAGACGGTAGGATGGGAGGATCAGAAGCAACGGGGAGGAGGCGTGAATTTATGTGTTCTCCTGAGTGGAGAGGAGCCCATGAATACACCCCCCATGTCAAGCAGGGCGGCTTGCATGAAGATGGCGTACCACACATGTGATGTTGAGAACCTGGAAGGAGGCTGTCTCAGCCCGGCTACATAGCCATAGCCGGCCAGGCAGCATAGAGATACAAAGGGAATATTTGCCCCATACGGAAAGGATCCGGACATCATGATGCTATTTGATACAATGAGGTAGCACTCGCAAAGATGGCCAAGCCTCCTCCCACTCTAGCACCATCCAGCACCGGAAAGTAATAGCTGATGCTGCTGAGAGTGCATTGAATACCGTGCTTCGGGAAGCTAGGATAGTGCTGACGATAAATGGCACCCCAGTGGTTGCCAGCAGAAATGCTAGAGGCCACGGAGCAAATGCATACTGTCCTGGGCTCCAAGAGCCTCCGACACACAAGCACTTTTGATTGTTAGAATTAATCCAGAGCCAGTATATACACTTACTTCTCTGATCATGCTAGAAACGATGATGGAAGAGCTCAGGTATGTTGACCAGGGATCTCCACGTTCTTGCATCAGAACTGCGAATGCAAGTGCGGATCCGGTAGCAACCGCGCAGTGCGTAACCACCACCGTTGTGAATGTACGAAGATATCTTGTAGATAATGGTGGAGGGACCACGGAAACTGAGCCTGTCTCTCGACGGTTCCGTTGAGTGTTTCGGTATTGCAGGATGGCCTTGACCGATGTTGATACATTCGCTGCGGCACTGAGGACGAATGCCGTGGTCAACGCGGTCGATACAAAATGTGTGAGGCTCATCGTAATAAACGTCAAGGTCATAATCATACAGTCATTTGCTAGTCACGAAGACAGACCAGTTGGGGGATACCGAGCGTATAAATAGAGAACAACCTGGCTGTGTCCTTCAATCTTCAAGCTAACGCCCCCTTGAGCCCACATCCACGTTTCGTTGATCCTTGCATGGGAAGTGTATCGTGATGCAGAGTGATGGAGATGTGATCTTGCGGCATTTACTGAGGTCAACAGCCTCTGTTATCATGTTCTGGAGGCCCATGTTGTATCATTGGGTTGTTCTCGTCCATGCACCGTTGTCACGCCCATTCCACCAGATGGCCCTCTCTCGGGCCAAGGTTAGAGAGGACCACGAACCATTGAAAGCGTTCTAACCATCTTCATATGGTATGCTGTGATGAGATTCGGCACTGGGGGAAGATCAGAAGGGGGTCACACACTAAGGACACGGCCTTTTCCCGCTTTACCCCGACCACTAAGTCTCTTTGAGCTCACTAATAAGACCAGGACAGCATCAGTGCTTGTCTCGCCTCTTCTTCCCCCAGTGCTCTCTTCGTCTCTCCTGTGACTGTGCCTTCGCATCGCGCCCTGAAAGTGTTTCCCCCTTTTCGGGATTACAAAGAGAGTTTTTGCCGCTGACGAAGCAGATTCAAGCCAAGAGAACTCTCGCATAGCTTCGGGGAACATTCGGACAGTTAGCAGCGCTCCTAATAGTGCAATCAGTCCGTCTGGACGCCTCAGACTGGCCATTTAGTCCGTTTGACTAGGCTAGACTAAACTAGCAGTCCGTCTGACTTTGATCGGACTGGACTAGCAGTCTGACTGAGATGTGCAGACTGGACTGGCAGTCTAACCGAGATGTGCAGACTGAACTATCGGTCCGTCCGTCACCGTCAGACCAGACTGCAGTGCAAACTGCGGTCTAGACTAATAGTCCAGACACGTGACTTGTGGCCCTTCTCCCTGCCTGCCTCCAATGTTGAAGGCATCACGCTGGACTTGGCTTAATCCGGGCTTTGGGTCGTTCTCTCGCATTGACGGTAACCGTAGGCTCACTGCGCCACGTCACTGATATCGGTCTTTCGACGGTCTTTCGACGATTCGGGAATATATCTCTGATCATGATGGAATTGATACCAGACGGAAGCTCTCAGCACGGTAGATTAGGTGACTATATCGTAACTAGTATGAAATATGATTTTTACGCAGAGACCAGCGTGTTTACTAGCATCTCAATGGGCTTGCTGAGGTACGTGTTACTGCGAGCGAACCTACCCTACACGCGCTGGATAGGGGATACTGTGCATGCCACCTACCTGTAATGGCGGGGCTGGTATCTCTTAACGCCACCGGGCGGGTTTTCGCCGCTCAGATAACATGCACTTCATCATCTCTCACGTTGCAGATATTCTTCCTGGAAATTGGCCAGGTAGCCCATTCAAAGCTATAAAGTAGGTTGCTGTTGAACAGGTCGAAATATGTAATTCTGGGATCTTGTTAGGCCGATGGTTTCAGTTGTGTGATACTTGGTTTGCCATAGATTAACGCAGTGCTGGGCTGTACCGGCTAACATATCTTAGCAGTGCATCGAAAATTTTACCAAACGCGTGTCACGCGTTGGACGCGTTGGATCGCGTAGTTGTTGAATTGGCACTCTGCAGCAGGCCACAGATTTGGAAAGACACTGCCTGAGTCACCCCGAATCTTGGACAGACTATTAGTCAGACTGTTAGTCTGCGATCCTCGGACTGCACTACTGGTCGGTCTGGTAGAAGTCAGACTGAACCATCAGTCCAGTCCGAGAGACGTAGACTGGACCGTCAGTCTAGTCCAAGAGACGCGGACTGGACCGTCAGTCCAATCCGAGAGACGCAGACTGGACCAATAGTCCACGGACTATTGGTCTGGACTGCAGTTTGGACTAATAGTCCAGTTTTTGGTCTGGACTATTAGGAGCGCTGACAGTTAGGCAGAACTCAGCCGTCAGCGGATCCAAAATCCTTCAGCAAGGTCCTGCATGATGACCTGTCAGTCACACATGGCCGCTAAGATCGTTATAGAACACTCCGCCGGGGTGGTGCCACGGTGTCTGTTGGTTGTGACATACAAGAGCGACCACTCCGGACTTTACTCCAAGATCATGCCGAGGAGAAAGGGGCAGCTCCTGCGTATGGGAACTTCAGGGGGGTGGCTTCCATGAAAGTCTCGCCTCCATTATAACATGATCCCTGAAAGACCGGAGTCTCTCCCACTCTTGGAGAAAATCTTGATGCCGGCTCCGGATTTGTTCAGGTCGATATGGATTTGACAGTATTCTCCATCGTACTTCCTCTCCACGCTCATCCGTCTCGGCCCAGCCAATTGGCAGCATGCCTGATGCTCCTTGCTTTTCATAAGTCGCACGCGCAGACATTATCCCAACCTGCGGCTCGAGCGCCCTACTGGCAACTTCCTTCAGCTCATCGCAAGTATCCACGGCTGGCTGGATGGGCATATGCCGGATAGTCGGGCTGTCTAGGAACCCCACAGCAGCTGGGATTGAATTTTGAAAGCGAAGGAGGTCAGGCAGGAGAAAATGAAATCTACTCATTACTAGCGTCTCTGGATGGAACACTCTCCGGGGTAGTGCCATGGTAGATGTTGGCTGAGACATTGCAGAGTGGCTACTACGAGTATGTCGAGGGGAAAGGGGCACCTCCTGCATAGGGGAACTTCAGGGAGTCACGCCACTCAATGACTGGATCCCCTCCCCCGATAACTTATTGTCTAGAGCTGGTATCACTCGATGCACCTGCACAAGTATAGGCAAGGCAGATTTGAGAATCAGGAATTATGCCTCAACACGTCAGTCAGATCATGTCATGGAGAGGCTGAGGAGAACATCGGCATGATCATGCCAAGCGAGGGGTGGCAGTCAGAAGAATTAAGGGGACATGGGTCTCGTTCTCAGCTCACATCAACGGCTCAGCCATCGAGACCACCTCTTCACCAACCAAGTAACTCTAGGAACTGTGTCGAAAGCCGAAGAAGATGATTCTAGTCAACTAAACCCTTGCTTAGGATCCAAGGGTGGTACACAGCCACGAGAACTCTACGGCGTGGGTTTGATCCGCGCATACACGAGGCGCATTTTGAGGAGGAGTCCGTCTCAGGATGCGCCGGTCGGTGACAATTAGCCCTGTCGTAACCAATAATAGAGGGCCTCTCAGTAGGGGAACGAATACTAGAGGTTGGGGTCAGGGGCGTATCGAATGTGATGGAAGGAGAGTCAGTGGATATTGAGTTGGTGGGAGGCCTGGCTCTTGGCCACCTCTTCATTTAGGGGATGTACAGGTGAGTGAATCAACATCCGAACCTTCTCGACGTAGTGGCCACGGGACTCCTGGCCTGAAGCTCTCCGTTGGACTGCTTAAATGGACATTGTACCCTCTCCTTTTTCCTCATCTCTCGACATCAAACCCCCTTTCTTGGTACCCATTGTCCCTTGCCTACAAATCTTCACCCAACTATCGCCGAGTTCCCCTGAGGCTCTATCGGGTACTTTCAACATTACGGAGGGTTGTATTGAGTTGGCAAGTGATCCGATAACGGATAGAAATGTAAGTGTTAATTGACCCGGATAGGACTGTACTAAATTGAAGTATAGACATTATGGATCATCCTCAAGAGAGAGAAGTTGGATCAGTGGCGAAATTCACAGAGAATATCGTGCGGTCCTTTCCGCATGGGGCAAATATCCCTCTTTGTATCTCTATGCTGCCTGGCCGGGCCTGGCTATGTAGCCGGGCTAAGACGGCTGTGAAAGGCCTCTAGTGAGTTGATTCAACTAACTAGTCCCTATGCTGTTTACTTTCAAGATGAAGAAAGGAAAGAATCTAAATACAAACTGGGTGCGTGAAGACGCGTTATATCTTCTTTAATATAGAAGATTCGAGAATCAACTCGATGGCGCTGTGGAGAAGAATTCGGGCTTGGCGGCAGAGCCGCCAGCCAAGTGGGCCTGACCCGTTACAACGGCCTCCTTCCGGGTTCACAACATCACATATGTGGTACGCCATCTTCATGCAGGCCGCCCTGCTTGACTCGGGGCTTTTTCACGGGCTCAACTCCGCTCAGGAGAACATAAATTCACGCCTCCTCTCCGTTTCTTCTGATCCTCCCATCCTACCGCCTCCTAGACTTCGTCTTCTGAGTTTTATACCTACAAACAATGTCTTCTACTATTCTGGGCGACAGCTCCTCTCTGCACGAGCGTCCTGGGAGGGAGAAAAAGCACAATACCAGTCTTCCGGCGAACACTCCCACCGATCCAAATCCAGTCGATCCTGCCGATGGAGATAGTACAGGTTGGCTCTCTACTAGGTATTTACGAGAAAGCTTCTGACCGCAAGTGCAGGCCATGTCGTGCGTGCTCAGGGCCCTCGCTGTCACCATCAGTCTCCTAGGGGTGAACATTGTAGCGGGAAAGGATGGGGGCCTGAGTTCTTCCCAAACGGTGAAGACCCTGGAACTCTAACTGAAATGAACAGCCCCGCATGCTATGAAGCTTTTGCTGCAGCCCTGCAACCCGAGCCCCTTCAAGAGCCTAGTCATGGCACCAGTCCAACTCGGAAGCCTGGGGGAAGGCGCAAGGCGAAGTCAAACCAACCTACCAGAACTATTCGAGGGTCAAGGATCGAAAAGAAACAGGTAAAGAGGCCGAAAAGGGATGGCAACACTTTGGGAACTGCATCGGGGCGGCCAGTTCCACCAGGAATACAGAGGGAGCTCGAGCACTTCCAGGAAGAACTAAGACTCCTGGAAGAGCAGAACAAGAGGCGGTTAGAGGCGAGCCAGGGAGAACCGTCCGAGAAGAGGATCTAGATGTTCTAGAAGTTATAAAACTAAGGCCAGCTCTACCTTTATGTCCGCCAGCCCAGATACGCAGAGAAGGGGCATGGTAGGCATAGGAGGTGTCGTACGAGATACGGCGATCAACAACGGTGACGAGGTAGTGGCCAGCTCTACCTTTATGTCCGCCAGCCCAGATACGCAGAGAAGGGGCATGGTAGGCATAGGAGGTGTCGTACGAGATACGGCGATCAACAACGGTGACGAGGTAGTGGCCAGCTACTCCATCACTCTCGGGTTGACGGAGGAGCTGAACCTATACATCGCCGAGCTGGGAGCTATAGAGATGGTATTGAGATGTATGCCGTCTGGACTCTGCCGGCGGGATATGACTGTCATGACGAGCAGCCGCTCCGCACTAGAAGCCATACGGCGGCCACGACAACAATCCGGCCAACAGATCATACGGCAAATATACGACCATATCAAGCGTCTCGAAGACGAGGGCCACTCTCTCCGGATGTTGTGGGTTCCAGCAGGAGAAGAGGATTTCGCGCTGGGACCAAAAGCCAAAGCAGCAGCGCGGAAGGCCACAGAAGGAGAATGCATACCAGATGTGCCACCGCATCTAGCAAGATCCACAAGGATAAGACTAGCGATAACCAAGCAGCGGCAAACAAGAACACTACCAGAAAGAGTCGGGAAATACTCGAAGCAGATAGATACGGCACTGCCAGGCAAGCATACCCGTACTCTATATGACCCGCTGAAGAGGAAGGAAGCAGACGTACTATCACAGCTCCGCACCGGAATGGTGAGACTTAACAGCTTTCTGTGCAAGATAGGAACGATGGAATCGGACACTTGCGAATGCGGGCTAGCATCAGAGACAGTGGAACACTTCCTATTCCGCTGCGCAAAATGGACCGCGCAACGGGAAGGCATGTTGCGATGCTCACAGACAAAGATGGGAAACCTATCATACTTCCTGGGAGGAAAGGCGGCGTCTGACGGTGACAAATGGGCGCCAGACATGCGGGCAGTACGGGCGACGATCAAATTTGCCATTGCAACGGGGAGGCTTGACATGGACCAGAAGCCTCAGGCACACTAACTATTCAGATTGAATCCTACTAACATCATACAGTCTCATTTTGGCAGACCGTGCTTCAGCTGCTGAGGATAGGATGCTGAACACTTGGAGAAATCGATCGGCCTTCAAGCAGGCCTGTCACTGCATATACATCAGATTGGACCAGTAAAGTGAAACTGTGGGGCTTCGGGTGATTATGGAAGAACCGTACGAAACGAAAATAGCTTAGCGCGAAGGCCCTCTGGGGTGTGTCCCCCCGGGCGAAATAAAATCCATCCATCCATCCAATTCAGCCCATAACGTTACGGTCAATCCCGCGGGCTGAATTGAATCCTTACACACTCACGCAACTATGGACCTAGACGACGAAGATATCCAGGATCTTCTGGTCCCCGTGTGTACCCGAGGGGCTCCCCGCGACGAAGAAGAACCCGAAGAGCGATTTCCACCGACCTCGAATCCCCCAGATGCCCCCCGGGCGGTAACAATCTCATCATGCCTTGACCTGTTCCATGTACTTGAAGACTGGTTGTCTGGCATAACTTATAAACAGGAAGTGCTTGAACACGCCGCTATCGTAGTAGTACGGCTGAATGAGGTCAACTGTACCGAGGCAGACGGGAACGTACTTCCCCTGAAGACCCCGAATGTGATCATAGACTTCTTTTTCATGGCACAGTAGCGCAGCATCCATTCCTTCAACGCCCTTGGCTATAAGCGTGTAGCCATAAGACGACAGGCGCACTTTGAAGAGCGACCCGCGCGATCCTGAAAGATAGAGCGGCACACAATCGGCATCGGGCCCGCGATCCACTGCGAGTTGGTCGCTAATCAAATTAAGAAATTGCTGTCGGTCGATGTGTGTACTTCCGTGATAGAGGAAATTGGGACATTCTTCTTCCATTGGGCCGCCAAGCGCTAGTCCACGTAGACACTTATGGGTGCAATATGGCCAGTCTTGGATACTTTGTTGATTTATGTCACTCTTAAGACGCGTGGGAGAAACAATGCGGCCACGGCGCCACAACCAATGGTGCCTAGCATACAAGCAAATGTTTAATTAGACTGGAGATCTGGCAGCTCCTGGATTGAAAACCTCATGATAATAACCCTTCCCGATCTACAGCCGATGACGATGGTGGATCCTAACACTGTCGAGCAGGTTGGTCGGAAATCCACCGGCAACCAAAGCAAGTTATTTCCATGCCAGGAAATCCAGCACCCGTCTCCGGTAATACCGAAGCCGAAACGGCAGTCGCGAATGTGGCTAGGCATAACTAGAGTAGTAGATGCCACAGATGCCTCTGCGACTAGTGCCTTAGGCACGGCAATGGGGCCAAGATCGGTAAGGAGGCGTGTGTTACCTGGTTCAAACGATAGGTGAGACACAAACCCAATGTGAACTCTCTGGACGCAGTCACCGGTGTCGGTGCGCCAGATTCGTACCGTGCGATCATCCGATGCTGACGCAACGAGCGCCGAGTCGTGTGAGAAGGCTATCAACCTGACCCAGCCGCTATGGCCCTTTAGCTTTTGGACACAGTCACCCGTGTCGGCGCGCCAGATCCGCACTGTCCAATCGTCTGAGGCCGATGCCACGAGCGCCGAGTCATGTGAGAATGCTATCGACCTGACCCAGCCGCTATGGCCCGTGAGTTCCTGGATGCAGTTACCGGCGTCGATGCGCCAGATCCGCACCGTCCGATCGTCTGAGGCCGATGCCACGAGCGCCGAGTCATGTGAGAAGGCTATTGACCTGACCGAGCGGCTATGGCCCTTGAGTTCCTGAACGCAGTCACCGGCGTCGATGCGCCAGATCCGCACCGTCCGATCGTCTGAGGCCGATGCTACGAGCGTCGAGTCATGTGAGAATGCTATCGACCTGACCGAGCGGCTATGGCCCGTGAGTTCCTGGACGCAGTCACCGGCGTCGATGCGCCAGATCCGCACCGTCCGATCGTCCGACGCCGATGCTACGAGCGTCGAGTCATGTGAGAAGGCTATCGACCTGACTAAGTGGCTGTGGCCCTTGAGTTCCTGGACGCAGTTGCCCGTATTGGTATGCCAGATCCGTACCGTGCGATCGTCCGACGCCGATGCTACGAGCGTCGAGTCGTGTGAGAATGCTATCGAGCTGACTAAGTGGCTGTGGCCCTTGAGTTCCTGGACACAGTCGCCCGAGTCGAGGCGCCAGATCCGTACCGTCCGATCGTCCGATGCTGACGCTATAAGCACTGAGTCGTATGAGAAGGCTATCGACCTGACCCAGCCGCTATGGCCCTTGAGTTCCTGGACGCAGTCGCCCGAGTCGACGCGCCAGATCCGTACCGTCTTGTCCCGCGAGGCCGACGCCGACGCCACGAGCGCCGAGTCGTGGGAGAAGGCTACCGACCTGACGGGGCCGCTATGAACCTTGAGTTCCTGGACGCAGCCACCCGAGTCGGCGCGCCAGATCCGCACCGTCCGATCGTCTGAGGCCGATGCCACGAGCGCCGAATCCTGCGAAAATGCCACCGACCTGACGGGGCCGCTATGGGCCTCGAGCGTCTGTAAACATGAGTTCCAGTCTGTTTCGGCCTCCGGAGCAAGAGATATCCAGCTTGGAATCTCGCTCTCGAACGTGTATCGGATAATACTCTTCTCCGGCGCGAAGGCAAGTGCCGAGGAATATATCTGGAGAGGTGTTTTGTCAATTATTGAAACGTTGGCGAGAACGAAGCGTATAGCGTCGCTAAGAATGCTAGATAACTTCACACTCGCTTCGGGCTGAGTCACGTTAGCAGTGAATGTCGGGGGATGGATAATGCAATGCTTACGCTGAGGAGTGACTGTAAAATTTTGATGATACCAAGACTTTCTGATGCCCTTCCCATGAGACTTAACGCTTCCATCCAATGGAGAAAATGGTGAGTTAAAAAGTCGCGGACGGGTCCGCCATCGCTAACATGATCCCTTGCGTGTTGTATGTGGTATACCCAGTGTAGACAAGCATACTGAACTTCTGGTGGTAGGCATGCGTCTACTTTCTTGGGATTGATAGTTGAGCGGCTCGTTCCTGGGGCGTTCATATCACAAATATCTGTTCGAAGACGCTCGTTCATAACACGCAAACAGTTTGCAGCCATCTTCCCGTGGGAATATTTCTCGTCTACCCAGAACGGGTTCTTTCCGCGTTTCTCGGCATCTACCAGGAAGTCGCGGAAGGAGAGATGTAGTAGCCTGACGGGTGCGCTGGACGACGGCGGAATACTCAGGACTGAATGAAGCAAGTCTAGCCTATCATCGATAGTATCTTTAGATACACTGAGCATCTGCGCCAGGGCACAGGGGGAGAGGGGGGTGGCAAGAATGACGATTGAGCCAACAATGACTCGAAATTCTTGTAGAGCCTTCTCTCTCTGCCTGATAGGCAAACCGACGACCAGCTGGTTTAAGACAGGCAGATATGTTGCATCAAGTTGCGATTCCTGGCTTCTCGTTCGGTATTTCAGAACCTCTTGGAGTTGCTTATTAGGGTTACCGCATCTGCGATCGGCGAGGAAGCGGCATACAGTGGCGGCGAAGATGAAGAGAGGAACCGCCATCTGTACTAGAATCTGGATATTCGATTGGCCGGGCCAGCTTGTGGGTAGTTGTCGGTCTTTGGGAACGGAATTATTGTAATTGCTTCTGATTACTGCAAGCTCATGCTGGAGAAATGCAGATATGTCATGCTCAACTATGTGCTCGGGCATCTCATGGAGAACCAAGTCCTGGTACTTGCCCATAATGACGCTGAAACCCAGGCGAATCGGCAGATCGGGTCTGCTGGTGACAAGGATTCTTAGTCGCGGAGACTGCAACGTCTTGACGCGAGAAAACAGGTTGATGATGAGTTTGACATCGTCGTCCCGTTCGCACTCGTCAAGGGCATCGACAACGACGACAAGCGTGGCGGTCTTCCGAGCGTCTTGAGGTATCCTTGACAGAGGTTCTAGGATGAGCTTCTTGAACTGCTCTTGCGCAGCCTTTCCGAAGATGGTGGTATCGGCATCGATGGCATTTTTAGCGTGCGGCGCGAAGGCCGGCACTCTGGAGACTAGCTGGGCGGCGATGGTGGTGACAAATTTGGACAAGCTGCCTCGGTCGGCCTCACCTCTCCTGAAGAAGAAGCTGGCGCCGAGGCGACCGGTTGTGGCGAAAGACCGGGCCACGGTACGGGAGATGGTGGACTTTCCGGTTCCAGCCATACCGTTGAGCCAGAAGATGGCCTCGGCGCGAGGATCATCGGCCCATTCAGATATTTGGCGAAGAAGGTCGACTCTGGTGTCGTGGAGGCAGATTGGGTTGTGCTCTTCGGCGCGGGAGTCGAAGCTGGCTTCTACAACAACGGGAAGTCTGTCGAGTACTGCTTTTTGGTCGATGTCGAGGAGCTTCTTATCGACGTGGAGTAGGTTCTGGTCGATCTCGAGTAGAACGGCCCTAGATCATAGCCTTGTCAGTTCCTATAAGTCGAAGTGGAGATGGATTGGCGACGTACGTATTGTCAACTTGTAGGCCCAAGGAGATGGCGTGCGTGCATCGCCCGAGATCTTGGGCGATCTTTTCGACGTCCTTGTTCTGAAATGGCCATTTCAAGGCCCGAAGTCCCACTCGGCTCATTGCCTTGCGCGCTGTTCCAGGGCTAAGCACTTGTTCCAGCTCTTTAAGCTGAGATAGGCTGTCCTTGGCCGCAACCATCAGCTCCTGAGAAGCTTCGAGCTTCGCGCCATTAGGACCCTTGAGTAGCAGCAGGACACTCTCCGAAGCCTTCTTCAGGTTAGTGGCTTCTCGTTGAAGTCGGTCGATGTCATCTTTTGCGTTCTTGACGTCTCTGTAGTAGTAGAAGCACAGCGAAGCGACCTTGGCCGACGAGTGGACGACTGCGAGGAGGCTCGCAACGACGCCGAGAGCTTCCAGAGCCATCGCACGAAGAGATCGTATTCGCACTAGCCTAGTGTCAGTAGAGCATCACGAGTAACCGTTACGAAGGTTGCGGTAATAACTGCAGCTATCAGCGCCGGTGAAATGCGTATACATTCACACCCTGGCAAGACACTGGGGACAGAGACTTTGGACATGCAGCTGGGGACGGCCGCTGATGGATATAGCTAGATATATATATATCTTCTACGTCGGGTCGCAGCCACATGGTACGTCTTGGGGTTTGCCTGAGTTGCATTCGATAGACTTGATATCTGCGTATGTCGGGTTTCTGGTGCACGGCTGCCATTCCCTAACGTGGAAGTGGGAGTGCGAAATTAGGTTGGGGGAAGGTCGCGCTCGAGCCGCTATCAGCCTACGTGGCTCCTGCTCAGCGCCAACCCACAACCATGCTTTCCGGTAAGACCTAAGAGCGCATGAACTCGTCAGGGACGACGGCGACACCTCTGAGCCCAATTTTGCAACTCGCTTCCAGGCCTCCAGTCTGTGGCCTGGGTCTGGCGGGCGGGCTACACTCTTCCCGTCTATGATTTGACTAGCATTATTATGGAGATGCCGATGATGATCTATCCAAGGGGGTAAGGGTTCCAGGTGAAACGTCCAGACAGGATTACGGAGGAAGGCTTAAATCTCTTTGCCCAAGAGATTAACGCCACATCCTCGGATCCTTGTCAGCTACTTACCGGTACATCACGCTCTGAGCAACCCAATGCCACTAAAACTTCAGGGGGTCATAGGGGAAGCGTCATTTTTAGTTACTGATTAAACTCTGCTATACTCTATCGGCCTTCAGTGGTGTCAAAGTGAATTGAAGTACTCCTGGTATCTACCTTAGCTGTAGCGTTGTTATTGCTTTTTCTTGGGCAAAGACTTTTGAGCCCTTCCTCTGTAAATAGGGGCATTGTCCGGTGCAATGAACCCTTGTCATCGTTAGCAATTGCATAGTCAGCCTAAGGCTCTCCACAGGCAGACACATTGGCAGTCCACTAGCAACGCCTACTTACATATAAGTGACCCATAGTTGTACTGTCCATCTACGTACGTACTTAAAAATAGATATTGTTCGAGTCCCTACGGAGTGGTAGTGCTTAAAATATGTCGCACAAATGCGATTTTTCTGCCCTCGCCGCTAGTTTTGTTATGCACCATCATCGAAGGGCTTGATCACTAACGACGCAATTACATGACCGTTCCCTAGCATCCGTGGTTGTCACTGAGGAATCAGATCGGCATGAGTGACGTGCCACGCGACATGGATGGCTCGAGCAGGGGAACAGAACGGAATTTGCCGTTCATCGATGAGCAGGTCCTCTTGTCGGCTGTGAAGGATGTTCCTATGCGCGTAGAATACCTGGGGGAACAATGACCCGGAATGAGAAACTTTGAGCGTGCAGGTGAAACAAAGAGTCATGGCACCAAGCGAGTTAATACACGACTCGCTCTTCTGCCATAGCTGCGTCCGCCTTGCGGCCCGCCGTCGTTCGCCTTATCACTAGCCAGCCTGACATCCCTTCGGTCGATCGTGCTACAATTCTAGAAAGAAATTAGCAGGACCTATTATGCCATAAGCTCCAGCGATGAGTGCGATCCCCACAACGGATCGGCATGCCTTCATGTGATGGGCCATTTTAAACAGAATATCTACCCGGCGAGGGTAAAAACAGGCATCTCAATCAAGACACTGCGGGCACGAGGGGGATGCATACGCAGCAATTGTTAATAGGGAGGGGCGCAGGCCTGCAGTACAACCTACGGTTCCTCACCTTTCAGGGAAAGCTTGGCCAATCCCCTACCGTGAAGGCTCGGCCAAGCATGTTGGGAATGCGGGCACGGGAACAGGGATCTGGGCCAAGAGAGCACGGTTGAAAATAAATTCCCAGGCGACAGGGTGCCTCCTAAGGCCGGGCTGCGCCAAAGAGGAGTCCGAGGACCGTGACAACTCCAATGGTAATTTAAACCATGCCGTCGGTGCCGGGGCGTGCAAAGCGGGCTGTCCCAACGGACGTAGTCAGCTATAGGCGGGAACGTGTCTCCCGCCATCTCGGGTAAAGCCGAGCGAGTTCGCCCCCGGTCCAGTGGCGCCGCGTATGTGTACCTGGGCATTCCGATGACCACACCCAAGCCTAGCGTTCCCGCCCCCCTCCCCGCCCAACATGTCCGCAGAGACGCACGACGTAGCCACAGGGCGGCGCACCACGTCGTGCCGTCCGCGTTTGCGGCTGTCGTCATGCTCTGACCCAAAAATCCGCCGTGGGGACGTGCATTTAATGACCAGAGGGCACATGCCAACCAAAAAAAGATTAGAGTATCAGTGGCTCCCTAGCCTCTCCCAGATAGGAGCATATAATCGAGCCAGTTAGGTTATTCGCTGCGTGTGCTAGCGGCGGTTGGTTGGTAGTGTGTGGTGAACTGCCCCTATGCTAGTTTATTGGGTGGACTTGAGACTCGCGTCAACATGCATCCCCGCCCAGACGGTCGTGCTTGAGAGACCGAAAAAGCGAACACGAAACATGCAGGGCAGATTGGGTCCACCTTCGAAACACCTAGCCGTCTCGATGGACCCAGAAGCCTCGTGGTTGAGCAAACGTCGATGTCGACTCCGTGCCGCTGGTGCTGCTGTGTTTGCGACGGGTTCTAGGACGACAGGCATTTCGATTCTCGCACGCGACTGAGCTGTGATTCGCTCCATGCAGCGTCCCTCGACGCCTGGAGTGAATCACGGCGAAGGGGAAGATGAGGCGTGTGGTGACCTGTCCTGACCCTTGTTGAGCCCTTAATAAAATGCAACCCAGTGCCAGCGGGTTGGGATGCCTAATAGCACCCTGCAGAGGTCATCCAGTGAATGGGTACCAGTGGCATCGCCCTGCCCTTGCAAGGCCCCAGGTTCAGCCAGGTTGCCGGCGCCGCTGCTCTATGACATAGCCAGAGCCCGGCCATTACCAACTGAATCATGACGTCGCAGGAGCCCCTAGCTGTGCGGAGAGGGGTTGCTATTATTTACGGACCCACAATTTAGAAGCCAATATACTCTTCGGTCCAGCTTCTCCCGCGCCCCTTGTTGATCCGTTTAAGGCTGCGCCGCTCGAATCATCGGCGAGCTAGCGGCGGGACGGACCAAGGCGGACGAGGCACTAAGGTTATGGAGTTGTAGTGCATATAGGGGTAGAACCACTTATAGAAGGCAAACTTAAGTTGTTCTGGCATCTTAGCGCCCAAATTCTTCTGTAGGGCGTGATCGACGGGATGGATTGGGGAGCTCGAAGGGCTTGATCGCCAACGGCGCACCGCGCGACATGCATCGCTGGAGCAGGGCAGAAACGGAATTTGCCATTCATCGATAGGGCGCAAAAAATGTGCAAGAGTACCTCCTCATCAAAGGAGGCCTTGTGTCCTTCCACCCTGAAACCGATGGAGGGGCTAGTTACTTCACCTACACGCTCAAAGTTTCTCATTCTGTCTTCCTGGTCGTTGTTCCCCCAACTACTCTAGCATAGGAACAGCCTTTACAGCCGATCAAGTCGACCTGCTCATTCGGATGAAGGAGAATAGGAATCAGCCTTGGAAGGAGATGCATGGGAGAAAAGAGAATGCCATCAGCAGCTCTTTGGCATAGGGCGCAAGACACGTTGAGGGTTCTCGAGACCTGCACGTAGAGAACTGGGAATTTGAGGAAATGGTCACAGAGTTTGCTAGAGTAAGGCAATTTAGCTAGACGCTCGACATTCAGTGGTCGGCAAGTGATCAGCGGCGGCACTTGCCGACCACTGGCTGGGTCAATAACCTCACACGGACGCGCCGGTCGGTAGGGTGTACTGGGTGTGTCCGAGTTGATCCCTTGAATGTGCCATCTCCGGTGTCTGCACGCGGGCGCATGGAAGAGGCAGAGTCGCGCTAAAGCAGTCGCCTTCGCACTTCGTCTCGAATCGCGGCTCGCGGCATACCCACCTGACCAGCTTTTGTGGCTCGAATACTCGAGGGTAGCAATAGGCCTTGAGGTAGATGGATAGCCAGGATTTAGTGCCACGGAGCTCGATGCTAAGATGCGGCTGCAGGGCCCAGATCTCAGGGACCGCGGCTTCATACTAGCACCGGCAGAGCGTCCAGCGGAATCTTCCGTCAGGAGGGAAGGGGGGAAAAGTCCTCGTGGTAAGGGAACGTGGTCATCGGACCAGGTCTGCGTTAGCATGAGCAACCATGATGCGACTTGAACATCTCGAGCGCGAGTCTCGGCATGATTATGCAGCAATAAGTGCTGCATGCTGAGTGCTTGTACATTACTGGCTGGCGCATCTTGTGCCCTGATATGGACTGGTGCAGAACCAATTATGTTAATTTAATACGTGCCGAACTGCTGCAGTGTTTCACACGGCCGTCAACCCAAAAAAAAATCGCACGCAGGTGACCGTCGCGGCGTGGGTTTACCCCACCCCTCTTTGTGCCTGCTCCTGATAACCGTGAGCTTCGTTCCGAAAGGCATGACGTGTATGGCTGGGGCTTATGGCCCACTCTTACATCATACCTAGGTCTTCCAATCACGTGGCACGTACCACTACGTTGTTCGATGCTTCAATGAAAATTGAACAGCATATGAGACGGCCGGAGTTGCATCTACGGAAGGGAGTGAATGAGAAAGGAGAGATTAGACGCAGTGATGGTTAAGTGCAGGAATACAACCTCAGTGAGGTAGCTCCTGTAATGGGATTGCTTGGAATATGTGTTCGAGCGATAGGCTTCGATATCCGTCAGCTGGAGGATAGGATCTTGATTGGAAGTAGCTCTCGTTAGGGGTGGGGTCAGGGCGCAGCACCCGAATAGGGGCAGCCCGAATGCTTGAACGAATGCAGCTGAGGGGAAACAACGCTACCGGGACAACCCGCCTCATGAGGATCAGGAATGCGGCTGAAATATGACCCCTCGGCGCATTCCTCGCACGGACCGAATTGCGGGATGGTGCATGGACGTCTTGTACATGACTTGACGAGGTCACCAGGCAGCCAGTCATTTAGCATCTCCTGGATGCCCAATGCTAGTGAGCGGCTGTCGTGGAAGGTTCGAGAAGGCCCAAGCAAGCTTTCGCCTCTTGGATTCGGATGGTGCGGTGCGGGAAGGATGGGCCTGGCTGGCGCGAAACAATTCATCCTTAGCAAGCCCGGTGCCGGCCAGGCGCGGGCGCTGAGAAGCGCCGTTTGCGTTGCAAATATTGTCGATAATCAGCAAAAGGTCCCGTACTGCCGAAGATATGTCTGGGTCATCGAGAGCCTGGTGGTGGTCGGCCGACGGCTTCCCTCGGTCGAACCCGACATGCCGGCCCCATTGCTCGAAGCGGAGCTTTTCAGCCTTGAACTGGGTGTCTAGCACCTGAGAATCAGCCCCGAAAGACCTGTAAGACTGCACCTTCTCGACGGCTTCTAAGCAGGAACTGAAGAGGCCGGCAAGCCCAGCGATCCCAATGGCCAGTCCAACAGGTTCCATGGCTGCGTGCTTTGGTTGCGGGAATAAATCCGAGCGGGGTGCCTCTTGATAGGCGGCCTGGTGAGACAGCCAAGTTTCTTTGCACAGCCACATACGGCAGCCTGCACGTCATGTGCAGCTTGTCGCCCACAGCATGCAAGTGCAGCCAATCTGAGGGGGAAGAGGTAGAACCTGCCGACATCGTATTAGGGCAAGAGCAGTTCGGAGCGGTGGATAATTCAGCCCGAAGGGCGTTTTATTCAGCCCGAAGGGCGTTTGCCTTTGCCTTTCGGTATGAAAGGTCTTCTTAAGCTCTGGGATTTTTCACCCCCCCAAAATCCCGATTACCCGATTCGGAAGCGCAACTGCACCTCTGGTTGGCCCGGATTAATACACACCCGGGTCCCTCTAATGGTTCTAATCCTCCCCCCGAGTGAAAAGACGTCTTCATTGGCTGGGGATTTTCTGCTAAGAATCACGTGAGATTCACGTGAGCTCTTAATTTATAATAATGTCGTTGCTCTTCTCGTGTGCATTTTGTGAGGTTCTTGCTTCTGCTTGAGTTAGATGAAATCTATTACATTAGATCGGATTTTTAATAGAAATCTCATTATTGATCTCCTTTTTGGAATACCTGGTAGCAACTTGGCGGAGATTTTGGGTCTTTGGTGGATGTCTGGTGCTGCGAACCCCGCGTCAGGCGTCATCATCGTCATCGAACGCGAACCGGACGTTCCGGGCGGGGTACATCATCATCCCTGCGTAAAAGAGCCAGAACGACGGGGGCAATGGAATCGGAACAAAACACCCATCATCTATCAATACATACTTGACTGTTCCTTGGATTCGCTATCTAAATTATAAACTATATTATTGCTCGTAGTGTGCGGTTGGGTGCAATAATGATAACCGGGCCTCGTTTAATGTTCCCCCACACAATTGCTCCAGCCTAGCCTCGCCATCAAACATTTCCTGTGGTATTTTATTCCCGACTATATCCTTCACACGCGCCTTTGACAGCAATATAATACCATCCAGCGATGTGCACCGCGATAGCTGCACATACAGGCTATATGGATCGCACTTTCGTGGCTCGAGTTGTCCAGTCTTGGTATTCAGCTTTGTCCCGGTTCCTCGCAGCTCCAGCGCAATCTGGAGGAGGGTTTCGCCTTGGATTTTGTAATCGGTGCATGCGAATGCCGCAGTGCAGGGAAGTCCTCGCCGGCTCACATTATGCCTCTGCCAAGGCCTCTTCTTGACCCTCTTCTTCTTTTCGATTGGTATTTGGGCACTCGTTGGAGTAAGCAGGATTGTGCCTGGTGGCATTTCATCAAATTCGAACTTCTTGGTTGACTCGGACGACAGGATGATGCCGGCAGGTGGTCCAAAGTGGAGGATGATGTTCGGGGCGAGTTGATAGCCTGGGAATCTTTTGCTGTCTGGTATAACTTCTAGCGCTGTGTACTTGGCGCCATTCACGAGCTTGAGGCCTGGGTTTATATTCATGGTCACCACAACCGGCATACCAGGCACGAACATGAATGTGGCCGGCACACAGATCTTACTGTCATCCCCGACGCTGGCCATAAGCGTAGCTTCTTCCTCCGTTACCGGCAATGTATTGGGTTTGCCCCAACGGTGCTCGGATAGAAATATCCGGACTGGCTTCTGTTCGTTCCTCTGGAAGGCCAAAACGGCATCCATGTTCAGGCACCACCTGGTGCTATTGAGCGGTGTAACTACTGTGATGCCCTTGCTCCATGGTATGGCTCGGCCTTCCTGAAAGCACCGGCTATTAAGAAGCTCCATGTCGGACTCGTCTTGCTGCCCCTGCCGGATCCGAGTCAGCAGCCGCTGCAGCTCCGGGTCCCCCGCTGCGCGTACCTGTTCGGTGAGCATGACGACGGTGGTAAATCGAGCCCAGAGTGCGTGCGCCCTCATTTCGTCCGCAATCCTAAGGGCGGACCATGGCGTCAATAGCGACTTGTTTTGCACTGGGCGGAACTGGTGGAAATCTCCCGATAGTAGCACCACTGGGATGCCGCCAAAATCTTGATTCGATCCCCGGGAGGCGCAAAGTCGCTTGTTGATGTCGGAGAGCGTCTGGAGGCCCAGCATGCTCACCTCGTCAATGATGAGCAGCCACTTTTCTCTCCATCTTCTTCGAGCATCACCGTCCACGTAGGTTACCGTGCTGCCATCGTCGGCATTGCTGCCGGATGCGTTGGGTTGCATCCCACAGGCGGAGTGAATAGTCACGCCGTTGATCCGCGCTGCTGCGGCCCCCGATGTCGCCGTCATAAGCAGCCTGTGCGATATGTCTTTGCTAGCGAACAATTCCGCCAACGCCTCGATGACCCTGGACTTCCCGGTGCCGCCCTCCCCACCCAGGAACACGCATAGTTGTGCGTTATCATTGTTCTCGACATTACTGCTCTCAAAATTATCGCTGTTATCTTCGTCCGGGATGGTATCAAGATGGCGACACACTAAAAGGAAGGCGATTTCCTGCCGCTCGTTCAAGGTGAACCTCTTTGCAATCTCCCGACCGGCTTGGAGGAATGTTGTCGACGGTCCAAAGGCGACCCTGGCACTGGGTCTCTGAGTGTTCCGGGTGTCTGGTTCTGACATTTCTGTAATATCTTCTCCCGCGCCCGCGAAGGTATGGTTCAGTGATGCTTCTGCGCCGGCAGCTGTGTTCTGCGTAATCTGAACTCCATCAGAGCCTTGGATTCTTTTCACAATTTCCTTGTCAGCTTGATCCTGCTTGCTCTTAATTCCTCTAAGCTGACGTTGCGTTGGGAGCTCGCTCTTGGTTACCATAGTTGGCTGGTACTGCGCTGGGTTCTCTGCGGAAGCGACAGTCTCGACATCATCCGCAAAGTCGGGGATATCTGCTTGGGCTTCGCGGAGCTGATCTAGCATCTGCAAAAGATGCTCCGAACCAGCGGTCGCCTGGTTGGGGGCTGTAGCACCTCGTACTGTCTCAATCAATCGGCCAAGCTGGCCAAGCTGGTCTGGGCGATATGCTTTTACTGGGCCTGTAGGATCTTGGAGATCATACCCCATAGCGTCGATATCATCCAAAATGGCGTCGTCCCCCGCAGCCGCCCACTGCTTTGCGTCTCGCCGCGCATCTTCCGCTGATCGCTTCAAGAGCTGGATGTTGCCTGCGATAGTCTGGAGTCTTTTGGGCAGTCGCTGTCTCCAGTACTCCCAGATTTCGTTGATGTCACCAGACGCTGCTGTAATAAATTTCTCCCATGGTACGAAGAGTGCAAGGTGCTGTACTGCAGCTCTGGTACTCATATCAGTACATGCTCTTTGTTTATCTGTACTGTTGCATGGCTTGTGCTTACCTGCGGTATCTGTCTGCGTTTGTGTCAATATCAAAGTCCATATCGAGAAAGCCGTTGATGCATGGCACTGCATACTTCCCCGGGGGTCTTAGAACCTGCACCCAGTCCCTTCCCGGCTTCCAGTTCCTTTCAAATTCTATCTTCACCAACTCCTTGGAAGATGAATCTATCCTCTTTTGTAATGTAACAAGCGACACGTAGTCATAGAAGCATAATGTCTGCAGCACCTCTCCACGGTGGTGGTAGGCTTCAATGTATGGTAGCTTCTTGCCATCGCTTCCCACCAAGACCCTCTCCGCGCTGGCTTCCGCGTCGTTGCCGTTGCCGTTGCCACCTATGTTCTCGATAGGTCGATCATCGTCATCGCCTAAAGTGCTACTGCATCGCTGGAGATACTGCCAGCGTCGGAGTATTGCCCAGTATATCATTGTCATATTCACATATGACCATTGTTTGGTACTCGAGAACTCACTTGGGTAATCCAAGAAGTGCGCAATCACCTCCACCTGCGATAATGGCCTCTCGGTGAATATTCTGTTTGCGATTCTCATCAAATACTGGCGATTTAGATTTGCCTTGGCTTCGTAGTTTGCAGTTGTTGCACCTAGCCCGACGGCGCTGGTTGTGCTGATACTCGGAAAGAGCTCTGCTGCTATGGCCACTCTCTTCCAGATCGGATCTTGGATCTTTGTGGCGTAGTTTGTCAAGTAGTATATCAGCGCCATTGTCTTGCTTTGGGTCCCGATGAAGGAGATGTCGTGATTGTGCCGCAGCCCGACCGCCATTGGCTTGTTCCATCGGTTGATCATGGGATGTGAGCGTTGGAGCCGAAGTATACCATCCGCGCCGAATTCGCTTTTTGTAAAGAGCTTCCAAGGCGCATGGAACCGACATGTGGGCTTTTTGTCCCCCTCCTTGTTATGAGAGTATTTGACACAAGTTGCGGTATGGACGTGCATCTGGACCCTGCCCGCGCAAAAGTGGGCTTCATCGTCAAACTGTTCAGAGAAGCGCCCTGCATCGGTCATCAGGTAGGATATGTTGTCGTAAACCAGCCTAGTCTCGCTCTCCTCGCTAAAGGCAGCAGATTCATCCAGGTCCTGGATAATAGTTCAGCTTCCGACCCCACATTGGCTTTCGGTCATATCAGTATATGAATGTACGTACCTCAGTGAAGACAGAATCGACATATTTCAGGATTCCTTCCCTTTCCATCGCCGCACTCTCATCATCCTCCCCGTTTCCATGAGCACCGACAAAGTGTCCGAGCTCCAAGTTCCCTTCAAGCCATAGCAAACCATGGACATGAAGAGCACCGCGTTCGTTGGTCTCGACAGCGCCAAAATACTGTCCAATCTGACCAAACACAGATTCCTCCCCAACCTTGACGTAATGCTCAAAGAACATCTCTACTTCGCGGTGGAAGAAGATGGCAGAGCTTATGGGGTCAGTTATCGCCAGCTTCACTCTCTCATACCTATCCTGAAGGGCCCGAAGCAGGGTTGCTTCCGCGGCAGCCTTGTCCTCCTTTCGATATGCCGCCAGACGTAGCTTTACCGGGTTCGTAATGTCATTAGGGTTCAGCGTAAACCAAATCGCCGGTAGACCGTATCTGATGATGAGCGCTTTAATCTTTCTGCGCATGGCTAGCCGCGACTCCTGCGACATGGCCTGTTTGTGGCCAAAGTATGAGATGTATCGCAGGAGCTTTTTGATATCTTCATCTCGGGTGCTCCCGCCAGCCTCTAACTCCTTTTGCACTTCCGCCAGTCTCTCTAGTGTTAACGACTGAATGATCCTCTCAACCTCAGGAAAATCGTTCCGTCGCACGCTCACCATACTTACTCCTCTATTCCTAGACCGAACCTCTATGTTGAACACTAGGAATGAAAACGCCGGATGATTGGCAAAGCGACCACCATGTCGTTGCAGCACTTTCTTCATCCATGCGTGAAGTCCGAGATTACGTGTTGGCGAAGTCGCATCCTCTCCACCCTCTCCACCCTCTCCAATACTGTCTCTATCACGGACATGCCCTGTGAGCTGGACACTGTTCTTCCACAGGTCCGATTCCATCTCTTCCTTGCACCGTGGCCCACCGAAACCGAATGGGAATAGTGTTGGAAATGCTTTTGCAAGATGCCAGAGATCATTGCTATCTGCAAACTCATTGCCTCTTGAAATGTGAATGTATGGCTGAAGGTGGGAATCCTGCGCGCTCCCAGTCGGCTGGTTGGGCGGCTGTGTTTGCGCATTTGTGTGTCCACCTCTGATTGTATCAATAGCAAATTGCAGTTTATCGGCATCGGTTGCTCGCGGTGCTGTATCCAGTGGAAACATACCAGATGCAAGGATCTCATCAAGAAAGCTTCCCATGCCCTCATACTCGAGCTCCTCCCGACTGCGCTCGTCATAGAGCTGCTGATCCTCGTCGTAACTTACATCATTCTCATCATACGCTCTGCCCAGCCCGTCCACAATCTGTTCGAGTGACTGGGGCCCAGCGTCATCCATTCCACGTTCTGCCGGGGGCACGATGTGCGCTGTTCGCGTTTCTTCCCATGCCGATGGTTCATCTCTCTCTATCCTGTCATAGATCTGGCTCGGAACCCCATGCGCCGGCTCTCCCCAACTATCCAACTCGGCTTTGTCGATTTGGATGTGCCGATAGTGGGGGTTAAATTCTTTTAGCCAAAGCAACGCCCGTTCCACAGCTCCTCTCCGGACTGAGAGCAACTTAGATAGATCGCTGGGGGCTGGTCTCTGCGGCCCATGCCAGGATATATGGATATCCTCCAAAGATTGTAGAAGCGGATGTGGTAGTACTGTGGTAACCAAGTCTTGAACACTGTTTGGAAACACAGTTATGTGACCCTTTACATGCCGTGCATATGCCGTACTCTGTTTGGTGCTTTTTGTCACTTTGATTCTTGCAACGAAGCCGAAATGGGTGTTGAGTGCAATCAGCTTCTCCTCAACCAAAGTCAAATCTCTGAGAGCATCCGGGTACATGTGCTCGCAACCAAGTGCTTGATGCAAGTTCCCGCCCCGCGCCATATTGCATTCGCGGATCTTCATGGCACAGTTTTCGCAGCTCGGTATAGCCTTGCCAACAGGGAAGCAATCTGGACATGAATACGTGAGGCAGCTATTCATCGCTGCGCTATTTGTCCACTCTTCCCAGCTAAGCTCTTTTATCTCCGTGGTGCTGATCTTCTGATAGCATATCATGCATGTGTGTATGGGTAGGGTGTCGATGTTGTGAAATGCTTGATAAAAGTCCATGACTGTGGATATATTCCTCTCACGGGGAACCGGCTTACGCCAATCCTTTGTGTAGGATATTCTCTCGTTCTCAGTAAATTCATCTTCCAGATGCTTAATTGCTCTCTCGAATGCCTGGGCTTGCTCTTCAAGGTTGCTATTCTCAACCCGTCTTCGATTTTGCCTTTTGTTTTGTTCTTGTCCGTGTTGATCAGCCTTACGCTTGGCGCCAAGTTCTTGTTGGCCATGTTGATCCACATCTGAAAAGCTTGGAATGCTCATACATTGCTGCACGCCCAGTGCATTGTGCGGGTGATATTGGCTGGCGTCGGTTATTTCTGCAGCCTGTGTGGGGTTTGGTGCTATCAGCGGTTGCGCTGGTACAGGTTTTATTTGCTGTGCTTGTTGCGACCTCCTTTTCTGACGTCGTGGAGCATTAGATGGCAACTGGGAACTGGCTGGGGGGCTCCCAACGGCAACCAGTGGTCTTTGCTGTTGGGTTTGTCTCCTTTGCCGCCAGTTTCTTTCCCGGGCATCTTTCCGTCTTGATGCACGAGAAGTTCGCGGTTTGCCTCTTGATCTTGGAGGCGCCTGTATTGGTGTCGTACTCCTTGGCGACGGTCGACTCATCCAGCTTTCAGGTCCCTGTATTTGAGTATTGATGGTGTCGGCTTGGTATGCACTTGGCTGATATTCCCGCATCCGATTTCCTTCTCGAACATCTCTCCGCTTTGGTGCACAAGAACCTCGCGGCCTGCCTCTTTTTCTTGGAGGCACTTGTGTCGGCGTCGTGCTCCCTGGGGGTGGCCGGGTCATCCAGTTTCCTGCCGCCTGTGTTTGCGCATTCGCATTGTCGATTTGATTTACACTTGATCGGTATTGTTGGTGATTGCCTGGTTTGCTTGATTGGCCAGTTAGTTGTGATCCGTCTAGTGCCGGGTCTATAGGTACGGTTTCTGGAATATCACCAGGTGTACTCGGTTGGACAGTAGAGTGTGACTTCATTAATGCCAAGCCCACAGGCTGGACGTCCGGAACACGATCGCATATGCTTGGTTGGACAATAGAATGTGATTCTCTTAGTGTTGCGTTTGTATTCGAGTTTGCCGCACTAAAGATATCATTGTACGTGTTCAGCCCGAGACTGCTGATTGCGCTGCCAGGCGTTCGACCACGCAACCTTTCAAGTAGAGCAGATAATGACGAATCCATTACAAGATAGTCGTGTATTCTTAGGGTGCGTAATCATGTGTATTAAGCTAAACAGCATTATAAATATGAACAATAAAGGTTGATGCCATTCACAATGCTGTTTTGGGATCGGTACATTCTGGGGCAGAGTTCGATTCTCCCACACCAACCTGTCCTACTCTGCTCTTCGTCCGATTCTATCCCGATACTCCCACGTCATCTTTATCTCTATTATACCTATCAAACTATATGATAATATCGACTATCGTCATTGTCTTGACCCACCTACCAATAAATGATAGGTCTATCCCACCATGGTCTTCTTTACTCTTCCAATTTCATCCCAATATCGGACTTGATTATTCATCCCGTCATCTACTCGGAGCATCATCACGCCGGTATACCAATAGAGCATCATATTCCTCCACCCTCTTACTTTCGTGATAATTAACTTCGGGCTTGATTATTCATCCCATTATCTAGTCGGAATGCCATTACACCGGTATACCAATACGGCATCATACTCCTCCACCCTCTTATTCATATGGCCGCTGCAGTATTGATATACCAATAGATCAAAATATCCCTTCACCCTCTTTCGTTGTAATGGTAACATCGATGGGCACTTATGTGATTGATATAATACACACCACGTTATTTCATCTACCTATCATATACTGCCCAGCTCTCATACTTGTTTTTTCTTCTTTTTTTTTCATGTATTAATATCTTAGTCAATTCTTTGTAATCGTGGAAGAAGCAATTCTGTTCAACAGCTACGTTGATTGATCAATTCCGTTGTGCAAGTATCCACTTGGCAGGGATCAACGTTCTTACCTCAAGGTGCTTTACTGCGATCGGCGACATGTGCTGACGTTTTGGCCAATCCTTTGTACTCATGGAAAAAGCAAATCTGTTCACCATCTACATTAATTGGTCAATTCAATTGTGCAAGTATCCACACCGGCAGGGATAGGAGTTCTTGGCTGAAAATGTTGGATGGAGATCGGCGATGCTACATCCTGTCTGCGCAACGAAATACAGTATCTTTACCAAGTGGTATCAATCTTCGCATTGTATATACTATATAATTTAATGTCTCTCTCTCTCTCGCAGAGTCGTAATCTTAACCGCTCTCCCATTTTTTATCGAAACCTTTGCTTGTTCAATATATTATGTCTTCATCAACTTCTACCTCAAATTCCACTCTTAGCGGTCATCCCCCTCCGCTCATGCCTTATGACTCTCAGAAAAACCTTGGTAGTGATATGACCATGTCCTTTTTTGGTCAGCTGGATACCCCGACGCGGTTTCCTACATCAGATGAACAACTTATAAAGAGCCTTAATGTTGAAGCTCTTGGCAGGGTTTTTCTTCCACCCCCTCCCTATATGACACTGCCTGAATATTCTGTGCTGCGTCCTGAAGGGTATCGATCCCCTGATCCACTGCCGATTTACTTTAGTCTCAACCTCTCTGTCTATAACCAGCAGATTGTTGAATCGGAGTGGGAGAATCAGTGGTTCCATTTCACTGGCAAAGTACACCCCTACGCACTGGAGTGGGTGCTACGGGAGCCTGATGTTTTCAGCGATGAAGATGGTGACGGCGATGTGTACAAGGTTCCAGTTGTTCTCATACGCGACTTTGGATACCAAGCGTAAGCAGACTTACCATTTCCCCTTAGCTCGAGTTCGAATATCGCGCTTGCCACTAATGTAACTATCAGCATTGACCCACGAACTCTTTGCAATAGTGAGGGCTTTCCACTTATCCAACCGGTTGTTTCTTTGACGGGGCAGGTTCTCGGGACAGGTCAAACCCACTTGATCAAGGACTCTGTCCCGCTGTTGGATGATGCGCAGCTGAGATGCTGTGCATTTATCCAGTGCTGTACCTACATCACTCCGGGTCAGCCATCAAAGAGCCCTTTCAAAGGCTTCCACCCCTTTCAAGTTTTTATTCTCTTTCCTATTCGCGCTTTGCCATTCTCTCTCCTCTGCAAGAAGATGGCAGATAGGAAAGATACACAGTTTGTACCAGGTGTTCCCTTCAACTGCGTCGGCAAGATTGTTGGCCTGCTTGACCATAGTCTTATGGTAGCTGCCCCTACAGTTGATGAGAAGGACTATGTTTTCATTATCGTTCCCGACTCTTGGACGTTTCCGGACAAGAGCACGCCACCTGCACCTGCCGCTAACACAGTCTCCCCCTCTAAAACCGAACCTGGCCCATCCCAAGCTGGCGGCTTCGCAGCAGCGAGGTCTATGTTCAAGTCTCCCTCAAAGAAATCTTCACAGGCGCAACAGTCACGGTCACAATCATCACAATCGCCGCAGGGAGGTCCATCCCAACAACCCGTTACTCCATCTCAGAACAAAAGGCCCGCAATCTCCGCATCTCCATCGTCTCAGTCAAGTTCGAAGAACCCCGCCCCCAAGAGACTCAGGGGGTCTACTGTAACTACCGCAACATCTCCAATCATTGCAGGGTCGCCGGTCTCCCCTTTAACGTCCGTAGACTCTGATGAAAATGATAACCATGAAGAAGGTGAAGCGAAGGAAAACGAGGACTCTCGATCACCTAACATATCTGCCACACTCCGATCCTCCGTTCGTCCTAATATGAGGTCATCAACTACCAAACCAGGTGGCAGGAACAAGAGGCATCCCACAAAGAGACTTTAAGTAGCCTAGTATAATAATAGTTGGTATTTTGGGCTGTTGTATTGGGTTTGGAAAACTTACAGATTGATATGTGGGGGAAATAAGAGTGTGGTTTCAACACCAGTGCGAGTGATAAAGCCCAATGATCTCAACACCAGGACATCTTCGCATGGCAGTTTCTTATACTCAAATTGACAATTTTCCCTCTTTGGTATGGCGTCTGATTGGTCTCTGCTAGTCTCAGTCCCCTGATCCCTGTCTCAATTATTGACCCTCACCCTATTCGCTAGGTCTCTTAGTTCCGCATTAAGCTCTTCAAATCGTGCCACTCAAAATGGTGCCTGCTCCTCAAAGCCTGCTGCGTACGTCTTATTGGCTACGCAAAATAAAGGTAACACACACACGCGCCCTATTGGCCAAGTCTCTTCATCCACCCACCCAGAGCCGACCACTTAAAACTGCGCCCTCTTCTCAACACGTGCAGCAACCCACTAGTAAAACAGCCATACGGGCTCTTGTTGCAAGCTTCGTACCGAAAGGCTACTCAGCGCAAGGGAGCCGCCAACTTGCCCATCACGCCCAGCTTCCAACTTCCAACGTCCCCCGGCGGACGTGCGCCTTCCCCTGTGCCTTGAGGAACGAAAGGTCTATGCCCCGCCCCCCGGCCACCCCTCAAACTTTCTCGCTTCTGATTGGCTCCAAAAATTTGACCAGGATGTGTTTCAAAGTCCGTCATGATTGGTCGTCGGTGCCTTTTTTCTTCTCCCTCTCTTTTGTCCTAGGAAGCGCGTTTCCCAGCCGCCCGCCGCCGGCGCTTCCTGATCCGCCTCTGTCATCATGACGTCGCCTAACGCAGCCGTCTCGACTCTTCAGAATCAATCATCAAACCAGCGCAACGCCTCCTGAACCGTCCTGTCGCTCAGTTTCTCCAGTCTCGCCTGCGCCGCAGTCATTTCTTCGGGGACCCTGTTGCCCACCAGGTCTCTCTCCCGCACCTTGGACACGAGCATAATGCCGTCCAGCGTCCGGCAACGCGACAGCTGCACGTACAGGCTGTACGGGTCGCACTGCGAGGGGACGACGCGTCCGTCGACGTTTGTCGTCCGCGTCCCTCGCAGCTCCAGAGCTACGCGCTCGAACGTCCCGCCCTGCACTTTGTAGTCAGTGCACGCAAAAGCCGCCGCGCACGGCAGACCCTTTCGGCTGACATCGTTCTTTTGCCACGGCCGTTTCCGCTGGCATTGTATCTTAACGCTCATGGGCGTCAGGAGGATCGTGCCCTGCGGCATCCCGACGAAGTGAAAGTCTCTTGTCGTTTCCGACTCCAGGATTATCCCCGCGGGCGGCCCGAAGTGGATCGTCATGTCGGCCGAGATCCGATGGCCCGGGTACGCCTTGTCAGGAATGACCTCCACCGCCGTGTAACTGGCACCGTTGACCAGCTTCAGCCCCTGGTGGGTGTTGTGGTTCACTACGACCGGCATCCCCGGTACGAACATGAAGATGGCCGGCACCGGTATGGCACTGTCGTCGCCCTGGTTCAGAATCATGATGGCTTCTTCCTCAGTCGGCAGGCCGTCCTTCCATCTGTGCTGGGCTATGAAGATTCGCATCATCGACCGCTGCTGGACCTGGAACGCCAAGGTTGCCTCCATGTTCAGATTCCACCGGTTCCTGTTCAGCGGCGTCACCACGGTGATGCCCGTCTCCCATGGGATTCGCCTATCCTCCCGGTAGCACCTCGAGTTGAGCAGGTCCAGATCGGTGCGGTCCTGCACGCCCAGTCGGATTCGCTTCAGCAGCCTCTGCAAGTCCGCATCTCCGGCGGCGCGCACTTGCTCGTTCAGCATGACGACCGTCGTGAATTTCTTCCACAGCGCGTGCGCCTTGTCGTGCTGGTGCCGTTGCTCGGCCTTGAACGAGTTGTCTACGTCCCACGAGACGGCCGTGCTGGGGAGGAGGATCGACCGGTCTTGGACCGGGCGGAATTGGTGGAAGTCTCCACAGAAGAGGACGATGGGGATCCCTCCGAAATCCTGCTGCGATCCGCGCAGTCGGCAGAGCTGCTCGTTCACGGCGTGCAGCGTTCGTGCTCCGAGCATGCTCACCTCGTCGATGACAAGCACATCTTTCTCCTGCCAGTCCATTCGAGACTGGCCGTGGATGAACCGCTCCGCCTGTTTCGGCAGCCGCACCCCGTCGAGATCTTTGGCCGTGTTCGCGCCCGCGCCTTGGTCTTTTGTGAACCCACAGGCGGAGTGGATCGTGATGCCGTTGATCCGAGCGGCGGCCGTCCCCGACGTTGCCGTGATCAGCAGACGATTCGAGACGCCCTTCTTGGTGAAAAGCTCGACGAGTGCCTGGATGATGCGCGACTTGCCAGTTCCACCCTCGCCGCCGACGAATTGGCAGAGCTGATCTACGTCGCCGTTATCCCCGCGATGAATCATGTCCAGCTGGCGGCATATTATCAGGAAAGCCATCGCCTGTCTTTTGTTGAGCGTCAGTCGTGTTACTAGATCCTTGCCAGCTTCAAGGAAAGAGGTCGATGGGCCGAAGTGGACCTGCACACTTGGATCCGCGTCGCCTGCCATCTCCTCGGAGTCCGCCATCGTCATCTGGATGTCCTCTTCCCCAAAGCCGGTGAGCACGCCACGCGCCGCTGCACTGCGATCGGTCCCAAGGGCTGAGGCCATGTTTTGTATGCCCTGGATCATTTTCACCCTCTCCTTGGAAGCACATATTTGCTGCGACTTGATAGCTTTGACCTGATCCTGTGGCGGCACTCTGGCGCCGGAATATATCCGTCCTGGCATGTCAATCCGTTTCGGCCCCCCTTCGGGCGTCACGGTGGCCTGGAGCTCGGCCGTCGAGCACAACGCTGACTGTTGAAAGCGACAGAGCTGCTGCGTCATTGCCAGGAGCTCCGGCGACCCAGCCGTGACCTGGTTCGTGCCTGCTGCACCTCTCACGACGTCAATCAGACGCGTTGCGTTACCAATGCTGTCAGACTGGTACACCGATGCGGCTTCTTCACCAGTCTCGCCTTCTCCTTCCTCGCCGGCACGTGCGGCCGTGAAGTCAGCGTCGCCCGCTGAGGCTGCCCATTGCCTGGCGTCCCGCTTTGCGTCTTCGGCGCATCGCCGGAGCAGTTTTACATTACCGACGAGGCAGGAGATTCTCGGAGACAGCGCCGCCCGTGCCCGCGCCCATATGTCGTTGATGTCGTCTCGTACTTCGCCCAAGAATGTTTCCCACGGCACAAACAGGGCAAGATGCTGCACAGCTGCTCTTCAGCACGAGAGTTAGTCCCTTCAACCCCCTTCGGTTAGGTCGTTCGCCACACACATACCTACGATGGCACGACTCCTCTTCGTCGTCTTGTTCAAAATCTTTGCTCAAGTACCCGTCAAGGCAGACGACGGCATGCTTTCCTGGCCGTCTTAGCACCTGCACCCAGTGTTTCCCAGGCGCCCAATTGCTCTCGAACGGCACCTCTCCCCAAGCACCGGAACTTCCGTCCTTGCCAACGCGTTGGAGCATGACGAGCGAAACATAATCATACAGGCACAGACCTCGCAGGACATCTCCACGATGGTGATAAGCCTCAGCGAAACTGATTCTTTGGCCTGCTTCTTCCACGACGATCGACTCGTCCACGGAAGCGTCCGCGACCGCTGTGCCGCTCTCTTGCCGGAGGTGTCGCCACCGTCGGAAGACGTGCCAGTAGAGCAGGGATACGTTCAGGTACGCCCAGGCGCTGCTGTTCGTGAACTCGCTCGGGTACCCTAGAAGATGGGCAACGACTTCGACTTGCGATAGAGGCTGCTCCGTGAATATACGGTTCGCCACTCTCATCAGAAACTGTCGCGTCTTGTTTTTTGTACCGTCTTCGTCGCCGACGGCGCCGCCTCCAGCATCCTCCCCAGCGGCCGGCTGGCCACCTGCTGAGACAACAGGCAACAGTTCTGCGGCCGCGGCGACGCGCTTCCACGTCGGGTCCTCTACTTTGGTTGCGTAGTTCGTGACGTAATAGACGAGGGCCATGGTTTTCCGCTGCGTCGCTATGAAGGAGATGTCGTGGTTGTGGCGAAGCCCCACGGCGATGGCCTTGTTCCACCGATTAACCATGGGGTGCGTCCTGCGAATCTGCAGGACGCCGTCTGGCGTGAATGCAGTTTTGTCGACCAATCTCCATGGCGCCTTGAACCGACAGAGATCGCCCTTCCGTCTCTTCTTGCCCAGGGAATACTTGACGCAGGTCGGACTGTGGGTATGAATCTGCGTTGCGCCGGCGCAGAAGTTGGCTTCCTCGTCAAACGCTGCCGAGAACTGCTCGGTGTTGTCCAGCAGGGAGGAAATATCGGACGTCACCGACCGCTCCGCTTGCACGACGCAGAACCCTTCCTGGTCAAGATCCTAGCTAGCATGTCAGCCTAGTTCTAGTTCCGTTTGCCCACCAGAAGTTCTGGATGGCCAACAGCACGCATTGAACATTACCTCGCAGAAAACACTATCGACGTATTGGACGATGCGCTCACGATACGCCGCCTGATCCTCCTCGTGGATGTCGGCAAGCATAGAACTCAAGTGCGCGTTTCCATGCAACCAGAGCAGCCCGTGGACGTGAAGCGCCCCTCGTTCGTTGGTTTCCACAGCGCCATAGTACTGGATGATACGCCCGAAAACTGACTCTTCTCCCACTTTCACGTAATGCTCGAAGAACAACGTCATCTCCCTGTGGAAAAATAGGGCCGAGCTCATAGGGTCCGAGATGGACAGCCGCATACGCTTGAATGACATGTCAAGGCTTCGCAAGAACTCCTCGGCTGCCCCAGGATCGCGAGTGCGGTACGCTGCCAGTCGGAGCTTCACTGGGTTCGTAATGTCGTTTGGGCTGATCGTGAACCATATGGCAGGCACGCCATAGCGAACGATGAGCGCCTGGATTTTATGCCGCATACTGAGACGGAGCTCCCTGGACATAGGCTGGCGGTAACCATACAGCGAAAGGCTCCTGAGAAGCTCTTTCACACCCTCATCGGTAGTCCTACCCGAGCTCTCCAGCTCCGCCCTAGCTGCCGCTAATCTGTCTGCAGTCAGCGACCGTACGATGCGCTCCACCTTGCGGAAGTTCTTCCTCGTCACGCTCAGCATGCTGGCACGACGATTCCTCGACCGCACGCCGATGTTGAACACCAGAAATGCGAAAATGTGGTGCGTCGCGAATCGGCCGCCATGACGTCGCAGCACAATGTCAGCCCACGTCCGAAGGCTCATGTTTCGAGACGATACGAGGTCTCGCGCCGCTGCCTCTGCTCCAGGGATATCGGCGGGACCTCTTCCCGGCTCCAAGGTGGCTTCTTCGGCCAGCCGTGGGCCCCCAAAGCCGAAAGGTAGTAGCGTGGGGAACGTCTTCGCGAAGAACGAGGCTTCAAACGAGTCGGCAAATTCATCCCCGCGACGAACATGGATGTACGGCTCAGAGCCATCGGCATACCCTCGCCGGCTGTCTCCCGACGATCTAACCCACGTTCTCGGGCCCATACGGCCGTCGTCATCATTTTCACCGACAGCGTCGCAGGCGAACCGCAATTTCTCGGCGTCCGCTACATCTGGCGGTCCGTCCAGTGCGAACATTCCAGACGAGGTGACCTCGTTGATCGGTTTTACCGTCTGGTCAGGCTCAGCGTCCCTTTCAGCCGGAGACTCGTATGCCTTGTTTTCCCCTGCTGTTCCAGTCTCGCATCTAGGCGAGTTTTCTCCTTGATTGAGCGCGGTGAGGATTTCCTCGATATCCACCGAACCCTCGTCGTCCATGGCGCGCTCCGTGGGCGGCACGACTTGCGCCGTTCGTGTCTTTTCCCACGCCGACGGCTCGTTCCGCTCCATGCGATCGTACACACACGCCGGCACCCCATGCGGCGGGGCTCCCCAACTCTCCATCTCTGCCGCGTCAATCTCGATCTCGGCATAGCGTGGATTGTTCTTCTTCAGCCAGACAAGGGCCCTCTCAACAACTCGCCGCCTCACCGATAGGAGGCTTGAAAGATCGCTCGGTCCCGGCTTTTCCGCGCCCTGCCACGACACGTGGATCTCGTCCATGACTCGCACCAGCGGATGGGGGAGCACATTCGTGGCCAGCTCCTGCACATTGTTTGGGAACACCGTGATGTGGCCCTTGACGTGCCTCGGATACCTCACAGTCTGCCTCTGGCCACCCGGAATGCTGTACCTTGTGACAAACCCATAACACGAATTCAGCGCGATGAGTTTCTCCTCAACCAGTGTCAAGCCCTTGAGCTCGTTGGGAAACATGTGCTCACATCCAAGGCGGCTATGAAGCTGAGCCGCTGGCGACAGCCCCCCCTGCTTCAAAAAGCGTATACACTCTGAACAGCCCAAAATAGTCCCTCCAACGGGAAGGCAACTTCGACACGAAAATGGAGAGCGGCCGCCCTTATCGATGCAGCTCGACAACCATTGGTTCCACGTCACCTCTCTCAATTCTTTTTTCGCGCGCTTACGGTAGCACAGCCCGCAGGTCCGTATCGGCAAAGTGCTCGCATCGTGGAACGCTTTGTAGAAGTCTCTCACAGTCGACACCTTCCTCTCGTGCGGTATTGGCGTACACGACGTCTGATCGTTGGATAATCTCTCCTTCATGGCAGAGTCTTCCTCCAAAAAGCGAAGCACGCTCGCCAGGTCTTCGGCCTGCATCTCCCGTCTCCTCTGCCTTCCGGTTCCAGTTCGAACCTGTTTCCTCGGGCGCTCGTCCCGGCTAGGAAGACGGTCTCTCGGCCTCGAATCCGCGAGTTCTTCTCTCGATGGCTCATTCGCTTCTTCAAAACCCGTCTGATGTAGCAGCCCCGGCGACGACCGTCCGACTACGTGTGTATCCCCCGCCGCAGCCGCCGGCTCTTTGCACTGGATAGGCCGCGTGCCCTGCAATTGCTTGGGTTCGATAGGCCCGAGCGTGTATGCTGCATTCCGTCGAAGGAGCGAAGCGCCGCTAACCGCCGCCGTACCGCCCTGCTCATCATCTTCAGGACCCCTCTCCTGAGCCAAAAAGTGTCGATGAAAGAGCGGAAGATCAGAATCCGCGGCCTCCGGCGCACCACGTTCTCTGGCCAACAAGGGCCTTTGAAGCTGACTCGGTAGCTGATGTTGCGCGGAACCTCCATTGTTGGCCGTATCATGAGACTTCCTTGCTCTTTTTGACCGCAAACCGCCACGCAGACGTCTTCTGGGCAACGACCTTACAATTGCTTCCGCATGCTGCCTCCATGCGGTATCTTCAACCGCAGGCGGCTTAGGCTGAATCTGTCGGAACGTTGATGCTGCATTCGCCAGTGAATCGTATGTTGACAAACGCCCCAGCTTCTTACCCCGTGCGCTGGGCCCCTTTTCGGCAGCTGCTACCACATCTACGCCGCCTCCAGTCGTCTCATCTCCCTGCTCTCTCTCCCACACGCTTATATCATTACCCTCTTGTCCGTTCCTAGCTGAGAACGAGCAGGCTCCCACGTGAGCAACTGCCTCATGTGGCTTCGCCGCTGGACTATCCATCCTGCTACTGCCTTCTCGACATCAATGACTCCAGGCAGACGTTAGATCACAAGGCTTCCGCGCCGGAATCTCTCTAGTTACACGACTTCACTTTTGGATGATGATTATGATCCTTAATGCGACATTGGTTCCTGCAGTATCCAAGCGATCCGCTAATAGTCCCCTGAACTACCTACAACCCTACCTATATGCGTCCATTGTCACAATCTCGACCAGTCCATGCATACAATTCGTCACCGCAACTGTGTCAAAACGTGGGCTCTTCCAACGCTGCGCTCTCCTCCGCGTCCTTCAACGGAGCCGGTACCACCGCCGTGATTTTGAGGAGGACCATAGTATCGTCCCTTTTCGCCCAACACACCGCTGCCGTCAAGATCAGGTAACTCGGGAGCCATTACGTCACTCACCATCTCAACGCGGAACACTCCGGTATCGAACGGATATCGTCGAGTATATAGAACAGCCTCGTTCACCACTCTTTTTCGTAGCAAACAAGAGTCATTCGATGCCCGATTCACTGAGGGACCTTCTGCCCGGTCGTCAGCTACTCATGCATCCGTGCCGCGCGACAGCTGCAGTTTAATCTATACGGTCATATCATGTCTTCCTCTTCACCCGTCGCCCATGCTTCGCCACACCTTCGAAAGCCGCTCGACACCCAAAGGGGCGCTGGCGGTGATATGTCTATGATGTTCTTCGCCCAACCAGACTGCCCCTCCAGATTCGCTCACCAGGATCAGCATCGCATCAAGGGCCTCAATGCCGAAACGCTCGCCCGCATCTTCCTGCCTCCCCCCTCGTGGTTGCTGGCCACGGAATATGCGCCCATGCGGTCAGATGTTGACGACTCGCCGACATCCATCTTCTTCAGTCTCAATCTCTCCATTTACAATCAGCCTATTGTTGCCTCGGAATGGATCGAAGAGTGGTTCTTCATGAATGGCCGCGTCCACCCCTACGCACTTGCCTGGGAGATTGAGCAGCAAGACGGTCTAGAATCCGATATAGGCCGCACCGTTCTCTACACCATGCCCGCCCTCATCGTCCGTGATGAAGGCTTTCAGCCGTAGGCCATGACACACTTCCCCTCCCCCCAACACACGCGCTTCCTGAACAAACTCGACTGATATATGCCCAAAGCGTTCTTCCCAGGCTCTTTGCCTCTATGGACAGCTTCCCCTGTGTCCCGCCTGTCGTTTCCTTCACCGGCCCCATCGTCGGCCCTGGTCACTGCTTGCTGCGACAAGACCTTCTCCCGGGTCTGGACGCCACCCAACTAAAGTGCTGCGGCTTCATCCAGCTTTCCACTTATCTTGCTCCAGGAAGCCCCGACAAGACTCCATTCAGAGGCTTTCATCCTTTCCAGGTCTTCGTCATCTTCCCCATTCACAAGAATCCCTGGGCCATCCTGTGCAAGAAGATGACCGAGAGGCGAGATTCCCACTTCCAGACTAACACCCAATTCACCTGCACAGGCAAAGTCGCTGGCCTGCTCGATCATCGCGTCATGATCCACCCGCCAGGCTTCGAACGAGACTATATCTTTATTGTCGTTCCTGATTCTTGGACTTTTCTCGACAAGACCATCACCTCCGCAACCCAACCGGCCATGTCTCTCCCTACACTACCAAAACGACAAACATCCTCGGCTTCCTCTGCGTTCCAGGATATGCGCGCTGCCTGTTATTCTGTGGTTGCGCCTAGCACTCTCCCACCGAGTCCTCCAACTTCATCTTCAGGCCAGCCCGATACACCACCACTAAAGCGGCACTACCCCGACCATGCCCAGACGCCGACAAAGAGGCCGCACGTACTGCAACCGGCCTCGACCCTTTCCTCTTCGCCTGACATTTTCAGCACTGTCATTCAATCTTTCCCTGCCTCAGCCTCAGCTCCTTCTTCTAGCGAGCCGAACACTACAAGGCAGGGTCCTGCCTCGGTAAACCCTTCCACACCTGCCCTTGATTCAATTGTCGCTTTACCATCAGATTCGCCAAACCGGCCACATCGAAGCCGTCAACCCACGAGAAAAATTCTGGAAAAGGAATATAACAACATGAATGGTAGTCTGCTGCAATGTTCTCATGAGGAACATAAACCAAGACAAAATTAGCCTACTATCTAGCCAAATGCCACTTGAACTCTACTACTCTTAATCCTATCTCTCGCCAAAGAACGGGCATGCCTTTTCAAATACATTACTAATCCTTGCGAATGTAAATCTTCTTGTGAACCTTCCAGTCAGCCTTCTGCTGCTCTTTCCCACAGTATCCAACAACTTTACATCGACCACATCTCTTGATTTCTTCCGTCTTTCCACATACTTTGCAGGGCAAAATTTCCATACAAGTACCCGGCCTCCGGTGCGCACTCTCCCGAGCAATTTCAGACATTGTGTCCTGGATTTCCTGCCGTATCTGCGTCTCACACTCCCCTTTGCCAATGAAAGGATGCTCTTGGGCCTCGCCACAGTAGAACTCAAAGCGAACCGAGCAGGTGGCCATAGTTCGATAAGGATTTTGGAAACACAATTGTGACATTGTTTGAAGGAAGGCCACGAATGATTCCAGGCTGTTTTATCATAAAATTCTTTACATGTTTCATCATCCTGATCCCCCGCATTTCCACCCTTTCAGACCGTCATTATTTTTTTTATTGTGACGTTGCAGCGCATACATGGCGTGCCAAATCCGCCACCATGATACCCTGCACACCCATTCACCAATTCCAATTCCGGCCGCATGATACACCACGCAAAGGATCTCCCGTGCCTTAGCAGGCTCTTGGCCAATGCTGTAAAAGCACCTTGAAAACCGCCATAGCCATCTTCGTTCCTCAAGGCTCTATGCGCAAGCCGCGACCGGCTTGCCTCTCCTGTCCTAGGAGATGAGCGATGACCTCGACCTGCGATAGCGGACGCTCCGTGAACACTCGGGTGACAGGGGTTTAGTAGCATAAACTGATTCTGATTGGCTCGCGGAGAATTGACAGGGATACCATCCATCCCACGGCTTGACCGGGGTAGACTTGGACTTACCTGTACATTTATGTTCTTGACTTGAATGAAGAATAAAAGGCTTACTGAAGACATTCAAACGTTGAATTTATTTTCATCAAATTGGTTGACCTTTTTTCTATCGGTTCATGTGCTTTTTATTTCATGAGTAGTTGTGGCTGATTTTTGGTTGATTTAATTGCGTTTACTACCCCTTCGGAGCACACGTGCCAACCGGCAACCCGAAGCCAAACTTTGATCTCCGAACATCAAGTGCCTTTAAAGAAGACCTTCTAACCCTGGCCCACCCCACTCCCTCATTAAATCCGCAAAAGCTTCCTGAGCAATACCCGCGCCTTCTGGAGAAAGCCCTGGAAAGAGAAGAAGATCTGTAAATTCAGCAACATTTCCTCCTTGTTGCTGTTCAGCCTGATGGGGATGCTCATCATGCATGACTTCCTGGCCACCATCTAATTCTAGCAATGGTAGGTTAGGGCCACCTTGTGCCAAAGGGGCCCTTTTCTTGAGTGTTGTTAATCGTCTGCGGAGTACCTGGAAAAGATGCTGTCCTAGCAACGCGGGGGTGCCGAATCGATGGTTGGGGACTGTTCCTGCCCTCTCTAGCTGCAACGCAACCTCCGCTAGCAAGGCCAGGAGTTCGACTTCCTGGCCAGGTCGATCACCGTACAGCTGTGGAAACAGTTTGAGGGCGAGGACTGCTGCGTAGGAGCTCATGGCCCAGGTTGGAGTCATCATGCAATACAATGGTTCACCGATCTCACGAAGATCTCTAACGGTGACCTCGCAACAGTTGATGGCGGCCTCAAAGCAGTCGTAACCGATTGCATCGGATTCCTGTCCGCTACTCGCATGACTGTACAAGGCCGACGAGAGCGCCCATAGTCGACCATGCAAGTACACGTAGCGCAGGAACACATTTCGCATGACTTCAGCCGTCTCGGAGTGGGCGTCCGGGTCAGTCAGCCATGTTTGAGCCCATGGATCCAAAGCCGAGTCCACGAGATCTCTCACCCAATGTGGTCCATTATGCGGAAGTCCAAAATGACTCTTGACTTCATGATGAAGCATGCACAGATGGCGACGCAAGAGGACAAAAGCTGAAGTGTACCTGTCTGTGGGGTCAGCCAAGGGATGCCGCCACCATTCTTCTATTCGTAGGATAAGCTCGTTTTCGGGGAAAAAAGTAACTCTGCCATGCGAGGCATTATGTGCTTGTTCCCAGATCAACAGTCGAAGCGATGTCCGTTCTCGGTTTCGAATAAGTCTTGCTTCGTGGGATGATAGCGCAATAGTTGGTCCGGTGCTTGGGTGTGGAACATGGCGACCCGGCAATGAAGCCAAAGCACCTTGTCGGTTATCGAAACCTAAATCTGAAATCATACCAAGGGCGTAAGTCGTGTATGCCCATGAGTTGTCCTCCGCCAAGGTATCCGCTGGGACAGCGGCTAGGAGTGATAGGTAATAGCCTTGCGCTATTTCCACAGACTTGTAGCCATAGGCATGAACATGTTTCGATAGCTTCTCGCCGTGCAAGCGCAGTCGCTTCACGAGAGACGCAGAAGCGGGATCAAACTGTGCGGTGATGGCCAGAATCCAAGTAAAAAGGAGCGCAGAGCGTGCTCTCACAAAATCAGGTGTGTGTAAGCCTGGATCAAGAATTCCGTGTATAGGATGTTGCCGCGCGAAGTAGCTTGGAAAGCATTTAATACACGACTTGGAGACGGAGTTGGAAATGTACTGACATAGGGAATAGGGATAGAACCTCTTCGATGGATATCAAGCCTAAATCGACCGGATCAAGATCTGGGCCTGTGTCGAGGGCTCGGCTTTCGTTTGCTGCTTTGAAATAATTTGCATACCGAATATCGTCGCTAGTCCGTGTGAGGAGCTGCCCGAGCGCATCTTCCAGAACCCCTCGGCCCAACTTGAGACCGAGGGAAACGTATCCAGGACGCTCTAAGAGAGATCGGGCCATAATCAGAGAACTAGAATCAGTAGCCGTAGACATGGCGTCCCCGGGCGAAGCATCTTGGCTAGAAACTGACGAGGATGCAGGTCTCAAGCCTTCCTCTGCCGCCTGAGCCTCCCCCCATGCGTCAGCTAAAAGCCCCAGAGGATTACACACAGAGCGCTCAAACTGATTAGCAGCCGCCGCATCTGTGTTGGGTTGCTCAAACTGAGAAATCTCCGAAGGTGCATCAAGCGTACTCGAGGATGTACTTTGAGCTGAAGGGACCAGCTCTTGAGAGGAATCTTTGACCGCGAGCTGCTCCGGGGAGAGGGCGTCGCCGCGCAAGAAGAGGCCAAGAATCTCCCTCTCGCTAGGGACAAGATTCTGGGTGTGCCGCGTCGCCTTGAGAACTTCGGTCTGGATTTGGCGCACCGCCTTCTCGACACCGCGATAACGACCAAGAGCACCCGGTTTACGGCCTGGGGCGCGTCTCTGAGGGATGTGGCAGGGGCGGTTGTTGCGTTGGCACCTGTCACAGGGAGCTCTTGACCCGTCTGAGGTCTGCGTGGAGCTGGTGCATCGCATCTTTTCCAGTAGGGCGTCAACGAAATTCCATCACCTTGGGCACAACATACGTGGTTGTTCCTCACCTTTTGTTTACGGCACAATTCGCACGCGACGGCCAGTTGAGGCCGAAATGCGCGTTGGCTCTCACGGTCCTTTGGTGAAGTCGCGGTTCTCATTGTCCGTGATGGGGATCTGAGCAAAGAGAGGGGCAAGGCGGAAGATGTAGCAGCTCCATCGAAGGCCAGGGAAATAGCTAAAAGTTGGGTTTTGCGGGGAAAGACGAACTGTAAAGCGGGGCAAGGTTTGCCGGACCCCGCTGGCGAGCATCATCGGGCGCTAGCAAGCCCACAACTGGCATTCGAGCTGGGACTTTGATTCGCGACTAGCTCTTTTCTTCACTCTTCAATGCCCAGTTGAGTCACGCGGGAGCAGGAGGCGAGAGTGGATACTGTAGCTAAGAAAGACTTGTGTCATACTATGGTCTAAGGGCAAAATTTTGTCAGTGGGGACGGGTTACGAACAGGGGCGTCGAAGGTACCTAGATTCCCAGGATTTGGGGCAGATAGCGGCTGGTTCCAGGAGCAGATCATTGAGGGATAGCGCATAGACCGCTAAATTATAGAGGTCTTCCGCTGAAGAAGAAGGTACCTTGCACCTGAGCTAAGCAATCGTGACTTGATAGGCCCCCTTGTCTGAACCAACCCCACTGACAAAACTTACCCCTCATAGTATTGTTGGAGGCGCGGCCCTCTTGTTGGAAGAAACACTCTGTGTGACGATTTGCTGCTGCGCATGTCCCCAGAAAGAGGGGCTGAGGGGCGGCCTTCGGGCTTCCCTCTACAACCCGCACGAACCTGTTTGGTACATGAATCGAGGCTTTCGACGGTAGAACCTGGGTTGGCCTGGTAGGTAATGGTGGAGGGGTGATTGAGTCCGGAATTTGCCGGCAAGGAAGCAGAACAAGGAGCCCAGAGCCCAGAGCCCAGAGCCTTCAAACCTAGACCAAACCTCCACTAACGGCCTATCATCCATAACAACTGATTTGGTGCTTCGCTTCAGGGAGCTTTGGTTTCCTGCTGGTTTTGCCCCCCTGCCGACCCCCCCGACAGCTTCCACAGGGCGAAAATCAAGCTTTTTCGTAGGACACGGCCAAAGTACCCGGCGCCGAAGGAGGTCACAGGAGGGCACAGACTTCAGAGCACTGCCAGTTGCGAGCGGAGAAAAGATTGCATTCCAGACAGCCAAGGCCGAGGATTTGGCTCCGTATGCGCGGTGTAACGTGGACTCATCGTTGGGAGTGCACGCGCATGTGCATGGAAATGCCCCTAATCACAGGTAAATGGCCTGTTGCACCAGCTTGTGGACTTGTGGATTTGGAACGGCGCTCTCTTGCCGCTCAAAAAGGCAAAAAGGTACAAGAGGATGACGGTAAAAGTCGAATCATATCGGTTCGCAAGTATCCTGAAAGCACACCCCAGACGTCTACGACGCAACTGGCTCATTTCAATTCTGCTCCGGCACGGCACCTGCTTAGGGGAGGGCGGTGTAATCTACAATTTATCCACGAGGTGCGGCTTACTGCCTTGATGAAGTGCTGATTAACCTTGGACACCTTACCCCGAGATACTTTTAGATGCCTCGACCGCCATCTACCTCAATCGTTGTGCCTGTAAGGAAAGACCCTTGGTCTGAACCAAGGAACCACGCCGCGTTCGCGATATCGGTAGGCTTGGTAAGCCTCTTCAATGGCAGTCCGTCCTCTAGCTTGCGACGCTTTTCGGCCGATTGATCATCATTTCCGATACTCCTCTCGAGCCTACAGCAAACAACGTTAGATTGGCAGATAAGGTAGGGAATGGCTGACTCCAACACATACATGGCCGTGTCGCCAACAGCGGGGCATATGCAGTTGAATCGAATGGTTGGGGCATATTCCAGTGCCATGGTCTTCGAGGCGAGCTGAATCAAGTCAATATGCGCAGTTCAGAAGGGACGGGCAGTGCTTTCCAACATTTACTCCAGCCTTAGCGGCGTTATAGAAGGCGAATCCTGGCCGAGGGCGTGTGCATCCAGTGCTAAGATATCGATATCAGTGTTATTCCAACCACCAGGCTGTCTCGCTTTTGCCTACCTCGTCAGGTTGATGAAGGCGCCACCTCCTTGCTTCAGCATAAAGGGGCAGATAACTTGTGCACTCAAGAAAACAGGCTTGTAGCAAAGGTCAACGGATGCACAGGTAATCCAGCAATATGGGCGTGGCGTGACGTACCCTGAGGTTGACATTGAGGATCTTGTCGCACAGGTCCATGGACAAGGTGTGGACAGGCTTTGGCTTCGATGAGTTCACGCTTGGCGGGCTACCAGGGCTACCAGGGCAATTTGCACTTACCGACGGCACTTGCGTGATTCCTGTGAAGTTTTAGCTTGCTGTGATAGGACCAAAAGGGAGAAGCCACAAGTTTGCTTACCCGCGTTGTTAACCACGACGTCAAGCCGGCCATACTCTTTTTCGGCAATAGACAGAGCCTGCTCCCAAATGGCCCGGCTTGTCACATCTCCATGAATGAAGGTAAGATTGGGGCTTGTGGCCGCTTTTGCGCTTCCTTTAGCTTCGTTCAGATCAATGAAGATGACTTTGCATCCTTCCTGATGAAAACGGTCGACTATCGCAGCGCCGAAACCATCAGCACCACCTATGAGAAAAATGTCAGCATTGACTCCGGCCCAAAGCAAGACTTGCAAACCTGTCACAACAACGACTGCCGATTCTGAAGGGGACATGATGAATATCCTGCATGGGTGGATGAAGGTTCTTCCCGAGCTTGTTGGAAGTTGGTGGTCTGCTTGTGATATTCAACAGCTGGCTCGTGTGGGGTTAAAATACCCCAGAGGAGGCTTATGGAATTGGGTCTCAAGGCCGTTTTAGGGGCCTCTCGACGAGGATCTATGGAGTCAGACCGGAGCTTTCGGCTACCGGAATGTTAATCTAAGGACCGGGACCTCACCCCACAATGCTGGCTAAACCAATCGATAAAACATGGAACGGCCGGCAGCACAGGATTACCTCTTCCTGATCCAGTCGATGAGCAGCAACCAACAACAGCCATGGCGCAACAAGGAATCCGTGTCGCTATCTCCTCCAATGCTATGGGAAAATCAAGAGCCGGTCATGGCATTGGCGTGAAGCTGGAAGCTGCAAAGCGACATGGCTTCGACGGCATCGAACTTGTCATGGAATGCCTCGAAAGCCATTCCGAGTCCGAAAAGTTTGCCACTTACAACTCTCGTGCCGACCGTCTGCGCGCTGCGGCGCTGGACATCCGCAAGAGCGCAAGTGCTCTGTTGTTGGAGATTCTTACGCTGAACCCCTTCGGAGCGTTCGATGGGCTTGCGAAAGAGGAGGATGTTGAGGCGCGCCTCCAAGAGGCTGAGCTTTGGCTTCAGATCTGTCAGATCTTGCAAGCCCCGATCCTTCAGGTAATAGTCCCACGCAGCCGAGCTGCGGCACTGCGGTTAGATCGCTAAATCGAGACCAGCTTGCTGCATGCATCTATCCTCTACAGAAGACTCTCACGGCGGACACGCTCAAGATCGCTGCCAACCTGAAGCGGCTGGGCCTTCTTGCTCAGAAATACAACACAATCGTGGCATATGAGGGTGTAGCCTGGGGTATTGATGTGAATACCTGGCAGCAGGTTCGTGATATCCTGGGCCATGTTGATCTGCCCAACGTTCGTCACTGTATCGACACATTTCATATTGCGGCTAAGGAAGCGGGAGACCCATTCAATGTGCTATCACCCGTCAAGGCTGATGGTGTGGGCAGACTGCGAAACAGCATGTCAGAGTTCTCGCGGACTGTCAAAGTCAGCGATATCGGATATTTCCAGTTGAGTGACGCCACGGTCGCAGACAAGGAACAAACAGGCTACCCGATGCGAGACCTGAAGCAACCACCCTTCATGACGCAGTCTCGGAATTGTCGAATATTCCCTTGTGAACATGGCGTATTGCCAGTCCTAGAAGTTGCCAAAACCGTGTTTGAGATGGGGTACCGGAGCTGGGTGTCCATGGAGGTTTTCCACCCCGACATGTGGACGGGGGATCCAGGGTAAGTGCATGAGTGTTGCATTGACAAACCTCGAGACAAGGATATCGGACGACTAACAAACACTCCCGTCGCAGCATTCCGGACGAGTGGGCGAAGCGAGGTATGCAGTCTTGGACTAAGGTGGCAAAACATTGTTCCGTATACCCGGACGGACCTCGTTTGTGAGCGTGTTGTGTTGTGTTTTATTACTCAGGACTCTTACGAAGGGCATCCGTGTAGCTGTGGTGCATGCGCTTTACTTAGCTAGCAGGAATAGTGTACAATCCAACCAATACACAGAAATTTCGCACGATGTACTCCGTAATTCGTAAGCTGAACCGAGGGAAAAGACTCCGACACCCTCAGTTGTTGCCTAGATGACCACTCCATGCATTGCAACATCTGCCCTTCTTCAGGGGAATCCAATCATAGTGATTCGTGCTACTCCGTACTCCGCGCTTTTACCCGGAATGCTGAGATTATCCTTTACGAGGGCGTTCCGTTGAGGGATGTGCTGTAAGAAGCGCTGCTGGGTGATGCAAGGGAGGCCCTGTAACATGAGGCTGATTCATGTGCTGACTAGGGGAACCGGCGGTCAAATTTAGGCACCGGTTGCTTACCCGGATGCGGATGGTTCCACCTTAGAGCTCCATGATACCGTTGAGATGTAAAAAGGCGACCTATCGCTCTTGAGATGTCGATCTTGGCCAGGATTTTTGACAAAACCGATTTACGCAAACAGTTGGATTCATCGTTGAAAATGGAGACTATCGAAGTTGACGCTCTCATCTGCGGAGGAGGAATGTCTGGCATGTCTTGCGCCAACCATACGGTGGGAGCCGGGGCCAAGATGCTTGTCGCGGAGAAGCAGGGTCATGTCGGTGGATCGTCCGCTTATTCGGCAGGCATGTTGTAAGTGTCAAGGACCACTACGAAAGCTGTGCTGTAGAGTGAGCTGACAATGTTCCAGCTGGGCACCGGAGACGTATGAGAAGCTCCGTTCCTGGGTTCCGGACGGTGATGCCAACTTGCAGCGCGCATGGCTCAATGACTACCCCAGGGCCGTGCAGTGGATGCGAGATTCTGGCATCCCTACTGCCGATAAATTTGGCCCTATCATGACGATTGGTAAGATGGCACATCCCGTTCTTTTCGACTCGACACTGGAGAATACCGAATAACGTCGAGCGCAGGTATTGGCTACCCGATCAAAATCCCCGACTTGTATCGCCTCCATGCGAAGCGAATCGAAGAGAGCTCGACTGGGTCTAAGGTTTGGACCAACACCAAAGTCGTCAAGATCCTGCAACAAGAGCCTGAGGTCCCTGGTTCTCGTGTCACTGGCGCCATCCTGCAGCGTACATCTCCCGATGGAACACAAATGAAACAGGTCAAAGTCAAGGCGAGATGCGTGGTTTTGGCCACGGGAGGATTTCAAGGATCTTCTGAACTCAAGGCGAGATACCTCAACCCTGGTGAGGACAACTTATTCGTGCGGTCCAACAGTGGATCTGTTGGAGATGGCCTGAGGCTTGCAGGTTCGATCGGTGCCAACACGAGCCGTGGCATGGCGACTTACTACGGGCACCTCATGGCTGCTCCTCTGCGACAAGAGGATGTTTCTCCAAAGGACTATCTCCCTTTGGCACAGTATCGTCAGTGTTTCATCGGAAGAAACATGCGTTACTAGGCTTCGGGCTAACTTTTCTAAAGAAAGTCGCCGGTGCCTTTTGCTCAATGAGCGTGGTAAGCGGTTTGCCGACGAGACGACCGGCGATGAGATCGTCAATCAGCATTTATCTAAGCAAGATAACCGCCGAGGCTTCCTCGTATTCAAGTAAGACAGACACCCAGATGAGAAGGAAATCCTGGGATCCCAAGTCTGGCAGCTCTAACCAGCTGTGATATAGTGAGGACACGAGACTGAAGTACACTACCAAAGCCCTCTTCCCCAACAGCGGAGACATAGATCGCGTCGAGAAAGCTCGCCAGAGTGGATTCAATGTTGCACAATCGCGCTCACTGGAAGGAATACTACAAGCTCTGGGCAAATGGGGTGTGGATGTCGCACGAGCACGACAAACAATGGAGCAATACTACCGCCACGTCGGCCTCGGCGATCGGTCCGCCATCATCGACGCTCCTGTGGGTCGCGGAGGCGAGCCACCCGAACCACTCGTTGAAGGAGACGGGCCTTTTTACGCAATGGAGGTTCAGCCATCGTGAGTTTGTGACACTACTGAGTGAGCTGGAAGCCACTAACGTAGCGGCCAGCATCACATTTACCTACGGCGGCATTGAAATTGACTCCGCAGGCCACGCCCTGGGCCCTGACAAAGCTCCCATTCCTGGGCTGCTTGTTGCCGGTGTCGATGCTGGAGGCTTCAGCAACCTCGGATACGCTGGTGGTCTTGCTCTTGCCTTTGTGACTGGATACTGGGCAGCTCGTGAAGTCTGCAACGAGCTGAAGCTACCTCTCCCGATCTTGCCAAAGGCGGCTTCGAGAAACCTGAGTGCCATGTCATCGGGCTCGGTCTCGAGTAATCTGTAACAATTTGTGGCCGGAAAGGATTCCGCCGTCGACGGCATTTGTTGATATACTAGGCAAAGTAAAAGGATCAATGCATGGAGATGAGCACATAACCAACAGCGTAGATGGTATATTCAGACAAGGAATTACGAGACGATACGACGATTAAGGCTTTTTAAGGCATGAGCCCGTAGAGCAGCCAATGTGGAAAACAGCCATGTAGGCGTTGACTGTCATCCTTTCCGGGGGAAGAGGCCGAAGGGGATCAAATAATGGATCATGTTTCTGGAGGAGACACACATTACACTGCAATCCCACCACTAAGATCACAAGATGGCTATCTGTCTATGGGCTGAGAGCTTTCAACTGCTAGGTAATGAGCTACGTGTCATAATATTGGAAAGTAAAATAACACAACCTGACTCCTTTGCCCCAATTGACCCGATCGTCCTCGACAGTTTGAAGTGGGCGCTAGGCTTTTGCAGCCCGTCAAGGCGCGGGGACGACTTGTTAACCCTTCAATAAGACGTCCATTATATACCTGTGAACTCCAAAAGGTATCCGATTCGTAGAAAGAGGGGTTCGAGTTCTCCGAGGAAGAGGAGATTGGGTAAATGATGCATGGGATGGTCTGGCCCAATGTCTTGAAATTCCTCTATCACAGCTGATCATACTCCGTACCTGCAACATCGATCGTGCCCTGCAACTTGTCCCGGAGCTTGTCCTTCCGTGAACTTGTCCAAACTGCTTTTTTATCTGAAGGTCAGAGCCATCTACTACTCAGAATAAAACACGTGCGGTGTAACTTAGATCCTAGGGTCTCAAGAAGGCTCAACCGGAGATATGCTGACCAAATTTATACTCCGGGTCCGGCCTATTTTTGCAACCGGCGCATTGCGCCCTCCTTTGGCTTGGGGATCAGGAAGCTGGACTTCTCCGTCCAGTCTGGGGCCCCGCAAATGGCCTGTGAAACGGTCTATGCCATAATACCCCAGGATCAAAAAAAGCGTGCGGGGGTTGCAACTGACTCGGTAGCAGGACGAATAAATAGGCGAAGCGTTCCTCGCAATATCAAAGCTTCATCAAGAGTCCCACCGATATTATTCTCTTCCTCTTACCCAACGTCATCTTTGATACGAGCATTCACACGTACGATCATGGGAATCTCCGAACGGGATCCCAAGCCGCTTCGAGGATCTGAAGTCGAGATGGTGGAGAATGCGCAGAATGGTGGGGACGCCTGCTCCACCGAGGGCAAGAGCGAACGCGAAATGAACCACGTCCAATACACTGAGAAAGGTAGAGACGGCGAACCCTCTGTTCAATGTGGGCATGTCGGGCGCTAACAAAAGACACAGAGAAGTCGGCTGTCCGCCGCAAGATTGACTGGCGTATTATGCCTCTTGCTGCTTGGGCATGTGGCCTGCAGTTTGTTGACAAGGTTCGAGCTACATTCTCCCATATAGAAATACAGCATCTCTCTAATCACCATCTAGTCAGCTCTTGGTGCTGCCGCAACCTATGGTCTCCGCGAGGACCTCAACCTTCACGGCCAGGAATATTCTTGGTGCGTTTCTGTAAGTCCTTCAGTCGATTGGCAATACCAGTGTCCCAAGTTCGATTAAGCCTGACCTACCCGGGTAGATGTTCTACTTCGGCTATCTCGTTGGGTCCTTCGTCTCCGGTCGCGGTCTCCAATATTTCCACTGTGGCCGATTCATTGGAGCTGCGTACTTCTTCTGGGGCGGAACTTTGCTCGGATGCATGGGTGCCAACGGTTTCGCCTCTATGATGGTGCTCCGATTCCTCCTTGGGTATGAAGGCTTTGCAAATGGCCAGTGACCACTGACTAATGAGGAAAGCAGAGTTGCCGAGTCTTGTCTCGTCCCGGGACTTCTACTCATGTAAGTACCCTGAATGGATCCTAGCGCTGGAATGACCTTTTGCTGACCCCCATTACAGCACAACTATGTGGTATTATCAAGCTTTCCTCCGATTGAATGTACAGACCAAGAAGTATCTGATGCAGTTGACAGGTACACTCAAAAGGAGCAGCCACTGCGCTTTGGCCTATGGACTGCACTGAACGGATTCCTGCCCGTCCCCTTCCTCGGCATTTACTATGGTAGAGGTACCCTTGTCCTGCAACGGAAGATATGGTCTAACGTCCATAGGTCTTGGACATGTCACGACCGGTCCTCTTGTGAGCAATGAGTAACACCTTCGTCTCAGACACCTAGTTTCCTAACCAATTTCCTTTAGGCATCTTGGCAATTAATTTTCCTGATGCTTGGACTTCTTAGTTGCGCCACGGGTGTCCTCCTCGTAAGTTCTACGGTACGAAAACTATGACCTATTTTGTTCTGAGAGAGACATAGTGGATTATTATGCCCGACTCTCCTGAGAAGGCTACGTGGCTCACCGAGAAGGAAAGATCTATTGCTATGGCGCGTATGGCTGAAGACCAACTTGGTATCAAGGACGGTAAGGCCCTCAACCCACATGCCTCATATACACTCTGGATACTAATACTGCGGGTCAAGATACCTTCAAATGGAACCAGGTTTGTCTGCATCGTTGCATTTCGACACGTAAGCTCACCAAATAAATCAGCTCAAAGAGGCTCTTCTAGATTACCGTTGCTGGATGATCGCGCTGCAGATGTTCTTTTCTCAGGCCATGGGGAACGTGACGACAAATTTTCTGGGTATCATCATCAAGGTAACTGCTTCGAAAGCTAGGCACCTGGTGCCGCATGCCTCGTCTGGCGGATGACAGTATGACTGACAACGTTCCCACCACGTAGGGTTTCGGTTACTCTCAACTCAAGGCCCAATTATTCACGGCACCAAATTACGCATGCCAGGTAAGACCATTATCCCACGGGTGCTTGAAAGATGATGGTCCATGAACCACTTATGCCTGCACCTTGTACATTACGAACTCACATGTCGTAGGGTTTCACACAACTCATCGTTTCCGCCCTGCCCACTTACTCGAAGCGTTTCCGCAACATGAAACAGCCTCTCACCGCTGCTGCAAGTATCGTCTCTCTCACTGGAGTTGTTATCTTGCACGTTACGCCTCCGGAAACGGAATACCAAAACCGCCGACTGGGTGCCTGCATTCTTCTGTCATGTGCCGGTGTTAACTATACCGTCATCATGTCCGTGATTGGAAGCAACGTCATTGGATTTACCAAGAAGCAGCTCGTAACCTCCATGTCATTTTTCCTATATTGCGTTATCAACATCATCACACCTCAGACCTTCATCGGCACTGAGTCGCCTCGATATCCTACCGGCATGGTCTTTGTTATGACGTGAGTCTTGCGTTCTAGATCCCTTGATCATCACGGGTTCAAAACGATCTAACCCGGCGTTTTGGCCCAGATTTATCTCAATCTTCATTGTCTTGACACTTGCCACATGGATGGCTATGACACTGGAGAACGCACGAAGGGACAAGAAGGCCAGGACCGATCCCAGTTATGCTCCGCTACGTCCTGAAGAATACGCGAACAACATTACGTAAGTAGACTCACTGGAAGCGTCCGATCGCACGCATCCCTGTCTTTGTGAAGCAAGCAAGTGACGTTTCTAATACTGCCTTCAGGGACGACACCGATAAGCAGAACAAACGCTTTCGATACTCGCCGTAGTTGGCATTCAAGGGACAGGGAAATCGTTACAGAACACACCATGGGAGTATTTGTTTGATTAGTCACCAGATAGTCGTGGAAAACCCTACCACCGATCGATGGATGCCAAGTTTCAAGTGGTGACATCAACGATCACTCCTTGACGAATTGACGGCAAATGAGGAAATAGGCGGTTTGGGTCGTTGTGTCCCTATTCCCCCATGTGGTTATAGGCAATATTTTCACACAGTTTCAAGTTATATATCTTGTTCCCCCTTTGTAGCGACATGACTTCCCCACGCTTTCACGAAGTGCAGCCACTGGAGGAGTCTCGCAGCCCGTGGATGAGAATACGCAACCTAAAGATAGTGAGTGGCCCTCTCCAGCCTCAGTAGCTAGGAGATGCCCTATAGCAGATTATTAGCTCTACCTCACTAAGATGTCTTATTCAGCTATTAATAGTAGGTGTGTTTTCATTGTGATTTTTTTCTATAATACACGCTACTGCTTTTACTTAACTAATATATATCAATCGTGTAAGCAGAAATAGCAAAAGAGGTCTCAAAGTATAGCAGATAGCTCCTGGGTATAATACAGTCACGGGCCAAAAGTCTCCGTACAGCCCCGCACACCCACCACCACCACGTTCAATACAACCAACTTCAATATACAGTAATAAATTCAATTAAAATACAGTACAAAAGAAAATTAGTACATTAGATAGCCCTAATACTAGCATTTAATATTTTGTATACCAACCCCTTGCCCGGATAACAGCTCGCAAGCGGCGCGGCATAGACTCAATTAGCTTCGAAATCTGCTCCTGGTCTAAGACTGCCCACGTATCTTGCACGCATCTCGCCAACTCTGCTCTATCTGCCTCATTATCTTTAAGATGCATTGTATGAGGGTGCCGCAAGCGTAATTTCGCTTTGAGCATTCTCCAAATATACTCAATTGGGTTTAAGTCTGGAGAGAAAGAAGGCCAGTCAATATACTTAAGCCCATGGGATGTCATCCAACTTCAAGTGCTTCTAGCTGTATGAATACGTGCGTTATCCTGCTGAAATTTTTGAGAGCCATCAAGATGAGGAAGGAGCCCTCCCTCCAGCGCAAGCTGATATAACCAAGCTGAAAATCCGCCTCTGCGGGCCTTTAGATCTCTAATCATCTCAATAATAGAGGTCTGGTGCAATTTCCAAATTGCTGCCCAAAACATAAGGGAAAACAGCGCTTTTACATGCACCTCCTGATTGACAAATTCCGGATTGTATCTTTCCTCAGGAAGCCGGAAGTGCCAGGCGTTGGGGTTGCTTGATTGAGACTGCACAGAAGTCTCGTCGGAAAACATAACCTTGATAAGTGTTAGCTTGTCTCGGGACAAAACTTCAACACAGCATACCTCCATCAATTCTTCTACCCTCAACAGCCAAGTACGCGCAAAATGAAGCCTAGCTTTTGACGCATCTTTTGTGATATTTGGCCTCTTTAGAGCTCTCTATTTACGCGCCCAATACTTCCGAATAGTACGGCGGATCGTATGGGTGCTTACCCGGCTGCCGGACTCAGATTTGAGGGCATCCCAAGTGATGTCTCGGTCTTTCTTGGCCAATCGAATGATATATTGTATCTCTGCCCGTGTAAGCTTATTGGGCCGGCCGGATCTTTATTATCCTTGACTGTGTGTTGAGTGGTGAAGTGATGCTGTACGTATTGCACTGATGAGTGGGTGGTGTTGAACTGGCGTGCCACCTCCCGCAGACTTAGGCCATCATCTAACTTGGCAAGCATAGCCATTCTGACTTCGGGAGAAAACTCATGATTATATTGGCGATTGGCGCTTATTTCAGTACCAAAATGACGTTCTGGGGACATCTTGACCAGATGTTATGATGGTTAGAAAAGAAAGGGGGTTGGGAGACGCGATCGCGTTTTGACACGCGAAGTGGGGCTGTACGGAGACTTTTGGCCCGTGACTGTACCAAGCTAAGTCCACCGACTAATTAAGAAGCAAAATATATTATCACTTGCATTCTCACGTGTACTTCAATATTCAAGCTATAGTCATTTATATATCTTATTAATTTGCACGTAAAGTCATGGAAGAAAGAAGTGCACACTCGTATCCTCGTCCGTGAATGCACACCGAAATAAGGCAATGACCGATCTCAAACATTGACGACAGAGCCTGCTCTTGACAAATGAATTCGTATAATGTAATTCAAGGTGTTCTCATTCTTGGATAATTGTTCCAGCATTGACAGCCAGCGAGTACCTACATTGTCTCTTGTCTATAAAGTCCGAGTCTAGCGACTTTGTCTGGGATGCTGTTTCTATGTGGATAATCATTGAACCAAAGGTGAGTTCCGGTCATGCAACACTACCGGAGCCTTATTTTATCGATCTATTCGATGAGTGCTGGGCCTCTTATCTCAAGTTTCATGGACAAGATGAGACGAAATTATGGGAAGCAACTCCTATCAATCTGTCCTTGGCGAGAAACCTAGGCGAGGAGGTTAAGAGTCTACGTATGCAAATCGTGTGTACCCAGCCTCTACGCGTGATCGAAAGTCGACGAGATCCTAGAGAAAAGATGGAGCAGCTTGAACTGGTGGCCAAGCGATTTCCCTTTATGCGTGCTTTCGGTACAGACCTAGTTTTCATGTGCTCCAGTATGGACAAGGAGCCATCATCCACGCTGGACTACAAGACTGTGGCGAAAGACTTGGCGGAGATGGGAAGAATGGCAGAGAAGTTCTCTGTCGCTGATGGAGGTCGAATGCTCAAGATTGGTTACGAAAACTTGTCGTGGGCGCAGCGCAACAACTGGGCCTCGACCTGGGAAGTCGTACGCGCAGCCAACAGGCATAACGTTGGGCTCATCGTAGACTCCTTCAACCTCTTGGCTGCGGAGTTTGCGGATCCATACAATCCAGAGGGGCATGGTAGAATCTACCCTCCTGAGGGAATCTCTGGACGTTTTGCGCATGCCGCTTGCTTCTTTGGTTGCAACTGTTCCAGGGGAGCGCATCTTCCTCGTCCAACTGAGAGACGCTGAACTAATGAAGGCTGCTACTTTCCCATCGCCAACAGACCCCAGTGATCCTGAACTCTTACCATGGTCAAGAGAACACAGATTGTATTCGCTAGAGCCTGGGAGAGGAGGATACATGCCGGTAGATTTGGTTGTGGCAGCAATTTTGGCAACTGGTTATCAGGATCCACTCTCCACTGAGGTTTTCGCTAGCTCTCTCAATTCTGCGGACCCTCAAGTGCCAGAACAGCATGCTGAGAGAGCAATCAAGAGTTTGAAGAAGCTTTGCGAGGCTGCTACTCGCGTTGAGCCTTTCTGGTCGACAAAGGCTTCGGACTCTCTGGCATACAAGATATGGAAACAAGGGAAGACATCAATGTCCAACACAACTTTTTTGAAATTATAGCATACGATATTTCTGTAATGCATAGAATAGTAACACATCAATGCTTTTACTTCCAATACCGGGTGGAACATCTGGCGGCACAACTAGCCCTGCCGTGACGATCATAACTAGAGACGTGATGTAGGGCTTCCAGCCCTGGTTATCAATCCCTTCGGAATGGAGATGCTATGCCCTTATTTCCCATAGTTGCGACGGAGAGCTTCTTTGATACGCCTGGCTGGCAGAGGGAGGTTGGAGCAGCGCTCGCAATAGTCCAGACCATTTGGACTATTAGTCCAGACTGCAATCTAAGATCAATAATCAATCCACGACGGGCGTTCGTGGATTGACGACTAGGATGATGCGTCCCTTGAAACGAGCCGTGTTGATCTGGATCGCACCAGTAAATTGATCAGAAATATCCAAAACAAAATGGTTGGCACAGCAACAATCATGGGTACCCTGGTTTTGTAACACCATGCCAACAACCTAGCGTACTTAGCGTCCACACCGGGCGTCTGTATTCCCTGCCCTGATCTGCAGTCTGGACTAATAGTCCGAATGGTCTGGACTAATAGTCCGAATGGTCTGGACTAATAGTCCGAATGGTCTGGACTATTGCGAGCGCTGATTTTGACTCGGACGATACACCAAAGACGAGCCGTCAAATTCGTGATCTTGGGCTGAACAAAACACCAAAGACACGAAGACGGTACAACGTAATAGCAAAGGGCTTTGAGGCTCAACAGCAGACGGTAGCGGCGCATACTGTGAGGATTGCTAGCCTAGAGGAGGAATTGGCTCGCCTGAAGAGAGGGAAGAAGAGGAAGGCCGTGCCGAATCCTAACAAACGTTTTATGACTCTTGGTGAGACTCTAGCTGGTGGAGAAGCCATACCCGAAGAGGAGACTCAAAATATGCCTGTTGTGGTGGAATGTGGCTGTTCAGGCGAGCCGGAGTCAGAATCGGAGGCTGCCTCGGTCATTGAAGTCAGAGAGGAAACCATACCCCATCAACCAACCACGCGATCAGGGCGGCTTATCAAAAGACCCAGGATTTAATAGAGAGATTCAATTATTATTTATAAGACGAAAAATTTTGCGCATATCTATCATTTTGGTCAAGTTCTGTGTAAGTAAAGTTGTTGATTTTTGGTGGTGCTTTTTTTTTTTTGCGTGGCGAAAGAGTGGGGTTGGCGAAAGAGTGGTTGTGCATGGTAGTACTTTTGGTGTTGGCTCCGGTGTGTGCCTGAAGGTTGTCCGGCCCCTGGTTTCCTGTCGCCACTGCGTTTTCCATCTGTCGTTGACAACTCTGCGCTACCACATTTTCAATGTGGACTTCAATGAATGCAGTACCGGGGGTTGCTGCGCCCTTGGTCCTGGTGGTCCTCTCTGTCTCCATCCCGTGGCTTCTTTGGCCGCCCGGTCGGCCGCTTCGTTGCCGTATATCCCCTTGTGGGCTGGGATCCATCGGATCTCGACGGTCAAGCCTTGCGTTCGTAGTTCCTGTATTCGCTGTGTTATGTCTTGGAGAAGGTATGACGCCCATTTGCCCCTGGGCCTCGCCACCGACCTGATTGCTGCTTGGTTGTCTGTGTAGATCAAGATTTTCTTTCTGATATTGCCTTGGCTTCTGTCTTCCTGGGCGGTCTGGAGAGCCAGGGAGATCCCTTGGAGTTCGCCGGCGTACACTGTCGATACGGTGTCGTCGCCCATGTAGGCGCTCCTGCTTTGGCTGGTCGTCGTGCACACTGCCGCAGCGCCCACGCGTCCGTTGATGCCACTTCCATCCGTATATATGTGTATGGCGTTTGGCTCATTGCTGATGCCATACTGGTGTCTCGCTTGTGCCTTCTCGACGCTCTCTTCGACGAACGTTTTTGGGCCTATCCACCATGGTGGGACGACGTGCGGCGTGATTACTTCCATTTTCTCCATCTCGAACCCTTGTTCGTCCTGTATGGCTTTCTGTATTGCTCTGCGTGGGCTTATTTTTGTCTTTCCTCCTCCCAGACCATCTGCGCTGTGCTGGGATTCTTGTCCCCCAAATCCGATTCTTCCCAGACAGTTAGCGTTGTGCTTCCAGATTTGATGTTCGATGGGCAGAAGATGTGTTTCGATATCCAGGGCGGGGGCTGACGTGGCTTTGAAGGCGCCAGAAATCGCCCTGGCTGCCCGTGCCTGCAGACGTTGCAGTTGTGCCAGTGTCTTGCTTGTGTACGGCATGTTTCGCGTTCTCCAGTTTGAGTTTGACCACGCAGAGCATGCATATATGATCTGTGGCACCACCACCCCTCGGTAGATCTTCCTCATGTCTTGGAGAGTAGGGCCCCAGGTTGAGCTACCCAGGCTGCTTAGGGCTGAGATTGTTTTCGTCGCCTTCCTCCGTATTTCATCTACGTGGGGCTTCCACTGCAGCGCAGAGTCCATGATGAGTCCTAGATATTTGCAGGTCGGCTTTGCCGGGATTTCGCCCCATGCCGTTTGCAGTGGGTGTTGAATATCTATTCTCGTGCGTGCCCTGTTGAAGTGTATGAGTTGGAATTTACTGGGTGAGAAAACTGACGCATAGGTTTTGGCCCACTGCTCGGCTGTTTGGAATGCTCCTTGAAGCTTGTTACAAGTTTCCGTCGTCGTATCTCCCCATGTGAGGATCGCCACGTCGTCAATGAACCCGGTAGATGTGGTGTGTGACTGGCACTACTGTGATGAAATGCAGAGTTCCTGTCAATTCAACACTATTTTCCCTTTACGCTCAGTCTCTTCTTCGTTTGAAACCCTTCTGTTATTGTAGCTTGCGTGCTATATCGCTAGGCTAGCTGGCTGACTCGCGCTAGGCGGCACGTCTCATGCTAAATACTGAGCCATCAGACGCTGATGTCTCAACCTCGCCTTTGCTTGTCACGATCCTGGCGGAGGATCGCAACATGTCTTAACGCCAACTATTCCCTTCTTGGTTCTTTTAGAGCCAAGACATTCCGGTGCGTCAATGCCTTTTCTTATTTGGAAATTTATCTGAGCCAAGATTTTCCTTATGTCAGCAGCCAACTTGCCAAACTTCAATCCGTCAAATATTCCAAGCCCCAATAACTTGTTCCCCAAGATAGGGGAAAATGTGAGACTCTGTTCATTTGGCTACGTTTTCCTTGCTCTATCATGTATCTCACTTTCGTTTTGTTTCCAAGAAATTTGGTCCTCTAAACTCACCTAGTACCCTAACCCCCATATTTCGATATGAGAGCCCGCCGAATGGTAGCCCAGGTCCAGCAATAAGCAGATCGTCCACATACACCGCAACCCATATCGCGTTTCTTACATAATCCTTTAACTTGCTGTTGGGTTGACATCTTGAGTGGCGGCATAATAACGACGCCAGATCCGGATCCCTTTGACACCCGTATCTAGATTCCTTTGAGTACCGGTACACCCGAAGACAGGGACTGGCCCCGGGTGTTGTTGGTCAATGTCATATATCACCAATGCCTCTCCACCTTGCACGCCTCTATAGTGCCCCTCTTCTCCTGGGGAGAGGGAGGCCATGGCCCGCGTGCGCAACAAGTGTCGGCTCAAGTTGCCTATGACAATGCGTCTGCCACATCTGAGATTGTTGAGACCGTATGACTAAGATGGTCCGATCTGCTGGTGGCTGGGATGTGGATACTATGTAAGGAGCTGTGCTCCTCTCAGACATATGCAACTTAGACCTTTCAACATAACTTGCAAGCCTTTTGCTTCATCAGAGATACTCGGAGCTGCTTTCAAACGATCCTCGGGCGCCAAAGCTTTTCCTAGCTTCATCGCCTACTCGGCCTATTGCGCGTGTGCGATCCTTCTGCCGTTTACTCACTGTCTGAATGAGCGAGTACGTCTACGTGCTCTGCAGCACGTCGAGGCTAATGTGCGCGTTATTCAATCCATGTCAAAGTACTGGAAGTTTGCTGCATTGTTGGTATGTCCCTTGCGAGCCATGCAAACCCAGGGAGCACTTCTAACGACTGGCTTCCAGGACAGTTATTTACGCCCCATGGCAGATATGCACTCGAAAAATCCTTTCCACCCCGAAGACGAACCAAGAAGCCTGCAACCGTTTCACCTGGGCGGCTTTGGTGTTGCTTTGCCCCGGGCAAGAACCTCCGTTCTTACGCACACAGGGATTCTGTGGAAAGACGATGGCTTCGCTGTTCAGGGCGAGGAGATCACGGAAAGCCAGCTGATGGAAAATTCCGAGATACGAATGCAGTCTCCGGACGGCACGAGCGTCAACAGCGGCGGAGAGGACCACCCAGGTGGGTTCTAACCCTATCTTGACTCTTATGTCTTCTACTGACATATGGACTAGGCGTATGGCAGAATGAAGGACAAGAATTCTACCCAATGGGTCCTCACTTTGACGTGTCTGATGACAAGTCGAGTACCTCGTATCTAGACGGAGTCGCATGGGATTCTTTTCGGCCATTTCTCAACAACTCGTTCGAGACAATAGAAGGGTTCGATTTATTTTAGTTTGATTCGAATACTATTCCTAGATCTCGGCTCAAGTTCATCGGAGAAAGAGCAGCATGGTTGCCCAACTGTGCTCATATCTCAGCCCAGCTTCACAGCAAGCTACACGCCGGGGACCCACGCCTAACACGACAGATGCCTAGAATATTGACCGGTGTCTCGACAATAACTTGGGCTAATTATCATTGCCGCTAGTTGGTGTTTCATGCTGTCCTGGTGCAAGCGACTCCTTCAGCCTCTCACCCGCAACCTCCACATGCTCGCTATCAAGCAGCACAAACATCATTCGTGCCCAGTTGTTTCGACTAGGGTTTCTCCAGGCGTGCATTGTGCCCCGTTGGACCACAACGTCGCCTCTTTGGACCAAATGGGTCTCACCCGAGTCCAGAACCATCTCCATCTGTCCCTCCAACACGACCCCATAGTCCAGACTTTTGGTTCGATGCATCATGGGTTCATTGAGAGGAGCAATATCCACGATTCTGCAGACGCTACCCCCTCCAGAAACCAAGCCAACGGAGTTGGACTTCTCATTGTGGGCCTTGATGTCAGCCTCCCCGTTTAGTTGCACGGGAAACTGAGACGTGGTGTAGATGAGATTCATGGACACGGCGCCATGCCGAAGGGATTTCCAGGTACCATCGTCGGCCGTGTGTAGAGTTGCTTTCCCAAACTCGTCGTGCGTCGTGATAAGTCGGCGAGTCGAAGGCAAAGGGGACTTCGATTTTGCCGCGGTATTGTCCATAGTCGCGTCACGTTTGTCTGACTGGCAGCACCCTGGGTGGTGTAGGAAAAGGTAACCTTGGTTAAATGATGGGTATCCTCAAGACTTGAGGGGAATGCTTTTAACTTTCACGGATGCTTGCCATTACGTCAGGGCCGGGATAAACTGTATATTATGCCGAGCTTAGTCAATATTAGAGCTGTGCCCAAGTCAGGTGTCTAGTACGTGATGACTACGCTCTGCGGATTGTGTAATTATGAGATAAATAGTCCGAGTGCACTTGGTGATTTTCCGAGCCATTTACCGATTCGGTTATTACAAAACTCCCCTTAGAGCGGCGAATTTTATAGCGCCCCTTGTATGATATGCTGTACTGTCTCTGTCGATTCCTAGCAGTAGCTCGGATATGATTGGCATTTCATGGGAAAATCAGCTGATATGTGACATTGCTAAAGACTGTAGGTCGCATCTGAACAGATTTTCAATAGGGATTCCATTCTTAAGCTTCACCGTCCAAGATAGGGCGCATCTAACGAGTATATATATGTCATATGTAGCTCCCTATCTTTCCTTTCTTGCTCTCCTAAGTGTCTCATTCTAATCACTACCTGGATCAAGACGCGTTCCTTTAGCATCTACTGCCGCTCAAGGAAACCACCTTGCCGTCGCATGGGCCAAAGCCAAGCAAGCAATTTGGCTGCGCGTCTCTTCCGTGTGCTCTGAGTTTAACAGTATCTCTATCCTCCAACCAGGACCGGCGGATGGCTTCGCCTTTGGAATCCATCGACGTCAGTTCAATCGGGTTGGAGCCATCCCGCGTCAGCTCCAAGAGGCATCCGAGTTCCCGTTCCGTAGGGCCAGAGAGAGTTCCAGTGGCAATCATGTCACCCGGCCGCATGGGGCAACCCCCTGCTGTGTGGTGTGCAATCATCTGCTCGAAGGAGAACAAAATATTCTTGGTGTTGCATTGCGCCAGGAGGTATTCGGAACTCTCGGCTGCCCATGTCAGTTCTGTCGCCCACAAGACGTCTTGCGGCTCACCTTGAAGGATGACATCAATACTAATGTCGAATACAGAATCCTGTCGCTGTTGCTCGAGATATGGATGATTGCAAGCCTAGGGTGACTAGTCAGATTTCTTTCACCTCACCAAGAATGATCAAGAGTACCTTTTGCGGCGGCCGAGTACGATACGGTTCTAATACAACAGGAGGAATGACCCAGGGTGAGATGGTTGTTGCGAAGTTTTTGGCGTTGAAAGGGCCCAGAGGATGCTGCTCAAACCGCTGAATATCCCTGGCAGACCAGTCGTTCATGATGACAAAACCAAAAATGTGGTCTTTGGCCTCGTCCACGCTGATGGGTTGCCCCCGTGGATTCCCTTTTCCAATGAATGCCGCAAACTCGACTTCAAAGTCTAGCTTCTGGGTGAAGCCAAATGTCGGCGATTCGTCGACAGCAAAATGTCCACTAGGACGGAAAATGGGCGTTCCCGATACGACGACGGAGGAGCTTCGCCCATGATAAGCAATCGGCATCTTGAAGAAGCTGGGTGCTACCTTGGTTCCAGGGCGTACGATATTGGTGGCCTATCGGGTGATCAGACCAGACGTCAACTCTAGCAGTGGCCATGAAGGTGAATAACTAGGGCTTTCCCAGATCCACCTACATTCTCAGCGTGATAAGGACTTGTGTAGAAATCCGTATAATCACCAATATCCATGGGCATATGCATGGTAACATCTTGCATCGGGACCAGGGCAACATCTCTTAGATCGTGATTGTCCCGGAATAGTTGGCCAGAAACACTGTCCGATCGGAGCATATCCTGCAGAGCGTTTCTGACTGCTAGATGGACTTCATGCCCGAGCCCAGAGTACCTGTTGAGTGAGGCATCGCTCAGAGTCGCTTTATCAAATTCCAGTGCATCCAGCATGTGGCTCCGACCGAGTGCCTTGAGATCAAGAACAAACTCGCCAACGGCCACGCCGATCCGCTTGTCGATGTCGGGTGTGCTGAAGATGCCAAACGGCAGGCAGGATAACGAGAAGGCGTCGGTAGTTGGCACCCAAGAATCCATGATTTCGTTCTGTTGAGCAAGTTTTGGTGTCACAAGAAGAGGATACACGCCGATGTGGAATGGGCGCTTTGACTCGACGGCAAGTAATTCATGTTAAACAACCATGTGAGGGATCAGATGAGGGAGAAGCCGCGGAAGCCGTGTTGAGATCCGTGGTTTAACGGATTAATGGCTATTCCGATCCATTGGTGGCTAGGATGCAGATGCCTTCTTGTCCATAGCTAGCGCTAGTCCTTTTTCTTCAATCAACATAACATGCTCATTTCAACAAGCCGAACGAGCGTAAATAATATATGGCATCATACATTTGCCGCAATATCCCGTGTTCCAACCGCTTTCGTGCTACTCTTGGAGCAGCTAGCGTTCAACATTTCCCGGTCCCAAAGCAGGGTGCGCATATCTTCCTGCGGGGCACACCCACCTTTTACCGCATTTTACCGATCGATTCTCCGGGATCCCACCCCAGAAAGGTGGCTGCAGTCGATCGAATGGCTAGGAAGGAATGTCACAATACCAGACTATGATTTTGATCCCGAAGATGTTTCCTTTTGCTAAGGAATGTGCAAAGACCCGGCCAGAGACTGTTGTTCAAGAAGACAAGGCTCCGGCACATAATCATCACATCCAGCAACGGGTACACGATTTACATCAGGTCCAACGGCTCCTTTGGTGGGGGAATTCCCCGGACCTTAATGCAATTGAGGCAGCTTGGCCTTGGATAAACATGTACAAAAGATCATTGAATTAGAAGGTGGAAATGAATATCGCGAGGGTCGGAAGGGTCAGAAGCATCGCCAGGAATAGCCCTATACTAAATTAGGCTTAGCATACTCCCCCTTGCTCCTTGGCATTGCTAGCGCTTGGAAAAGACTTTTGAAAGGGCCCTCCGTATCCATCAAGTAATCACATTTGGTAGCAGCGAGATACGGAAGATGCCGCCAGTCGGCTTGCGGATCGATTGCTATTATGCCTTTGAGTGCCGTAAGGGGCACACTTGGGCTTGGCGCCCCATAACCCCCCTGCCGGGCCGGGGTCGCCGACTTTTCGGCTAGCCAACGACCCCCCCGTGAGGGACGAACAGGGGGTTGAGCGGAAGTGAAATGACGAGACCCCCCTAGTAGGGTGCGCCCCCGACTCAAAACCCATCACAACTAAGTCTCTCGATTTTCATTTTCCAGCCCGTCCCTAGCAGGGATAGTCTTGAATGAATGGTGGAGAGTGGATAGAAGATGTAAGGTTTGAGCTATTGACCCGCGGAGCTGGTGATTGGAGGAGACGCTCGGGGCGGGAAGCACAAGCAACGGAGAATACCGAGTCTCTGGGCAGAGGCTTGTTGTTTTTTGTCACAAGCAAAAGTTTATGCTTTTTGCTTTACCAAGGGGGCATATTGCTTTGCTCTTCTTCTGCTTCTTCATTCCTCTGCTTCAAGGGCTCCTAAAGAGCTCGGCCTTGTCCGTGATTTGTGGATGGCAGGGACCCTACCTACGATTGAGTCTACATCTTCCCTTGGCCTCTCCTCCCTCTTCCCCAAGCTATACCGTGTCTTAAAAAATCGGTCTCTTCCACCCCCCACCCCCCCTTCCCTTCTTCCACCCCTAAGGACCCTCGAACATCTCAGACATACACACCTCTCGGGATCTAACTTCCATCCATGCCTCGAAGCCCAGAATGCGAGCTACAATGACAACGCTGATTCCTTGAACTCATCCTACCCAGAGCAGAACCCCATACCTCTTGATCCCTTGATCTCGAACTGCTTTAACTGCCAGCTGAAGTCCTTTTGCGTCAGTATGAGTGCCGTCGAGGGTCTTCCTCCTCCGGGGAGGCCTGACGAGAACCAGGGGTGGAAGATGGTCACTATCTCGTCCACCCTCCAGCTCATCGCCTTGATCATCGTAGGCGGAAGAATCTATTCTCGTCTGAAACCGGCTTTTCGGTTATGGTGGGACGATTATGCTACTATTATGTTTATGGTACGCTCCCCTGCCTGCAAGCCCTCCCTTCGGTATCTTTAGCCACGGGCTGATCATGTCTGCTTGGCCAGGCTCTTGCCACGAGTACTTGGATTATCATGCTCCTTTCCGTACAAAGCGGATTAGGTCGACACAACTACTATTTATCGGCAGAGCAATCTAGAGAAGCGACGAAACTCTTTTTCATACAGCAGCCTTTATGGAACTGGGCAATGTCGATGGCAAAGATATCCATCGCCCTATTACTACTACGGATCGACCGAGACTCGCGGCCATGGCGCATATTCCTCTACCTCATGATCGCCGTCCTCCTCCTCATTTCCTTCACGATAACGGGCTTTCAGTTCTCCGTCTGCCGACCGCTAGCAGCCTTTTGGGACAAAGCAATCACTAGTGCAACCTGCATCCCAAATGAGGTTTTGCAGGTTAGCATTTATGTGTTATCATCCCTCACTATCGTAACAGACTTCATCTTAGCTTTTATGCCTCTCAAATTCATCTTGAAGCTGGTGAGTTTGCGGCTGAGAGAAAAAGCCGTGCTTGGAGTCGTCATGGCGTTAGGATTGGTTGCCAGCATAGCGAGCCTTATCAAGACAGCGCAAGCCAAGTCATACGGTGTGAACGGAGACACGTTATGGCAGGGCATGGGAATTGCAATATGGAGTGTAGTGGAGCTGTACTTAAGGTAATTGTGCCCTTGGCTTCCATGTACGAGGTTTGGTAAATTAGCTGACAGATTTATCGTACAAGCATCATAGCATCGTGTATCCCTACGCTCAAGAGGCCCCTTGAGAATATTCTCAAGCGATTGGGCTTATCGACTTCTACGACAGGTTCAAAGCACTCCACAAACCAGAAGACAGGGGCAGACTGCAATGTTAACGACTCATTGTACAACATGTCCGCTATGAGGATCACTAGAATGGATAGAGTCGAACTCGAAGTATCAGATGCGGGGAGTGAGCAGGGGATCTTGGCTTCGAGCGTTGAGATGTATACCGAGTGGTCGGAAACTAGTAATGGGATATAGTCAGGGACAGACATCTATCGAATCTATCGAATCCAATACCGGGCCTTGCCATTCGATTCGATGGCTTGGCATTCGATTCGGGTGTAGCCATATATGATTCGAAGCGAATCTAGCAGGTCTCCTATAGATTCGATATCGAATCAAGCACCTGTCATTCGATTCGATGCCAAGATTCGATCGAATAGATGACCAATCCCCGTGAAGGTAGAGAACATTAGAGGAAATGGTGACTTGCCAATAAGAGGACCGTCTGACATGGAGTGATTCAAATCTGGTTTGTGTAAGGGCAATAGGCAACACGAGGAAACACATGAAGGGAGTATGTAACATAGCGGTAAGGCCCTATAGAAAATGTCCCTCCGGGCGGAATAAACATCATCATTATGATCATGATTTGGGAAGAGACGTCGCAGAACAGAGTCAATTTGTGGAAAAGTGTTACTAGGCAGATCAGAAGTCGCTCGTGCCCTTCAGCGACGCAAGTACCTCAACCCATTGGTCATCACTTAGGCTAAGGAGCGGCAGCGAAGGCGTGGACCCCAGCCTTGCTCCACGATCGAATGCACTGACCCATAGCCACTATCTCCCTTCCCAACCGATTTCTCAACGGCGCCATCATAAGTCCTGCGCTGCTAAACGTCCTCTCACTCTCTGCAGACGACGATGGGATACTGAGCATATCAACAGCCATGGTAAACAGCCGCGGGTACCGATAGGAATTGGTCTTACACCAGTCAATTGGTCTGCTCCTTAGTACTAACTATTGACGATATCCTCGGCGCAGTACCTCGAATATTCATCATTAATCGCTGCCCCCGTGGTCGTCTGTTTCACCTTGCGTGTGGTCTTGCGGAGGTTGGAAGCGGTGGCAGGTGAAGTCGTGGTAAATGCCGAACTGGCGACACTCCTGGCAAGCCTGCGCTCGATGTAATCCATTGAGGCCTCATCAGTTGTAGCGAGGACCTCGTTATCAACGTCGCGTTGACTGTAGCTGTTTTCCCAGATCTGCAATAGCTTCTCTTCGTAGTCGGCTCGCCAACCCTGCGCCTTGCGAGTAGGAACTCGAGACCACAGTTGGTCAAGGAGACGCCACTTCTTCGCAGGGTTAAAGACAACGGCGCCTACATATGCGGCACTGGTCAGAAAGGCATAGCACTTGTGAAGCTTCTTCCACCCGAGCTTGATGAAAACCTTGAACAATTTACGAGTTCTGTTATCAAGTCCCGCGTAAATGGCAACCTTGACGTCTTTCCTCCTCTTGCTCACCGGATCCTCAACTTCTTCGTAAATTGTACCTTCGATAGCACTTTCGAGGTGGTCAAGGAGCATCTCGAAGGCAGGGAAGTACTCATCGAAGTTACCACAAGTCGATCTCACGCCGGGAACACCGCTGCCCTGAAGCTGCTTAGTGGCGACCTCGAAAGGCTTCAGAAGCTTGACCAGCATCTCGATAATCTTCCAGTCGTACCCACTTAGCCGATACTGCAGAACTGCGGGCTTGGCATTCTCACAGGCGCCCTCAGCTTCCCAGCGGTTCTGAACCTCATTGAAGAATGTGTTAAGTGCTGGGCGGAGATGAAGGGCCCTTTCCATCATACGCATGTCCGAGTCCCATCGAGTGGCGTTATTAAAGACCCAGTGGAGTGTTAATTCCTTGCCAGATTCCTTGCGCTGAGACTGAAGAAACTGCCCATAGAGTTGTGGACTCGCTCGTAGCTGAAGGCCGATGTTGTGAAGCATTCCCGGGGCGCCGTTCTGGCTGTACTCCCTGAACGTGGTGCTGTTGATCTCTTCCGGAGCCGGGTGGGACGACGTGAAGTTTTCATCAGGGCTACTGACAGCAACGTCAGGCTGTATGTCTTCGTCCTCGTCGTCTTCCATCTCTCCATTCAGTGCCTCGTTGATAGCTTGGTCAACCCGTTCCTGATCGTCGTCCTGATCGTCGCCATCGGCTGCGACAATTGCAGCCAGGTTGCCCCGCTTGGAACCGTATAGCAGTGCCCGCACGCAGAGGTTGATGATATGGAAAGCGCATCGAATCCGTCGCTCTTCAGGAGAGAAGCTGTATTCGAATGCAAGGTCCCTAATACGCGTGTTGTTGTTGGCTGCATTGTCGAGAGTGAAGTACCCAACCTTGTCAGGATCATTGATTTGCCAGAATGCAAGAGTATCCGCCACCTCGTCGGCAAGCGATGCGCCGGTGTGTCGCCCGGTGAGAGGTCGAAGTCCGAGGAGGATTCGGTGCTGGACGAAGTCGCGATCGACGAATTGAGCATGGATTCCAAGGAACGAGACGAATGATTTTGACGTCCAGCCGTCGAAGGAGAAATGGATTTGGGATCGAGCACTGCGCAATACTTCAGTGACCGGCCCAACAGCGCCTCTATACTCAGATTCGAGCATGCGAAGAAGAGTCTTCGCAGAGGGAATATGGGCCTTATCAAGGAGTGGGTTGCCGTAAAGCAGGATCCGCTCGAACCGCTCAGTATTGACTATCTCGAACGGCAAGTTGTGGTACGTAATCCAGTCGAGAAGAAGAACTCGGAGACCCTTGGCGTTGAATTGTCCACGTAGGTTGCTGAGGAGGAACTGATCGTTAGGGTTATTGAAGTCGGCGTTGAGGAAATGAGTGATAGTCTGGTTATGCAACAATGAGCCTCCCCCGCGACGGGTAGCTTCGTTCGGGCCCTTTTAAATCAGCATGTCAACCGGCCGCGGACCAGGGGACATACCAAAATCCCGTGGGCTGTGCGAAGGTGTTTCTTGACAGAGGCCCCTGTCGAGCAGACGAAGCAGAAATCCGACTTCTTCTTAAAACCTCGCGCGAAGCAGTCTGCGCAGATCCACTTCAACTTATTGCCCTGTCGACAGGTGGAATGGTCTTCAACGCGGTACCCATATTCCTGCCACCACGCCCTGGTGTCTTGGCCGCCAGTATAGCGCTCGAATCCTGGCCATTTCATCCACTCTTGGCGGCCCCAAAGTGTCCAATCGACCTTGATAAAGTCGGCGGCAGTCCCGCGAGGACCGGGCGATGGTGCCGCTGGCAACGTCGATGCTGGCGACGAGACAGCTGGCGAAGACGAAGAGAACTCAATGCGCTCTATAGCCTCTGGCTGATCGGAGAATGGGCTGTTTGAAGAGAATGTTTCGGAGGACATCGTGACGTAGTTAGCTAGACGGGAAGGTCGGTCGTACGGATCGAGTGAGCTGAACGATGTTGTTGGAAGCCATTGAGGCTGCGTGCAGAGGGTCAAGTAATATCCATCCATCGCCGCACAGGTGTGTAAGGCCAATAACACGCGTGTATCACACGCATTTTGTAGTGCCAGTACCTCCTAACTTTGCAAGTGGAATTTGCAAAGATAACTCGCACTTCAAGATCTCCCCCAAATCGTATATTCTTCATGGAAATACACTAGATGCCTCATTCTAAGCTACAAAATGAATTGTCTTCAAACTTTTATGAAACATCCAATTGTGGGTTGCCGGGATGATGAGTGAAGTTGCAAGGTACCTATTGCGCCATAGATCTCTCGGGGAGGATAGACGTACTCACTAACATATCTTAGCAACAAGACAGATTCGTGGCGAACGATGCAGCGTACTGGAGTCGTCACGTAAGATCGCGCCAGTAGCTTAATGCGTCGATCAATTACGCTAAAATTTAGGCCCCCTGACGTGTTTCTGCAATCGGGAGCCCTGTTCGACTGAATCGATCGAAAATCGATCATACCTGGGCATTTGAGTTAACTCAAACCTTAACTCATGAGTTCACTCATAACTAACTCATAAAACTCATATGAGTTGAGTCTGAGTTATCGCCGCTAACTCATGAGTTAACTCATACAACTCATACTGGCGTCCTCGCCGTTTCTTAATCTAAACTAATGTTGCATCGGATAGGAAGGGTGCATTGTGATGTAAATAGAAGCTCTTGATTTCTAGCTATTTGAAGGGCCTAAGTCAGCCCTTATATACATGAAGGAAAAGACGGTCTCGTGACCTAAGTCAGGGATCCGACCCTTCAGGGGTTTGAGCCTGTGGCCTGTTATGAGGGCACACAAAAGCAAACATGATCCTATAGTCTGATGATAGTTGTGACATCAGTGGATTCCGCCGCCAAAACTTCACACAAGTGAGCATCTCCATCGTCAAATCTTGGAGAGAGTGGGTTCCGCAATAACCCCTAACAGAACGGTTGATCCATAGTACTGTTGTGAGACAATGCAGCATCGTGACAGCGTGCATCCAAGACGTGGTTCCCGGTACTATGTCTGAATCTAGTGGTTCTAGGATCCTCATCCGAAGCTGACCCTCCAGTTCTAGAAGATATGATTGCCACGACGGAGGCAATCCTTCTTCTCCCATGAGTGTGTCGAATATCTTTGAGATGGTGTCCAGGATGTTTGGGTCACAGCCTGTCACATCTGCTTCCTGCAAGAAAACGTACTCAGTGAATGAACTTGATAGGGCTTTGAGTCCACTTACAATACCCTTGCCAAGTCCGGAGCGCCTCCGAAATATAGTAGAGATCCTTTTACGGCAGAATGGTTTAGAGCCCTTTCTTGTCCAGTACAATTGGCTGAATAGGAACATTGTCTCGTGATAGATAATCCACTCAAATATGACCTCGTAACTTTGCGATAAAGCACTTCGTTCTGCCGAAGACTGGAGAATGTGCTTGGCGCCACAGAGGTATACTGTCCAAGCTATGGGAGATGACATATGAAGTGTCTATACCTCAATTAGTAACGGTTCGATCCCAGCGTCTCAGGACAGAGGAGGCTAACTCACTTCATATAGGTAGAGAAGCATACTTGCAGCTAAGTTACTTATCACTACCGAGTCTGGGTTGTTTGGGCTCAATGATGCCCTAGTCATGGCGATTGCTTTGCTTTTGAATGATATTGCCCTTGCCTCGCCCGAAACATGCAAGGCCGAAATCGCCAGGAGGCCATTCAGCACTGCGACGGAAGATGGCGACGAATCAGTGAGACCAATTTGCAGAAGTAAATGTGCCAAAGACCCCAGTGGGTTTAGCAAGAAGCATCCTGCATTTTGCATATCTAAACCTTTAGCATGGCTTGCACATTAGAGTACTTCAGATAACATACAATAATGAAGCAGACTGGTATCATCCTTGTCTACTAATGATAGAGAGATGGTTTTTGGTATCTGGTTTTGAAGTACTCTTTGTTGCATCATTTCTGCGCGAGAGTGATCAAAATGGTTAATGTAATGCAGCGAATAGGATCCCGTATTAAGGAGGGGATGCGGTGCTGACATATGCACACTACCTGAGGAGACGGCATCGTTCCAAGCAGCGACATGCCCTTGCTGCATGTTGATAAAGAATCTCGGGTGAGAAACATTAGGTTGTGATGCATTGCAGGAGCCAGGGGCTGAAAGAGCTCTTCTTCCGCCGCCATCTCTGGGCCAAGATAGACGAAGGCCGTAACCTTGACATTCTAGTCTCGCCCGTCCACAGTTTGCACATGTTGGAGCTCCGCGATCGCATCGGATCCGCCGATCTAAGTGTCAGTAAGCAGTCGTCCGAGATATGATGGTTCCTTAATTTGTCGGTGAGATAGTATACCTCTGCAGGTCCCGCAAGATCTGCCTGTTTTGGGCTTGCGTAGCTCTTCCATGCTGTAGCTGTAGCTGCTGATGCTGAGGCCAAGCCTGATGCTGGCATTAGGAATGATTATAATACAGTGTCAGGGTAAGGGCACGGAATGGAGTGGCGGAAAGCTTCTACGGGCACCCCGAAGTGGCCATTGTTGAAATGAGGATGTTGAGCTTGATTGAAAGAGAAAAAGACTAGCGCTAACAGCGAAAGCTGTTAACAGATGACATCCACATCCCAGCCACAATGGATCGGAACAGTCATTGATCCGTTAAACCATCTCAACCCATTCCCAGATCTACTGCCTGAGGCACCCAAATATGCATGTAATTAGCAGAATCTAGTAGTACATAAGTGTTGCAAGGCGATCTGAATGATTGGTCCGCGCAGACCCACTATAGGGGCTCCGCTCCAACGTACTAGACGGCGGCAGACCGCCATTTGCTCTGTTAGAATTCAAGGCTCTTTCATACTATGATTTGTATGCGCTTATAGGGAAATCCGCGCAGCTCGTGACAATAAGGGACACCCTTGTCCCCCGGTAGCTAGGATCGGATCAGTTCAATAATAGCTCTTGCCCCTGCCTTCTTGACTGTCACGCCCCATACTAAGCAGAAATTACTAATCCAAACTAGAGTTGCGCTTCCTTATTAGCCTACTCCGTAGCCTCGCGAATAGTTGCTACCTTCTTGTAACCCACCTATCATATCGTATGCCGGGCCCGAAAAGTGGCCCGTCCGCTCCTTAGTCTGCAAACAAGCTGATGGCAGTGCTCCAAGGCCATCCTCGCGGATTCTTGCCAACGGAACGACGTGAGCCAACCATATTAATTCTAAGCCATACATACTGGGATCATTGGTTGAGGCTAAACCTGGCCGAATGACTCAATCTCGGACGGAAGAGAGCATATTTGCGTGACAAAATGTACTTTCGTATCCCTCAAGTCTGGTTTTGTTGGGACACAGAGGCTGTTCAATAACCTGGCCTTTTTATTAAGGTTCGTTCTCAAAGGCGCCCGCTACATCCGGGTGCGGATGTAGCGGGCGCCGTTCTCATATTGCCGCTTAGTAAAGATATCCTGCTAGGTGATTGGCGCGGTGGTGTACGTCCTCGTTAAAGAGGGGTCTCCTTCGACATCCCACTAACCAACAACCACTGCACCCGAAGGCGCATGAACTTGCCAACGTGGCCGATTGCGTTAACTTCGTCTAAGTCGGCGAAAACAGAACGAATATAAAGATCGATTGATCCTGTGTTGTTTTCAAGTGGTTCACAAACTCATCGCACATTATCTCTTACAAAACTCAGAAGTCGTCAAAAAGTCAGCCTGAAACCCTCGCTCATCCTCCATCATTCGACTATACCACTATCTTCTCTCCTCCAAACCTCTCACAGTCCAGCATCATGGCCATCATCGCTGTTGCAGGAGGCACTGGCAACCTCGGCCGCACTTTGGTCAAGGCTATCGTCGCTACTGGCAAGCACGAAGTCAAGATCCTTGGCAGAAAGGTATGTCTTGGAGGGAAAAACGATGTGTGATTCGTGATTACAGACTAACCCCATCTCAAGGCCAACCCCGATCTCGAGAAGACACTTGGAGCCACTATCATCCCGGTTGACTACACTGAAATTGCGGCAACGACCAAGGCCCTCGAGGACAACAATGTTCACACGGTTGTCTCCGCCATGGCCATGCTCGTCTTTGGCGGCATCCCTCCCGAAGTAGAGCTCATCCGCGCCGCTGACGCCTCCAAGACCACCAAGAGATTCATCACCAGCGGCTGGGGCATCGCTCACACCGAAGAGTAAGTTTACCTACCCGTAATCAATCGTACTGACATAGCGAAAAGCCAAGCCAGCCAGCTTGTCTCCGTCCCCCACAAGCTCAATGCCGCAAAGGCTCTGAAGGAGACCAAGGATCTCGAGTACACTGTTGTCCACAACGGCATGTTACTCGACTACTGGACCACCAAGCCTTCAGAAATGTCGTCCTTCAGTCTTGTCGTCGACGCGGCGCACAAGGTCGCGGCCATCCCAGGCGATGGAAACACGCCCGTCGCCTTCACTCACACCTCTGACGTCGCCGAGTACGTTACCGCCCTCCTGGATGCCGAGGAGTGGGACGCCGACTCGACCATTGTTGGCGACAAGGTGACCTGGAACGAATTTGTGAAGCTGGCTGAGGCCGCCCACGGTAAGTCGTTTATCACCTCGCAGTGTGGATCTCTGCTAACACCGTGTCAGGCGCCAAATTCGACGTGAGGTACGACAGCCTGGAGGACCTCAAGAACGGCAAGGTCACGGAGCTGCCGAGTCAGGTTGCCGCGTACCAATTTGTTCCGAAGGAGATTTTCCAAGGATTTTGCATCACCTTTGGTCAGTGGTTCGCCTCTGGTGCTTTCGACCTGACTCCCTCGAAGGTCCTGCCTGGTCTCAAGCCCTTGACCGTCAAGGAGGCTCTGGAGTACAAGTGATCCTGTAACGTGACTTTAATAGGTAGCTAATGATACGCACGTTTACATGGTTCACCTTGCTGTTGAAAAGAATTAAAGGTACACTATCATGTAGTCGATACAGTAGTGAACCGAACAGCAAAGACATGCATCACAGTTAAGTACGTCGAGGAGGAGAGACACAGTGTCATGATGTGTCCTTCCACCGACTCTTGAACACAGATTCAAACCGTGCCAAGTTTGGCACAAACATTCAAGAATAAATTTTAGCATTCAGTGCAAGATCCCATTGCCCAGCAAGAATATATTTGGGACGCTAGGTTTTGGGTGGTTGCATCGGTGTTGTCGTATCGCAATTATTAGGTTTTTGAGAATACAGAAACGTGGCGCATGATGCGGACTCCGGTCGAAACTAGTCAATGCGGTAGTCTTTGTTGCAAATAGCCTTGTTCGTAAGGAGACGATTATTGACCGACGGGCGCGGTTTACTGGCGGGTCGCGGCCTAACTCCATCGCCTTGCCCAGCGTCCTTCTCATGACTTTCTGCACTAAGAACTGTTCTTACCCTCTTTCTCGTTATGAAAAGCCGCAGAAGACATCAAGGTTGCATTGATGCACACTCGTTGAGGGCATCCGGTGTCTCCATCGAATCTCGAGCCTCGTTGTTGGAGAATCGCGCATGACGAAACGACGTCATCCCTCCCACACATTCGCCGATGTATACAGGGTTACAATATGAAACGGGTTTTGGCCACAGATAGCGTCGGATTGTCCTCATTATCACAAATGATCGATGCCCGAATTAGATGAGGCAAGAAGCTTCGGCAAAGTCAACTTTGACTTTGGGTCACCTAGTCACACATCTCCTGGGCGATCCCCATTAGCGAAAATGGTCACTTCTGGTATAGCGTAGCCGAGGAGCGTAAACTGTAAGCTGGGCTATATGCATGTGGAATCTTTCAACGCTGTGTTGCATTTCGTATCTATGGCTATGGAGTCAGCTCTCCCTCCTTCGCTGGCTACTTCCGGAATTAGACTAGTGGGATACAAGACACCATGCGTTAAGTATCCCCTGTAGACGTTGTGTTACTGCCACATCATCAAACGGGTTAGGTCTTCCGGCTCTATCGTCTAGGGTGGTATAATCTGTAATAGCATTGTACCGGCATCGAATCGGGAGACACTCTTCTCGCCGCAGAAGGGCTTCAGGTCACCTGATGGCTCCATTCCGAGTCTGCCTCATCGCCTCAGGGTTCTCTCCCCTGTGCTGTCTTGCAGATCAACAATTGCAAGAACAGCTATCACTTTTGGTAGAGTATTTGTTTGTTAGACGTAACAATGCCGAGCACAAGCACCCCATTCAGAGAGTTAAAGTAGAGAAGCATGGGAGACAGGACTCGCTACACGGGGGACTTTTAATCGTTACTGCGTCTGTGACTTCTATTTGAAACTGGAATGATTGAAAAGACACGACCACCGGTGAAGATGAGTTGACAGTGAAGAAGCGATGGAAAGAAGATGCAGAACAAAATATTTGATGGTGGCCGAGGTTCGGCTGCAATGACTCTTCCACGTCTTCATGCCGAAGATTGAAATGGTTCCAACATTGTGACAATCGTAATCTTAAATTACTATTAAGTAGCCATGGCCCAAGTTCAATTCCGTTTTCGGGGTTGTTGATTTGTCGCAGTTGTCTAGCATCACTTCTCCCACCCGTGCACACTGGTCGCGTAAGGTTGTGTGGGGTTGCTTGTCATCGACAAGGCGCAGGGTGTAAGGATTCTCTTACAGTCGGTGCTTAGTGTCGTTGCTAGTTCCAATTGAATGCGTAATAGATTGTGCGTGATACGTGGATGCCTCACTAGTGTCGGCAGATTCCATATGATCTCAATCGACCTCCCGGTTTGATCCCGGCATACATGGGCACTTTCGTTCGTTCGTTCGTTCGTTCGCTCCGTTTAAAACGTTTATGCATGTTAAATCGTTTAACCGTTTAAGGGCATCCTAAAACCGTTTGAACGGTTAAACGATTTTCCAGCCCTGGCACTCGAAAAATCTTTCAAAATGTCAAGCTCCGGAGACCTTCGCTTAGGTCAAGGGCAAGGATCACGACCATCGTGAATAGCTTCACGGTCAGCGTGAACGCTACACCATACCTAGCGTCAGGTAACAGCCTGCTGCCTATGAGATCGGCAGACTGAACACAGGTATAAGAGACCGACTCTCGTCGCTCCTTAGATAGAAGAGATGGTCCTCAATCTACACTGATCTTTTGTTCAATGTCTGCATTCGTGTATCGGTGCTAGGTTGACACAAAACCCATTGATATCGGGTCTCAATCCATGATACCAAGTTCAAAATCTCGCCTTTTAACTACCAATATGTCATCTGGCACATCGTCTATTATTGGTGCTACAGAAAACCCCCAAGATGTCAATGGATTGCCCTCAAACTTCCTCTCAATTATGGACATTACGAAGGACCGTTCAAATACACGCGGACGCAAGACGGGAGGTAAAACCATCTATACTTGCAGTGTGTGTCGAGATAAACGATACGACCATAAGGCAAATGCTGCCAATCACGTCAGAAACAACCATCCCGTCGCATCCAGATCCACCAGGTCTGTATCGGGCACCCAGCGCTCAATCTCCGCACATTTTCGCCCTGTAGCAAGCGAGGACGCACTTCGAAATGCCTTCAACCCGCAAGCATATAAGGAAGCATTGGTCAGCATACTCACGCGTCGGAGAGTGCCCTTTTCGGCCATTGAATGGGACGAGTTTAAACAACTAGCTCTCGCGTGTAACCCATACATCAAAGACTCCCTCATTACCTCACGGCGTACGATGGTCCGATATATTGCAGCAAACTATGATTTTTACAGCAGCGAGATCAAGGACAGTCTCACCACCGCGTCAAGTCCGATTCATATCTCAACAGACCTCTGGACATCACCGCATAGACATTCTCTACTTGCTGTGTGTGCACAATGGGTAGATAAAGACTACAAGCTTAGTAAGGCACTACTATCTCTACCAGAATGTGCAGAGAGTCATTCTGGAGAAGCTCAAGCGCAAGCTGTTATCGATACTTTAGAGAAGTACGGGATACAGTCAAAACTTGGTTGGCACACGGGTGACAACGCGACATCAAACGACACATGTCTTGAGTCTATACAACGCAAGCTAATGAGTAGACATAAGGTTAGTTAACTACGCAGTTTAGGCTATAGGCTGACATCGAGTAGATTAAATTCAACGCGAAAGGACGTCGTATACGCTGTATCGCGCATATCATTAATCTTTCCCTTCAAGCCTTCCTTCTCGCATCTTCTAAAGAGGCTCTAGTCACAGCACTCGAGTCAGCATCCGGTGTCACTGGAGAGGAGCTTCTCTCCCAGTTTTCCGAGGTCCTAGCCTCTCATCGAAAGAAGGCTGCCGCCGAACGAAATACAGCAAAGAGAAAGAACGGAGAGCCGGCCAGAAAGCACAAGCGCAAGGGCAGCACGGCTAGCAATACGTCCGTGATATCGGCTGACGACTTTAGCGGCGTTGAGAATATCCCTGCATTACGCAAGCTTCATGGCTTAGCTGTGTGGCTAACATCATCAACCCTCCACCAGAATGCGTGGGATAAGGCAGTGGGACTGCGTTTAGGGATGGATAATCGTACCCGCTGGTCGTCCTGGTATCAGGTCATTGATCGTGCGATTAGAAAGAAGGACAAAATCCAGTCCTTCATGTCTGATCACGAAGAGGCCATCGGAGACAATCGGCTATTAGTTGGAGATTGGGAGTTGCTAGGCAAAGCACATACGTTTCTTCAGCCATTTGCTTCAGCAACATTGTATGCAGAGGGAGATGACTCGTCTATCTCACAATCGTTGATGCTGATGGATATGTTGTTACTCCATTACGAAGAACAAAAGGTACCCTTCAATCTATCCACGTCAAGTCGATTACTAACATTGTATCAGAAGATATATCAGTCAGATGAACACTCCGACGAACGGATGGTTCGAGCCATCGATATGAGATGGTTTGTCCTCTCTAAATACTACCGCCTAACTGACGAGGTTCCCGTATACGCCGCCGCTCTCCTCCTTGATCCCCGTAAACGCATCGCGTATATCAAGCAGAACTGGCCAAAGGAATGGCATGAAGATACTATTGCCTCGGCCACAGCATTCTGGCAAAAGGAATTTAATTACGAGCAACCCAGCGACCATCCCTCCACCCCCACGTCGATGCCACCACCGCTGGCAAAGAAGCCAAATCAACTCGCGATACTATCAAAGAAGCTGGAGGTTAGGACTATTAACGCGAATGTTAGGGATGATTTCACTAGCTTCATCAACGTTGATGCAACAGATATCCCTCCGGATTGTACGCCTCTGGAGTGGTGGTGTCAACCACAGCAGAGAAAGCAGTATCCGAAACTTAGCCGCATGGCTATTTGTATTCTTTCTATCCCAGCAGAGTCATCGGAGCCGGAGAGGACGTTTTCTGGGGCAAGAAGAACATGTTCATGGGATAGATTGCGAATCACATGCAAAACTATCGAGATGATTGAATGTACGGGCAATTGGTTGCGTCAAGGACTCATACGGCCTCTGCATGAGAATGGGATGGGTCTAATCGGAATCCCACGGCCGGAGGGTGACTCTCGGGACGTTGACGATGATAGTAGGCATTATTTCGACTGGTATTAGAGCAGGCGCGGTGGATATTTCTCACCGTCATAAATCGTTCATTCGTTCGTTTAAATCGTTTATTCGTTCGTTTAACCGTTTGCAATATTTTTGAACCGTTCAAACGTTTGAGGAAATATTCGACCGTTTAAACGGTTTGCCCATGTATGCTCTAGCGGCACCTTCTGGTATTTCTGGAAAGACCCGTCGCGCCATTCGCCTTGCATCAACGTTTGTCCACGCTCTCCGAGGCCACCGAGATGACCCTGAACGATGACGACAGTGGGATCATCACGACTAATGATGGTTCTGTCGACCCAGACTAAATCGCCAGGCTTCAACAGCGTGGCATCGGCGCCCACCTCTGTTATACGACCAATACAGTTCGCATTTGGAACAAGCGGAAGGATCAGATTGGCTTGCTGGACCTCTCCACGATGGATTCTGGACAGGTACGGAAGGACGAGGGTAGCCAACACCTGGACGACCGCACTGCCACTCGACGCTTTAGGCACGGGGAGGTCGATGATCTTGCCAGGTTCGGAGAAGGATGAGAGCCAGTAGCCCTGATTGGTGGTTTGGCTCGCCATGATGGGTGAATAGACATGTCGAACACAGGTGGCTTGAAGATAATAGTAGAACTAGACGTAAGGTCATATACACCGGAGGAGTAGCTTATCGTGGTGGTAAAATCCCGATATTTAATATACACTGGTCAACCGGTGGAGCAGCCGACGAACACAACCCTCGCGGCTTGACCCTCTGATGCGGTATCTATGCGGAGCCGGTGGGGTGCCGAGGGGAGGTCTGCAGATCGGGGTGGGACATTACTTATAATTTCTACATAGTTATTAATAGACAATAATATGAAACTTAACGTAAGTTACTATAAAATTAGAAAGATAAAATTCTAATTTCGTCTGCCTAAAGAGCCTCTTGGGTTCCCTGCTTTAAGGCCTCTCTTACCATTTGATTATAATCACCGCGCCACCATCGGCCTCAGTGCAAGCCAGCTAGACCCTTTCTGTGAGTTCTCTCCAAGCCCGCGACGCTTCGGTCATGGCATTGGACGCCCTTCATCCCTGCTTTGCAGAACGCCCCCATGCCCCACCATCTATCTATCGTCGGGACACAGAGTGGTCGGGAAACGGCTTCGATGATCGCAGTCATAACTCTCGGACAGCTCTTCTATGTCTAAGTTATCTTTCTACTCGACAGAAAACTTCTCGAACTTCACCTCAACCCCTTCTGCATCGGCAACCACGAAGACGCCGATGATGGGTCCCACAAAGTCCGGGTCTGTCATCTCCAAAGTATCCACCGTGGCCAGCGTCACTGTGGGCGGCGAGCCGGCTCCTGCCGTATACCGCAATGTGTACTCCATGTCCTTGTAGACTATGCTAAAAGACAACCCCTCGACGTCTTCCAAGACCCGGCGAGTCGTCCTGGCAATCTTCTGGGCCGCATTGACAATATCAAACACCACACTCGAATCCGCCGTGTCGAAGTAAATGCGGAAGAAGCGATGCTCGTCCTTGTAGCATGCGAGTCCGAACTTGAGCTTAGCCTTGCTCCACGCACCGTCAAGCTGCGTGACTGTGGCAGTCGCCTTGCCCTGTAGCACCCGCTGTCTTTTGGCAACAAAAGTGGGTGAAACGTCGAGCGAGGAAAGATCAACTGACGATGGCTTGAGTGTGACGGCCTCCCCGCCTTGTTCGAACTGATAGCGGTTCAGCTGCGCATCCCGCACGTAGACGTAGCTAACCTCGGCCGCCGCTGATAGGACGAGGCTCGGGAGTTGGACCCCAGCATGATTCTTGACGTCCGACTTAACGGGTTCTATCTGCAGCCATTCTCCTTGCCACCGAGCTGGCGTCAAGAAGGTTTCCCTGCTGAGAATGTATCTTTCCTGATTCTTGCGCACGGCCAGACACACGGCCCACCATTGGCCATGTGTATCCTGGAAGATGTCGCAGTGGCCTGTGTGTTGGATGTACTCGTCTGTTCCGTATGCCGTCAGGATGGGGTTGTTGGGTGCGGGCTGGTAGGGACCCCAAATATCCTTCGACCGGGCTGCAGTCACGGAGTGTGTAATGTGAGTACCTCCCTCGGCAATGATCAGGTAGTACCATCCGTTCCATTTGAAGACATGGGGCCCTTCCGGGTAGACGCCACCCATACCTGTCCAGATGGTCCGCTCTTCTGATAGCCTCTTTCCGGTTGCGAGATCCAGCGCTCTCAACAAGACAAGCCTAACCAAGACAAAACAAGACAAGTCAAGTCAAGCCAAGTCAAGTTGACGATCTTATCAAGCAAGACGGCCTTTTTGGCTGGCTTGACTTGTCTTGATACCGGCTTGATAAGCAGGGACCCTATAGCAGTCATAGCCACGCTGGCTCGGATGGTAAAAATCCTGCTGGCGCGGCCAAAAGTTAGCCCCGAGCACCGCGCTCATCACCATCAAGATGTCCGATATTGCCGATACCTCTTCGGTGATCGCCCTCTCGGAAGCAGTTACCGAGACGGCCAGCCAGCCCTCGACCCTGAACACGAGATCCGCTACAGCCGGAAGCATCGCGTTTGCTACTTTTCGCCGGGGACGGTCCGTTGCCAACCAGCTCCGAGATATCGACGCCCTCGACGGCGTGCGAGTGTGAGAGGATCTTCAGTCTCGCCAAGCTCTTAGTTCGCAGCAGCGACACTCTCCAAGATCTGACGATGGAGATGCCCACTTGGGTGAAGTTTTGGCGGTGGAATCCACTGATCTAAAGCCGGGCTCTTGTTCTAGATGGCTGCTTTGTCCGTAGATGCTAGTCTGCCGTTGAATTCACGATGGCCGGCCTGCTTACTAACACGTCTTGAATAGGCTTGACAAGATATCAAGTCAAGCCAAGTCAAGTCAAGACAGACCGCTAAGTTATCAAGTCAAGACAAGCCAGAGCCCTGGCTTGTCTTGTCTTGACTTGTTGAGAGCGCTGGCGAGATCAACCTGGAAGTTGTTGATCCGAGTGGCCGGCCCTGGGGCCGCTGACCCTTGAATGTATACTTTGTCGTCATCAAAAGTGATGCTGGGGTCGATACCTTCAAAGTCAAAGTAGACTGGATCACTCCATTCGCTTTTCCAAATGTCTTTGGTCGATATGATGAAGTTCTCTTTCTTTGCCGTAGCAGCGTCTGGCTCCCGGAGGGCATTTGTGCAGACAGTGTAGAAGGTGTCGTTGTGATGGCGGATGGCCGGGGCATAAAGGCCTCCCGTCGCGGGTAGTATACGCCCTCCTGTCTGTGGTGCTGGGCTGCTGAGACTGGTCCTGGACTTGAGAAGGCTGAGCTGACTCTGCCGATCAATTGCATTCCCTGGCGATGGACCGGCAGTGAGCAACGAGCACCATCAGTTTTGCGGAGTTGTGTGAGCAGACTGACCGATCTGTTTCCATGAGGAGAGGTCTCGCGAGGCATAGATAGGCAGGCCTGGAAAGAGGTGGAATGAAGAGGTAACAACGAAGAACCAGCCATCGACATGGATGGCAGACGGGTCAGGGGCGAAGCCGGGTATGATCGGGTTGAGAGAGGCCTGTGCGACCATGGTGCCGAGGGATGGCGAGCGACAAGGATCAATCCGATAGGCTCGTAATTCAAAGAAAGATAGCAGCTCGGAGACCGTCCTTGCCTTTCGGGCGAATATGATGGAGGGTGATGGAGAGTGCTTGGACTTGGAAAAGTATAAATACGTATCCACGTCGGAACTTCGACAGAGGTGGCAACCCCATCCCATGATGGCCAGCTTTCTTGGTGGGTACCCGCAGACTCTGAGACTGCTAGAGGGTGACTGTGCCACGGAATTTAGACCGGCAATTTGTCGGAGCTAGGGTCCCATCATCGAAGCTCATCGGACGCTCGGGAATCGAGCTTGGCCAGCACATCTAATAGCTGTACCAGCTGAGACTGCGCCCGAGTCCTCATGCTCTTGTTATTAACATTGTGAACAATTTCGAGGAGTACAGTGCCGACCTTCCGCAGTCTTTGGACCTAACATGAGTGCGGCAAACTCTTCATCAGCCAACATACCATGGTCGCGGATTCGTCGGGGGTTCGCACGTACCGTGGGCTCTCCCTGCATCTTGATGCAATCAAAGGGCACCATCTGCAGCTCGGAAAGAAAGTCTCGGCTGATGTCCATCTTCTTCTGGTGCCATGATAGTTCATTTCGGTCGAGGCCCATCGCGCCAGGGACATCGTTATCGATGCAGGTCCGCAAGATGGCCAATTTCAAGGTGTGAAAGGACATCATTATGCTGCTCCTCTGCGCCCAGAAGCACATCTTGTGATATTCTGAGACATTGGCGTCAGGCTTTCCATCAAGATACTGGTTGGGGCTCCACAGCCACTGAGGAAAGCTGTCGATGAGCCCTGTGAAATCCAGGTAAAGACCGGTTACGTGGTCCGCAGTGGAGATATCACTGATCGTCTCGATGGCCGTGATCAAATTGACTGCGCTTCTCCAGATTTGCCGTTTCAATAGGTGGCCCTCCTGAAATCGGCTGTCGAGGAGCGGCGAACACTGTTTTCTCGTCATGTCGAGCAAAGGAATTTCCGGTGAGCCCCTCTCGAGTAGAGTAAGCTCCCCTTCGAATACGTGCTCGGTGATGAGGCGACACCGGCGGTCCAGAACCACCGCGGACTTGTCGGAGAGGTACAGCTGCCAGAAGTTAGAGCGTAGCAGCTGAGCCTCCAGGGGAGTTCTCCAGCTGACCGACTCCTCCTGGTACAGACGAAGACGGAGCGCCAACATGGAAGCCTCGCTGTAGTAATGATATGCTTCGCCATTCCTCCCCGTCACATTTTGCGTCGCCGAAGATTGCCAGACCCGAATTATCAAGCTGGTCCAGTCGGGACGCTCCAAATCGTGCTCGAGGTAGGTGAGGAGCATGGCTCGGGATGCCCGCAGAAACTGCAGGGCCAGCGTAGCTCTCTGAGGAATGTACGAATCGGGCGCGACTGCTAGGACTAGCGCGCAGAGAGCTGTCACCAGCGTGAAGGTCCTTGCGGGGATTGGGTGCTGGGTGGCATCAGCCGAGCCCTTGTACGGAAGGCTATATCTAGCACTGGGTCAAAACGCATTTTCCATCCATTTTCGTCAATACAGGGACCCCACCCCACCCTACCCTTGCCGCCGACCCCCCCTGAGTATATGGATTAATCAATATCCATGTACACCCTACTACCTAAAGGTATTTGAAAATGTGTGCGAGCGGCCCGTCCGGGGGCGGACGAGCATTTACGTGGCCATTCGCCCCCAGACGGGCCGCTCGCACATTTATCCCTCTTCATTTAACGCAATATCCTAAATCTATCATAATTCGTTATGGCCCCAACTCTTCTGTACTGCCCCGGCCGGGCCCGTACTCAATATGCCACGATCTTACGGGATAACCCCTCTTGGGTCTCCTGTCCGTATTGTGGCACCCTCCTAGCCGGCAAGCCCTCCAACGCTTCCTCTGATGATGACCTTGAAGAGGTGGACTTTCAGAACCTACCCGACCGAACCCGAAAGGCCTTTAAAGCGACCGAACGCCCCCAACCGGCACTGTACGCCTTAAACGCCGAGTCGCCTGCAGTGTCTACTTATCGAGCCGGCGCAACCGCTTTCTCTTCTGCTCTTCGAGAAGCTGATAAAGCCCGCCAGACTAGCATTCAGAACGACAGGAGTAAGGCCGAACGGAGTAGTATGGAGCTTATACAGCCCCGTAAGATCGGGATTTCGTTGTACTTGTACGCTGGGAATTACTGTACGGCCGAGTCTGGTGGTATCGAGACTCTTGAGTGGTTCGACGTTATAGCCGTATATAGGTTTCCGATGGCCGTACAGTTCAGTACGGCCCTGGAAACAGATACACACCAGCAGTTGATATCCGCCATCATCAAACGGTTCTTCTCGAACTCGGGGGAGTGGGCGAAACTAGCTGAACGGGAGTGGACAGCTATTCCTATCGATGGGAAGCCACTAAGCCTGAACTTAAACGTTCAGTTCTGTGAGGCGGCGTACAAGTCCACTCAGCTATAGGCATTCCTGTTGCAGATAGGACTTCTACCTCAGTCGGAAATCCGCCTACACCTACATACTGGCATCTCGGCCGAACAACCAGAACGGGATAAAAAGATCAGTACGAAGGGGAAAAGAACCATACTAGCCCAGCCACAAGAACGTAAGCGCAGTACGTCCGAGTCACTGGCTAGTATTACAGTCAAGGTCGAGAAACAGTCTACTTCAACAGCCAAACGAATCAAAACAGAAGCAGATAGGCCAGTACAGAAGGTCAATAAGAAGGTAGCCATACCGGTCAAGGCCGAGGCCAGCAGGTCAACTCAACAGAATTCAGTCAAAGCGGAGATAAACAGCCCCGTCCGGGGGGTAAAGGTCAAGGACGGGACGGACAAGCCTATTCAGCGGACATCTGAAGGATATAGTATAGACGACGATTACGAAGATCCCTTTGGGGATAACCCTTTGCAGTCCGACCCCTTCAAAGTATTCAAGAGTACACGTTCGCACGCAAAAGATTCTGAACAGGCCTTTCTGGAGACTACAGACCTCACTTAATAGCTAGTTTCAAGCTGACTCTGTCTCCGAATTTACATCCCATTCGTTATCGGAATCGTCCGTTCCCCCACGAACATACCCGTCCAGATCAAATCCCCGTATCCTCAACTCGTCCTCTAGATGTTGAATACCTCCAGTTGGCGGCTCCTGGAGATATAATCGTGGGTCGACTCCGGATTTATAGTGATCCTCAAGTTGTTCACATAAGTAAATATACAAGCGATAAAGAGGAATATCGACACCATTTACACAGCGCTATTCGCTCCCATCCCTAACCGAACGGCTGAGTACGGACTTACAGAGCGCCAATACCTCGGCAGAGAGATACAACAATAGATCGAATGATCTATAACCCAGAAGCTCCTCCATCTCCTCTAGTACGGCTGGAATAATTAGCTCCCCGTAATCCTCCATACTGAACTATTCGGGGTGGTAAAAGAGGACATATAGGACCCCAGGGACAACATAAGGTCGGTTGGGCTGTTTACAGATATAATGGTTATTCCATACCCATACGAAGCCGCACAGGTCCATATCTAAGGGTTCCATATATATATAGAGAAGGGCAATCTGATCGTAGATATAACTGGGTTCAAAAAGCCCTACTGTATGTAGGGTTCCAAAGACCATCTAAACATATCAGTATGGAGGCATTTAGGGGTACTTAGGGGCATATAATAGTATCTTACCCGCCAGAACTGCAAACAGCCTTTATAAAGACAATTCCACCAGCTCTCGATCTTAACGTTATAGATACTCTTGCCGTATACAAAACAGTCCTTAAACTTAATCGGTACAGCCTCGCCCGTAAGCAGTTATATCCGTTCGCGCCCAGTATGACTCAAGTGATACCAATAGAGGCCAGCAACAACCAGAGTTTCCTTCCCACAATCAGCCCGTATAATCCGCAGCATAAAGCCACATTCGCAAATAATCGAGAGGTATTGGAGGCCAACGCCGATAGACATATACGTACTAAAGCCAACAAAAAACCAAGGGATATATCTCGAGTAGGCATCAATCCCAGCGTAGATCTCAAAGCCATACAGCTTTAATTTATTGTACGCATCAATAGACCAGATAAAGTTAGGCCCAGGGCAGGTCCAGCCCGTACAACGCCGTCTGAACTCATCCAGCCAGTCTCAGAAGCTCCTTTAGTGGACTTCTTTATAGGCAGAGTAAAGGACATCTCGGCTTGTAGAGAATCCTTGCTGGCGCAGCTCCATTCGGAGGTATTCACGCCCGTAACCTGCCAAACGGCGCGTTGGATCAACCGCTTGGGCGATATAACCGATGGCTTGTTCTCACAGGGTAATATTTTCCTCTCGGGTATGCCGCTTTCAGAGGTCCATCTCTTGGCGTAGCCGTACGAGGCCTTTTTGGGTAATAGAAAACCCCTCAGATTGTAGCACTTAGAGCAACCATTCATCCGTAAGGTAGTATTCAAAGAAGTGGAAGCATAAACAGTCCCGAAGGGCGTCAGTCACTTCCATACGGCCCTCACGTTAGAAGCCCCAGATTCAAAGAAAGCGCTTCAAGGTAGTATCGGAAACAGGAACATTCAAATCCGTCCGGAGCCATTCGCATAAGGCTGCATTCATCCAGCATAGTTGCCATTTCCCACGGATTTGTTCCTGGTAGGGCTCGAGATCGATCCTCTGTCGTAGCATTAGATCGGCGTATTCGGGGACGTTCCGGGGCATATAGAAGATATTTCAATAAATAAATAATAAAATATTAAGACAGAATCAAATACGTAGGGGAAGGAAAAATAAAGAGCATAAGGTCCATTTCTGGGCCGTACGGGGGCGAAACCCCCCATACGGAGCCGGACTATATGAAATACCGAAAGACCAAAATGGTCTAAATAAACAGGAGGAGCTCACATTCCCGAACAGGCCGGTTCGTCCAACCCCCCACCCCCAAAAAGAAAAAAAGTGTGCAGACAAGAACGGTATGTCAAAAACCCTTTCCAAAAACGTAATGCCGACCGACCATACAAAGCCAGACGGGGCCAGTCGCGGGGTATACTGTCCTGAACGCCAACGAAAATAACTTAATCAGAATCAGACTCATCTGGCAAAAGTTAGGGCTCCGTTCAAAACTGTACGGGCCTGCACGCTCCCGTACAGGGATGGACGGGGATGTACATACCAGTCTCGTCCTCAACATCGTCGGCGACCTTATTAAAGACGTCCGCAAGCATACGGAGGTACTTGAGGGGGACGGAACGGATAGCGTCAAGAATGTCATCGTCATCATCAAGGGCCTTACGCTTACAGCCGCGCTTCTTACCCCTAGGCTTAGCATCTCCGTCCTTGACTAAAAAAATATGTCAGAACGGGAGCGAACTGGCTAGAACGGGGGCAAACGGGGGCGTACGTACCGTAGAGAGTGCAGCGCTTAGCCGCGGAGTTGTAGCGACAGTTCGCGCAGGCACCGTTACCCGTTGGCATTGTGGGGCTTGCAAGCATGCCAACCTCTCCGAGGTTGGTCACAAAACCTTGGTCCAGCCACAAAAACCTGGTCCACCCTTAAGTATGTAAAAACGCCGTTTTTACTACTTTTTATCCCCTTATTCTAGCTTTAAATAATAAGATATAAATTCTATAGAAAATAGGATATAATAGATAAAAGGTAGAGCTTTAAAATGCATATCTTTTCATTTATTTTAAAGAACTTATTTTTTAAGACTTTTAAATATAGGTATAAAATAGGTATAAAAATGGTTTTATTTATTAAAATTCTTATATAAATATTATAAAATAGAAGACCTAATTTTCCTTATAAATCTAGTAAAATAATATATATTGATAATTTTTATGGAATTTATATTGTATTATTTAAGGCTAGAATAAGGGGGTAAAAAGTAGTAAAAACGGCGTTTTTACATACTTAAGGGTGGACCAGGTTTTTGTGGCTGGACCAAGGTTTTGTGACCAACCTCGGAGAGGTTGGCATGTGTCGAATTGCTGGTATGACCAAATGATGACCTTGAACATGTGTGTGTATTGTGTATCTGTTCACTGTAGCTCCCCCCCTTTTTATCAGGGAGGTCTTGCTTTCCTTTTCTTCCTAATACGGGCCAGCCGGCCGAAGGCTCGGCGAGCCCCTTCCGAATCGCCTGACAATCTCCTGTTTCTCATGTGACTCCCTGGAGCCCTGGTGTTCCAACATGCCACCAATTCAACAGCATGCTTGCAAGCCCCACAATGCCAACGGGTAATCTGAACGCAGCTGTCAAACGGGCCAAAACCCCTCTGGCACGGGCCGCACGCGTCCGTTCCGGACCGTAAGTTGCCGTACAGATAGTGGAAGGCCGCATCACAATTGGCACCCCACTTTAGGTTAAGAGTGTTATAGTAAGCAGTTCCGTCCGCACCCAGACGGGTACAGACGCACATAATGCGCTTAATCTAACGTAAACATAAGCGTACGTTATCATATAATGCCATACGGCTACAGATGGAAGCAAAAGACAAACCTTAAAGTAGTTCTGGGCGAGCGCACGAACGGCGGCGGAAACATTCTTGGAGACGTCTGGCGGACGGGTTAGAACTGGCGTGAGCGGGTAAAAACGGGCAAGAACGGGAGCGTACGCTTAAGGACCCAGGCGGTTAAATGCTCGCTAACGGTCTCGTCCGGCTGGTCATCCTCTAGCTCCGCGTTCGGGAGCCGATGGCCGTGAACGCGAGTGTCCGGGGGCGTCCAGCTAGGATGGTTGGGGGGAACCCAGGGCTGGAAGTCGGGCAGCTCCGAACAGGCGCGTCTGCTGTCGTTCGAGGCCGAGCCGCCTCCGTTTGGGGCCGGAGCGTCGTTCGGGGCTGGAGCGGTTCCGGACGTGCCTTTTCCACCCTTTCTGCCCTTACCGGAGCGAGATCCGCGAGGCATTGTCGTTCGGGGGTGTTCGGGAGCGGAGGCGTACGGAAAATTGTACGAAAAATGGCTATCGACAAACCGGGGCTGTACGCGAGTGTTAGCATATGTACGGAGCAGAACCGGGGGGGGGGGGGGGGGGGGATGGGTAAAATGTAAATGAAGTTGAGGTGGAGGCCGGAAGGAGCCGTACGGGACCGTACGATGTGTGGATTTCGCGTGGAAGGTGGGGCAAAAAACGGTTTTTGGGTAACTGCGGAAACTGCTGAAAAAGGCCCAGAAAGGCAAGAACCAGAACACGTACCTGGGCAGGCGCCCAGGTACGTGACTGCCAGGCAAGGGAGTAGGCCAGTTGACCGTCGCAATTGAGCGCCTGCACGGAAGCGATCGCGATAGTCCATTTCTGGACGGTCCTGAACGCGAAAAAGACGCTGCGTGTTGACCTGATCGCTCCCGATCGGTGGCGTATGCAGCAAGAGGGTATTGTGTGGGCGCGGGGTGGAAATGCAATGGTCGGGGTAGAACCTACCTGGTCGATTGAATTGGTTGGGAGGGAAAAAGAGCGTTAAAGGAAGGGCTGGAAAAGCGGTAGGGGATCCACAGTTCCCAAATTTTAAAGCGATTGTATTGGCTATTGCTTAATTTGGACTAGCGGTTTGCATCTAGCCAGTAGTATTCCGTGCCTACGGCCGCCGTGGATCTATCCAGAAACTCGTTTTGACCCAGTGCTAGATATAGCCGTCCGTACCCTTGAGCTGAAAGAGGGCGACGCCGGCACGAAGCGTGGGCTCGTGACACACTGGGGTGTTCGGAAATATGAACTGCATGAACAAGTCAACACTGTCACGGTGTGTATTTTGGATAACTGGGCGTGTAATTGTTATAGCAATATCCTTCTAGCTACTTCAGCATAAAGGATGTACAGGGACTCAGAGCGGGGACCTGACGCAATCAAGAACATACACACACCCAATCAGACACTTCAGACAATCTGGGCTCGTGACAGTTATGAGCCCGGTTCGCGTCAATTCCATCGAAAAGATAATTGCAAGAGAATCCACATCGAGTCAGACCCTCGAAGGACCGATATCCATCGTTATTTTGATAGAATACGTCGTGACGCGGTCCAAATCGATCGATTAAGCCCGTTCCGGCCGATCCGAATATGACGTCGAAAGACCAGAGAGTGATATTGACTGGAAAGGAAAATTGGGATGCATGGATTCAGTCCATGTCAGCCAAGATTCCAAGGAAGATATGGTCCTATATGCATCCTGATCACCCTACTGGAGAACTCTTGCAAGAACCAAGAGAGCCTCAGTATAGTGATTTCAACACTACTGCCACAGACTATACCCAGCTGTCACAGCCGCAACAGCGGTCGTTTGATGCTGTGTTTAGGCAGTGGGAAGTCAGGAAGCGGGACTTTGGAAAGCAGGAGACAGAGATCAATACGGTATACGATACCATCCTGGAGACGGTTTCGACCAAGTACAGGCAACCGCTCGATCGAAAAGACACACTACGAGAGTGGATGCAGCTGCTCAAGAGCTCTGCTGCTCCATCCGAAGGCTTCATGATGGCTAAGGTGAAAGATGAATATATTGCCGTGATGAAAGGCTTTAAGAACCAGAAAGCCTTCCCACAATGGCTTGAGGCGTGGGAATCGATGATGATCAAGGCGAAGAAGTATCACCTGGCAGAGACAGAGACCGGTCAATGGCTTCGAGAGTTCGCTGACCTAATTGAACCAATCCATCAAAGCTATGCAACAGCTTTTACGGAGGGGGCCAAGACTCTAGATGCCGAAGCAGTTCTTCAGAGAAGACGCCTGCAAGACGCGCTCGCCCACCAGACTGCCCAAGCAGAAGCGGCTGAGCAGCGACGACTCCAGGCAAGCAGTGAGAGTGAAACCTTAGAACCAGATTCCCAATCTAGACCAGGAGGCATTGACCTGATTGCACCGGCCGTACAGCGACCTGCTCCCAATGGCTCAAAGGTTTGGACACCTCAAGAGGTTGCCTCAACAATGCGTGAATGGGCATCCCGCAAAAGGCCCACGAGTGGTAACACCGTGAGGGGCGGGACGTTTCACACAGAGGGAGGCAACGAGGAGAGTGACCACAGTGAGGAGGCATCCACGCCAAAGGGTGGGAAGAGGACGAAGTCTGGCTCCGGAGGACGCTCTGGAAAGAGGCCAGCACTTACGTGCCCAGCCTGCGGTATGAGAGGGCATGACCTACCTGACTGTTGGTGTGTGTTCGAAGATAAGAGACCGGAGGGCATGCCTCGCAACGATCGTCGTATGCGAAGGGCTAAGAAGGCGCTGGAGGACGACCGCGAGCTGCAGAGAAGGGTTGATGCTTTGCGAGAACAGAAAGGGAACTGACAATCACAGAAGAGAATGGTCAGGGTAAAGATCATAGGAGAGGCGAACACAGCGCACCTACGATCAGCCTTTACCTCTACAACTACTGTGTATCCGCTACGTTTATCAACGATCTTGGATTCTGGTACAACCTTGCATATTTTTAACGATTTGACTAGGTTTAAGACCTTCCGCAAGGCAACAGACGGAGAGGCAGTTATTGCAGGAGCATCAGAAGTTCCAATCCTAGGTTTTGGAAGAGTTGACTTGGAGGTCATACTTCCAGGAGGAGAAGTGGGAATGTTACGCCTACGGAACGCAACCTACTGTGTCGATTTCAACACGAACCTCGTATCCTTTCAATTGCTTCGAGAAAACGGAATCTTCTGGGATACCATTAACAACCTCCTGATCCGAAGGGACGGCTCGACCATATGTATCGTTCACGAGATGCATAATCAATTCGTGCTGCAGTATCAAGAGATTACGCGCGACTCTGAGGATGCTATCTTTAGCACTCAATACAGGCGAATAACATCGCGAAACCCAAGGGCACCAGCGGTAGCGAGTGGATCCTTATGGCATCTTCGAATGGGACATCCAAGTCCGTTAGTGTTGCATCACTTGGGAAAGAATTCCCTAGGGATAAGACTCCGCGGACCGAAGACAACGCAATGTCCAGGCTGCAGCCAAGGGAAGATACATCGACAGATATCTCGACGGCCACCAGACCGAGAGAAGGACAAGCCATGTTATGAAATATGGATTGACTGGACCGAAATTGATGAAGATGCAAAAGGCTTTATTCGAGCTATGTTTATCACAGACGCATGGTCTGGTATGGTCTTTCCGTATTATACCAAGACGTATGACAGACGAGAGAGTGGTAAGATACTGAGACACTTCTATCTTTGGATGAGGAACCACTATGGCTATCTGGTTAGAGTGGTTCGCTCAGACAACGAGCTCTTCACCAAGAAGATCAAATACTGGATGATGTGGAGAGGCATCGTTGGGAAACCATCAGCGCCAAATACGCAAGCCCAAAATGGAGGAGCTGAGCGCTCAGGGGGTGTGATCGTCGAGAAGAGTCGGGTGATGAGAATCACGGCCAACATACCGCACGACCTTTGGAGAGAGATAATCAGTGCAGCCGTGTACCTGAAGAACAGAACGCCAAGAGAGTCGAATGAGTGGAAGACCCCTTATGAGTTGTTTTACTCAAAGCAGCCGTATCTATCACATCTGAAGGCATATGGCTGTAGGGCCTATGCCATGACATCACGAGCGCAACTCAAACGAAAGAAGCTCCGCAAGCTCGATTCAAGAGCGCATATCGGCTATCTTGTTGGCTATGACTCGACAAACATCTTTCGCGTCTGGGTTCCGCACAAAGGAAAAGTCATATCAACTCGAGACGTTATCTTTGATGAAGACATGTTCTTTGACGGCAACTATACGGAAAAGGAACTCATTGATAGCATCGACGACCTGGTGGAAAAGGTTGCTATTCCGCCAAGCCAGCTGAACAACCAAACAATTCTTGAAGAAGATGAGCCAGTCTTTGAATCTGGCAACTATGGCGAAGATCAGAATGACGACGACGAGGGAGAAATGGTTCCGGATGATGATCGGGAAGAAGACCAGGACGACCAAAGGGACAAAGACTACGAACTAGCAAGAGCTTTAGAAGAAGCATTCCGTACACCTCCACCAACTGAACCAGACCAAGAGCAAGATGCAGCTCTTTCAGTCTTCTTACCAGTCGCCGGAGCTGAGGGGGTGAGAGCAGATAACCCACCAATCGCAATCATGGAGAGCTGCTTGGACGACTTTATCCCAGTTCCAATTGAGACTGCTTATCATGGAAGTTTTATCGCTGGAATGAAGTTCAAGCCGAAGAAGATACATAAGCGAAACCTACCAGACGAACCGAAGACTCTCAAGGATCTCGACAGCCACCCGTTCAAGGAACAATTCCGCAAAGCACAAGAAGACCATATGGCATCTCACCACCAGATGAAGTCGTTCATTGAGGTGCCGTGGAGTCAGGCAAAGGGACAACAAGTGCTAAGCTGTATGTGGGTATTTACTTACAAAACAGACAAGCATGGATATCTTGTTAAGTGCAAAGCCCGTCTTGTTGTGTGCGGCAATCAACAGGCCAGGGGAGACCTGCCTACTCGAGCGACAACGCTAGCAAGCATGTCTTTTAGGGCTCTCATGGCAATAGCGGCAGAATACGATCTGGAGCTTGTGCAGATGGACGCTGTGAACGCTTTCGTACACTGCGAGCTGGATGAGTTGGTATTCATGAGAATGCCATCGGGATTCCGAAAGTACGGCAGAGTTCTAAAGCTACGGAAGGCACTCTACGGACTACGAAGGTCTCCGTTCTTGTGGCAACAAGATCTGACACGAACCCTCCGAGATCTCGGTTTCAAGACTGTTCCCGACGAACCCTATGTGATGCTTAAAGATGGAGTGATTGTCTTCTTCTTTGTTGACGATCTTGTCTGGGCATACCGGAAGGAGAAGGCAGACAGGGCAAAGAAGGCTATGGAAGGCCTACAGCAGACATACAACATGACCGTGCTGGGAGAACTGAAGTGGTTTCTTGGAATTCACATCATACGAAACAGAGCTAAGCGATCTATCTGGTTGACTCAAGATGCATATATTGATAAGATTGCTTACCAGTATGATGTTGATCTAGAGACAAAGGCTCCTGAGACTCCGATGACAGAGGAAGAATTGTTACCAGCAACCTGTCAAGCCGACCGGCGTTCGATCGAGAAATATTTGAAGAAAGTCGGATCGATATTGTTCGCAGCGATCTCAACACGACCTGATGTTGCATTCGCAGCCGCAAGGCTAGCTAGGTTCAATCAGAATCCAGGCCAGACACATCACAAGGCCGCCGACCGAGTCTTGCAGTATTTGTATGGAACACGTTCACTGGGAATCAGGCTGGGAGGAACAAGATTCCTCAAGAGCTTCCTATGTGCAAGTGATGCTTCCTATGCAGACAATACAATAGACAGGAAGAGCTCGCAAGGCTATGTGATGATGTTGTTTGGAGGACCAATCGCCTGGAAAGCAACGAAACAATCCACTGTCACTACATCGAGCACTGAAGCTGAATTGCTCGCTTTGTCCCAGACAGCCAAGGAAGCCATCTTTACAAGCAGAATCCTCAAGGAACTTGATGTCAAGATTGACGGGCCATTGCATATTGAATGCGATAATACCCAGACAATCAGGCTCCTGACAGAGGAATCAGCCAAGTTAACTACGAAACTTCGACATGTGGACATTCATCGACACTGGTTACGACAGGAATACAGAGAGAAGAGAGTTGAGTTCGGCTGGGTTCCAACATCGAAGATGATTGCAGATGGGATGACAAAGGCCTTACCCAAACAACGGCATGCAACATTCATTAAAATGCTTCAGATGGAAGACATTTCAGACCAGATTGTCCTGGAACAGCGAATGGAGGCTATGAAGGACCAGATTGTGAAAGCACGCAGCCAGAAGGAAGGCAACAGCCCTGACAAGGAGGCAAGACTCGGGTATCGAGGAGGGCAGCGCAGAGACCCAAAAGACAAGTTATAGGGTAGCCAAGTCCTTAGGAATGGCCTCGGCTAAGGGGGTGTGTCACGGTGTGTATTTTGGATAACTGGGCGTGTAATTGTTATAGCAATATCCTTCTAGCTACTTCAGCATAAAGGATGTACAGGGACTCAGAGCGGGGACCTGACGCAATCAAGAACATACACACACCCAATCAGACACTTCAGACAATCTGGGCTCGTGACACGGGGACTTGACGCAATCAAGAACAGACATACACCCAATCAGACACTTCAGACAATCTGGGCTCGTAACATCCCCGCAATCGTGCACTGCAGACTGGACCAGAAAGTTGCTAATCCAGGCTTAGCCTTATCACTAACCGGGTCTCCACAACATGACTTAAGCCCAGCAATGTCAGTAAAGTGCCATGAATGGCTCAAGCCCTATCAAACTACCCAATCCGGACTAACACCCAATCGGCTTCCCCGAAGTCAGGTGGTCATGCTTCGGCTGTTCAGGTATTAAAGAACTTGACCGTGTGTTAAGAAGAGACTCCGGAGAACTCTTCTGCTTCGCTCTTCAACTCATCGCTACTACCCCAAGTTGTACGACATGTCTTCCATCAGTAAAAGCAACCCAAAGGGGGCGCCGCTCTCGAAAACCGAAAGCTCCTCGGGAGGAGTAGTACAAGATGTTCGACTTGGGCCCGCGCCTCAGCTACGACAAAATCGTTCCTTCATTTCTATTCTCGGCATGGCACTTGCGATAACTGCGGTCCCATTTGGTGTCGGCAGTCCGTTGATGTCGACAGTATACGGCGGCGGTCAACTCTCTCTGTTTGTTGGTGTCTTGGTTGTTGTCATTCTTCAAAGCACCGTGGCCGTGTCTCTTGGAGAGCTCGCTTCCCGCTACCCAACCTCTTCAGGAGTCTACTACTGGTCATACCGACTCATGGATGAGAAGCACTACCAAAATGCCATGGCTTACTTCACTGGATGGGTGTGGCTTATCGGCAACTGGACCATTGCGCTCTCTGTCAACTTTGGCTTCGCGTCTCTTATTGTCGCCACGGCTTCAACATACAATCCAGAGTGGACTGCTTCCGCGAACGAAACACTCTTCGTCTTTTTCGGGATATGCGTCATGATCTTCCTCATCTGCGCCGTCGCCGATCGAGCCCTGCCTTTGGTCGATACTGCGGCGGCTCTTTGGAGCGTCATCACGGTTGTTGCTGTCCTCCTTGCCTTGAGCATCACTGCAAAAGCTGGTAGACACTCAGCATCTTACGGTCTTACTCATTACGACGGCAGTCTTTCCGGCTGGGGCCATGGGTTCTCCTTTTTCATCGGCCTTCTACCACCTGCTTATACACTTTCAGCTATAGGCATGGTCATGTCTATGGCCGAGGAGTGTTCGAGTCCAGAAATCGAGGTTCCCCGTGGCATCAGCCTTTGTGTACCAATCGGAGGTGTTGTCATGCTCGTTTTTATTCTTCCAATCTGCTTTACGCTTCCGGCACTGGAGGACATTCTTACGGCGCCGTACGGTCAGGCCTTGCCGTATATCCTAGCGACTGTCACTGGTTCTAAGCCTTTGACCCTCGTTCTGCTGATCATGGTTCTCCTGGTAACTTTATTTTGCTCCATAAGCATTACAACTACTGCCTCAAGATGCACATGGGCGCTGTCGCGGGGTGACGTGCTGCCCTTCTCGAGAATTTGGTCTCGAACAATCTTCGATCAGCCCATCTATGCTCTAGCACTCGTCACAGTCTTGCAGATGCTCTTGGGCTGCATCAACCTCGGGAGTACCAGCGCTTTTACAGCTTTTGTCTCTGTGGGCGTGATCGCTCTGGCGCTTGCGTATCTGATTCCGATCAGCATCAGCTTAGTCCTCGGTCGAACGGAGGTTTCCAAAGCTCGATGGACCTTAGGTCGAAGGCTTGGCACAATGGCGAACTCTGTCGCTGTTTGTTGGATTCTATTCCAGCTTGTTCTTTTCAGTATGCCTGCTGCTTTACCTGTAACATCTGTTTCAATGAATTATGCATCGGTCGTGCTTGTTGGCTTCCTGTTCTTGTGCGCCATATACTACTTTGCGTGGGGTAGGAAGAGTAAGTCGAGCCTGACTCCTTCTAGCGTTGCCATGCGTAGCTCACAAATTCACAGACGTTCAGGGACCGAAGGATGATATTACAATTATCGTGTATTGATGGGTAGGGGACATTTACCCAGAGTTTGTGTAGCCCAGCTTTTTAGCACAAGCAAGTTAATAAAGATTTTCCCCCCTGTGCATTTCTTTTCCCTTTAGATTTCCCAACTCTTGAAATTGCACTCGTGATTCTTGCCCGGACGCAGCATGTTGCCACTGAGTCCGTGGTCTGATTGCCAAAAGCCCCACGTAGATACATGGGACTCGGATGGCGACATGGTCTCGTGGAGTGGCTACAGTGGCTAGCATATCTCGACTGTTGACGAAGTTACACCTACGTCGAGGCCAAGAAGGCTCTATTCCCTAGATGCTCTACATGGACAAGTATGGAGCCTATACCTTTGTCTACAGCTGATGATACGGTGTTCCTGGCCCCTTTGACCAGAGGAAACCTGGTTGAGTGCGATAGCAGTACCGAGGCTCTACGCTTCATTGCCAAGTGTCACGCTTACACCTGTACCTAATCTATTACTTTGTTATAGTCAAATCCGCTTGATTCATTCACTGGGCCGTCTTTCAAAAGTAGGTTGTCACAACAAGTAATGGGGATCAGAAGTGGAAAGAAGCTCTCGATTTCTATGTAATGAGGGTCTCACGGGTCGGTCTCATAGACCCTGCCGCAGTCAGAGGCTGGCCTGGGACCGAAGGTTCCGAGGGGTCCGTTGGTCAGTCCCGAAGCCCGGTTCCGGGGGTCCGGTAGCTCCGTAACCCGGTTCCGGGGTTCCGGCCTACTCGGACCCTGTCAGGGTCCCCGGCAGCAACCTTGAAATCTGATCCTAGGGCCGGAACGTCGTAATGCCGGTCTTTAAGATCATCCTAGGGTTTGACATAGGTGGAAGTCAGCAAAGATAGAGGAAAGTAGACAGTCATTCTTTGCAAGAGGCTATACAAGCTCGTTTCCAAGTCTCAGTTCTTAAATTGGCCGTATAGCATCTGCACTCGATTCGTAGGGATGGGCACGTGCATAATACACATGTGTATTAAGCTGCATTTTATTATAATGAAGCAGCATTTTATTCCTAATAAAAAGCGCGCTTTTTATTGCAATATAAACTACCCATATATGAAGCTGCCCAAGGGTCATATAATACAAATAACCAAGCCAAATTAGGTCAACTTTTCCCTCGTTCCTTCCCTCTCTGACCCATCTTGGACCTCAAATGTGTCCACAACTGTCTCTTCTCCGTCGGAGGCGGGTTGGTGAGTGAACTCATAACAGCCTCAACTTCCAGACTTGATGCGCAATGGATTTCCATATACGTATCTTCGAGAGTAAGCCAACCGTCTTCTGCCAAATCTTCCCAGCTGACTACCGTAGAATCAACCTCATTGTGATGATCAAGAGGTTGATTCTGAGACTGCGTTAGCCTCTCTAGCACCCGTTCGTTCATGTAGATGAACGCTAACTTGTCAGCGTTGGCTGGTGTGAGCCTGTTGCGTGCCTTGCTGTGGAGGAAGTTGTTGAAGGAAGCCCACGGCCCCCGGACGAAAAATATACATACATCATACTAATTATATGCACTCAAGGTAGCCTCATTATGCCCCACTTCGGGCGCCAGGTTGAGGGCGGCTCAGGTCACAGGAGTACCAGGGGGGCTGATCGCAGCTGTACTACGGAGTACTATATACGCACATAGTATATTATCGTCAAGAATGGAGTGGCCGGGACGACACTCTCAGCTTCCGGTTGGTCCATCTGGCTCTTGGCTCGGAGATAACTACCAAACACGTAAGATCGACACCCAGCGTGTCAATGTGGCTGGACTTCGACCTGGGCGACCACAATTACCACACTGCTAAATAACGTGGTATGCGTTACTCCATCGGTTGGATCGGGTCTTTCGCTTATTAGAAACCCACCTACCCAACATCTATAAGAATGTCCAGCATACCCCTTCGTACGAATCAAACCACATCACTCCTACACTCAATAATGAATGCCGATATTGTGATTCATAGCGCTATTGTTGCCGAATTGGGTTATGCATTAATACCAGCAGCCCTCGTTTCAGCGGACATGTCAAAGGAACTCTTTGCGTATCGTAAGAATCATCAAGTAGCAGGTCTTCTGCCGTCTGATAGCATCATGGTATTGCTTTGCTGCTCCTCTGGCCGTCTCCTCAAGCTCCTCACATGTCCGTCCTGCTCGCCTCGACGCTCTGGCGCGATTTCTCCAATGCGTGTATATCTGCCGGAGTTGCGTGAGGTCTGAGGTCCACCAATGTTTTGCATAGGGTGATGGCTTAGCTCTGGGTGTCAGAGCGCGGACCGCCTCTAGCACCACTGTCATGAGCCTATCAGTCTTCTGCTGTACGGTACCTTCCTCGTGGGTGGACTCTAGTGCTGCGGCAATTCGAGCGTTGATTTCCTTCCATGGCGCGTTCTTAAGCAAGAGCCGTTTCTCAGTTCGCGGTACCGGGACCGAAACATCGAATTCCGTCTCAATAGCCCGATGGTCAGATCCATGCTCAGTGCCGTGTATCGTGCACTTGACTGCTGAAGTTGACAGGTCTGCGGAAGCAAGGACAAGGTCGACTGTTGTCTCGAAGTCTCCACCGCTCCACGTCTTTGTCCCTCTAGGAAGCAGGCTCGTGAGATCGAGCTCGCTCATGAGGTCGATGATCTGATCCGCTTCATCTTGCCTCGTTAAGGACACTTCGTCTCCTCCCCATAACTGGTCGTGCCAATTGAAGTCTCCGACGACTATCACATCCACCAACCTACCAGCTTGTCCTCTTGCGTCTGAGATGACCTGTCGCAAAGCGTTGCAGGCGTCCTGTAAAGCCTGGGCGTCTCCCCCTGGTACGTAAACGGAAACGACCAGAGCCAGCCGCTCAGGGAGTTGCAAGATGGCTGCCGTCATATCCGCCGTCTCTATCGGTATCTGCTCCGCCTCCACGTCCTTATTCACCCACAGCATGCTTCGGATCGGCCATCTGCCCTCCTTCCAAACTGTAGGAACCATCTTAACCCACCTGGGGTGCGCCATAGGGACTGTTAGTAGCTTGCCGTCCTTTAGGTGTGCCTGGGGCTCTTGAATCGCTATTACCGCGTGATCTCGAAGTTGCTTATCGTTCATGAGGCTCTCGTGTACCATATCCTGTTTTCTCACATTCAGTTGAATTACCTGGAACGTCTTACTCATGCCGCCTAGGGTGAAGTTTCAGGCAATTTCTGCTGAATGACTCATGCGGTCCGCTGCAAAGAGCACACTTGGGTATCTGCGCCTGGCACTCACTGTGACGGTGGCCCTCGGTAGCGCACCTTGCACATACACGATTCTTGCTGCACGAGAATGCTTTGTGGCCGAGTTCTTGGCAGTTATAGCATTGTTCCGGTCCGGTGATCTGCTCGAATACACTCATATATGCTGATTCACCCGCCACAAGAAAGTAGTGTTCCTGTAGTAGTCTCCTAGCATCGCTGCATTTAGTAAGATATACCACCATGGACCCATGTGTCTTAGGGTTGACCTTTCGGCTCAGCCAGGCCACCTTGGCAATCTGAACTTCGTTCTCCTGGCTCAAAGTTTCCATTGCTCTGGGGAGGACCTTGAATTCCTGGTCAAAAACGGCCATCCGATTCATGCTATCAACTTTGATAGGGTACAGTTGGTCGCGGAGAACTCTGGCACCTGGAGCTTTCCTGGCTTCGAGAATGGTCTTGATCTTTTGCATTTCTTCTTCGTTCCTACCAATGATCCTGAGGCGGTTGGCGTTCCGTCCATCTCTGGTCACTGCGACGCATCGCCAGTGAGGTTCATCACTCGACGCTCGCATTTCCTGCTCAACGGTCTTGCGGATCATTGTCGGTGTAGCGTCTCCGATGTGGTCCTCGGGCACCCTGGATGTATCCACTGTGCAGAACACCGGTTCTGGAGTTGCCGATCGGGCCGCCGATGAGGATTGGGTGGACATGGTAGCGGGTGTCATTCTGGCTGCGTCTGCATACGTCTGACCCAGCGATCGTGGCGTCTCGGTCTTGTTCAGTGTATCTAGCTGTAGTCGAGCCTGCTCCAGTTCGCCGCAAACCTGGGTGAGCTGGTCTCGGACTTGCGACAGTTCTTGTGCCATCTGGGCCGTGGCCCTGGTCACTTCCTCGGCCATGCGATCTCTGAGCTTGGTGAACTCGAGCTGAAAGTCAGCCTTCATCGACTCGATTTTCTTGTTGAAGTCCTGCTCCAGGAGTTGCTTCAGGCTCTGGACTGCCTCGACCATGCCACCGGCTGCTTTGGGGGTAGTCGTTTTCCGGGCTCGGGTTTGTCCCAGAGCTCCCTCGCTGCTCTCACCTTCCTCCTGCCATTCCATATTACCATTCTGCTGCTCCATCTCCAGCACCTTCGTCGTTCTGACTCTCTTTCGCTGGGGGCGATGATATCCCCCGCCCGAAACATCCGGTTCGCGTCCCATGACGATGATGACGTCTGAAGCGGGGTTCGCAACACCAGACATCCGGCAAAGGCCTGAATCTCCGCAGACGGTTGCCAGGTCTTTCAAAAGTTATAGAAAAGATAATAAGAGTTTTCGGATTGGTACGTGCTCCTCTGGGGGATCACTGGTAACTGCACGAAACAGTCGGAGTCCCCTCCAAGTACCGGTTCCCGTCCGGCATAACAATCCCTCCTACCTTCCGCGGTAATGCTACCCTATAGCACGGAGGAGGGATGAAGATATACGCTAAGCCAAAAGAGGCAACGTCCGTATTTTCTTTCCTATTCCAGTTAAAATGCGTGACTCTAATTGGCTACGAAGTGTATTATATAATCGATAATTTATATCAAGCGGATTCAATCGAAGAGCTTTGGAAGATTGATTGATTGATACGGAGACCTGAGCTCGACTTGATTGAAACTTGATTGGTATGGATTGATTGGAGGGCAGCGCTGTGGAAAATATCCTGGATGGTGAAGACGGAAAAAACACACGAGCGCTTGTACTCCTTGACGTTGCATATGTGCCAAGGTTCCATACGAACATCGTCAGTGATAGGAGACTTGCGGGGAAAGGGTTATGGCATTGCGGAGTCGACAACACGCTTCGAGTAGGAACCTATGGGGATAACGATATCCTCTGTCGGCTTACCGACCACTACGACCTCGATGTAGTCGAATACAAGCCCATTTCCTGCCCCTACTACTTGCTCCCGCAATCACCCATCTCAGTGTTCAACGCCTTCCAAACGTATTCTCCTCTTTCCAAGCGGACGACGCCAAGCCAAAGCGACAGAAAACGGCGATCTCAAGGGTTCCACTTCCGCCTCGACAGGACACTGCCGAACTATGGCATCTTCGCGCTTGCCACGCAGGGCCACAAGCGCTAGAACAACTCGACTTACAGACGAAGGGAGTGCGGATCAAGTGGTAAGTATGCTGACGAGCGCTACAAAACAGTGGCTGACCATAGCCCTAAGAAGTGTTCGCGAAGGGGCCAGATCTAACAAGGTCTAAGCGCTACCCCGTGGTGGGCGAAAAAAAAAGCTTTTGCCAAGTTCGCCGATATCTTCTCAAGGTTGACATCTCAGCCAGCAAGTTTCGATCCCATATCGCTCGAGGAATGGGGGAAGATCGTCTCGGCTCGAGTGGGTAGCGGATTTGAGGAAGACATCAAGCAAATGATTGAATGGATTTCTGCGGCCCCGGTCGAGAAGGTCTAGTACGGCATAAGTGATGCATCTGAAGATTTATCATACGAGGACCTCGGCCTCAAAGCCTCAAATTTTGAGGACTGGATTCGCAGGACGCAATAGGAAGGACCGCCAACTGAGAGTCCATAAAGGTCGCACTATTTCAAGCTGATAGAAAGAGAAATGGAGCGCATATTGTACACATTTACTTCGTAATTCAAGTGAACCTGCAGTTTAAGCATAGAGATTAAGGAATGCCACACATGGCCAATGGGATCATGGCTTTGTGATTTGCACGCGGCAGTCGCTCTCGACCAGGGTCCACCAGAGCTCCAGAGCTTCGCGCAGGAGCTCGCGCCCTGTCAGACAATTGGCTCCGCAGGGATCACAGTTGACATCGCGTTAATTGATGAGAATTATCTAAGGAGCAAGTGCTCCATGAGAAGCGCACGGTTCCCGTGCAGCTCTTATACAATGAAAGCTTTGCCGGTTTAGGCAGTAGCAGCTGCCTGCTAGGCAGCTGCAGCCACTGTAGGCAGGCCGGACATGCGACACGCCCCTTTCCTGGGTGTTTTTCTTTTCTTCCTTTCCTCTCCAGCCCCACGATACATACTGTACAGTACTCGTGTAGTCGCTCAGCTAGTTGCCAACACACTCAGTTGAGACCGTTACATACACATATGAAAGATTTTGCTTGTTTAGGCAGTCGTAGCTGCCTGCCGGGCAGCGATAGCCACTGGAGGCAGGTGAGTGGCCGGCCGGGCTGACACAACAGGCGCGGACGTTCGCGCCTCTATTGGCTCCCATGAATCAAACTGCTTTTATGCCATGGCAAGGTATCGTGCCGCAGTCCACTCTCTGCATCGTCGGCCCCAGATAATCATCGGCACCGTGAGCAAGCTAACGGCAATGCAGAGACAGCCAGAAAGGGTACACATGTTATACAGGCCCATCTTCGCAATCCAGGGACTCAAACACATGGCAGTGAGAGTGCCAAAGGCGTTGCGGACAAACACGACACCGATGCTTGCATCACCAATTACCTACAGGACGTGCATGGTCATTAGTTTGTCCCCGGCGGCAGGGTATGACGATCGAGATCTTTTACTTACATCTCTGTATGAGTCCATGAGATATACAACGCAAACATTGCCCAGGGCTGTGCTTCCAAAGCCAAAGATTCCCAAGCCAACAGCGGGGATATACCATGGCATGCCCTATATAACCTGTCAGCGGCCACATCTCGCAAGCCAAGAAGATTCGTGTAGCCTGCCTGTGAAACAGAGAGCCCAAACATGAAGTACCCAGCAGGTGTAATTAGAATAGTAGGCAGAGCAAGCCATAGACGCATCTCGGGCTCGTAAACTCCACCGTTTCGTCTCGCGAGCCATTGAATACTGTAATCGGACAACTGCCCACCGAAGAAACCGCCTAGAATGGAGCCGATGAAGGTGGGAATGTTGAGGAGCCCCACACCTGAAGAGGAGAAGTTGTATGGAGGCAAAGTGAAGTATATCGCTTGCACATTTAGCAGGATGGCAAGCCAGGCAAGCTGTGACCCGTACACCAGGGCGACAAACGCAACTCCGGGAAAGGTAAAAAGAAGGATAAAGGGCCGATAGATATGTCTGAAGAGCGCACTACTCCCACCACTAGCAGTGGTGAAGAGCGACATCCGTTGCCAATATGATTTGAGTGGAATGTCGGCCAGCGTGTTGCTTTGTTCCATAGATAACGTGTCTGCGCCAGTGGTTTTGCTTTTCCGGTCTTGCTCAATGCCATCAATGTCGTCCGGAATGTCACCTCGAACCATGGGTGTATATACGGTCTCCTCGTAGCAAAAAGCAAACAAGAGCAGTGTCACTCCAGCTAGAATAGAGCTCCACCACCATATCCTAGATTCCAATACAACGTGTCAGCTTCGACATGTACACAGGAGGAGGAGAATGACATGGGGAGAGAGGAGGCAGGACGGAATGATCTCGCGTTTGCTTACCAGCGCCAGCCTTGTGAAGCGGCAGAGTAACCAGCTGCAACAGGCGCCAGGTAAGTACCGGTGCATATCATGATGGTGAGAATGTTTGTCCGCGAGCCGCGCTGGTGCACGAAGAACAAGTCGGCTATCGTCAGAGCGCAAATTGTCTCAGTGATTGAGCCTGCCAACCCGGAGACTATGTTGAACCCGTACAAGTCGCCAAGGGTCCGCATACGCGCCTGCCAGATGGTCGTCACTACCATGATGACGATGCTGAGGAGATAAACGGGACGCCGACCGAACTTGAATGCAAAGGGGATGAACATGATACCGCCAATTGCTAAGCCAGCAGTGGAGACGGCAAAGGATTGATTGAGTTCTTCCCACGAAAAGCCAAGCTCTTCGTGGACTTGGCCATAGACAACCGTGCCAATATCGATGATGGCATAGACAATCAAAGCATAGAAGCAAACAAGGGCGAAATTGGCATTTTTTCGCGAGCGCGACCAGTTCAGCGGTTCATTCGGGTCATCGCTCGGGACCGGTTGTAAAATGATCCGCCCGTGTTGTCGCTGGTCAGTGACTGTTCCACTGTAAGCCAATGGACAGGACGGTTTAGGAGGATGCCTCGCTTACGGTCTTCTAGCTGCACGGTGCCTGGCGGGAACGGCCTCGTGTCGGATCTCTCTATATCGACGCTGAGGGGCATGGCGACGTGCTGGAAGATCTCCCGATGATGTTAGGTAAATAATGAGAACAATATAGTTGGGTTTGGCAACAGGACGGAGGCATTTCCTTATGACACTCCCGTTCAAAAGCGTGTAGACACGTGGTGGTATATATATTAATGCGCGGGATGACTCGTCTCTACACGGGCTCTTGGACTCCACTTCCCTTACAGATGGGTCCGACCATGTCTCGGGACTCCCCGGACTTCTGATGTTTTAGCGTGGCGGGAGGCTTATTCAGTCCTAGCGTAGGACGCACTGCGGATGTTGCGCGTTGTGGGGAAAGTGGGTATATGCGGGGACAAAGCAAGGACACTACTCTGCGTGAGTCATGGCTAACATGATGCTGAGTGTGTGGAGGTTAGTGCGGCGGCTCTCCTTGTCTGGATTAGTGGCACTCGTGAGGCGCAAGTGCCCGTGGAGACGGAAGCTGCCGTGCTATTACCATATCATCTCGCGTGCTTTGCGTACTTTCCTGTGTCCTTTTTGATGAGCACGCATTACCGTTTCCCGCTGTTGTCGGGCGGTATCCATGTTTCGCTCTAGCGACGCGTGCCCCACGGGTCCGATCAAGGTTTTGTAACTTTTGTTATTGGCTCTGGTCGAGCAAGCGGCCTTATGCCGGGGGACGAGCCGAGGTGCGAGCCAGGCCCATATCAGATAGGAACGGGTATAAATGTAACTGCTCCCCCGTGTTTCAAGTGCGACTTGTTACTATGTACTGGAATAAGCTGCCTGTTACCCTCGTGGATCTCCAACGACGCAAGTTTGACGACCTCCGATACACTTCAGCGCAATGGCTTCCAAATTAAAGATTGCCCTAGTGCAGCTCCACTCTCACGTCTGCCACCCTTCCAACGCCCCTCAAGTACACATCAATTAATCCAGACGCACAGCCAACCGACCTGTCCAGCAATTTCAACCGCGCGGCCGAGTACATCCGCAACGCTGCCGAGGATGGTGCCAGTATTGCAGTCCTGCCCGAGTACCACCTCGCAGGGTTTTGCGAACAACTGCAGGATCCCGAGGCAGCCACACGGCAATCCGCCGAGTACCTGAAGCGCTACCAAACGCTGGCAAAGGAGCTGCATATCGGCATTGTCCCTGGGACGGTGCTCGAGCCCAAGACGCAGGGTGGAGTTGCCGGCGACCACACAGGGCCACTGGCAAATGTAGCACACTTCATAGGCCCAGACGGAGAGCTGCTTGGACGTTACCAGAAGAAGAATCTGTGGCATCCCGAGCGGCCTCATATCGCCGCTGATACCGAGTCCCCGCACCGTGCATTCGACACGCCGTGGGGGAGAGTGGGTCTACTCGTGTGCTGGGATATAGCTTTCCCGGAGGCCTTTCGCGCTCTCATCGCCGACGGGGCGCGCATCGTCATCTGTCCATCATACTGGGTGGCCGGTGACGGCGGCGAGGGCCGTCGATTCAACAGCTCATGTGAGGCGCTGTTTCTACAGAACGTGTGTGTGGCGCGAGCATTTGAGAACGCCTGCGCCGTCGTCTTTGTGAATGCCGCTGCTCCACTGGGAAGCACCGACGGCAAGGATCTTCTTGGCAAGGAGTACGTTGGGCAAAGCCAAGTGGCGATGCCGTTTCAGGGTTCCCAGGGTACGCTTGGTGCTGCCGAGGGTTTGAGTGTCGTCGAAATAGAAATGGAAGCTCTGGATGTGGCAGAGGACGTTTATAAAGTTCGGCAGGATATGGCAACGGCTGGTTGGCACTATCCACTCGCGTACGAGACTAAGAAAATGGCTATAAAATGATATGCTGAGTGGTGGGCGGGGACAAGAGACACTAGAAACACACAACCCACCCAGAAGGCAGCTTTGGTGATGACTGAAGGAGTGATGTGTCTGCTATAGCAGAAAGGGGTCGGGACTAAAGGCAGAGAAAATAGATTAAATGAATAGGACCAATGGCTACTGCATTCAGTACCATTTGATCAAACGGTTCACTAAAAGAGACTGAAGAAATAGGCTAGAAAGACTGTAAATTGAGCTGAAGACTGATCATGACTGAGGGCGTAGCCAGATGGCTATCCTGGTGATGATCTTGAAAGAGGATGCTTGTTGCTGTAACGGGCTGTGCCCGTAGGTGGCCTCGGGAACTCTCGGCCTTTCGTGGCCCACTTTTACCTTTAAGCCACCATGACGAGTATATTTATGGATGGACCTCCTCTACTTTCTTTCTCTTCTTCTTTCTCTTCTTCTTTCCTTAAGTTTGGTATACTCTGTAGAGTGGCCTAGCTAGTTGCAATACACTACCTTGAGACCGTTACAGTTGCTTGCTTCTATCTACACATCCAAAGCTCTTTTATGGTCCCAATAGGTCAGGCCACTAGTCCTATGCCAGCGCTCGCAATAGTTCAGACCATTTAGACTATTAGTCCAGACTACGCCATCACCCGTGGCAACGCTGCCATTAAATGGAATTTATTCAAGTCAAAAGCAATTAATACCGCATTTTAACTGGTGGAAATAAAACTTGACCAATTGGATGCTGGTATTTTTTACTTTTGACTTGATTGAGTTGAATTTGATAGCAGCGTTGCCACGGGTGATGGCGTAGTCTGGACTAATTGTCTAAATGGTCTGAACTATTGCGAGCGCTATTCGTATCCCTCTATCAAACCTTCGAATCATCCCAACTCCACTAACATAAAGCCAAATTATATATAATTATAGCATTAAAATGCCCTCAACTTGCTCTTTTTAATTATATCGAATTTATCGCAAAAACGTCGATATGCAGCAAAGGCGGCGCGGTTGTATGTAGCAGGTCGCGAAACAACGCGTCCCACGCGTGCTAACGCATTCCAATAATGCACACTGACAGTTAGGGAAACCTACGCTCGCTACCACGCCGACGAACACCTCGTTAAGAAGTATATCCGCTTCATAAAACAAGGCAAACAACTACCGAACCCAGAGTCTGACAGCACCGGTGGCGCGATGAACGCTTGTATCTCTATTGAAGAAGAAAGGGCGATAATCACCTATCTCTGGCAGGTAGAAAACACACCTTTCGCCCTAACTAAAGCTTATGCCATAAACAAGGCCAATTATCTATGCCGACTTCGAGGTGCTAGCCCTATTTCTTCTTCTTAGCTTTCAAGGTTTAAGAAAAGGCATCCCGAGATATCCTTCAAGAAGGAGAAGCCCAAGGAAATTATCCGCATTGGTGCGGAGTTACAGATACCTGAGATACAGGCATGGTTTGCTGAATATCGTAAGGTTATTCGCACTTGTGGTGTTCTTTCTTAAAACCTCTAGAATTTTAACGAATCCCCCTTACAAATCAGCTTCACGAAAGGCAGCAGAAAGCTTGGCTATACAATGATAAAGAAGGCGAAAAGGCCTATATCCTTCCAACCGGGTAATAAGGAATCTTTAACGGCTGTCGATGCTATTAGCGCTGCTGGCAAAGCAATTCCTTCCTTCCTCATCCTTAGTGCCAAGATCCTGCTTGAGGACTATACGGCTTCAACTTTGAACGATGATATCATCCTCACAAGAACGAATTCTGGTTATAACAACACCGACCGGGCCTTCCAGTGGCTTCAACATTTCAATTGATAGTCTTTTCACCACAGTGATAGCTTTGCCGGCTTCACTATTGAGCAGTGGTTTGGCTATCCGTATGACATTACAGAGTCAACTTTAAAGGAGCGATGCAAAGGCCGTTCGTTCCATCATTAACGCATAAAGTCGGTGCCTCGGCTGCTAATAATGGATAGATTTCATACTCATAAGGACCCTTAATTCGGCTGGTACTGCGAATTATTCAATATCATCCCTTTCAAGCTTCCCTCGCATACAAGCCATCTCATATAACCGCTTGATGTTGGTGTTTACCAGCATATAAAGTCACAGCAACAAAAGTACCTCTTGGAGCACGTGTAAGGCGTCGGGATGCAGGTATCTCGATATAACTTCCTTTGTATGTAGAATGATATCTATCGGAAGGCGTTCCGGGCCTGTTACATCTATGGTAGGTTCGAAAAAGCAGGCCTTTGGCCTATATCTGAAGACATCGTCTTAGAACCCCTGATTGAACAGGAAGCCGACCGCAAGGAGCCTCTCTTTCTGGGTCGGATCCAGTCTATCGAGATGACGCCCCGACGCGCAAAACGCAAGCTTCAGGCCGTCCTGGAGACGGACATCTTCAATGAAAGCATAACGAACGTTATGAAGGATGTGATAACGGCACTCGACGTTTCTATCATCTCTCAGCAGGCCCAGAATCGCATCCATAAGCTTACGGAGGAGCGCATCAGCCGTGAGGCACGACGTACGAAGACCCGACGGCAGATTCAAGGCGTCAAAGATGGCGCTCTTTCCATGGGTCAGCTTCGAGCCAAAGTGAAGGCACGAGCAGATGAGGAATACGAAGATGAAGCAAAACAGCTTACCCGAGCCCAAGAGAAGATGATGAGGGATATCCAGAAGCAAGAACAATAAAAGGCTCGTAAAGACCGTGTCGGTCAGCCGGTCTTACGAAGCAGGGCGGCGGCGGCGGCGAAGAAACAGGCTGAAGAAGACTATCGCGAGAAGTTAAACAGCCAGATCCCTGAAGAAGAAAAAGACCAAGCAACACAGCTTCTTAAGCAATGGAACAAAGCCGATGACCTTAAGAAGTGGTCTCTTTATCACACAAGGCCTCTGCCTATCCTCAAGATGCTACCGGAAGTTGTTAAGTGGAAAAGGGAGGCAGAGGCATAGGCACAAGAGCGAGTGGCTCAAGAGCTACAACTTCCTGACCTCCCGGAAGATACACAAGCCGACCCCGAGGCTCCGGGAGACTACCTATCGCTAGGGCTTTCGTCGATGCCTCTTATACCTCCGAGTGACTCCTCTGGTGTTCAAGTTGTCCTAGAAGGGGGCAACCGCAGCCAACCGAACCCCTTTGCGCTACCCTTCACTCATCAGCCCCTGGGCTTATCACAGGCAGAAGAAGAAGCCGTGATATATAAGATTATGGAAGAAATTACTGCGCAGGAAGTGGTAGATGATGAAGATGATGATAATCGTCTTATTACGCCGAGGAATCCTCATTTGAATGCATCGTGGTCTTCTTCTGACGACGATGAAGATGCCTCTTTTATTGTTAGTGTAGGGCGGCGAATTACATTGCCGCCGGGACGTAAGCGAAGGTATCAGGAATAAGAACAACAGCCCTCATTCCACCATATATCGAGAAAAATAGAAAGGAAAAAAATACAGCACGTATAATAGTACCTATGCTTTACTGTGAATTGATTTTTTGAAGATATATTTAAGTTTGATGAGGATATATTGATTTGAAGGTCTGATAGAGGGATACGAAGGCGTCAAAGATACGATGAATGCAGCCATCTCTCCAGGGGAGAGATGGGGGTGTAAAGGGCCTGCCCCACCTACTCAACCCATCGAGTAGGACTCGTTGCAGTTGTCATTGGGAGAGGGAGGAGCAGTTGGGGACGGTGGTACTTTTAGTGCTCCATTTTAGCAGAAAAGGAGGTAAAATCGCACACAGAAAGATTGCTGTTGGTACAAAACCGGCTTGGCTTCGCCTGGGTACCACTGTGTTGCAGATCCAGCCTGCCTACAGTGGCTGCAGCTGCCTGCTACAGCTGCTACCCCCTAAACCGGCAAAGCTTTCATCTGTGTATAAGAGCTGCACGGCTCCCGTGCAGCTTCACATGGAGCTCTTGCTCCTCAGATAATTCTCATCAATTAACATGATGCCAAATGTGATCCTTGCGGAGCCAATTGTCTGACACACTGTCTATACTGTGTATCTTTAAGCGATACTGGCCGCTGCCACGACCGCCACCCTGTGGAGCACTGGGCAGTTCAGCAACTCGCGCCATTCCAAGTTGAGGTTGCCGCCGCGCTAATCCGTAAAGTGCTCGCCCACAGATGCTTATTAACTACGGAGCATTTATCTGGGGCCTGACATTGTCTTCCCTAAACCGTACCTTCCCTCAACCACCACCTGCATAGTTAAGACATGTTTGCAAACTTTGAGCTGTGGTCGGGTGGCATGGTCGAGCACTCGAACAAGGCAAGTCTGCCGCGATCCACAAGCGGTTGCATTCCCTGTACGTTCCTTGACCCCTGCTCTCAGCGCAACTCGCCTACTGCCAACGGCGCTAATTACGTGTGACCAAAGGCCGCCGCAACAAGAAAAAGTGCGACGAGAGGCGGCCGGCTTGCGTGCGCTGTGTACGGCGAAGTCAAGGCGAGTGCACTTGGCCGCGGCCTACATCCTCGCCCTCCTCCGCCACGGGCCCAGATGACGGACAGCAGCCTCAGAATGGGAGAGAGACTACTCTGTGCACAGTGAGGCCTAGCACCGATTCTGTGCTTGGCATATGTGCCACCATGCCGGGTATCCAACCTGCGTTTGCCTGGGAGCTGATGTGCTGTGCCAACCGCGCAATTCACGGCGCCTACTTTGACGATCACTACTCCATCTTTATCCCCTTACTCCCGCTGCTGGCCGAGTTTCCCTCTTATGCTTACACATGGCTGGCACTAGGGGCTGCTCAACTGGCGCAGCAACTACCGTCCGCAGAGAACCCATTGCGACTCATGTCGCTAGAATACCACTCGCAGGCAATAGGCGGCCTGCGCCAACACCTCCACTCTGCCCCAGTACCTCAGGAATGGGCCCTGTGCTCCATGCTGCTACTTCACATTTTCGAAAAGTTTGGCGACGGGTACCGATCGCCCTCGGATGTACATGTTAAGTCGGCGCGAAGCATCTTTCTCCGCCATTTCACCCATTCGCCTCCGAGAGACATGCGCCACATTCTACAGCTAGAGAGCCTGGTATACCGAGTCGCCATTACTAGCACTTTCCGGCTAGGGCCCATGTGTCACCTGGAGGAATACTCCTCCCTGGACGAGCTCCTCGATATATGGGCGTCGTCACCGATCACTTGTGGTTTGTGGCAACATAGCCTCTGGATCGGTCTGCGGCCGCCCATATTCAGTGCAGTCTTTAAGCTATCAGTCCTCCTCCGTCTCGTGCCCCTCCAACCTTCCTGGAGGTCTGAGCTAGACAAGCTAGAGGGCAACTTTCGGCACTATCTTGGGCCTTATGAGGCGTGGCCGTCGCACATGGGCGACCCAGATCATCCACCGGATAGCGGTGGCAGGCCTTGCTTGTCGCTAGCAGACCAGGCCCGCGCCGCGCACTGCCTTTACGCTTATGCCTGCCACATAATCACGACCAAATTGCGGGACCCTGAGTCAACGCAGTCTGGGGATCAGGTCCGTCGAGTATCCCGCCTCGGTTTCCGCCTTCTGGCGTACCTGGCAAAAGCCGGGTTCCTATCACCAGTGTTGATATGGCCAGCCACCATCATCAGTCTCGCCGCGTCGAGTCCGGAGGACCAGGATATAGCGACGCTGTACATCAACGGTCTAGCCCACAAGTCTGGATCACGGGCCATTACATCAGTAATGCGCCTTCTGCACCTTGCATGGACGAGAACCAGTAAAGAATGGCCGGCCGGAACGAATATACTCTTTGACTTCGAAGCGCTCGGCGACGTTTTTATCTGAATGGCAATGAACTTGCATGGCTTTGGGCAAGCGTGGGAGATCCTGAAGACAATGGACTATCTGTTCGTAAATTCAGGCAGGCTGCGGAGGACACCCGGTTCGAGGAAGCCTCTCATTTCAAGTCGGGAATTGACTGCGGATGGGCGAAGCTCGAAGAAACTATTACGTCAAAACGTATCGTACACCTGTCTATCAAGCCGCGCTAGCGCTTCACCCATCCTATGGCTACGACTACTCTGAGCGGCACTAGAAAGTCGCGATGGACAAGCCGCAATGGTACAGAGACATGCAGTCCGCTGTTGGTAACCTGTTCGATGAACACGCCAGACAGGCTGAAGTGGAAACGCAAGCTCAGGCGAGGCTTTTGGAGAGTGAAGGTGGCGAGACCGATGCTGAGGTCGACGATTATGGTTCCTTTGGGAAAAGGTCAATCCGCTCCTTGAGTACGCAGCGAAAGAAAGCCAAGACAATCAGGCTTGTTGGCATAGTATGGACCGTCCCATACTGTCTCCGAATGTGGAAACGCTATCCGGAAATAATGAGCTTCGACAACACGTACAATACAAACCGCTTCAAGCTGCCGCTCTTTCAGATTATGGGGCAGACCTGCCTAAAATCTGTCTACAACGCCGCATTCGGTTTGGTCGATAATGAGAGACGCGAAGGGTTCCAATTCCTCACGGCAGCGGTCAGAGACTTGACCGAGAGGCATGCGATTCCACTAACGTATATGATAAGCGAGCGGCGCAGACAAGCGAGCGGCGCACTCTGATTTTCACCTTAAATTGCGAATTTCAAAAAGTTCTTAAAATTTCAAACTATACTAGAAATAGCTAGAATTTTGAATATATATCTACTAAGTATATAATAATAAGTGTAAGCTTTCCTAAATTTTCAGAAAAATCCTTTATAGAGTTATTTAGAGAAATCTTATTCGCACTGTTTTTTTTCTTGTTTTTAATTTTAAAAAGTTAAATAAATTAATTAAATGTCTAAGAAAAATAGCATCTTATGACTTTTTTAATTGAGTATTTAAAATTATTTTTCTAAAAATCCTCAAGCTATACAGTCTATTTTAGAAAATCTAGAATTTATACTTTTAGCTGTACAGTATAAGTGCGCCGCTCGCTTGTCTGCGCCGCTCGCTTATCATATACGTTACCAGATGTTGTTATTACCGACTACGATCAGGCGATTAAGGAAGCACTGGATAGCCAGTATCCCGAGATGCCAGCAACAGCTATGTATCCACCATATCAACGCAAACGTTCTTCTTAATGCGAAGCGGAAATGGAAGAACGCAAAGGAAGATGGGGAAAGTGTCGAAGGCGGTAGCTCTGGCAGTGAACAGACGCAGGCAGTGTTGTCTCCGGGTGATATGGAGGTTGTGCTCGCAGCAGAGAGACAAGAATGCCCGCTGGCCCAGAGTAACCTCGCTGCGCCTGTACCGCACAACTACCGCGGTGTCCTCGACCTGTGGAAGTTCGTCGCTTTTGCAGAGACAAAAGAAGAGCACGAAAAGGCTTGGGTACGCCTATGTGACAAGTTCAACGACCAGCAGGCCATCCTTATGTACCTCTACAAGACGTACTTGCCCATACGAGCGCAATGGGCACAATGCTTCATCAAAAAGTACCGCAATTTTGGGGTTCGGATGACTTCCGGCACCGAGGCCAGCAACAACAATGTTCAGAGTTACCTGCTCAAGGGGATGAGCCATTTGTACTCGCTGTTTGAGGCTTTCGAGGCCATGCTGAATGATCAAGAGCGAGACTTCATCGATGCCTGTTCGCAGGATGAGGTACTGACTTCTCGTACACATTCTGGCCCCGGCTCAGAGTACCTGGGAGAACTTCGCACGGTGATGTCTGAGCCGGGGCTCAAGCTTGTTGCCGAAGAACATCGGCGTGCTTTGAGATCGACACCAAGCAAGTCACGTCCTTGGCCGGAGACGGTAGGGGATTGCAACGAGGATTGTTCCGTCTCATTGCAGCTGGGGATACCGTTGCAACGCATCACGCATCACGTGCACCACCAGGATAGCCTAGACACAAACCACCAGCATGTACGTAAAGCCACCAAAGACCCTCCCACGCAACCTTCACTATTGTCAAAAGATTTCCAAAATCTTACGAATTGGCTTTTTTATGAATTAATACTTCCCATACTTCCCAAAAAATAAAAAAAACCCTGCCATTAGCCAACTTCGTTCCTCAAGGCTCTTTTGCGCAAACCGCGACCGGTTTGCCTCTCCTGTTTCATTAACCCCTTATTGCTAATGATATAACTTTTCACGAGAAATGTCACATCTCCTCCCCTTTTACATAACCCAGTCCATGCTAATTTCTGCTGCCTAGGACTTCAAAGAACCACTCCTCCGAATCCAATATCCCTACATTACCCAGAGCCTTTGCAGCTGACCCCGAGCTACAATTAACTAAAAGACCGCTGTTCCGTTGAATCTTGGGTCTCTGTATAGCAGTGAGACCACAAGATATTCATCATCGTCATTAACGCGTTTGTCAACGCCGTCATCAACAGCTTCAACCGCTATAAACCAGAACCAGAGCCATCATAACACACGGCAGCTGAATCCGAGTATCCGTCGAACCCGCACACAAGCCGAGATCGAGGCAGCTTTGCCCACATCGCGGGCTTCAACGCCGTCATCGAGTCGATCACGAACAGCTACAAATACAAGGGGAAGGGGAACACGAGGCAGACGCGGAAGGGGAACCCGGGCTAGCTCGAGGCTCTCAGCAACACCAATGCGTCTGGCGATAGCTTCATCCCGGTGAATCAATCGTCCCTACGAGATAAGATTGTGGTGAGGTCATTGGACCTAGGCTAAGCGATTTCTGCGTAATTCTTGGTCACCTCTAGTTGTCATAGAATTTTGGGTATGTAAAGGGGAAGGTAAGGAAATCAGAAAGAAATTACCGAATGTCACGTGAAAGGTTATATCATTAGCAATAAGGAGTTATTGAAATAGCACGACTCATAAGTAATTATTCAGATTGTGTATACTCTTTCCACAGGAGTAAGCAAGCCCTTGTGCGATAGAATGTGTTGGGGCCAGCGGACATTGAGGTCCAGATAAGGTGCAGGCGTTACTGTGTTTTATTGGCTAGAGACCATTTTCAACAATTGGTCCAATCCACCAACACACTATTACACGTGTAAACACTCAATTTTAATTACTAAAGCTTGGGGGTGGCGAAGTTGTGAGTACCCGCTCTAGCTCCTCGCCAGAAGTGGACCCTCTCGGACTTGCTTGTACGGAAGTCCATATCGAAGACTGGGCCAAAAGTGTACCCTGATCCCAACTACCCACCCAATGCTTGCTAGGTCCACACCATCGTCACTTTAAGATTACACTTAACTAAATACTGACATGGGTCATATCTGCTTAGATAGATAGTCAGATAAAGACACGGTCTATGAAGAAGTCGGGGGTCAATGAGTTGCTATCGTGGCAACGACTTGATCCCGGTCAGAGAGGCGATCACTAAGAAGAGGATAACTGGGCAACCAGCAACGTAGCTCAAAAGCGCATTAATGCGCATTACTGTGTCTTGTCTGCCTTTCAATCTCTTTCAATCTCATCACAACCTTCCAATGGCTCCCTCTCTCACTCCGTTCTGCCCAAGCTGCCCAGATATCACAACTGGGGGCGGCACGCCACACACCGACATTCAAGCCCAGTTTCCTACAGCCCCTTACTGTCCTCATTGTAACCAATTTTTCTCTAATGCCCCCATCAACAATGCTCGTTCCAACTAGGGATGCATCGAGGTAAATTACCAGGAGGTAAATTACCAAAACCCCTAGGTAAATGACTGTCATAAACCCGAGGTTTATGACCGTCATTTATCACGTGCTTCCAAGCACTATTTGGTGACTACGGAAATATTCGTCAATGCCATGAAGTTTAGGACGGCCTCCCTGATTGGTCATATTGACTCAGTAATGACCATAAATAGTTGTTGTCGGTGAAGAAATCTCAACAGCAAAGCATCGGGGGGTGATGAAGCCTCCTCAGGGGTCGCAACAACTCATGGTCTTCCCCCGCTCCAACCCCTTTTGGGATACTCACTAAACCCAGTTAGGAAGGAGGTTTATGACGGTAAATTACCCGTCAGTTGGGGTTTATGACGTCAATTGGTAACTTGGGGTTTATGACGTCAAAAACGCATCCCTAGTTCCAACAACCCAATTGACCTCACGGCGGATTCCCCCAACCCCCGTCGACGAGTCAAACCGTCACAGCAAGCCTTGACAGTCCCAACTTCTCGTCCACCACCTGAGAACTACCAGATGGCCATTTTTCAGGCACAATACAATCGGGAGGAGAGTATACAACAGGACCACGGCCAAGCCGGCCAGAAGTCGCCCTCTACGACAGAATCCATCGTCATTCACATTCAGGCCTTGGCTGCCATTGAATGTAACTGTACATGGCCTCTTTTCTTGACCAAAGACCTTAGGCCTCATGCGGATCTCAAGTTGTCGAACAGGCTAATGCAGGTTAAAAAAAAGAAAAGCGACATGGGGTCACAATGAAGGAAGAATCAACCAACCTTGCTTAGGTCTATTAGATCTAAGACCTTATTTGAACATGTCTTCAAGGCATTCCCAAGGGCCCAGATAGTTAGGTCGGGATTTGATGTAGGCTGAGGGCCGCCATATGTGAAAGTCCGGGTATTCACACCCAGTACCTTCGTTGGGAGGGCTGCAAGTCGGGCTGGGGGGAAGCCGCCATTGATCAACTTCTCCTCCTGTGTCTTCAGCCCAGCAGGAGTCAAATCGGTAGAGTCCGGGATCATCGTCGCCATAGAAGTAATTGGTTGAGGCATCGACACAACAAGTGCGAAGGTTGTGAGGAAATGAAGCAGTGGGGCAAGAAGATCCTGATGCTGTGGCGACAGTAAGCTAACCTAAGATCGGCAAAGTATATGTCAGCAACCAGGTAAGGGCGGCTGAGGAAGTAAATAAACAAAGGGACAACATGTCAATAAACCTTTGTATGCTGTATAAACTGAGTTGATACTAACCCAGATTTCTTTGGCGATGAAGAAGGGGCTAGAGAAGATTCTTCTTGCCGGTTTCTACAACTTCAAGTCCAAGAAAGAGATTGTATACACATTGAAGAATAGAGACCGCGAACGTCATTGTTTATCGTTCAAAATGACATTGATGAGATATGTATTATCTAGGGGTATCCTTCTATTGAAGTCGTGCGTGGACACATCTTGGGCGTGACCCTAGCTTGGTTGAGGCCAGGGTACACTTTTGGCCCAGTCTGCAATATGGACTTCCGTATGCTTGCCTTCCCATTTACACAAGGTTAGTGCATCGCAGGTTCCACTAAAAAGCCTGTGCGCATCACCAGCAATCAACTCCGAGAGGCTAAGACATGCATTAGCAATAATGAGTTTCGTTAAGGCCAGTGGGAGATGAGACTAGCAGGTGGTCTCGGCAGAAAACACGGCATTACTACTCCATAAGCATCATCCCTAACTTTCATGTGCTCGCCCGGAGCATCCCGCGCGCGAATGACTCACGAGCAAGAACCTGGGCGGGATTGGACCACCCACGCATTGTCCCCTTATCCAGAGCCAAAAGCGCAGCCAGACGAGACACCTGATGGGACCTGGGGGAGCTTGAATTAAAATTCCAAAAATATTTATGGAAAACATTAGTATAAATGCAGCACTAATCCTTCAGGTCGGGGGATGGTTTGTGGAGGCTGCTTCAATCACTTTGCTAGGCTGCTCTTTATTCTATAGTAATGATGAGATTGAATCCCTACTTCCTCGCGAATTGGGAGATTAAATCGAACTCCTTCATAATTCGTTCTCTTCTATATATGCCGGAGGTTGTGAAGCCACATCTTGATATACCGGTGGAGTGTCTTCATCCCAGTTGACCTCCCCATCAGCATATCGCGTTAGGTTTATGTCAAACCTTAGACGATAGAAGAACCCTTTAGGAGTTGGAGTCACTACATCTGGCTTCAACACATGAGCTGTTTCTTGGGAGAGAAAAATTTCTATCTCCAATGAATGCTTCACCGCCAGTCCATAGAAAGGCTTGACATCATAAGCATGCCTGCACTCACGACCCGGGAACCTTTGTCGATCAATAGCATAACTGAACTTCAAGTCGGTTGTGCCATCTCCCCCAATCCCATCGGTCTCCCAAACCTTTCGTAATATGCCTTTGGCCAGAACGCGAATATCTGTCGTTGGCTCGTTTGCCGTTTTGAAGGGCGTGGCATGGTGCTTGCATAGGGGAAAGCTACGCTGAATAGTCTCTTCGAACTTCCAGGAGACACTTATCAGTCGCCAGAAGACGATTCTTTGAGGGATTTCATCATAATCCAGAAGATCGACCAGATGTAGAACAACCTCATTCGCACCCTCCGGTTCGATAACACTATCATACAACACCCCCACCCTAGCTTTGATGGGCTTCAGTTCGACGTACAAGTGGTGAGGAGGCTTCGGTGGTGAGGAGACTCTCTTCACCATTATAGAGTCCTTGAGTTCGATGTGATTGTTTGAGATAGCATGCTGGTTTGGGCTTCGAGCGATATCCATCGTGGCCTTGAGATTGTAAGATATCGAAAAGGCAGGGATGTTGACGGTTGCTGGATAGTGCCCGGGTATAAACGAGGAGAAGGGAAATTGGTGGACGCCTCTTGATAGTATTGTCGGACTATTGAGAAAACTCCATGTCTCAATATTGACGGACTGTATCTGACAGCCTGCACAAGAGCCCCAGCGAGATTGAGGCGATTGTCGCCTTATTTGGATCGAGAGTAACGCAACCAAAGCATCCAGTTTGGCGAAGTCTCCTCCCACGTGTACAAGCAGGAGACCCGAAAATAGAGCTCCGACGGCGTCCGCCCCCTTATCAAAAAGAGTAACAGAGGGACTTTCGAGATTCCAACTAAGAGTCACCGCCGCGGTTGTGTTGTTGGGTGATTTGGGAAAGGGGATCGATATCGGAAATATTCGGTTTGGCTTGGAAATCTGCGATGGCTCGGCTATAGTAATAACTACTGGAAGCGCTGTTTTGTCGAAGTTTGGGTTGGTTCCTGTGGTAATCATCAAAGTACTGAGCAGACCGGGTTAGATTATCACCAGGTACACATGCCACTGCCGACTTTGCCGACCTCATTGTGTGCCATGAAAAAGGCTGAAAGGCGTCGTCTTGACGAGCTCCTTCTATCCCTGGATCATCCAAGGCTCGGCATTGTAATTAGTAAGTCGGTCCAAACAGCTCGGAAACGCTTGCTCTATAATTTAGTAGCCGGTCCCACCCTGTCCCCTTGACTAGCTCAGGGGTTGCCCACGTCACACAATGCTCGGAGTTGGAAGCCGTTGGAAGCCCGCATGGCAATGATAAGTATCACAAGTTAAGGATTTGAACGATAGGTGGCTACATTCTAATGCACTGACCTACCGATTGATCCTTCACATTGAGCCGGGCAGAGAGCGCTTCTTAATAGGAAAGAGACTCGGAACCTGTCACGACCCAGGTTGAGACCAGGCGGTCGCAACTGGCATAATTATTTTAATACCTAGTTATGAGTTTTAAATCATTAAGAGTCTTTAAAGAAGACCTTCAAAGCCTGGTCCACCCCACTCCCTCATTAAATCCGCAAAAGCTTTCTGAACAATACCTGCGCCTTCCGGAGAAAGTCCCGGAAAGAGAAGAAGATCTGGAAATTCAGCAACATTTCCTCCTTGCTGCTGCTCAGTCTGGTGTAGATTCTTATCGTTGATTTCCTGGCCACCGTCTAATCCCAGTAATGGTAGGTTACCATAACCTTGTGCCACAGGGACCGTTGTCTTGAGTGTTGTTAATCGTCTGCGGAGTACTTGGAAAAGATGTTGCCCTAGCAACGCGGGGATGCCGAATCGATGGTTGGGGACTGTTCCTGCTCTCTCTAGCTGCAACGCAACCTCCGCCAGCAGAGCCAGAAGTTCGACTTCCTGGCCAGGCCGATCACCGTAGAGCTGTGAAAACAATTTGAGGGCAAGGACTGCTGCGTAGGAGCTCATGGCCCAGGTTGGAGTCATCATGCAATACATTGGCTGACCAATCTCACGAAGATCTCTGACAGTGACCTCACAACAGTTGACGGCGGCCTCAAAGCAGTCGTAAGCGGTTGCATCAGTTTCCTGTCCGCTACTTGCATGACTGTGCAAGGCCGCCGAGAGCGCCCATAGTCGACCATGTAAGTACACGTAGCGCAAGAACGCACTTTGCATGACTTCAGCCGTCTCGGAGTTGGCGTCCGGGTTGGTCAGCCATGTTTGTGCCCATGGATCCAAGGCTGAGTCTACGATATCTCTCACCCAATGCGGACCAGTATGCGGAAGTCCAAAATGACTCTTGACTTCATGATGAAGCATACACAAATGGCGACGCAAGAGAACAAAAGCCCAAGTATACCTGTCTGTGGGGTCGGCCAAGGGATGCTGCCACCATTCTTTTATTCGTAGGATGAGCTCGTTTTCGGGGAAAAAGGCAACTCTGCCACGCGAGGCATTATGTGCTTGTTCCCAGATCAACAGTCGAAGCGACGTCCGTTCTCGGTTTCGAATCAGTCTTGCTTCGTGGGATGATATCGCAATAGTCGATCCATTGCTTGGGTCTGGAACAGGGAGACTGGGCAATGAAGCCAAAGGTCCTTGGCGGCCATCGAAACCTAAGTCCGAAATCATACCAAGGGCGTAAGTCGTGTATGTCCATGAGTTGTCCTCCGCCAATGTATTCGCCGGGACAGCGGCTAGGAGTGATAGGTAATAGCCTTGTGCGATTTCCACAGATTTGTAGCCACACGCATGAACATGCTTCGACAGCTTTTCGCCGTGCAAGCGCAATCGCTTCATGAGCGACGCTGAGGCGGGATCAAACTGTGCAGTGATGGCCAGAATCCAAGTAAAAAGGAGCGCCGAACGTGATCTCACAAAATCAGGCGTGTGTAAGGCTGGGTCAAGAATTCCGTGTATAGGATGTTGCCACTCGAAGTAGCTGGAGAGCTCTTAATAGGCGGCTTGGGGACGGAGTTGGAAAAGTCTACTAACATAGGGAATAGATATAGGACCTCTTCGAGGGATATCAACCCTAAATCGACCGGATCAAGATCTGGGCCTGTGTCTAGGGCTCGGTTTTCGTTTGCTGCTTTGAAGTAGTTTGCATAGCGAATATCGACGCTACTCCGTGTGAGGAGCTGCCCAAGTGCATCCTCCAGAACCCCTCGATCCAGCTTGAGGCCGAGGGAAACGTATCCAGGGCGTTCGAAGAGGGCTCGGGCCATAACCAGTGAACTAGAATCCGTCGTCATAGACATGGCGTCACCAGGCGAAGCGTCCTGGCCAAAAACTGACGAGGAGTCAGGTCTGAAGGTCTCCCCTGCCGCCCGAGCCTCCCCGGACGCGTCAGCTAAAAGCCCCAGAGGATTACACACAGACCGCTCAAACCGACCAGCAGCCACCGCATCTGTGTTGGACTGGTCAAATTGAGAAAGCTCTGAAGGTGCATCAGGCATACTCGAGGATGTAGTTTGAGCTGAAGGGACTAGGTCTTGAGATGATTCTTGGGCCGCGAGCTGCTGCGGCGAGAGGGCATCGCCGCGTAAGAGGAGACCAAGAATTTCGCTCTCGCTAGGGACGGGATTCTTAGGATCCCCCTTTGACAGCCGCGTCGCCTTGCGAACTTCGGTTTGGATTTGGCGCACGGCCTTCTCGACGCCGTGATAGCGACCAAGAGCACCCGGTCTACGGCCTGGGGCACGTCTCGGAGGGATGTGGCAAGGGCGGTTGTTGCGTTGACACCTGTCGCAGGGAGCTCTTGATCCGTGAGGGTTCCGCTCGGAGCTGGTGCATCGCATCTTTTCCACCACGGTGTCAACAAAACTTCCTTACGCCAGGCTCAACACTGTGGTTGTTCCTCACCTTCTGTTTGCGGCACGCTTCGCACGCGACGGCCAGTTGAGGCCCCAATGTGCGCTGGCGCTCACAGTCTTGTGGTGAAGGCGCCGTAGCCATTGTCATGGTCTGGGGATCTGAACAAATGCAGGCGCAGGGTGGAAAATGTAGCATCTCTGCCGAAGGCCAGGCAACGTCCAAGGTTGCGCTGGGGTTTGTGGGGAACGACGATCTGCAAAGCGGGGAAGCGATTTGCGAGACCGAGCCCAGAGCCGGCTGGCCAGCATCGTCGGGGCGTGCCCAGTTGAGTCACGCGGAACAGGGGGCGAGAGTAGATACTGTACGAATGTAGCCAAGAAGGATGTGTGTAGACGAGGCCCTCTTATTGGAGGAGGAGGGGGGAGGGGTTTCTTCAGGCTTGTCCATAAACCCGCACCAACCATGTTTGGTAATAAATGGACCTGGCTGGTAATGGGAGAGGGGTTGATTGGGCCCGGAATTTGCCGCAAGAATGTAAGAGGGAGCCGAGAGCCCAGGCCCTTCAAACCCAGGCCGAACTTTCACTGGCAGCATGTCGTCCATGACAACTGATTTGGTGCTTCACTTTATGGGGCTTCGGTTTCTGTCCAACCCTTCCACAGGGCCAAGGATCAGGTTTTTCTTCTCCTGTTGGACACGGCCAAAGCTCCCGGGGCCGAAGGAGAATACAAGGCATACACTTTGGAGTCCTGTCAGTTGCGAGCGGGTAAAAGATCGCATTCGAGACAGCCAATGCCGAGGATTCTGCTCCGTATTTCCTGGGTGACGTGCAGCCATTGATGGTAGTGCATGCGCATGTGCATGGAAATGCCCCTAATCACCTGGATAAAAGTACCTGCGGCAGCAGCTGCAGCTTGTTGACTTGCGGACATGTGTCGGAGCTCTCATGCTGCTTAAACCCAAAAGCTTACAAGAGGATAACGGTCAAGGTCACACCAACATCACTTGGCAAGTATCGTAAAAGTAAACCCCAGAAGGCTACAAAGTGAGTGGCTCATTTCCATTCTGCTCCCGCTGAGGAGTATGCACTGCCATCTACAATTTATGCATGACGTGCAGCTATGCGCCTTGATGATGGTGGGGATCAAGCTTGGACACCTTGCTCCGTAGATACCTTTAGATACCTCGGCCGCCATCTACTTCAATCGTTGTGCCTGTAAGGAAAGACCCCTGGTCTGAACCGAGGAACCACGCCGCGTTCGCGATATCGGTAGGCTTGGTAAGCCTTTTCAATGGCAGTCCGTCCTCAATTTTGCGACGCTTTTCGGCCGATTGATCATCATTTCCGATACTCCTCTCGAGCCTACGGCAAACAGCAGACGACGTTAGACTGGCACATAAGGTAGGGAATAGCAGACTCCAACACATACATGGCTGTGTCGCCAACTGCGGGGCATATGCAGTTGAATCGAATGGTTGGGGCATATTCCAGTGCCATGGTCTTCGAGGCGAGCTGAATCAAGAGTCAATCTTCGCCGTTCAGCAGGGACGGGCAGTGGTTTCCAACATTTACTCCCGCCTTAGCGGCGTTGTAGAAGGCGAATCCTGGCCGAGGGCGCGTGCATCCAGTGCTAGGATATCGATATCAGTGCTAGTCCAATGACCAGGTTGTCTCATTTTGCGCACCTCGTCATGTTGATGAAGACACCACCTCCTTGCTTCAGCATAAAGGGGCAGACGACTTGTGCACTCAGGAAAACAGGCTTGTAGCAAATTTCAGCGGATGCATAGGTAATCCAGCAACATGGACGTGGCGTGACCTTACTCTAAGGTTGACGTTGAGGATCTGGTCGTACAGGTCCATTGACAAAGTGTGGACAGGCTTCGGCTTCGGTAAGTTCACGCCTGCCAGGCTAAGCAGGGGCCATCTGCACTTACCGAGGGCAATAGCGTGATGCCTATCAAGTCTCAGTGTGCTGTGGTAGGACCAAAGGGAGAAGCAGCATGTTTGCTTACCCGCGTTGTTGACCACGACATCCAGCCGACCGTAATCTTTTTCGGCAATGGCCAGAGCTTGCTCCCAAACTCCGACGCTTGTCACATCTCCATGAATGAAAGTAAGGTCGGGGCTTGTGGCCGCTTTTGCGCTTCCTCTAGCTTCGTTCAGATCGATGAAGATGACTTTGCTCCCCTCCTGATGGAAACGGTCGACTATCGCAGCGCCGAAGCCATCAGCACCACCTGTGTGAAAGACGTCAACGCTGACTCCGGCCCAAGAACAAGACTTGCAAACCTGTCACAACAACGACTCGCGATTCAGAAGGCGTCATGATGAATATCCTGCATGAGTTGGTCCACGTTTTCCTGAGCGTGTTGGAAGTTGGTGATTTGGTTGTGATATTCAACGACTGGCTCGTGCGGGGTTGAAATACCGCAGACGAGGCTTTCGGAATTGGTTCCCACGCGACCTCTCCCGAGGACCATGGAGTACGGCCGGAGCTTTCGGCTACCGGAATGTTAATCTAAGGACCGGGATCTCACTCCAAAATGCCGGCTAAACCAATCGATAAAACATGGACATGGCCGGCAGCACAGAATTACCTCCGTGGCCCATGAGATGCACAAGCCAGTCGATAAGGACAGCAACCAACAACGACCATGGCGCAACAAGGAATCCGTGTCGCCATCTGCTCTAATGCTATGGGAAAATCAAGAGCTGGTCATAGCATTGCTGTGAAGCTGGAAGCTGCGAAGCGACATGGCTTCGACGGCATCGAACTGGTCATGGAATGTCTCGAAAGCCATTCCGAGTCTGAAAAGTTTGCCAGTTACAACTCTCGTGCCGACCGTCTGCGGGCTGCGGCCCTGGACATTCGCAAGAGCGCAAGTGCTCTGTCGTTGGACATCGTTACGCTGAACCCCTTCGGAGCGTTCGATGGGCTTGCGAAAGGGGAGGATGTTGAGGCGCGCCTCCAAGAGGCCGAGCTTTGGCTTCAGATTTGTCAGGTATTGCAGGCTCCGATCCTTCAGGTAATAATCCCACACACTCGAGCGGCGGCACCGCGGATACATCGCTAAACCCAGACTAGCTTGCTGCATGCATCTATCCCCTACAGAAGCCTCTGACCGCGAACCCGCTCAAGATCGCAGCCAACTTGAAGCGGCTGGGGCTTCTGGCTCGGAAATACAACATAGTCGTGGCATATGAGGGAGTAGCCTGGGGTATTGATGTGAATACCTGGCAGCAGGTTCGAGATATCCTTGGCCATGTTGATTTGCCCAACGTTCGCCACTGTATCGACACCTTTCACATTGCGGCTAGGGAAGCGGGAGACCCATTCAATGTACTATCACCCGTCAAGGCTGATGGTGTCGCCAGACTACGAAACAGCATGGTAGAGTTCTCGCGGACGGTCAAAGTCAGCGATATCGGATATTTCCAGTTGAGTGACGCCACCGTCGCAGACAAGGAACAAAGAGGCTACCCGATGCGAGACCTAAAGCAACCACCGTTCATGACGCAGTCTCGGAATTGTCGAATATTCCCTTGTGAACATGGAGTACTACCAGTCCTAGAAGTGGCCAAAACCGTGTTTGAGATGGGGTACCGGGGCTGGGTGTCCATGGAGGTTTTTCACCCCGGCATGTGGAAGAGGGATCCCGGGTAAGTGCCTGAGTGTTGCAATGACAAACGTCGAGACTAGGATATCAGAGCGGCTAACAAACGCTGTTGTTGTAGCATTCCTGATGAGTGGGCGAAGCGAGGCATGCAGTCTTGGGCCAGGGTGGCAAAACATTGTTCCTTATCCCCGAACACACCTCGTTTATGAGCTTGTTTATGCTGTTTTGTGTTGTGCTGCTCAGGTCTTTTGCGAAGGGCATCCGTGTACCTGTCGTGTGCATGCGTTTTGGTTAGCTAGTTCATAAATGATATGCCATCCAGCCAACACACGAGAACCTCGCACGCTGTACTCTGTGCTTCGTAATTAGTAAGCTGAACGATGGCAGTCTCTGATACCCTCGGTTGTTGCCTGGGTGACCACTCCGTCCGCATTGCAACATCTATCGTTCTTCCGGGGAGCACGATCATTGTGCCACGTGCGACTGCGTACCCCGCGCTTTTACTCCGCAAGGTTGAGATCGTCCTTTACCAGGGCAGTCTAATGATGGATGTGCTCCAATGGGCACTGCTGGGTGTTGCAAGAGGGTCCCTGCAACATGAGGCTAAGCGATTTAGGTGCCGACGAGTGGAACCGGTGGTCAAATTTAGCCACCGGTTGCTTACCTAGGATGTTGAGGGTTCCACCTTAGAACTCCAAGATGCTGATGAAATATGGCCGGATCGCATGCCAAGTGCCCCAACTAAAAAGGGCCAAGTATCGCTTTTGATCTGATCTTGGTTAGGACCTTGGGCAAAAAGATTTTACGCAAACAATTGAATTCATCATTGAAAATGGAAAGTATCGAAGTTGACGTACTTGTCTGTGGAGGAGGCATGTCTGGCATGTCTTGCGCCAACCATGCGACGGGAGCTGGCGCCAAGGTGCTTGTCGCAGAGAAGCAGGGTCATGTCGGTGGCTCGTCCGCCTATTCGGCAGGGATGTTGTAAGTGCTATGGACAACTAACAAAGCTGGGCTGTAGAGTGAGCTGACACTCTTCCAGCTGGGCACCGGAGACGTATGAGAAGCTGCGTTCCTGGGTTCCGGACGGTGATGCCAACTTGCAGCGGGCATGGCTCAATGACTACCCCAAGGCCGTGCAGTGGATGCGAGATTCTGGCATCCCTACTGCGGACAAGTTTGGTCCCATCATGACGATTGGTATGATATATCCCCTTCTTTCGACTCGACGCTGGAGAACACCGAGTAACGCTGAGTGCAGGCATTGGCTACCCGATTAAAATCCCCGACTTGTATCGCCTGCATGCGAAGCGAATCGAAGAGAGCTCGACTGGGTCCAAGGTTTGGACCAACACCAAAGTCGTCAAGATCCTACAACAAGAGCCTGGAGTCCCTGGTTCTCGTGTCACTGGCGCCATCCTGCAGTGTACATCTCCCGATGGAACACAAACGAAACAGGTCAAAGTTGAGGCTAGATGCGTGGTTTTGGCTACAGGAGGATTTCAAGGATCTTCTGAGCTCAAGGCGAGATACCTCAGCCCCAGTGAAGACAACCTATTTGTGCGGGCCAACACTGGATCTGTTGGAGATGGCCTGAGGCTTGCAGCTTCGGTCGGTGCCAACACGAGCCGTGGCATGGCGACTTACTACGGGCACCTCATGGCCGCTCCTCTGCGACAAGAGGATGTTTCTCCAAAGGACTATCTCCCTTTGGCACAGTATCGTCAGTCTTTCTTTGGAAGAAACGTGCGTTGCGAGGTTTCAGGCTAACTCTTCTGCAGAGAGCCGCCGGTGTCTTTTGCTCAATGAGCGTGGTAAGCGGTTTGCCGACGAGACGACCGGCGATGAGATCGTCAATCAGCATTTAGCCAAGCAAGATAATCACCGAGGCTTCCTCGTGTTCAAGTAAGAGAAACACCCAGATGGGAAGGAAATCCAGGGATTCCGAGCCTGGTTGCTCTAACCAGCTGCCATATAGTGAGGAAACGAGACTCAAGTACACCACCAAGGCCCTCTTCCCCAACAGCGGAGACATAGACCGTGTCGAGAAAGCTCGCCAGAGTGGATGCAATGTTGCAGAATCGCGCTCATTGGAAGGAATATTACAAGCTCTGGGTCAATGGGGTGTGGATGTGGCACGGGCACGGCAAACAATCGAGCAATACTACCGCCACGTTGGCCTCGGCGATCGGTCCGTCATCATCGACGCTCCTGTAGGCCGCGGAGGTGAGCCACCAGAGCCACTCGTTGAAGGAGATGGGCCTTTTTATGCAATGGAAGTTCAACCATCGTGAGTTTGTGGAGCTACTAAAGTTGAGCGGAAGTCACTAACGCGGTAGCTAGCATCACGTTCACCTACGGTGGCATTGAAATTGATTCCGTCGGCCACGCGCTGGGTCCTGACAAAGCTCCCATTCCTGGGCTGCTTGTTGCTGGCGTCGATGCTGGAGGCTTCAGCAACCTCGGATACGCTGGTGGTCTTGCTCTTGCCTTTGTGACTGGCTACTGGGCAGCTCGTGAAATCTGCAACGAGCTGAAGCTACCTCTCCCCTTCTTGCCACGGGTGGCTTCGGCAGACCTCAGCGTACTGTCATCAGGTTCGGTGCCGAGCAATCTGTAACAACCCCTGGCCGTGGAGCATCCCGTTATCGGTGGGATTTGTTGATACATGAGACAAATGTAGAGTGATCAGTGCATGGAGATGATGGGCTGCCCATCATGGGCATAGAGCCAACAGCGTAGATAGTATGTCGAGATAAAGATCTCCAGCTGATTGAAAATAAAGGCCTTTTAGGTCATGAGTTTGCGGAGCAGCCAATGTAGGCGACAGCCATTCAGGCGTTGACTGCCGCTCTTGGCTGGGAAAGAAGCCAAAGAGGATCATATACTTCATTGATCATGGGGGAACCACATACCGTAGAAACTGGAGAAATTCTGTTGAGATCCGTTGTTTAACGGATCAATGGCTATTCCGATCCATTGGTGGCTGGGATGTGGATGTCTTCTTGTCAATAGCTTCCGCTGGTTAGCGCTAGTTTCTTCTTCTTCAAAAAAAATCAACACAACATGCTCATTTCAACAGTCCCCGCCATTCATACCTCATGGACGGGGGGTCCACTGACCTGCAAAAACGACCTTGAGATGCAAAAAGAACGTAGCTACATGATTTAAAGTGGGAAGCCCACACAATCAGAGGTACCTTGGTTTTAATACATAATCACACTTATTGAAATAAGCCCCCGCTCTCAATATCGTCATTAACCCCGCCACAACTAAGGTATCCCCATTTTGCCGACTTCATCACGTTTAACCCTATTACATAACTCATCCACAATTCATTTAATTCTGCATCAATTATCATCATGTCTACATCAATCAATAGAGGAATTGATATATAATATGCAATTCAAAAATGGATGGATCCTGAGACCGGGGGGGCCTTCCTTACGCGGAGTTCCCTGGAGACCCTTAAACCACACACCATCACAGCTGCTGAGCCATATCTATCAGGCGTTTACAATACCATTCAAGAGGCTGTAGACTAATGGAAGGTCCTGTATTATAGGCTATAGGACTGTATCAAGGGGAGGAATCCCATCACATAAAATGGCGGTAACTGTACTCTTCTAAAGATAGAAGAGGAGAATGCAATACTGTGTTAGGCACACCGCGCCGTTATGCAAGGACATCACATATAACTTCGGGCTCTCTAGCATTATATGAATGTTATTTTAAAAGGCCACGGGCCGCGAGGATGCATCAGCTTCTCAGAAATGGGCTAGGAGCTTCATGAGGCGCCATAAGATAAATTCACAAGTAAGAAGTCAAATATATAAGAAACCAGGCGTAAAGCTATCCCTGACTGGGAGTCAGCCGTGCCGTGGCCTTCTTATTATGACGCTGAAGTCATTGAAGAGGCCGTCAGATTCATCGTGTTAGAAGAGAAAGAGAGGCGGGCGAATCGGGCGCTATTGTTGAACTTGGAGACAGATGGATGTCACGGCCTGGTCCTCCGGACAGCGATTATCGTGTAACGGTTGTGCTAGACCGCTGTACCATAGGGCAAGAAGCGGTGTAGTTTCTGCGTTCGTCACCACTATTCCCAGTGCGATTATGGGGGTGTGAGTGTCCAGGCTAGTGAGTAGTTTTTTCCTTAACTCCGTCTATCCTTCCTTGACCATCAAATGTAGTGGATTTGGTTTCCCGCGAGAAGGATCGCATAGATCGTGAAAAGGAGAGGACGGAGGAGGACTTTCTTCGCTTGCAACGCGAAGTTCAGGAGACTCAACAAAAAATGGCTGAGAAGTTGGCCCGTTTGCGGCGGTTGCGCTCCCAAGAGAAGGCTCTTCGAGAAAAAGCTTCCGAGATGATCCGGCGTGGGGTGGAAGATTTAGATGAATTGGAGCGTCTTGAAACGGAGGAGCGTCAGGAGGCTGAGGCGGGTTCCCTGGATGCTGCTCAGCTTCCTCTGGATATGTTGGATACTATCGATTGGGACTCTTTGAGCTTTTCCGCTGATTTTGACGTGGTGGTTGGTGAAAGTTCTTCAGCAGACGCTGGGCATTGATGAGATGTTTGGCTGGCTCCCAGGTGTTTTCGGCGTTGGTGTACCCTTTCCACTTGATCAGGTATTCCAGTCGATTTCCCTTTTCGTCGTTTCTTCGTGTGTCGAGGATTTTCTCTGGCTCGTATTCTCGTTCGTCTTCAACTTCCATATCGTCGTCGTAGCCTGTATCGACTTTGATTGTTCCTTCTGCTGATTCAAGTAACGAAATGTTAAAGACTGGATGGAGCTTGACCTTCGGTGGTAAGTCCAATTTGTAGGTGCTGTCTGAGAGCTTCTTGAGAATTTTGAATGGTCCGAGGTATTTGAAGTCGAATTTTTTGCTTGGGCGCTTTGTTTCGATGTTTTTTGTGGATAGGTAGACCATGTCTCCCTCCGAAAAAGTCGGTCCTTCCGATCTTTTCTGGTCGTAGTAGCGCTTCATTCGTTCTCGTACGAACTCAAGTTCCGTCATCAGTTCGGCGTGTAGTTCTCTCAATTTGTCCGCTTCGAGGATTGCTTTGACGTTTTGGATTCCATCGTATGAGTCTTTATACGGGTCTGGCGTGTAACCAAATAATGCGTAAGCTGGTGTGGTCTTGATGCTTTCCTGTAGCGAGGTGTTGTAAGCGAACTGAGCCATAGGCAGCAGTTTTGCCCAATTGTTCTGCTCGTAGTTGATGTAACATCGTAGATATGTTTCCACAATCTGGTTGACTCGTTCCGTTTGTCCATCTACCTGAGGTCGGTAGGCCGTTGACATCCGTGGGTGCAGTCCTAGTTGAGCCATGAGGCCTTTCCAGAACTTAGAATCCAATGTTGATCCTCTGTCAGAAATGATTTCGTCAGGCATCCCGTGTATGCTAACAATATTTCGCATGAATATGTAGGCAAGTTGTTCGGAATCCGTCTGTTCGTTGAATGGTAGAAAATAGGAAAACTTCGTTAATCGGTCAACGATTACGAGTATGCTGTCGTAGTGTACTCTCGTAGAGGGATCTTCTGAAATGGGTAATTTGGTAATGAAATCCATAGTGATTGACTGCCAAGGTCGCTCTGCGACTTCCAATGGCTTGAGCTTGCCGTAAGGCTTGTGTCGTCGTGCTTTGGTGCGTGCACACAAGTCACATCGTTGTAGTACCGTCTGCACCACGGTTTTCATTTTCGGGAATTCATAGGTTCGTTTGAGTCGTTCCATCATCTTGGCTATTCCGGGATGTCCGTGCAATCTGTGTTCATGGACGTGTTTGACCAGAGCTTCTTGAAGGTGCGTTGGTACTTGCATTTTCCCCGTTTTTTCATCTTCCGCGGTGTCCTGGTTGTGTTCGTAAATCCCATGGAACAGTTGTTCTTCCGTGATTTTGTCGATAAAAGCGATTCTTCGAGTTTCCATGAGTTTTGCCTGCTGGAGGTAGGCTACTTGTCGTTGTTCATAGTGACCTTCTGGTGTCTGCTGCAGGATTTGATCTTGCACAATGACTTGTTCTGTCTTGAAGTCACTTCGTCGGCTGATGGCGTCAGCTCGTCCATTCTCTGATCCTTTCCTGTGGATGATGACATAGTCGAATTCAGAGAGGTATTCAGCGTATCTGAGTTGTCTTCCGCTGAGTTTTTGTGTCGTTGCAAAATGGAATATGTTCTTGTGGTCTGTGTAGACCTTGACCTTGTGCTGACTCCCTAGGAGGTAATGTCGAAATTCTTTGAAAGCATTGACAATTGCAAGAAATTCTTTGTCGTAGATAGGGTAGTTGAGCTCGGCTCCGTGTAGTTTTCGTGAATAGAAGGCTATTGGATGTAGCTTGCCATTCTCATCTCGTTGTCCAACTTGGGCCCCTAATGCGTAGTCCGACGCATCAGTTTCTAGTTCGACTTCTTTGTTGGGGTCGAATGTGGCTAGAACAGGTTCTTTCAGGATTGCCTTCTTGAGTGCTTGGAACGCTTCTTCTGCCCTTTGGGTCCAGATGAATCTTGTCTCCTTCTTTGTAAGTTCAGTCAACGGTATTGCGATTTTCCCAAAATTGCGTATAAACCTTCGGTAGTAGTTTGCGAATCCTATGAAGGATTGTACTTCCTTAAGGTTCTTCGGTTGTGGCCAATCTCTGACGGCCGCTATCTTCTTGGGGTCCATCCGAATTTCGTTCGGGCTGATGATGTGGCCCAAGAATTCTACTTCGTGCGTGTGGAATGTGCTTTTCTCGGGTTCGACGAGTAGGTTTGCGTCTTGGAGTGCCTTGAGCACTTTATGGACGTGTTCCGTGTGTTCTTCTTCCGTTTCCGAAAATATTAGGATGTCGTCTAGATAGCATACCACAAAGTCGTCGAGATGTTCCCTCAGCACGTGGTTGATCATTCGCTGAAATGCCGCTGGTGCGTTCGTCAAGCCAAACGGCATGACTGCGTATTCAAACAGTCCGAATTTCGTTCGAAATGCTGTTTTCCATTCGTCTCCTTCCTTGACACGGATGAGGTTGTAAGCTCCCTTGAGATCTAGAGCTGTAAACCATTTCTTGTTGTGTAGTCTGTCTCGTAGTTCCGTGACTAGGGGCAACGGCGTTCGATCTTTGAGGGTAATGTCGTTGAGTTGCCGATAGTCGATAACGAGTCTGAGTTTTCCATTCTTCTTGGGCACAAACATGATTGGGTATCCTGCCGAGGACTTGGAGATTCGGATGTATCCTTTCCTCAGCATGTCTTGGAGGTATTCCTTCAGCGTTCGTAGCTCCACTTCGTTGAGGTTGTAGATGGGATAGAACTTTGGTTTTGTTCCAACTTTTAGCTCTATTTCGAGGTCCCATTCGCTGTATTCTGGTAGTCCGGTTTCTAGTTCTTCTTCGAACAGCTTCTGATAGATCCGGTACTGCAAGGGTATGTTCTTGAGCCTTTCTTGTTTGTCGGTGGGTGTGCGTCCTTCTTCGAAAGCTTTCTTCTGAAGCTTGAGGACTTCATCCATTTGCTTGAGTTTGCGTTTGACGAAAGCAATGGTTCTTCTAGCGCGGTTTGCTTCCTTTCTCGCACTGATATGTCGTGTCCCTTTGGGTAGTGAGGAGGTTCTTTCCTCATGCCATCCTTCTCCGTCGTCATCGGTAGAAGGTTGAGATCTCAATTCATCGTCTGACTCGTCGTCATCGCTGGAGAGTGCGTCGTCCCATTGTCGCACCTGGCCAGTTCTCCAATCGATCCATGGGTTGTACTTGTGCAGCCATTTGTAACCTAGGACCAAATCGTGGCTCATGGCAATCACATCGAACGTGATTCCTTGATTCCTTTCGTCGATTTGGACTTTGAGGTGATCAATCTCTCGGTCTACTCGTCCTCCATTCGAGGTGAACGGTTGTCCTTCCAGGTTCTCGGCCCTGTACGGTTTCTTCTTGTACTTCCATCTGAGTCCAAGTTCGTTGACCACTTCGGGGTCCATGTAGTTTTCTTCTGCACCGCTGTCTACCAAAGCGTTGTACTCCTTTCCGCGTATTTGTACTGAGAGGTTGAATGACTTCTGTTGTTGTCCGGGCTTTCCTGCACTTCTGAGTGCCTTTGTAGGGAGTTCATCCCTGGTTTCGTCCGCCTGCGGCCCTCCTACAGGTGGCGTTCGTCGTTTGGGTTCCCGAGTGTTACATTGTCTCTCGATAGTCGTCGTCGTTCTTGTCGAGACTTCCTACTGTCCCTATGTTGAAGGGAACCGATGGGGTGGTAGATTTCTTCCAAAGTCTTGAGTTTGTCAGGGGCTTGTTTTCGTAGTTGGAGGTACCACTCTCTGTCCCCAACTGTCGTTCCCCTTGCTTCTTTGAGGTTGAACCCTCTTAGATGCATCTTGATTATGCGTCCGTAAATTTGTCCTTTGTTCTCGTCATGAATTGGACATCGTGTCCGCCCGCATCGTAGGGCGTGACTTTCTTTGCATGGAGTTTCTCCGTAGATAATTCCGTAGTCGTACACCCAGGCTGAATTGTCTGGTTCCGGGTATTCCTGGCGAATGCGCTTCATCCTTCGATGGAATGCCGCCAGTTTTTCCGTCAAGTGTACTTGGCACTGTTCGTGGGGGCATTCTTCCCATCGTCGGTCACCGTTGATGCATTCAATCTCTTTGGGATACATTCGTGTAAGTGTCCCGAATAGATTTTTATCCCATTGTTCGTGTTCCTCGATCCATTGTTGACAACCATCGTAGTCATGAGATCCTGCAGTTGTCGCGCTGCTTTCTCCTCGCAAGGTTCGTTCCGTCAAGAATCGGGATTCTTTACTCGTGGTTCCGTCCGTATCCGACAGATATTCTGAGTCTTGTTCGGACTGTCCCTTGGAGTCGTTTTCGGAGTGTTCTTGTTCGTACAGATCAGGGTTGTTTTCTTCGTCGCTAGTTTCAGGGTATTCCTCCACTGGAGTTCTTCGTACCATGGCCACCGTGCGTGCTCGTGAAGACTCGGGTTCCTTGGTAGGTTTCGGGAAGATAGCATTGACTACTTTTTCGTCCAAGTGGTCGATGCATTTGTCGTCATAGCAATGTGTCCACCCGAGATTCTTGTGATCAGGCTTGGTCGTTCTGATTGCTCGAGGTGCCTCTTCGTCATCCTGGTTCTGGACTATGTTAACCTGTTTCTTACCTTGGCTCCTTGGCTTCTTTGGCCGTTCGCAGTTAGACGAATAATGCCCATACTCGTTGCAATTGTAGCATTTGATCTTGCTGATGTCTCTCGGTTTCCCCCCTCTTCCTTTCTGAACGTTCCCCATGTTCATGGGTCCTGGTTCGGTGCCGTGAGAGGTGTCAGGCTGTCTCTTTTGTCCCTGGTTGGACTGGTTCTTAGCCTTGTATTGAGGGTAGCTGTAGCTCCCCTTCTTTTCCTGGCGTCTCGCGAAGTTTCGATTGTCGATCTTGACTGCCGTTTCCATGTAGTTATCCAATGTCATCGTAGCCTTGTCACTCTTGCAGAGTTCGTCCTTAACATCTTCCTTGAGGCCTCGATAGAACCTATCCTTGAGGTATGTCTCGTCCCAAGGTATCCTGGAGGCTATCTGAAGGAAGTTGGCGACATATTCAGATGCAGCCTTTGTTTGCTTCAGTCTCATCAGTCGATCAGTAGCCGCCTGTACTTCATCCACTTCCCCGAAGACTTTCTTCATCCTATCTTCGAAAACGTCGTAGTCTCGAAAGATTGCCATGGTCACATTGCTCGGGCTTCCTCGGACGTAATCGCTGAGGAATGGTTCGAACCATCCTAGCGCGCTTCCGGTGAGGCAGCTTCCTGCGAACTGGACACGGTTTTCGTGCTTGAAGAACTGCGTGGGATAGTAGTGAAAATAGGTGCGTAATTCCGTCAGGAATGTTTTGAGCTTCTTTTGGTCTCCGTCAAACTTGGTTGGTTTGTGAGGCTTGATGATTTCTCCGAGATCTTTTCCTCCATTGGCCTGGTTGGCAAGACTTTCGATGGTGTTGATTTGTTCGTTCCTGTGTCGGTTCCGTTCTTCATAGGTTCCAAGGAGGTTGTCGACTTGTTTCTGCAGGTTCTTGTTATTGTTCCGGAGCCTCTCGGTTTCTTCTGCCTGCTGTGCCTTGCTAAGCTCGAACTGGGCGAGGTTTCTTTCCTCGATCTCCTTCATTCTTTCAATGGCTCCATGCTGACTTTCGACCACCGCCATGAGGCTCTTGACACGTTCATGTAAGACTCGGATTCTTTTGTCATCGTCTTCATCCGAATCAGACATTCGGACAATGTCTTCTTCATGGTCCTCCGGACAGCAGTTGGCTTAAAAGAGCAGCTAGTGTGCCCAGTAGTCGCCATCACAGCGATTATTGACCAATCTTTTGCCCTATGGTACAGCGGTCTAGCACAACCGTTACACGATAATCGCTGCAGGCGGGTGGTCTTAGGTTCGATTCCAGGGTTTGGTTGTGCCTTAGGAAGCCCGTTCCGGACCGCTCACAAGGTGCCCAGTTGAACCAGCGTTCCTAATAAGTCAAGTCTAGCAAGTCAAGTTGGCAAGCCAAATCAAGTCTTGCAAATCAAATCGTCGGGCTCACAACACAAATCAAGTCAAGTTCTCCTCACTCAGACTTGCCAGACTTGCAAGTCATATATGGCATCTGGTTTTTCCTCTATATAGGGTCAATTGGCCCCGGAAAGTGGCCAATTATAGTTCTGGTGATAATTTTCTTGGTGTTGTCTCCCGTCTCCAAAGGGGCCCAATAGGTGCGCACCTGGGTGCGCATGGAAGTGTCACGTGCTGCGCACCCGGGTGCGCGCACCTATTGGGCCCCAACATCTGGCGTCGCGCCGTCGCGGTGACGCGGTGCTCAATAAATTTCACCAAGACTTTGTCACAAGTCATCAATTCCTCCACCAATTCCTGAGCTTTCGTACCGAAACAATGGATACGCCTTCCTCAACTGCCCTTTCAGATGCCGACGATTTTTCCAACGGATTGACTGCTGGAAACGACGCGTTCTCGGTCCTTAGACGAGCTTCGTCCTCGAATTCCCTGTCCTTTACCTACCAGACTGCCAGTATTCGAGCCGACGATATCAGGGGCGCGAAGGATGTGGATGAACTCCCCAAGATCAAGCTGAAAAGCGACGGCAGGGTTAATACCTATATCCTTGAGGCATGGCTACACAAGAAAAGGAAGCGCAATTCGTGGATACAGCCCCATGTCAACTGTCTCGTTCGATTGAACCCCGACGACACGCACGAAGACGTCTTTCTTTGCAAGCACTGCGAATCGATCGGAATAACGAAGCTATTCGATGGGGAGGCAACTACGTCAGCAGGCAGGCATCTCAAGAAACAGCACCGTATATTTCCAGATGGGGAGCTTCAAGACCAAGATGGGGACGAGCCCCTTGCAAAGAGACAAGCAATAATCGACTTTGCGAAGACGTCGAGCTCCGACAAGTCCTCCCAACGCCTCGTGGTTCGTACGGCAGCTGACGAATTCAAGAATCTCTTGATGGGTTGGATTATCGACGCAAATATCCCCTTCTACGGCATTGAACACCCTCTTTTCCGCGAACTCCTTCTGGTACTTAATAGGGACTTCATTAATGAGCTCTTACCTGAAAGCGCTGATACAGTCAAGAATTGGATCACTATGGAGTACGAAACTCGAAAGACACTTCTAAAGCGTGAGTTCCAAGTGGCTCGGAGCAAAATCCATATCACCTTTGACCTCTGGACTTCTCCAAACAATATTGCATTGCTTTCCATTATCGCCCACTTTGTTGACACTTCTGGGAAGCTCCAGATACGTCTATTGTCCCTTGAACGGGTTGAAGGCAGCCACGGAGGCGAGAACCAGGCTCGGATCATGGTCCAGTTGTTTAGGGACTTCGATATTAGCAAGAAACTCGGCTTCTTTACTGCTGATAACGCTGATTCTTGCGATACGGCAGTCAGGGCCATTCTTAAAGCGTTGAAGCCTCACTTAACTGAGTACCAAAGAGTCAAACTTGAAAGGCAGGTTCGAATCCGCTGCTTTGGCCACGTACTCAACCTCTCTGCCAAGGCCTTCCTCGAGGGAGCTTCGTCAGAAATCTTCGACTCTGCCTATAATAAGGACAATCTTGATGTTGATACTGAACTGAGGCTTCTCAAAGAGTGGAGGAAGTATGGCCCAGTTGGCAAGCTTCACAACGCCGTCCATTTCATCCGCAGATCCTCTCAACGGAGAGACCAATTCCTTGCAATCACCACTGGTCGAATCCGCGCGGATGTATTGCAAGAGCTGGGGCTTTGGCTAATCGAAAAGGACGTGGTGGGCTTGATGGTGAAGGCAGACAACGATACGCGGTGGAATTCGATATACCTTATGATCCTTCGCGCTATCAAGCTTAAGGACATCATTGATACCTTCTGCAGGCTGAGCAGGACAGACGAGAAACCTGAAAAACGGATCCCTGAAGAAGATGTCTTGCAACACGAAGACTGGCTCGTCCTCACGGAAATCCTCGAAATCTTGAAGCCATATATCGAGTATACCAAATACTTTGAGGGCAGGGAACCCAGGTTTGCGGAGGTCATCTCAACAGTCTGTTGCTTGCAAGACCACCTCAAGGAAATGCAAAAACGCTATAATGAGGGCCTTGTTGGTACACCTTTCGAGACACCACAGATCGATCTAGAAGAGCCTTCCTTTGGGTCTTCCGATTCAGCTGAAAGCTGTATATTTGTTGCAGGTGACGAATCCCAGATGCCTCGGCGCTCGCAGAGGGAAATCAGACTTCCTACCCGCCTCCAAGACTTCGAAGTCGATATTTCCTCTCCAAGACAAGCCTCGTCTATTCCTCAGAGCCGATCCTCTCCGCCTGAGTCACCAAGAGCCACTGAGGAGCTCCAACTCGGCGATCTAAGCCTCCGATATATACAGCACTCGCTTGAGTTTGCCTCTAAGAAGCTGGAAAAGTACAGGAATCTGATGGAGGAGACAGGGGTCTATTGGGCGGCAATGATTCTGCACCCAGCTCACAAGATACGGTTTATCGAAGTCTACTACCCCGAACGCAAGGAGGCCATTGTCAAGGACTTCAGGGCTTTGTTTGACGACTCATACGCGGATAGGGCAAGCGGGAGCTCTCAGCCAGTTCCTCAGAATGTCCAGGCGAAGAAGACGAAGACTCCGTGGATCACTAAGGGCAATTATTATCAGACCCAACAACCACGCTTGATCGACGAGATTGAGGACTACCTTTCAGAGCCTCCACGGCCATTGGCTGAGGAAGAGACTAATCAGGGAGGTGGGGAGGAAGCTGAGGACCTTATTTCGTGGTGGATCAGCAGAAAGGGCAAGTGGCCAAGGCTGTATCGAATGGCAATAGACTTCTTGACTATTCCTGCTATGTCAAGCGAGTGTGAGAGGTGCTTCAGCGTTGCGAAGCTTCAGATCTCTTCTCAGAGGCATCGGCAACACTTTGCAACGATGAAGTCTTGTTAATGCCTCAAGAACTGGGCTAGGATGGGTATATTCAATTGGAACGAGATGGGAGTTAGTAAAGCCTCTGGAGAGATCTCTGGAGGATAATCTGGGCCTAGGACTTGTCAAACACCACAAGTCAAGTCAAATCTACGTCAGAAACAAACAAATATAGCCTGAAAATAGGCCAAGTCGACAAGTCTGGGGTGCCGACTTGACTTACTTGGCTTGTTAGGAACGCTGAGTTGAACACGCGCACGGAGGGCAGTGCGGGGTAGCCTTGGGGGTTGGCTAGCTGCCACACCGGATAAACGTTTAACCTTCCGGCCCGGATTCCAAAGGCTCGGGACGAGCCTTGTGGGAGGGGAGCATCGTGTCACGGCCTGGTCCTCCGGACAGCAGTTGGCTTAAAAGAGCAGCTAGTGTGCCCAGTAGTCGCCATCACAGCGATTATTGACCAATCTTTTGCCCTATGGTACAGCGGTCTAGCACAACCGTTACAATGGACTAGAGATAACAGAGGCAATTGAGGGTGAAAGTGACTGCGAAGAATTCATCGTCGTCAAGGGCGAAGATGATGAAGAGGATCTCTGATTTCCTGTCTTTCAATAGACCAGCTGAATTACTATACAATTCCTTAATCATATACGAAAAACCCGACTTCTTGACTGTAATTTCAGGAGTCGCGATGCCCCTTAATCCTGTATGCAAAGTCCCACTTGTAGATAGGCAAAAACATGCTTGAAATGAAGGTACATTAAGAGATATAGAAAATTGGCTGCGTGCGGATGTATCTTCTTTTCGCATCTCAAGGTCGTTTTTGCAGGTCAGCGGACCCCCGGTCCATGAGGTACGAATGGCGGGGACGGCCGACTTAAAGGCCCCCCTAGTAGACTGTTTAACGTGCATGATACGGCATAATGGAGTAAAAAGTGGAAATGCTAAGAGGATGAATTTCTCGAGTTTCTACGGTATTGCGCTGCGATCATACCACCAAGATCACAAGATCGTCATCTGTCCATGGGCTGAGAGCTTTGGGCTGCTAGGTAGTGAGCTATGCGTCATAATATCAGAAAGCAAATCAACACAACCTAGCTGCTTTTGCCCCAGTTGACCCAGTCGGCCTCGAGATATTCAACGTGGGCGCTAGGCTTTGACAGCCTCTCAAGGTGCGGGAAATACTTACGCTTCCAAAAAGATATGTGTTATATATTCCTAGTAGCCATTAAAAGTATCGGATTTGTAGAATAATAAGGGTTCGGTCCCGCTAGGAAGGGGAGGTTGTTATAGGATGTACCGGAGATTCCGGCCCAGAGTCTTAAAAGTTCCCCACCACAGCTGATGATACTCAGTACCCGCAACATTGATCGTGCCTTTCAACTTATCCTCCAGCATGTGCTTGACCTGGCCGGGGTGTTTTTTTTTTTTTTGGCTCGGAGGGACGGTGCAGATCCTAAGGCCTACCGCCTTGGTGCCCCACTTCCAAGAACCGGAGCTCCGCTAACCAAATTTATGCTCCGGGTCCGGCCTATTTTCGCCACCGGCGCTTTCTTTACGACATCCTTTAGCCTAGTAAATACCAGGAAGCTGGAATTCTCTGTCCATTCCGGGGCCCCGCAAATGGTCTGTGCCATGATTGCTCATGATCGAAAAAACGTGCAAGGCAGTTGCCTCTGGCTCAGCAGGGGGACGAATAAATAGGCGAAGTCTCCTCTCAGTATCGCAAGCTTCATCAAGATTTCACCCAGTATTCTTCTCTTCTTCTCGTCCAAGATCATCTTTGCACGAGCATTCACACGTACCATAATGGCAATCTCGGAGCAGAATCGCAAGGCGCTTCGAGGATCGGAAGTCAAGATGGTTGAGGATGCGCGGAATGGTGGGGACGTCCGGTCCACCGAGGACAAAAGCGATTTTCAAATGAACCATGTCCAATACACCGATAAAGGTAGAGATGGTGCACCTTCTATAGCATTTTGGCATGTCGGAGGGCTGACAAAAGACACAGAGAAGTCGGCTGTTCGCCGCAAGATTGACTGGCGCATTATGCCTCTTGCTGCTTGGTCATGTGGCCTGCAGTTCGTCGACAAGGTTCGAGCCCTGGGGCCAACGCTGCATCCTCCCATGTGGATGTGCAGCATCTCGCTAATCAGCGATCCATCATCTAGTCTGCCCTTGGTGCTGCTGCAACCTATGGTCTCCGAGACGACCTCAACCTTCACGGCCAGGAATATTCTTGGTGCGTTTCGGTAAATCCTTCCTCGATAGCCAATACAAGTGTCTCGAGCTCAAATAAGCCTGACCTACCCAAATAGATCTTCTACTTCGGCTATCTCGTTGGGTCCTTTGTCTCCGGTCGCGGTCTCCAATACTTCCACTGTGGCCGATTCATTGGAGCCGCGTACTTCTTCTGGGGCGGAACGTTGCTCGGATGCATGGGTGCCAACGGTTTCGCCAGCCTGATGGTACTCCGATTCCTTCTCGGGTATGAGAACTTTGTCAAAGACCCAGTGGCCACTGACTAATGTGGAAAACAGAATCGCCGAGTCTTGTCTTGTCCCCGGACTTCTACTCATGTGAGTCCGCTGAATGGATCCTCATGCTGGAATAACGCCCCTTTCTGACCACCATTGCAGCACAACTATGTGGTATTTCAATTTGCCGTCCGCCTGTATGTACAGACCAAGAAATATCTGATGCAGTTGACAGGTACACTCAAAAGGAGCAGCCACTGCGCTTCGGCTTATGGACTGCACTGAACGGATTCTTGCCCGTCCCCTTCCTCATGATTTACTATGGTAAAGGTGTCATAGTTCCGTAATGGAAGACATGATCTAACGTTCATAGGTCTTGGGCATGTCACGGCCAGCCCTCTTGTGAGTAAATCATTGTCGCCTTCGTCCCAGATACCTAGTTTCCTAACCAATTTCGCATAGGTATCTTGGAAATTAATCTTCCTGCTTCTTGGAATCCTTAGTTGCATCACGGGTATCCTCCTTGTAAGTTCCATGAAGGGTGTGAGCTATCTTGTACTGAGACGAACCTATCAGTGGCTTATTATGCCCGACTCTCCGGAGACGGCTACGTGGTTGACTGAGAAGGAAAGGGCTATTGCTGTAGCACGCATGGCTGAAGACCAACTTGGTGTCAAAAATGGTAAGCTTTCTTAACCCACATGCATCATATAGGCCCTGGATACTGATGCTGCGGGTCAAGATACCTTCAAATGGGACCAGGTTTGTCCTGCACCGTTGCAATTCCAGCACATGAGCTCACCAAGCAAACCAGCTCAAAGAGGCTCTTCTCGATTATCGTTGCTGGATGATTGTGCTGCAGATGTTCTTTTCTCAGGCCATGGGGAACGTGACGACAAACTTTTTGGGTATCATCATCAAGGTAAGAGCTTAGAAAACTGGGTGCCCTGGGTCCCAACCCTCCAGTCTGGTAGATGGCAGTGCGACTAACAATATTCCAACGGTGTAGGGTTTCGGTTACTCTCAACTCAAGGCCCAGTTGTTCACGGCACCCAATTACGCCTGCCAGGTAAGGCCTTCGCCCCATGGACGCTCTGAAATATTTGGGTCCATTTGCCACTTACGCCGTGCATCTTGTAACCTCCGAGCTCACATCCCGTAGGGTTTCACGCAACTCATCGTTTCCGGCCTGCCCACTTATTCGAGGCGGTTTCGCAACATGAAACAGCCTCTAACGGCCGTTGCAAGTATCATATCTCTCATTGGAGTTATCATCTTGCATATTACGCCTCCGGAACCCGAATATCAAAATCGCCGACTGGGCGCCTGCATTCTTCTGTCATGTGCCGGTGTTAACTATACCGTCATCATGTCTGTGATTGGAAGCAACATCACTGGATTTACCAAGAAGCAGCTCGTAACCTCCATGTCGTTCTTCCTGTATTGCGTTATCAACATTATCACACCTCAGACCTTCATCGGTACTGAGTCGCCTCGATATCCTACTGGCATGGTCTTTGTTATGACGTGAGTCTCGTGTTCTGAATCTCGTGGTCGTCAAGACTTCGGTATGATCTAACCACGTATTTTGGCGCAGACTTATCTCGATCTTCATTGCCCTGACGCTTTCTACATGGATGGCTATGAGACTGGAGAATGCACGAAGGGACAAGAAGGCTAAGACCCATCCTAGCTATACTCCTCTACGCGGTGAAGAATGTGCGAACAACATCTCGTAAGTAAACTCCCTGGAAGCGTCCGATTGCACGCATCAATGCCTTTGTGAAGCCAGCAAGCCATGATTCTAATATTACCTTCAGAGATGACACCGATAAGCAGAACAAACGATTCCGATACTCGCCGTGATTTGCATTCCAGGGCAAGGTGATTGTTATGGAACAAGCCATGGAGCGTTTGCTGGATTAGTTAACAGACAGTGGTGGGAAGTTTTAGCACCGACCGGAGGCATTCGAAGCTTCAAGTGGCAGCAACGACGATCATTTCTTGACTAATTCAAGGCAAATAAGGCATCCTGTCCCTATTTCTTCCTGTGGCTAGAGGCATTATTTTCCCTTTCTTTCAAGTTATATATTTTGTTCCCTCCCGTTAGCTACCTTAACTTGCCACACTTTCACAGTGTGCAGACACTTGAGAGTTCTCGCAGCCGGAGAGTGGGCTAGAATATACAACCTGCGAATAGTAGCTCCTTGATCTCAGTAGCAAGGGTTTGCCCGTGGCAGATTCATACCTCATAACTAAGATGTCTTATTCAGCTCCCGATAATAGGATTGTTTCTGTGACTTTTGTTCAGAATACCCATCACTCCTTTTAGTTAAGATATAATCGTGTAAGTGGAATTCGCAAAAGAGATCTCAAAGTATAGGAAATTACTCTCGGGTAATATAATACTATTTCAACTGCACCGACCGATTAACGAAGCGAAATACGCTCCTATTTGCATTCTTAACTATACTCTCCTGTTGAATCTCTAGTCATTTGCATATGTTATTTATTAGCACGCAAAGTCATAAAAGAGGGAAATGCATAACCGCTATCCTCGTTCTTGAAAGGCAAGCCGATATAAAGCAACGGCCGCCTCAAATATTAACGATAAAACCTGCCCTTGACCGGTGAATTCGCAAATGTTCTCATTCTTGGATAATTGTTCCAAGATTGATATTGGATGAGCAAGTCCCAAACTTGTCTCTCATCCTTACAATCTGAGCGTAGTGACTGTATCTAGCGATGCTGTTTCTATGTGGATAATCGTTGAACCGGGCAGTCTACCGGATAGAGTTTAATCAACCTGAATCCGGTGGATGCAATACCGCCGGAGCTTTATTTTATAGACCGGATACCGGGATACCGAGATGCCTCGCGCCAGAGCAACTCTTCCCCGTGTTACGTTTCGGGCGCTGAGACAAGCTTAAATAGAGAGGCGAGAAAAAGCACCGCCTGCTTGGTTGCGATATTCTCTGCTCACCATTCATCACCAAAATCCCCCTGCACATATCTGCTCGCTCCATACTTTAAACACGGAAAATACGGTCCCGAAAATCTCGCGATGGCTTCCAATACCCAGGAATCAAGAATCTTTAGTCGATTTGGAACGGCAACTGTTTCACTTGGCGCACCTGCTCAGCACGATCTCTCGAAGAAACTCAAAGCCGCTGCGAGGGCTGGCTTCAAATATATCGATCTCTTCGATGAGTGCTGGGCGTTTTATCTCAAGTCTCACGGACAAAACGAGACGAAATTATGGGACGCTACTCCTATCAATTTATCTTTGGCGAGAAACTTGGGCGAGGAGGTTAAGAGTCTGGGTATGCAAATCGTATGTACCCAGCCTCTGCGTGTGATCGAAGGTCGACGAGATCCTGGAGAGAGAAAGAAGCTGCTTGAGCTAGTGGCCAAGCGATTCCCCTTTATGCGTGCTTTCGACACAGACCTAGTTTTCATGTGCTCCAGCTTGGACAAGGAGCCATCATCCACGCTGGACTACAAGACTGTGGCGAAAGACTTGGCGGAGATGGGGAGGATGGCAGAGGAGTTCTCTGTCGCTGATGGAGGTCGAATGCTCAAGATTGGTTACGAAAACTTGTCGTGGGCGCAGCGCAATACCTGGGCCTCGACCTGGGAAGTCGTACACGCAGCCAACAGGCATAACGTTGGGCTCATTGTTGACTCCTTCAACCTCTTGGCCGTGGAGTTTGCGGATCCATACAATCCGGAGGGGCATGGTAGAATCTACTCTACCCTGAGGGAATCTCTGGACGTTTTGCGCATGTCACTTGCATCTTTAGTTGCAACTGTTCCCGGCGAGCGCATCTTCCTCGTCCAGTTGGGTGACGCAGAGCGAATGAGCCCTGCCACATTTCACCCGCCAACCGATCCTAACATCCCTGGACTTTTGCCATGGTCACGAAACCACAGACTCTGTCCGTTAGAGACTGAGAGAGGAGGATACATGCCGGTAGATTTGGTTGTGGCTACGATTTTGGCAACTGGTTATCAGGGTCCGCTCTCCGTTGAGGTTTTCGCTAGCTCTCTCCATTCTGCGGACCCTCAAGTGCCAGAACAGCATGCTGAAAGAGCAATTAAGAGTTTGAAGAAGCTTTGCGAGGCTGCTACTCGCGTTGATCCTTTCTGGTCGACAAAGGCGTCAGACTCTCCGGCATATAAACTATGGAAACAAGGCAAAACATCATTGTCCAGCACAACCTCTTCGAGGATATAGCACCCGAAATTTCTGTCATGTATAGAAAAGCAAGATATCTATGCTTTTCCATCCGATACCGGTGGAACATCCGGCGAGCACAATTAGCCCTGCCATGACGATCATAACCAGAGACGTGGTGTAGAGCTTCCAGCCCTGGTTGTCAGCCCCGTCGAAGGGTGGCCCCAAGGCCCTATTCCCCATTATCTTAACGTAGAGCTCTTTTGGTATGTCGGGCTGGCAGAGGAAGGTTGGAAGAATGGTGAAGGGTAGAGCGTACGGATCGGTGGCATATATGACGGATTCATGAGCGATCGTTCTGGAGAAACTCTCGATCACACATGGCCGGACGAGGTGATAAGTGCATCTAGCACTTTTTTATACAGCCTAGGGAATCGTTCATGCCACAAAGTTCAAGCAGATCAAGCCTGGCTATTACAATGAAGCAGTGCTCGCAATAGTCCAATCAGTCCGTCTAAACTCCCCAGACTGTCCATTTAGTCCGTCCGACTTGGTCAGACTAGACCAGCAGTCTAGCCGAGATGCCCAGACTGGACTATTAGTCCGTCTGTCACCTTTAGACCAGACTACAGTACAGACCACAGTCTAGACTAATAGTCTAGACCTCATAAACGACGTCTAGCTCTCCCTTCTACCTCTGGCCCCAAGCTACCCACTACATAACTACCATGCCCCACCACCCTTTCGGACGCACCACCCTTTCGGACTAACAGCTGAGGCCATTCCCACCAAAAACCCACCAATTGAATTGACCAGGTAGCTAATCAATTTTGAGGTTATACACAAATGAAAAATACCTTTTTGTAGAGAATTGACTCTTCTATTCGTATCATCTTTTTTTGACGACCCTATCCGATCTGGTGGTGATTTGAGGTGACTCCGGTACCGTCGCGACTTGAATTGTTGAAGCCATCTCCACGTCTGATTCCGCCTCCTCCTCCGAGTCAAGTTCCACCACAATAGTCAATCCGCCGTCTACAACTTCCGTAATCCCTTCATCTTGGGCCAGAGCCTCGCTGAGGGCAATGAATCGCCTATTCGGGTTCGGTATGGCCCTTCTCTTCTTTCCTCTTTCCAACCGGGCTACCTTCTCCTGCAGGCTGGCAATTTGGACTTTGTGGGCCGCAATGAGTTGTCCTTGGGCTTCAAAGCCTTTGGCTATAATATTATATCGTCGTCGAGTGCTAGGGGCTTTGCCTTTGCCCAAATCACGGATTTGATGCCCGACTTTTGGTGTATCGTCTAAGCCCAAATAAGGACTAGATTCTAGAGGCCCACTCTCTGGCCTCTCTGCCTTGTCTTCTTGAATTTCTGGATGCCTCAATGCCTTAGCCCTGGAGACTGGCCAATTCCCAGTTACTCTCCAGCTAGATAATACATTCTTTAGAGTCATCCCGATCTCCCGTACCTTAGAATAAGCCCGTATAAAATTGACGTTGTCAACAGGTGCGGAATCCGTGAGAGAAGCCAACTTATCAAGCTCTTTTCGATATGCCGTCTTCATGGCATTAAAAACTCCGTTATCCAATGGTTGGAGGCCATGAGAACAGTGAGCAGGGAGATAACAACAATAGATGTTATTCAAAAAGCACAAGGTCATCCACTCATCCTACCACTTCATGTTAACATTGACCTTTGGGAATAGAAGTGAAGAACGTACCGTTGCATGACTTCCATGGCCGTCCATGATGATAAGTCTGGCGTCAGAGGCATCTGCAGGCTTAGTCTGTGGCATATATACCTCTTCGAGCCACCTAACGGCGATGTGGTTGTCCGTCCACCCGTTGGGTGAGGTTATACTAATGCCAATCAGCTATTTTCCGAAACTTGTTCAAAAACCACTGCGATTGGAGTTGCCCTTGAAAATGATGCCAGGCCTAAGAGCACGCCCGTCTGCGGTGATAGCCTCAATGAATGACGTCCAGGTACGGGATTGGGAGCCCTTAAGAAATGCCTTCTTCTTAGGCTCTGCACTTCCAACCACCAAACTGTCCAGGCCTAATGGAATCAATCTGATTAGTTACACCTATGAATAAAGGTATGAATACCCACCAAAACCGGACATAATACCTCCCTCGTCTATGTTAACGGTATTCTCCGGTTTGATCCATCCATATTCCTTTTCTCGGATATCAAAGTACCAGTTCACGGCTTTGGGAGTGAATGAGTCAAACCTGTTGGCTTCTTGACGTTTTCCGCGCTTGTTCTTGATCTCTGGATAACGATTGATGAATCTGGCTACCCAGTTGGCCCCCAATATCCCTTTGTCATTTTGTTGATTCAGGAGGGCCACGACGCAGGCACGAATCTGACTATGAGAGGGAGCATAACCCAAAGACTCTTGACGAAGAATCCAGGAGACTAAATGAGCTTCTTGATTCTTGGAGAGACGTGCTTTTGGCTGAATCTGATCGGCTAAGGCACCTTGTCCGTTGAGTCTATCAGAGACGGTCTGCTTTGGCACTCCCCACTTCTGACAAGCCTTGGTGAGGGATAGACGCTTGTTTGTGACGTCTGATATAGCGTTAGCAATCATTTCTTCTGAATAAACGTGCCGAGGCCTTTTACGAGTCATTGTGATGACATTGTTGAAGATTGGGAGAAAGAGAGTCGAGTGAATTCAGGAGGAAATTTGGTGGCTGTCAACCAATATTGCAGGACAGGGTGCGCACGTTCCCCAGAGTCCCAATCAACCAAACAAATTGCGTATAATGATCTTCAGTCATTTTTATAATCGTTGAAGGCGACGGCTTGCGAATAACTTCAAATTTGAGCCTAATCTCTATAAATGATGTGGTTGAGTTTTATATGGGCTGGTGGATTTTTTGCTGTCCGAAAGGGTGGTGGGGCATGGTAATGATTTCAATATCATCACTATTCGACTCTCTTTCCTGCGGCAAAGACGGCAGCTCAATCGATGACCCTACCGAGATAAAATCATAGTCGATGACGGTATCTGAGCTTTCGGCTTGATCAGCTGACCTAGTATCCCTTCCCTCCTTCTAAGTGACTACTTCAGGGATTGCTAAGAGATTCGAAAGTGGCTGTGTTGTATAGAGAAATGACCGCTGAAGGCCATTAGCATCAGCCCACTGTTGTGATAGCTTCTCAATAGCATTAGCATCATATGACAGCCGCTGTCTATCCCTTAGATCTTGCATCTGAGCTTCTTCTTCCACCTGCCGGGCTGCTTTAGCGATAGCAGCTGCCCGGCCTCGAGGATGGGCTTGGCTAGTAGCCTTATTACTGCCGTGGGCAGCCTCTTTTTCATGAAGACTGCGGAAAAGCCCTGCTTGAAACTGCCCTTCCTTTCTAGCAGCTGCAGCCCGCTCTTCATGACTGCGAGTGTTGACTTTCTGACGTAGCTGGTCCACAGTATATGCCCCATCATTAACTTGAATTCGACGCCTTGTGTGCGTACGCCGGGCTTCCAGTCTGATCTGTTCTTTTTGAAGCTTGATGATCTTTTTATGCGATGACTGTATGATGGTAGAGGGGTCCAAGGTAGCTTATGTATGTGAGATAACAGCCTGCGTTGGGCTGCTTAAGATATGCAATTTATCTTGGATTAAATGCAGATCTTTCTTTGCCTTTTGGGGTGTAACAGCACCTCTCTGTAAAAGCTTAGGAAATAACGGCTCTTCCTTATCCCTAGCAGCCTGACGTAGGGGTCCTAGGACAAGCTCTGGATTGAAAGGCATGAGGCCGGAATTTTCAAATCCAACATATATATAGCATGCCTTAAATGCTGAGCCATATGGCCGGTTCCATTGATTAAGGAAGTTACACCGGGATATCTGAGTACCGCCGGCAATAATGAAGTTATTGAAAGCGTGTCGCTGTTCCTTTTTTAAGATGCTGATAGACACCAACGTCAAGAGTGTCAGAGGCCCGAGTGACGGAACGGAAGGGCGAGGCCGGTGGCGCCGAAGGTGCGGCAGCGATGAAGCAGCTAGACTGTTACTAGGCCGCTGGTGCTATAACCTCAGACCGGGGGGCCGGAGGCCCGAGGGTCCGGGTACTATGAGGCAGCGATCTCACAGCTTAGCAGGTTCGAAGTCAGAGCGAAGGTCTCAGCCACAAAGTCTAGAGATAGGTCATGTAAAGGATATAAGGGCCGTAAGGCCCTTATGAGATAGGGAGGTCAGAGATCAATTGAAGTCACACCACTACCCCTACTATGTTGCTGCTAGCTAGCAACGCGTCTGCCCTCTTCACTCCCTATTGTACATCTAGCCCTGACAAAGAGGTTGAAGAAGATGACTTGTATGAGAAGGAAGGCGGAAGGGGATGATGTCAAATATATGAAAATACCAGATAAAATCAGGGTCTTCATGAGCAGAAAATCCGTCCATCAGAAGCAGTCGATAAATCGGGTCTTTCTTCCTAGTTATCTGAGAGGCAGAATATCCCATTTTCTGGTTCCAATTTTCCCTTATAAGGTCAGGACTGTAGCTAAACCAGGTCTTAAGGGAGAAGTCTTTGAAGTTATTGCTGTAGGCAAAAGAGTGATAATTAAAGTGCTGTAGCCACTGCCGGGCCCGTTGTGTATTATTGAAGCCAGAAGATGTATGCGTCAGGACTACCCGGTCATTGATATCGGCTATGATGTATTCTTCTAGCAATACCTTTGCTGTTAGGATAAGAAAAGAAGTAATTGCTAGCTTAGATGTATTTATCGCATTCACAGCTGAAAGTGAGTCTTTATTACCGGGTTGGAAGGTAACAGTGTGAGTTTTTCCCTTTATTTGGGTTGAGAAGAGCTTCAAGCTGCCATCAACCCATCCAATCTGAAGGGGGGTCTCGTTAAAATTCCAAAAAATGGACCTTGTAATCGACTTGCCAGTCATGACAGCTTCAAATTCCTTGAACCGGTCTTCTAGTCTTGGGATATTGAGCTCGGCGCCGGCATGGATGACTTCCCTGACCTTTGGGGTCTTATGCTGTAGTTCCGGATGACGCTTTTTAAACCGCCGGACCCACGCCTTTGAGGCTGTAGTCCTAGAACCTTTAATATGATATTTTTATATAAAGCTGGCGTAGTTGCGGATGGCAGGCTCTGTGACTACAAATACGCTCTTTTCAACGGTCCTGATGAATGTAACTAAAGTCCGTTCCTCTGCCGCCGTAAGAGCTGGCGGCTGACCACCTTTGTTACCAGAAGGAGGAACTTTTCCCGCTCTTAATAACGATATTTTTTTTTTTACAAGAGATGCATTGGTGTGGTGGTGGGAGGCGGTTTCAATAACGGTCAATTTGCGAGGCAGAGCGGGGTTCCCACGAGTCGTCCGTGTAACCGCATCACCGGCCAGATAGGCACAGGCCGCACGAGCCGCAGCTTGACGGGATTTGTCTGAAATTATAGCCATGATGAGACCGATACGTAAATATTATAGGATTCAAATTTTAAAGAGATTGGGCTTAAATTGAAGCAACGGGCTTATACAGAGTCTGAAGAAGCTGGTTACGAATGCGACGCGGTTACGGGTAACGTTGCCCCCCTCTCCCTTGGAGGGGGGGGCCAAGGCGGGGCCCAATAGATGCACGGGTCCGTACTGTGAACGGCCTCTAGTAACTGTATTCCAGCTATCTAGTCCAGGATGCTATTTACATCAAAGATGAAGAAGAAAGAAAGAAGTTCCCAAGTGCCCCTGAGCTGTGGAACGATTATCATCCCTGGCGCGCACGTGCCTAGTACGTCTTGCGGCACAGCCGCAAGGATATGGGCCCTGGCCCGTGACACCCAGGCCCTGACGAGCTTTTCTTTGTATGGCTCAAGCCAGGTCTTCTTGATATATGAAACCTCTTCAATGTGATTTGGAAGATACTTCTTCTCAAATTCTGCCACACGTTCATTGAAAACGGCTTCAGTGGGCGATTGCATAAGAGAATGCCAAGAATTGTAGAAGTCTGCCCAGCCATCCGGTTTGGATCATTTTTTCGCTGATACCTTTGCCGCAATGCCAGCAGCTAAATGCTCTTGCAACGTAAAGATTGGAAGGCAGTGGGCTAGAACTTCTTTATTTGCATGCCAAAGGCAAAGCAACGGTTCTGCTAATGGAAAGACTATTGTGACTGCATTTATACAGGCAAGGCAACGATCCGTTAAGACCACAGATGGGAGCTTGGCATTGCAGGATTCATAAAGAGATTGAAGTCGCTCCAAGGCCCAGATGTAATCTTCCTCTTGCTCGCCACTGAGAAATGCAAATGCGATACAAAAGGACCGCTGACAAGCATCAACCCCAACCATGTCAAGAAGTGGCATCCGATATTTATTGGTCTTGTATGTGCAATCAAGTAGCAAGAGGTCAGAATAAGCTTGAAGATATTGAATAGAACCAGGATGGGCAAATAAGATTGCCGTGACCTGCTGGTTCTCATCAATTCGCACACGGCTCCAGAACCCTTCACGGTCCAATTGGTTGATCAGAGCATGAATAGAGCTTTGACCCTCATGCATATCATCCTTCAGCTCGGCAATCCGATTGTAGATATCCTTTCTAGTTGCTAAGGAATCTGGATCCTGCTGGCGTAAAAATGTCTGGATATCTCTAGGGGAGATACCAGCAGACACAAGCTCTGATAGTGTTGCTTTGCCGGAGGCATCCAATTGGCGATGCACTGGATGAGCTGATGGATGGTGACTTGGAGGATGATTATGCTTTGAGAATTGTTCATCTGGCCGGTGGTGTAAAGACCATGTGGTTTTATCGAGTGATTCCTTGGCTAAGATTGAGAACAAGCAGCCAGTGCCTCGAGTTGTTGTCTTGCGCTTGGTTCCCTTTTCAACGGAAGCCTTGGGCTTCCAAGATTTATCGCATGCATAAGTAACGATTTTGCGGCCGCTAGTCTTTGTGGTTGACTTTTGTTGAATTGGAGGCATGGAATATCATGGCTCCATGGTGTTACGTGTGGAATCGGGAGGCCTTCGGGCCCGAATCGGCGGGGGCTCGCCGAGCCCTCGGCCGGTCAGGAAAGGCAGTAATCTCAGGGCCCCACTTATAGGCCCGGGGCGTAGTCCTAAGTTGACCGCCCCTGACAGCAACAACAGATACACAATACACACACATGTTGAAGGTCATCAATTGGTCATACAAGCAATCCAACAACTTTCGTGTAATAAACGCGTAGCCTCGTGTGACAGCCCAGGTGTTAATTGCTGTAACCAACTGATCGCGAGATTGGTATTCAGCTTCTGGAGGAAGACAATCGTCGGGAAAAGAAACAGCTTCAGTAAGAGTTGGAGGAGCAGAAGTCATAAACAGCGACTGCGAGGTACTCATAATGACTGGTCACATTAGGAAAAAGGGAATAACGTTAATTCATGAACTGCTACTAAAAAAGAGATGCAAGCACAAGAGGCCACGTTGAACGCGCCGAACGCGTTGACAGCTCTGACCAATGGATGATGCCTTGACCCATAAAAACGCTATCGCAGCGCCCGGGCGCCGATTCTATTGCGGCGCCTGGGCGCCGTTCCAGTGGGAGCCATATGGTATGGTTTGAGCCTCATACCATACCATATTGTATTGTATTCCGATCACTGAGCTCTGCAAGGCCCAAACGCTCTTGTATGTCAATCCCGTGATTAATCGTACAGTTTCTTTTCTCGCGTCCCAATGAGGCCAACCACCACTCAGACTCAGATACTGGAAGGGTTCCTTCCAATGGTTTGGTCGGAACGCTAGGGAATGGAGAATGCTCCAGGCACAGCCAGCGCCCCCAAGGCTATTTTGGCACGCTGAGAACCAATACTATGCCCGCCTTCATTAGCCAGCCATCTGGAGATTACTGCGCAAAGTCCACATCGTCCATCCCGTAGCCGATCATCCAGTTCCACGTTAAGATCTTAAATGTATCCCAACCAACAGTTGTCTCGCATCAGCAGTTGGTCATCATCCTTCTCCGCTCGTTCCTCCATATCGTGACCAGCGGAGTGATGTAGGAATGGACGTCGCTACTCAGTTGTAGAGCACTCGTGATCTCCTGTTTTAACCTGTTCCACTTATCTTCGCGTAGCAGCTCGTCATTCTTTAGCTTCTACAGCCATGACCTGGGCCCAGATCTGGCCGTGACTGTCTACCATGACTCGGTCTTTCCGATTCACTCGGAGCTTGAGATCCAGATCATGTGGTAAGTTGTCTAGCTAGGTTCCATATGTCAGTTTCTTGGTAGCCTCGACCGGTTCAGGTGTTGCTTCATTACCATACCTCTTCACTGCTACAAAGCAAGAGCACATGGTTCTCTCTTGCCTTCCGCGTCAGTCCTCCCGTCTTGAAAATGCTACAAAGCTTTTGCCCATGCGTTGGGTCTACCTGCTGAGTTTCGGCAATGCTCCACTCAGCTGTGAGAGCATCAATGAGCGTTCAAGCTATGACGATGCGATGCGGCTCAGCTTGCTCCCTGGTAGATCGTCCTGCAAGTCGTCTCTCTGCCGCTTCCTTGATTCAGCCCGAAGGGCGTTTTATTCAGCCCGAAGGGCGTTTTACTCAGTCAGAAAGAATTGAGCATAAACCCTCCTCTGGTTGGCTAATTGGCCTGGCCTGTACTCAACTCGTGCACGAATTGGTCCGCTGATAACGCCACCAAATGAAGGCCGCACAAACCCCTGAACGTTGACCAGGTAATAACTAGCTAGCTTGGCAAGCTCTCCAAAAGCTTTCAGGTTCTTCTTTTCTTCAATGCAATCCTTGCATTAACCTACGTGGCGGCTGCTTCTCTTTTCCGTCGAATCTATCAAACCCATCAAGTTGCTAACGGTATCTAGGTTCACATATTACCCCCCGCAGCGGGCCTACCTCTCAATAGTCCCCGGTTACCCTGCCTCCGGGAAGCAGTGCAGTTTCCTCCCTGATCATTCAGACCTGATCTAACTACCTCAAAGACAACCTCTCTATCAAGATCTATCATGGTACTGGACGCAAGCCGTCGCGAAGCCTCCCTGCCCGAGCGATATCCAGCAGTCTAGGTGGGTAAGAGGTGGATATATATACGGCCAGATGGAGGACGATATACCCCAGGCAGTTCGAAACTGCCGTACCTGCAAGCAAGACCTGCCCGAAGTCGAATTTCGAAGCGTCAAGGACCCTACGAAGTTTACAGGAGAGTGTGCTAGCTGTAGGGCACGCCGAAGGGAACGGGAAGCCGGGTCCCGAGCCGCCGTTGCTGCCATACGGAATATCGCCTTGAGACTATCGCCACGCAGAGCGACGAAAAGGACCGATTCTCTAGCTAATCTGACGCCTCCAAGGCGGACTGCGCCAACGCCTGCGTCTGTGCACGGCTTACAACCTCCTGCCACGCCTGCTTTATTCCGTCGCCTGGCGCCCGCACTCCAGGGACTGCCTAGACCTCTGCTGGGGCTATCTACCCCAAGCGCGGTAGAGGGACCTTCCCCTATCACTCCTGCCCTTAGCCTGCCAACAGTAGTTCTGGGCACGCCGATTCCTCAAACGCCAATTCCTCAAACGCCAATTCCTCAAGGCACTCTTCCAACGGCTCCTGTTGTGCTAGGCACGCCTATACCACAGGAATCGTTCCCTACCACACCTTCATTACTGCCACAGGGTCATTGCCGCGGCCGCTATACACGTCAAGGCTCCTTTAACCCACGGCCACGGCCAGAGCCTCAAGAGCGACAGTTTGATCAGATAGTTGATCCACCTTTTACAGGAGACCTTAACTTGCCTGCCCTTAGTGAGGAGGATCGGGCGCTTGTGCGGGAGTTCTATACTGCCCTGACTGAGGACAAGATGCATAGTTGCATTCGCTGCCGGGAGCGTTGGTTCGATATGAAGCGAAATAGCACGAAAATCTGCAGCCGCTGCATTAGTCGAGACAGGAAAAGAGCGCCTAACGAGCCCTACTTCTTTAGCGCTGCGAATAACCTTGACTTCGGGGAAGTCCCCGGCAATCTACCTGATCTAACGATGGTTGAGGAGATGCTGATTGCTAGGATTCACGTACACGTGAAGGTCCTACAGGTACGTGGCGCTCAGTATAAATACCGCGGCCATGTTGTCCACTTTCTTCGCAACGTTGGTAGGCTATTTAAAGAGCTCCCAGCCCTACCTGAAGAGCTAGATATCGTACTCCTGCGGCCTTCTAACATGGAGGGCGACCCACGCTTCCAGCAGCAGTTTGCTCGCGATTTCCGGGTACGCCGGTCATGCCTGTTGACCTGGCTGCATTACCTACAGCGCCACCACCCGGGCTATCGCGATATCGTCGTGAGGCAGGATCGCTTGCAACGGCTTCCTCTTGACGGCAGTATAGTTGCTTCCATCGCTAGCCAAGTGGCTGACATACCTGACGGCGAGGTCCCCCAAGGCCCCGTTGAGGAGGCTGTAGAAGAGGATCCTAGCGATGCCGAATTTGCAGGTTACCGATACCGAATTAAATGCCCTGCAGTCCCGATTCCTTCATGGTACCCCTGACCCTGAGCGTATGACTGATCTTGAGCATATGCCGCCTAGCGCGCAGGCTGAACACCAGATGCCACTACCTTCCATTCGCAGGACTCCTATCAACGAATTCAACCGTTCCCAGTCGCTGTTAACACTCGCGTTCCCTACCCTCTACCCTGACGGCAAGGCGGACTTCGTGGAGCCTCGCCTACGGAGCATCACGTACCAGGACTACCTTGCCCATGCGATGAGATGGCAAGATGGACGTTTTGCCCGCCATAAGACTTGGCCTTTCGTCGCCCTCAACACGCTGTTACGTGCGCAGGTCAGAAAGCGAAGCGACTACTTCGTCAAGCAACACGAGGGCCGCCGTCAACCCCTTACGCGCGCTGACCTAGAGGAAGCGATGGCTAAGCCTGACGAGCCAGAGGCTCATGCCCTGATCCAGTCGATCACGCGCCAAGCCGCTGTAATCAGGGGCACCCGGCCATATTGGTATAAGCAAAGGAAGGAATTGGAGGCATATGCCTATAATCTAGGCAGGCCTGGCCTTTTCGTTACTGCAAGTGCGGCTGATTACCACTGGGAGTCCCTATACCGTCATATGCCTCGATTCCAAGAGTGGAAAGCAGCTCCTGAGGCGGCGCGGATGGCCCTGTCTCGGCAATTACTGCGAGATAACGCCCACATTGCTGCTTACCACTTCCATAAGCGTTATACGCTGTTTAGGACTATTGTCCTGAAGAAGAAGTTTAACCTAACGGACTTTTGGGGTCGCTACGAGTGGCAGGGCAGGGGTTCCAGTCACCACCATGGCCTATATTGGCTAAGTGGTCACCCGGACTTAGATCCTGATAATGGTCAGTCCTGAGAACAATTCGCCCGAATCTGGGGATATCACGTATCTGCTGTTAACCCAGAGCCTCAGCGGATACAGACGCCTGGGGAAGGGAATCCCCTGATCAGTAATCTATTGGATCATCCCCTTACCGTTCAGTTCCTATCAATGGTAGTCAACCGCGTGCAACGCCATCGCTGCAACAACTACTGTATGCAGCTCAATAAGCATACCAAGCAGGTAGAGTGCCGCTTTGGATTTCCTCACGGACAGCGCCTACTAGCCTCCCTTGACAAGATTCCTCATTCTAAGCACTGGAGCTTCAGAGGCGAGCGCAACGATGGCCAGATCAATCACTACAACCGCTTGCTTACCGTTGCGTGGCTAGCCAATACAGATGTCTCGCCCTGCACGAGCCTACAGCAGGTGATCGATTACGCAGCTAAATACTGCTCCAAGTCGGAAAAGAAGAGCGAGTCTTTTGCCCAGATTGGGAAGGCCCTGATGCCTCGGGTCAAGGACCACAACCCCCTGATTTCCTTCACGTCAAAGCTCCTAAATCAGCTAGTTGCTGAGCGAGACTACTCGAAGCAGGAGGTTAGCCACTTGCTCCTCGGCCTGCCGTTACAAGAGGGCTCACGAACCTGCCTATACGCTGACTGCCGTAATCCTGACAGGCATTCCCGCTCCCTACGGATCGACGGCGATGAGGTTGACGAGGCCCTCAACGGCTATGAAAAGTACTATGGACGCCCAGAAGCCCTAGAGGACCTAACCTACATTTCCTTTCTCAAATACTGGAATTTCCGCTCTAGGGACCCTTCCATGTGGAAGCAATGGCAGCCAGGCAACGTTAACGGCAGGCCTCGTGTATTGGTCTACTTTCCTCGCTATCAGGCTGATCCAGAAGGTCAACAGTGGCCAGATTACTGCCGCGTAAAGCTAACATTGAACCACCCACATCGCCGGCTTGATGAGCTCCTCACATTTGATGGCCAGCGTTTTAATTCTCACACTAAGGCCTTCTCCTATTGTTGGCAGCACCACAGTCATGGTGATGACCATTACGGCCGGCCAGAAGAGGCTCGATTACAACCTCAAGAGGATCAGTACGAGACTCTGCCTGTGGAGGAGGAATTTGATGATGAAGACTGGATCCGCCTCGCCGCTCTTTTACCTGACAACCCCCTTACCCAGGAAGGTCTTGACCTACTTGGCCGCCGCGATATCGACGTCAATTACGACTGGACACGGCATGTGGGAACTTATCCGGAATTTCGAGACAGCTACTGGAAAGACCTTATCGCTAGCCACCCTATAGCCAACGATGTAGAGGTCCTTGGACCTCAGTGGCGTGACCAGCTTAACCCACAACAACGGCTCGTGTACGACACCTTCATGGGCCACTTCCAGGCGCAAAATCCTACTCAAATCCTTCTCCACGTTGACGGTGGTGGTGGTACAGGCAAGTCCTTCCTTATCAAGGTGCTTTCCTCCCATCTTCAGGCGGCTGCCGTACCGAATCCTAGCCCTATTTTCCGCGTAGCGCCAACAGGCGTTGCGAGTAACCAGATACAGGGCAGCACCATACATTCCTTACTACGTCTCCCAGTAGGTGGTGCTTTTACCGACCTTCCCCCAGCCGACGCAGCCGCCCTTCAGTCCCGTCTACGGCACGTCAAATACCTCGTTATTGATGAAAAGAGCATGCTAGGGCTTGAGCAGCTCGCGCGGATCGATTCCCGCCTGCGGCAGGCCTTTCCACAGCGTAGCCTCGAGTTCTTTGGTGGTGTGAGTGTCTTGCTTGTGGGCGATTTCTTCCAGTTACCACCAGTCCGGCAAAAGCCCCTCTATTCGACTAGCACCAGCCTGTCTTCGTTGGAAAGGAGAGGGCAAGTGGCCTACCGGTTATTTGACCGCACCGTCTTCCTGACCACGGTACAGCGCCAGGCTGGTGATGATCAGGCCCGGTTCCGTCAGGCCTTGCAAGAACTGCGTGAAGTTAAGTTATCTATACCGTCCTGGAACCTCCTTAGCAATCGGGTACAGGCCAAACTAACGCAGAGCGAGGTTGACAGATTCAGGGCCGCTTTGCGGGTGTATTCTACAAAAGCCCGCGTCAGCGAATACAATTACGAGCATATGGTACACCTCAACGCCCCGGCAATACAGGTGGAGGCAAAGAATCAGGGCAACGGCGCGGGGCAGGCGCCAAGTGACAACGCTGGCAATCTATCCAACAAGTTCCCTGTTGCTAAGGGTGCCAGGGTAATGCTCACGACTAATCTATGGCAGCCAGCCGGCCTAGTTAACGGCGCCCAGGGTACCGTATACGATATCGCCTGGAATGTAGGCGCCAACCCATGGGAAGACCCTCCAGCCGTTATTATGGTAGATTTCGATAGCTACGATAGACCGCCGTATCTAACAACTAACGAGGGCAGGAAAATCGTACCCATCCTTCCAGTCACGCGTGATTTCCTAGTGGGCAACGAGACCTGCGCTCGCACGCAGTTTCCCCTGATCGTGGCATTTGCTATCACTGTTCACAAATGCCAGAGCCTAACGAAGGATCAGATAGAAGGATCAGATAGTTACTGACCTCGCTACACGCGACTTCCAGGCCGGTATTAGCTATGTTGCTGTCTCACGAGTTACCTCGCTACAAGGCCTACTCCTTGAGGCGCCTTTCGATCGTCAGAGCCTCTATAACCACACGCCCACGGAAGGTTTATACGCCTGCGTATCCTATGTACTGCGTTGTGGCTAACTATAAGGCAGGGATGAAGATGCGCCTTGCTGACCAACAACACCGTCAGGCTCAACAGCTGACCGATCCGCCGTATCCACCACGCTACATTGACTAAACGATGTGTTGCTATAAGCTACAGGGAAAGGGGAGGTTTTCCAGACGGTATATAGTTAGATTGGGCCTGTCAGGAAGCGTGAGAGGGAACAAACTCCCTCACTGTAGGTTTGAAGCGGTTTAACAGCTGGCTACCCGCTGCAAGAGAAAGGGGGTTTCTAGAGGGTCCTCCCAGGAGATATGAATTGCAGATATACGATATTTCCCCTTCGGGCTGGATATTCAGCCGTTAAGTCTCTTGCCCTGGCAACTTAAGGGGTGTTCGAAGAATTTTAACATATGTAATCGACGTGCTGTGAATTCCTCTCCGTCCCATCTCCTGCTGAAATGCTACTTCGTTGATTCGTTGAGAATGGTGCCAATCTTGCCAGGCTGATGTGAGGCACGTTGCATAAAATTAAGTTGTTGATTGAGTAGCCACTTGCAATCCAGACTCCATAATGGACAGGGGGTTTCAGCGACTGCCTTGTCATTTGCAAAGCAATTATGGCAGCAAGGCATGAGCGCCGCATAAACTCCTTTTGTGTATCAGGGGTTTTATTGGTGACAGGTGTGAACCGCGTCATACTATGCTAGATTAGGATAACCCTAACAAAGATGAGCGTAATCCCACCCCACGAGCTTCACGTCGTCCGTCTCCTTCTTACTTTTCTTTTAGTTCTTCATTACTATTCATCTCTTGACCACGGGCTGCTTTCCTTCACTTGTATGATGCTCCGTTGTCCTTCCTGTTGATGTTCTACTTTCCCTTTCAGGCAAGTAAGCTGGAGTGTGAGAAAGAGAGAGATACCGTTGCTTACGGAGAGGTCCTGACGATTCGGAAATTCCTCGTCTAGCGCCTTTGAGGAGAACTTCATCCTCACAGCCTGGACAGATTTTGAGCACTGAGGCAGAAGACTCAAGGTGCGTTCCAAGGTTGACAATAAATTATGGTACGACTCCTTGGCAATTTTTCTAACACCATAGTCTCGGTCAATGGCCTTGCTCATAAGTGCCACGCCAGCCACAACGTGATGTGAGTAGGGGTCAATAGATACAAGAGGAACGGTTATGGTAGTTTCGTTGCCGCCGGGTACTGAAGGACTAGGGTGGTTGGATGTTGAATCAGGCAAAGGACTCAACGTGTAAGTGTTGTGCAAACCAAATGCTAGAGTGTTCATGACTGTGGTTTCCGCATCGGTGCTCTCCTCTGCAAAACTTGCAAGCAGGTCGTAACGATTTGTGGCGTCGATGAAATCCACAAACATCAAGATGCTCAAGTGGTAGTGCAGCATCAATGTGTCTTATTGATATTATTTCAAGAGCTTGTCGCAGGGCCTGAAGGAGATACTTACACCAGCGGAGCTTCGTCTTCTGACCGAGGAACTGCATGCGTTTCTGGCACGCGTCGAGACGGGGGCGATATATGGTGTTGAAATGCTTGACAGAGTCGACAACGGCGGCATATCCCTTTTGAACTTCTGACTCGTCATGGCCGTCTCTGAGAGCTTCCTTGAAGATCGCCGTTAGTTTCCAGCCCAATAGCTTCCAAGACGCTCCTGCAGCGATGATTTGATTCGCTCGTTCGTCTGTCATCTCGAAACTGCTCAGGCCCCAGTGTTTGGCTGTCTCGTCGAACATTTTGGAGGTTGTTCTCACAAGACGCCACGGCAATTCAGCTTCGAAGCCAAACAGGCCGGATGAGAGCAGGGAGCGGCAATTGAGGGTCAAGGATGCCGAAGTATCGAACGTGAGGGCTGCCCAGTACGCCGTGCTTTCCGCATTAATGAAGCTGGAGGTTCCAATCGACTCTGGAGTTGTGCAAATAGCCTGGACTTTCATCGTGGAGGACGGAGACACCTTTGACCCACTGAACTGCAAGTTCCGTTGCCTGGCTCGGAGAGTCTGTATTTGTTGCAGAGCTGCGTGTACGCAAGACTGCCCCGATATTCCATCAGCCTCCTCCTCTTCAGATATGCCGTACGGTATTGGTGTTAGCGCGAAGAGGAAAAGCGATATCATCGATCGATATGAAGGCCGGTTAATGGCTTTCAGCATGTCTCGCCGCGCGTCTCGCCAGAGTGCCTGGGTGATGTCCAAATGGGCGCATCCTGAAGGAGCAGGTTGGGCAGTAAGGTCAAGCCACCTCGCGGAATAAGAAGCGATGGTGCTTCGAAGAGATTGTTGAATCTGTCGATCTGTTTCGCTTTCTTGCTGGCCCAGGTTCTGGCCGTCGGAAGACTCTGCCATCCATCCATCCAACTGGCAGCAGAGGTCAGAGATGCTGACATATTTTTCGGCAAAACTATCCTGTCCAAACCTGCGTGTAGTTGCGTTAGTGTTTTGGGCTAGAAAGTCAACTCCTGGGGAATATACACAAAGGGGTTGCTGTATCTGCCCATCCAAGACTCAAAGACTGCTTCAAACCCTTCTCTATAGAGGGCAGACAGCCATTGGGACTCCAGCTCGCTCAAAAAGTCAGTGCTAGGAGACGTAATCAGTGTATGTGATGGCGATACAAAATTACGCCGCGCAGAATCAGGGGCAGGAGAAGGGATAGTGGCATCTAGAATGCCCTGGACCACAATAGAAGATGCACTCCAGTCTGCCCCAGAGAGCAGCCGGTTTCTTTCCGCTAAAGCATCCACGTGTTTATCGTCCAGAGAAAACGGCAACTCACTCGCAGTACGAGCCGTTTCTCGCCTGCGCCCCTTGCTTTCCACGGGGAAGGATGCTACTCTGGCATCTTGCATCCACTTCTCGGGGAAACGAAGTCAGCTGAAGTCGATCTCCCCGTCAGGTGCTGTGATCTACCTTGAAGGTGCATATCCGGTGACTTTTCTGACAGCGGGTACAGGAAACTGAGGAATCGCCGGCTTCGCTGCGACGGCTCGCAGAGTCACAAGCAACGCGAGATCTGCGACATTCATCGCAACTGGAGAACTGGGTTCGACGGATGACCAGGTCGCCTCGACCCCGCATGATGAGGTCTTAGTTCGGAACGTCTGGACTGGGTAGAGTCGAAGAATAGGCAAGGATAAGGTCGAGAACTGGTGTTATTGATCTGAGTCTGTAGGATCTCACTGATCTGTATCCTGGATGGACGTAGATTGAAAGTTTGAGTTTTGCGTTCGGATCCAGTTCTCCTTTTGTAACTGGGAATCGATGCCCACAATCTCTCGCCGAAAAAAATGCGGGGCCAATGCAGATGGCTTGGCTGGGGTAAGATCTGTGGTAGGGAAGGCCGCCTGCTTCATGACCTTGGCTTTGCGAACAGAAGGGCATTGAATGGCAAGTCTAACGAATCCATTTCTTCATTATGATATTTCCTCTTAGCTTTGGGACTTCTGGTGGCATCGACTAGCCGCATTGAGGTTCACCTCCAAGACCCGACGGTCTGTTATCCATAATATCACTCGTCCCAGTGCCACGTGGCACAATGGGACGCTAAAAGCCACGTGTGAATGGGTCCAGATTCAGCCAAGGCGTCGTGGGGGACTCAAACGGTAGATCACTACCTACCGTACGGACATGTACTAAGGACGTTTATGCATCTTTCCTGTTAGTAAAACTCCAGACTGCTCTATGAGGATAAGTTGCGGGGTAAAGCTGAAAACAATCTACCGCCATATTAGTATCATGATCCTTGTAGCGTTGTAAAAGTGCTGATCTTCGCTTCAGCCAACGGCGCACGTTTGCCAGAACCGTCGGAACATCTCGGGTCTCGCAACGGTATGGCGGGGGCTGCTATTTGCGCCCCGCGCCAACTCGTCTTAGATGAATCGAACTGTTCTCGGGGTTTGACTCCTGCGACATGTCTGTAGTTTCTTGTAACAGTAGGCCAATCGGCGACATCCGTAATTCTGTAACATGCATGATGGTTCCTGCCACCGAGACATTTTCGTTGGGTCTTATTTCACTTTGATGTGAGAATAGAAGCTAGAACTGTCTTGACTCGTCCGCCTACCGACGAATACGAGCCACGTGGCAAACGCTACTTTTGTAGGACAATAATAGAAGCCACGTGGGCGTGAACTTAGAACAAGCTAAAGAATCCTGGCTGGCATGGCCTAAGCGGCGAGTAGATGGTAAACTACAAATCCGAGTTCTCGCGATGTGGTTGTGCTTTGATCTCGACCTTTCCTCGGTTCCGGTCCTCTGTTGGCGAAACGCTGGAAGCCAGGATATCGGATCCGGTGAGCTTCTTGCGACATGAATCGTGACTTGGGATGACGCGATTGATTGCCTCTCTTCCTGTTCAGGGATAATAATTACGTCAAAGGGGCTGGTACTTGGCAACTTCGCCCTCGTCTGTTTGGCCAGGCTATCTGCAGCACAACTTAGAAACCCCCCCCCCTTCCCCCCCCCCCTTTTTTTTTTAAGCATCATGATTTGGATGCGGGGTATGTTGGATACCAATAGTTGCTCTCCGCAACCGAGCCTGCTTGCAGGCAGATGTAACTCAAGTGGCATAAATCAGGGACAATCCGCCCCGTTCTGAAGCTACGGTAGCATTGAGTCTCCATCCAAACTGGATCACATCGGATCCGATACCTTTCGATAGCCACTATCTCCACAATCCACCAGCAAGGCAATCCCAGTTTATTATTCGAGATTAAGTAATGTATATAATAAGCATGCGGGTCAAATAAGCACGCAGATCAAAAATCCCTCAATCTCTTCTCTTTCCATCTAATTAATTATTTCTCAACCACAAAATATGTTACGATTAAATACAGAGGGAAATATCCTTCTTACTCTTTAAGCTCTTTAAAATAACTTAAAATTAAGCCTCTAATAAGCTGTAAAGATCTATAAAGTTACCTATATAATACTATAGCGCTAATATAATATAAATTCTTTCTTAAAGTAACGTATATGATAAGCGAGCGCCGCAGACAAGCGAGCGCCGCAGTGAGATTTTCACCTTAAATTGCAATTTTAAAAAATTTCTTAAAAATCTAAACTAAGCCTAAAATAGCTAGGATTTTTAACCAGGCTTATTTATAAAATAGATTATTTTTACAAATTTTTCTTAAGTTATATATATTTATAGCGCTAGCAGTGTAAAATTCGCACTGTTTATTTTATTATTTTTATTTATAACTAGTTTAATAATTTTTTAAAAAGTCTTTAGAAAATACTAGCTTATTAACTTTTTAATTAAATATTTAAAATTAATTTCCTAAAAATTCTAAAGCTATATAGCCTATTTTAGAAAATTTAAAGTTTAGAGTTTTAAGTATACAGTATAGGTGCGGCGCTCGCTTGTTTGCGGCGCTCGCTTATCAAGTACGTTAATTAGATTCCTAAATTATATAAACTATCTGATATAGAGGAGTAGATTATTATTTAGTATATTCTTAATTTAGGTTTATAAGAGTTTCCCCTAACGTGTATGATAAGCGAGTGGATGTAACGGTCTCAAGGTAGTGTATTGCAACTAGCTAGGCCACTCTACAGAGTATACCAAACTTAAGGAAAGAAGAAGAAGAGAAAGAGAGTAGAGGAGGTCCATCCATAAATATACTCGTCATGGTGGCTTAAAGGTAAAAGTGGGCCACGAAAGGCCGAGGGTTCCCGAGGCCACCTACGGGCACAGCCCGTTACAGTGGAACTGTTAGATTGGACCATGCACCCGTGTCACGGCCTGGTCCTCCGGACAGCAGTTGGCTTAAAAGAGCAGCTAGTGTGCCCAGTAGTCGCCATCACAGCGATTATTGACCAATCTTTTGCCCTATGGTACAGCGGTCTAGCACAACCGTTACAACCCGGCATCAGACCGGGTGGGTCATGTGATCAGTTGCCTAGCACTTTGCCACAAGGCTTAGGAAGCAGCTTCTAGCTGATTCTACACAGCACAGAACAGGTATATAAAGCTTGCTCTGATACCTCAGAATAAGAAGAGAGGAGGAGAACACAGATATACAATATAATGTACACGATTAATATCAGAGTGCTACGCTAGCTTTCCGACAGGAACAGACAAGCGAGTGGAACACTTATTGTCAGATACGTCAGAGGCGAAAGTTGCCACCTATTGCCACCTACTGCCACGAGGCTTAGCAATCAGCTTCTAGCTGATTCTATACAGAAGAGAAAGGGTATATAAAGCTTGCCCTAAAACCTCAAGACATAGGGAGGGGAGACAGAATACACAATTTTTCACCCTAATATTTGACACTTATACAGTACAGCTAAAAGTCGCGATTTTCAATTTTCTAAAACAAGCTATATAACTCTAGGATTTTTAGGGAATTAATTTTAGATGTTTAAATAGAAAAGTCATAAGATGGTATTTTTGTAGGCTTTTTCTTAATTTATATAATTTTTAAAAAATTAAAATAAGAAAAAGAACAGTGTGAATAAGGGTTTTCTAAATAACTCTATAACGAATTTTTCTAATACTCTAGGAAAATTTGGACTTATTATAATATACTTAACAGACGTAGATCTTAAATTATAGCTATTTTTACCTGAGTTTGAATTTTTAAGACTTTTTTAAAAATCGCGATTTAAGGTGAAAATCAGAGTGTTCCACTCACTTGTCTGATCCACTCACTTATCATGTACGTTATACTCTATTTAATAGTAAATTAATTATAAAATACTTTTCTATCTTTAAGTAGATTTATATTAAATATTCTTATTAATCTAGCTATAACTAATAACTAACTATAAAAGAGTATTTAACTTTGTAAAGCGAATAGTTAGTTATCTTATAGAGATATTTCCTACTTAAATTAAATATTAAATTAATCTAATTATTAACAAACTATATTAGAGGAGGGTATATTACTCTAGAGGGGTTATACTAAAGTAATAAGGCCAGTAGAATTAATAATAGAATGCTAAAGCTGGGGATATGTTACGAGCAGGAAGATCAACCCGGGTACGAACGGAAAACGTCGGAGCTCGGAACGGAACAAACAGACCCCGGTCGAACTGGTCGAACGGGAGCTCGTTCGACCACGTTCGACCAAAAGTGAAACCTTAACCTTAAATGGTCGAACAGGTCGAACAAGAGCGCGTTCGACCACGATCGACCAAGCAAATCAGAATAGTATATATAGTTTCACTCATTCCCACTTTCCCTGTCTAGATAGCTCTCCAGCTTTCAATACAATTCGATTACTCAAGAACACTTCTTGACATTATCAGACGTGATACGCAACCCTACGCTCAGCACGCTACGCCTCGTCACAACTGCCAACATAAACCGATCAGGTTACGGTTTACTACGTTGGGAACCTTGACCGTCACAGGATAGCTTTATAAGACTTATAATATATCGAGATATCTCTCAATCAATCAATCAGATCAGATATAGAGGGTAAATTATCAGTTCATATCAGATTTGGGTCCTAATCTGATTTAATTAATCTGATAGCAGCGCTGGTCCCCGCCAGTACACCGTCAAGAAATTCGGGCTCAAGCGCTTCCAAACCGGCCCAAACGACCCACAATCCAAGCGTCTGCTACGAAAGGGCCTCATGCCAGATGAGAAGCGTTACGTGAACTGGCTCGAGCATGGCGTGGTACCCTTGCTGCATTCCGGGATGGAGGGCATACCTGCGGTCATTATCACGTTCTGCGTGGGAGTTAGCGTGTTGATTGTGTTTGATATCAGGAAGTATAGGAGGCGAGCTCATACAAAGTTGCAGACTGAGGATGGCGAGATACAGGTGCAGAAGTTGGGGAGACATAGCTGATACCCACCTCTGACTGGAAGTTCGGACCTCCGGGCAGCGTGTCTGGAGAGCCAGTATGACTAGCTGAAAGACGTTCATTCCGGTTTGATCGATTGTATGACGTTTCGGTCGGTTGGATGTGACATCTTGTTCTACATTACGTCGTCGAGGTATGTTCAGGGGCTTAATAAGCGTCCCAAAAGGGTAAAAATATGATCTGGATCTGTTCTGGATATCCAGGAGGCAGCACTCCTTCACCCCTGACTGGATTGGAGCGACCTCGGATCCAGCTACAATCCAATCCAATAAGATTACTGCCGCTCATCAAAGAAAAGAGTTCTTCATTGCTCAGAGACCTAACTTGAGAAGGATCAGAGATTCAGTTCTAATTCCCTAGTAATTACTGCGGGATGATGAACACAATAGACCAACCGAAGCAAACAGGAGCTCTAGGAACAGGAGTTGCACCTCCTCAACCAGCCAGACAACCCCAAGTCCATGCTTGCATTTAGCAGGCAATGACACTACTGAATGTAACAGCAGGCAGCAATATATCGATCATGATTCAAACTATTGCATCCTGAAACTATAAGATACTATAAGATACTATACTTGCTTCCACTTGTCACATTCAGGCCATAAGTGATTATTAGCGACGGCACTAGCGGAGTGCGCATTCCCTTTTGCCTCAGCTGGTAATGCGACATCACTCATTTAGATATAATCAAGAGTATTTATCCATCTAAATCGGATTGCATTCTGTCGCGTGTGCATGCGGCAGTAATAAATCACATCAAAGGCCATACCATCCGGTACTTAGCTGAACACTTTTGCTTGCTTCTGAAGATCCAGGAACGTTTCTTTGTCATGACCTGGGATAATTTGACCCTTTGTGATACGTTCTAGATGCTTCAGGCGCTGAGTGCTTCTGAACCAGGCTGGATGGTCTCGAGCTAACCAACCTTGCGGGATACCGTCTCGCCACTATTGAAAGAATTGTCAGCCTTAGTCCACACAGTCTAAATCGGGGTTGAGAAAATGATGCATACTCACATTCTCAATAACGTGACAGTGATCGCTGAGAAAGAAAAAAGTCCCCATCTCGGGCATGTTGATCTGCATTCCGATCAGGCCCTCTGTATGCCCTGGCAGATGGTGTAATGTGATGCCCTGACAAAAGTCGAGGCTTTTCTCATCGAAGGTCTTCCAGTTCCTAGAGTATTTTAGTATTTTCCCAACGCTGATGTTAGGTTTTACCTTAAAAACAACGTACAGGCCTAGTTTGAGATAATGCTCCAGATAGACACCCGTATCGGCTCCCGTGGCCACCGACCAAAATGCAGACCGCAGTTCCTTATCGTGAACCCAATCTCAACATCTTTTCGCTCGATGAATTCATCTAACCCGCCCGCATGATCGAGGTGCAAGTGTCCTATGATGATCTTCTTGATATCTTCGATCTTGTTGCCCGTCGCCCCGACGGCCGCACGCAACTCGTGCTGGGGCTCATAGCGCACGCGCGCAAAGACATCCGACAATACAGGGCCCCAGACCTCAGGGTAATCCTTCCCACAACCAGTTTCCCAGAGGATGAGGCCCTCGTGCGGGTGATCAATCAGGATGCAGTACATGGGCAACTCGCGGCGTTTGTTGACGGTGGAGAGACCTTCTGTACTCTTCAGACTAGTGTTGCCCCCACGAGTGACGAATCCTTCATCGCACTCAAGCCAGCCTACTTCGAGGACGTGGAACTTAGTGCCTTGTGGGCAGACGTTGGAGACATAGCCTGGAATGGCTCCTTGATTGATTTGCTCTTGGATCTTGGGCATGATGGGGAAGCTAAAGAAAGGCTTTGGTTCGGTTGAGAGTTGGGGCTGGTGTAGTATTGATATAGGTAGTGTTGTGGGCTATTCACAGGTTCACAGGTATTAAGAAAGCGGTGAATTCTAGTATTTATGTTTATATAGGCAGCCTAAGGTTTGGGCTTTGCCGGGAGCTCGCATAGCCCCTTCTTGACCTGCGCGAATGCAAGTGTATGCCCTAGTTCCTAATACAAGTTTCGAGAGATTCGTTACGGCAGGCAGTTGTACGAAGGTGTGCTCACCCGCCCGGTGTTATCTCCGCCAACCCCCACTCTGATATTCTGCGGCCTTGGGGAGTCCGCTCGGGACAGGGCTGACAAGTGAGTCTAGTCTAGGGAATCTAGACTAGGGAATTGAGACTCGGATCCGCGAAAACCCCGCCCAGGTCTACAGACCAGGATGGGTCATAAGTGGGCCTCCCCGGATAAGGCGGATGGGTGGGGTCACCGCAGAGAACCTGGACTCGTGCGGGGCAAACCCAACCTCCCCACCCGATCTTTTTTCTAGTCCCACCCTCTTAAATAAACCGGGATACAGTCCCGGAGGGGGGGGGGGTGGGGAGGGCCCATTACTGCATCATACTCGAGGTTGTAGAGCTGGGAAAGATACCGGGATGGGAATGGTCCGAGGGTTTTAGTTCTCTCAATGCCTCATAGAGTGATTGCAAATTCATCCCTCTCGGCCAAATAAGACTTTCTAAAAACCCCTTTCGCTGGTCGTCTTGGTCGTCAATGGTATCCTCTGTTATAAGGCTTGACGTCGAATATTCCTGCCTATAGTTCGCATCTCTTTGTTCTTGAACAACAAGACTACCACCACCACCGTCGCTGCCGTATTCACGAACATGGCTTCTTTCAATTTGTCCGACCTCAAGAGGAAGGACCTCCTTCAACAGAAGGGCTATATCGCGGGAATCCGAGCTTCCTCTCTCAGCGGGACCACTTTTGAAGTGCGTAACCCGGCTACCCTCAAAACTATAGCGACTCTTCCAGAGATGGATGCCGCAGATACTGAGAGAGCCATTGAATTCGCCCACGAGACCTTCGAATCGTACAAGAAAACTCCAGCACGGCAGCGAGCGCGATGGCTCCGACGCTGGAGCGACCTCTGCCTAGAGAATATAGATGACTTGGCCCTCATCCTCACTCTTGAAAACGGCAAGACCATTGCTGAATCGCGCGGCGAGGTGGCATATGGCGCCTCATTCCTCGAGTGGTTTGCCGGCGAAGCGGAACGGACTTACGGCGAAGTCGTCCCTGCCGCCAACACCAGCCAGCGCATCCTAACTATCAAAGAACCGATTGGGGTCGCGGCGGTTCTTGTGCCTTGGAACTTTCCTATCGCTATGATCACCCGTAAAGTCGGCGCTGCATTGGCTGCTGGGTGCACAACCGTCTGGAAACCCGCTGGAGAGACTCCTTTGAGCGCCCTCGCACAAGCTACGTTGGCACAAGAGGCAGGGGTCCCAGCGGGAGCCATCAACGTCATCACCACATTGGCCAAGGTGGCAGAGGTTGGACGGGTGCTGTGCGAGTCCAAGCTTGTGCGGAAGCTTAGCTTCACGGGGTCTACCAACATAGGCAAGCTGCTCGCCCGGCAGTGCGCTGGTAGTTTAACCAAGCTTTCGCTGGAGCTCGGCGGGAATAGCCCCTTTATTGTCTTTGATGATGCCAAGCTCGAGACGGCAGTTGAAGCTTGCATTGAAGCCAGGACGCGCAACGCCGGCCAGACTTGTGTTTCTGCGAACCGCATCTTCGTCCAGGATGGGATCTATCACCGGTTCACAGGGGCTTTGGTCAATCGGCTCAAGGAACTAAAAGTCGGGTTGGGCACAGCGGAGGGAGTATCGATCGGACCTCTCACACATGAGCGCGCGGTTGAGAAAGCATTGAATCACGTCAAGGGTATGTAATCCGTGGTTATTCGACAATATTCGAAAGCCTCATTCCGTTATTGGGATCCTTTAGCACCCGGCTAACGTTGCTCTCTTAACAGACGCTAAAACTCGCGGTGCATCTGTTCTTCTCGGTGGTGCCTCGTTCCAACCTGACGGCCTTCCGGGTTATTTTATTCAACCCACCATTCTGAGTGATGTGTCCCCGGAATCGCTTAGCACTCACGAGGAGACATTTGCCCCTATCTTTGCTCTTTACCGCTTCAAGACCGAGGAGGAGGTCCTGAAAAATGCCAACGCCTGTGATGTCGGCTTGGGCAGCTATGTCATGACCGAAAGCGTTGCACGCATGTGGAGAGTGGTCGGGAGTCTCGAGGTTGGCATGGTCGCAGTCAACCAGGGATCAGTGAGTGCATGCGAGAGTCCGTTTGGAGGTAAGTGAAGACTTCGTAAACCCTGTGCAAAGCGTGGAAACAACTGACAGTCCTGCGCTTAGGCATCAAAGAATCGGGGTATGGGCGGGAAGGTGGACGTCACGGAATTGAAGAGTATCTTACAGTCAAGAGCATACTGATCAACGTAGCTGATTAAAACACCAAGAGTTCGTAGAGAAATTAGTGATCGGTAATGGTTAAGGTTTTCACTTATTACTTATTTACAATAAAGAAAATGCTCTTGTAGGGCGATTTCGAAAAGATTGATTATATAACAACCCACATTTGACACTTCCATTCCGCGGGTTACTTTTTTTTTTTTTTGACTCTTGTCAGAACTCCATAATCTTAAGCCTAGAGGGTAACATAGTAGATCAAATGTTCCACCCATTCTTCATTCCTATCCTAAAGAAAGTAGCGACATGTACCAACATGAATCATTTGTGTCCCACGTGGCGTCCACGTAGTGCTCGCGTGGTCATTGCATGACTAGCTGAAGTTTACCTCCACCACACGAGGTTTTGTCTCCACCATGTGGATTATCGCATTGCATGCCAAGCTCAAGTTTGCGGCCACCGCGTGGTGCTCGCATCGTATGCGCCCGTCTAACGGTATGCATCATGAACATATGCGGCTAGCCCGTTGAACCCTCCGGCTTCACCCGAGAGGGCTCTTGTCGCATGAAATCAAAGTCAGGCCTGTGCTGCCGAGAAGAGTAAAGGGAAAGGCGGAGTAAACAACATGCTTGATCATTATAAAGCGGACTTTATCTTCCTCTGCCATTGACCACACAGGCATTCATTGATTTAGACATTTACATCTCGTAAAGCGAAACTCACTCTTCGGAAACAATACACAAGTACTCCTCGAACTTTATTGCAAAGATGTCTCCCAAGACAATGCGCGCAGTGGTCTTCAAGGGTCCCTATCAGGTATGAATTCGGTTTTGTTCATGTATGTTTCGGCCATATTAATGTCCTCCGCCTACAGGTTGCGGTTGAAGATCGACCCTACCCACAGATCCGAAAGCTTACCGATGCCGTGCTGAAAGTGACGTCTACTGCGCTCTGTGTGAGTACACAACCTCTATTCCAATCTCTCCAAGTAAACTCACCTGTGCCTAGGGCTCGGACCTGCACTTCTATCGCGGCCACCTGGAATGCCCCACGGGCTTTATCTGCGGGCATGAGTTTGTTGGTGAGATTGTGGAGAAAGGAGACGACGTCAAAGGCTTTGACATTGGCGATAAGGTTATTGTTCCTTTCTTCTCTGCCTGCCAGGAATGTTATTACTGCGTGCGTGGCCAAGCGAGCCGATGCAAGAAAGGTGAACTATTCGGTAACTCAGCGCCGGCTAACACGATCGATGGCGGGCAAGCCGAGTATGTCCGGGTTCCACTGGCCTCAACGACACTTGTAAAGGCTCCCAGCGGTAAGACTTGACCGTGAAAAACAGACGGATATACTGAAGCGGCATTGCTGACTTGCTCTCTTCTGTAGGAATCCCCGAGGAATTGCTCGTTCTTATGGCCGATATTTTCCCCACCGGCTATTTTGCTGCTGCCCGTTTCCTAAAGGACCTCAGCCCCCCTGACAAGAAGGAATTCACGACCGTTGTCATTGGTTGTGGGCCAGTGGGCATCTGCGCAATTACCTGTGCACTCACTATGGTTAAGACCGTGTATGCGATCGACTCCGTGCCCGAGCGCCTTGCTGAAGCGGAGAAAATCGGTGCCATTCCGATCAATTTGAATGATAGCCCAGTGGAAAAGATCAAGGCAGCGACCGATGGCCGCGGAGCGGACGTGGTCATGGAGATTGTAGGTCACGCCAATGCGTTCATGCTTGCATTCGACCTGGTCAGGCCATGGGGCAAGATCAGCTCTGTGGGAGTTCACACAGAGGAAATCCCACTGAATGGGCTATTGTGCTATGGGAAGAATGTCACTATGGCCTTTGGAAGATGCCCTGTGCGAAGTATATTTGAGGAGGCCCTGGACGTCCTACATAGAGAGCAGAGGAAAGTTGGCTTCTTGTGTGGCATGACCATGTCCCTTGAGGATGCGCCGCAGGCATACAAGGACTTCGAAGCAAGGAAGGCGCACAAGATTGTTTTCAAAATTGACAATGGCACCAAGGCCCTTTCCTAATTTGGAGGATAGCACCAGGGCTAGGATAGTATAGTCTCATTTATGTTCTAGGACGAGTGACATCCATCTAAGATTGTGTAGTATAACAAAACTATCCATTGTTGCTACGACTCCTAGGAGTTGCGTGCTCTATCTCCTTTTGGCTAAGGTGAAGTACAAATCGCGCAACGTGGTTCCTAGAAGCCGTCAGGGAAATTGCTACCACCCAACCCTCAGTCATCTGCCAGCGATTCTAAAGATATTCCCAGCTTCTATCATTAGCCAGCTATAATGCTTGTCTGTAACGTAACAGAGAGTCGCGATGAGTGCCGAGAGCTGAGATTAAAATCACAACATCTGGGTCTATCCGGAACCTACACATAACACATAATGTGCTTCTTATCAAGTTTGGCCCCGAGAACCAACGCTCATCGAGGGGGGGTCTTCTGCCAGACATGAGCGGCCCGTTCTCCTCTAGCATTGTCAATTACGCGAAACCTTGTGTCATCAAAACATTGAAGGTGCCGATATCACATCTAGCGGTGACCCAAAACCATTCATTTACCAGGCGATGCTTACAGTACGTATTCATTGCTGAGAAATTCCCTCAGGTAATACGTCCCATCAGGGAAATTGCAGGGATGATGACAGGGAAGCTAATAAACCTCCACGTGGCAGCGAGCCCCGGTGAACACGAGGCAGGGTTGGAGGGATGCGGGGTGCATTTGAGTCCGGAGCGAGCCTTCGGGGCTAAATGCATAGGAACTGTCAGAATCGGCATTTTTGTGCCGAACCATCTTCTTCTGGCTGATCGCTTGGCTTTCACGCGGCCCCCGCTCAGTGTCGAAGTGGTGTATACCACACAAGCCATTTTAGGAAGTCGGACACGAAAATCTTTCGGGAGGCGGGGAGGCTCGCTTAGGAGCAGCCTGTGATATGTCGATTTGAAAGCTACCCAGAGTACATAGGAACAAGAACAAGGAAGAATCGGATCCGAGTCTGCCAGTCCTTGCAATTCACACCAGGAGAAAATGGTATGTACGCCAACTCTAGGTGTGACAAGCCACGTCACTCGAGGCCTCATGTAGATGCTTCTCGTTAGACTCACCCCGTGCCACAACGTTCCAGTGTTAATTGGAATGAGCAATTAACGGAGCCGTTGAAGCTTAGAGCACAAATCTGACAATATTTTGCATCGGATCCGATAATCAATATCCAGGGGGGCTACGTACCCAAGGAGCTCGGTGAAGATTGCCCCCCGGACCAAACCATTCGTCTCCGGCGCGGGCCCAAACCTACACGGAGCAACCAACCACGGCCCCCCCTCCTCCAAAATACCCGTGCAAAGCAATAATGACTGCATCCCATCTCGGCAGGTCCCCTGCTAGCGGGCCCTTCCCCGCATGCGGGTTGGTGGCGTGGGCCACGTGTCCACGCCACCAACCCGCCGGAGCGAGCCTTCGGGGCTTGGCTTGGAACTGGTGGGAGCGAATTTGCAGGGTTATGTCCACTGATTCGTGCTGGAACAGGGTACAGGGTTGGGGCTTGGAACACGCGGAGATCGATTGCGAGGAATAGTTACTTGGGGGGGCCTTTTTTCGCCCGGGCCGGGGGCCCCTGCATATTATGCTTCAGCGAGCTATCCGCTGGCCATGTTGGGAAGGATCGGAATTTCTAGGGATCTAAAAGGAGTCCATCAACCCCTAAACTATTCCTTGCAATTTTTTCGGACTGCGGTGTGAGTTGCTCAGACCACTCTCAGAAGCTGCGGCATGCCTGCAATTCGGTCTGATCAACAATATCTGGATGGATGGATGTATAAGTATGACAGTTGCAGGCATGCTTCAATCTTTGATAGATCTATTTTCCGGGCCCCCTCACAACGCCGCCTCTTACTATCGACTCCTCACATGCAACATGGACAGGTCCGATATCGACTCAACTCCAGCCAACAAGCAGTTGTGTGAATCTCGTCGGATTAGTGCTTCCGAAAGTAGAAACATGTCTCCGGAGCGTCTCAAACAACAATGCACTTTTGGAAACCCGACTCCGATAGGTTTGTACTTTCACCCTCATGTAAGGCTCTGCTAACAGCTTGAAGCACTGGGAGGATTTATCATGTGCACTACTCCGTTGTCTATGATTCTTCTTGGCTGGGAAGGGGCTGGTGGGCTTGGTGCTGCAAATGTGTAAGTTTCAGGTTTACTTTAACCTATTTATTTTTATTCTCCCCTTGTCTTTACCGATTTGTTTTGCTAAAAGGACGGTGCTCTCTAATAATTTCGTAGCGGAACATACTTCTATCTTGGCGGCCTGCTCCTGTTGCTTGGAGGTGTAGGAGAATGGATTCTTGGTAAGTCCAGTAGTCATGTCTGTGACTATGTTGCTAATAGATAAACCCAGGGAACACGTTCCCCGCAGTGGTCTTCTGCCAATTCGGCGGGTTTTGGTTCGCATATGGTGCAACCCTCGTCCCTGGCTATGGGGCATATGGCGCCTACTCTGTGGATGCAAATAACCCCGCAGAAGGCCTGAAGGAACCAGCATTCTTTGCCACTTTTGCATTCTTCCTTTTTGCCATGGCACTCCTCTGTGTTGTTTTTTTTGTTGCGAGCATTCGCACAAATGTCCTCTTCTTTCTGATATTCCTTCTTTTAATTCCTACTTGTAAGTTTCATTTCCCACCCCGGCCTCTCGGAGTCGCTTCCGGCACGCCCACACTGGGTTATATCAATTGGCCCTGTACTAATATGAGCTAGTCTGCTGTCTTGCTGGTGCTTTCTTCCATCTTTCTCATGGAAATACTGGCACTGCAGTGACACTCCAAAAGGTCGGAGCTGGGATCTTACTAGCTGTGTCGTTTTTGGCTTGGTATACTTTCACTTCTCTTATACTTCTATCAGTCGATTTTCCATATGTTCTTCCATTGGGCGACCTCTCAAATTTGGTGAAGGGGGCAAAGAAATGAGGGTAATGAGACACTTAGGTGTTGAATCAGATATAGTGCAAGTACTTCAAACTTCATTCGGGAAATGGGATCTAGCTCGTATAGTGGTTATCTACACCTTCTCACTTAAGGACTTGGATGTGCACATGCAGCTTCACGCGCTCCGTCTAGCAGTGATCGGAATGGTCTGGTATGAGTTGGTATTGGTATGGTATATACCGCCAAGACTTGGTATGGTTTGAGGAAATCTCAATACCATGGTATTACCGGTATACCAAGTCATACCGGTAAGGCTAAAATAGGCTAAAAATAGGCCAAATTGGTGGCACTAGGCGGCTAGGTTATGGACTAAACTGGCTAGCGCCTCCTTAGTGTTAAAATTTTCTCGGCCCAACACCTCCGTTCGACCCCCCACCACCCCGTCTTCCGCCTCAAAACATCCTCGATATGAAACGATTGTGATCCCCCCGTCTCCCCATCCCTTAGTTACACCCTCACCAACGACGATTCTAATTAATACCAAGAGAAAAAAAAGGCGAGATAAATCAACTATCAAATTAATCAATCATTAGGTTACTAGCCAGTTCTATAGCTTTTCAGCATCGTTCTTAGCAGTCTTAATAGACTTGGCATCCAGGTTAATGGTATTATTGGTCTTACCGGTAATACCATACCGGTTATTATGTAAGCAGCTGGTATGGTATGGTTTGACCCCTCATACCAGACCATACCAGACCATTCCGATCACTGCCGTCTAGTAATCCATGGTCCGTTCCAGTCACGGATCGTGGGCGTCTGTTATAAGCTATTCCATATCTCGATCAAGACTCTAGATCTAAACAGACTGGTGGCCAAGAGGACTAATTGTTCCAATCATATGTACAAAGCTGTGCAAAGGGCTGGAAATGTCATGAAGCGACCACATAAGCTAGTTGCCCGATATGCAGCTCTCCGATATGCAAACATATTGATGGAAGGAGAGACATTCGAAAAAGCTTGAGCACTTATACCATATAGGTTCTGCTGCAAGGAATATCCATTCTGGTTCGATATCGGCAGTTCTGGGGTGAAACGGCATTTGCTATAACAGCAACGTAACGTCTCCCTTGAGCTCAGGGGCTCTGAAGCAAGCTTCGAAATCGATCGACCAATCGATTTGATCGATTCGATTAATCGATTCGATTTCGATTTCGATCGATCGATCAGAGCTGCCAGTCGATCGATATCGATCGATTACAAGCCCTGATCGATCGATTTGATCGTCGATCGGGTGGTCCATATATAAATCGGTGAGGTGCAGGGTAGGCTGCCCTGGATTCTGCCTCTGTGTGGATCGCAACACATCGCATGTCCCACAAAGCACCCCTGGCAGGTGCGATTGGTGGAGAGACGCTGCTGTTGAGTGCTTTCTAAGGAGGAAGGCGCCCCACCACCTTCCTTTTAGGATTCTGTAGCTTCGTTGCCTCGTCATGTGAGGCTCTGTCTGATCGATTGAAGGCGATGATCGATATAAATCGATCGATCAGGGCTCGGAATCGATCTGTACGATCGATTTCCAACTCTGCTCTGAAGAAGAAGACTACAGACGATGGCGCCTCCAAAGGCCGTGTCTGAAAAGAGTCTTATTCAGCGCAGCAACCCCAACAAAACGGCCATCGACTGATCTGGTTGATATGTGAGACAGTCTGAGCGGTGCCGGCTCGGCCACGAGGATCAACAACTAGATCCCTCGCCATGGCACTGTTCCCAAGGAGATGGAGAAGGTCACCTGCACAAAATAGTCATGAATGAATAAAAATTAGGCAACGCTACACTAAATGTACTCAAAGCTTGTCAAGAGAGAACGCCACGTCAGGGATGTTTCCTTGTACTGAGTTCCATGCGAACGCTCGTTTCTTTCCGAACGTGAATGCCCCTATCCCCCTCGCCGTCCGCCGAAGAAGGGAGGTCATATGGATTGCTTGATATAACGGTCTGTAATCCATGACGCCCATATATGAGCTCGCCATCAGACCCATGGGAGCCTGACTGCTTTGAATCGGCCAGTTGGTGTATAGAGCTGGACTCATCGACTTCCTTTGCTTGTGCAATCGTCATTAGCTTCATTCCATTGCCTTGCCGACTAAGCGGCAGCCTATTTCTCTGTGAGGCGAGCAAGGAGAATCTCGTTATCTTCGAGAAGATGGGTCGCAGGATTGGTAGGCAGGCTAAATTATGGTCAAACCAAATAGGGAGGGTTATCCACAACGACAAAACTTACCGGATACGATGGCCAAGTTGACTTCCACCGTAGCCCAAATCATAATAGGCGCGATGTCCAGAGGCATTTCATCGGATGATGGATCAAACTTGAGCGAGTCTGCGAGGACCATGATAGACGCAACGCATACCCTAAGATGTTAGCGACGATGTCTCATCTGACTTGTAATATCCTTACAGTATACCGAACATAAAAAGAGCGATAACTGCTATTTTCTGGCCGGCTTGAAGGTGCAGATTCATCACTTGTAACACGGGAAGGGCTAGGATGGAGATATCGAGGAGGAAGTGAACCAATACTGTCCCAAAGAAGAACTTGGAATCATCAATAGTGCACACGGCATCCTTAATGCTCTTGTCCCAGAAAGCCTGTACGGGAACGCAATGGAAGATAGCGAGGAAGGTGCGAATAATGAGCCATATCAGCGATAAAACCGCCAATATTTGAATCGGTACTCGGATATTCGACCTGCTGAACAAGCGCCAGTAAAACCCAAGGATCGACAGTTTCGAGAAGGCAAGCGAGGAGGCGTAGAACAACTCTGCGTTCCAGAGCAAGAGATGCGACAGTTCAAGTGCTTGTTTAGGGGTCAAGCCCTCAACATCTTCGAGTCGCCTTCCAAGCCCGGCATGGATTGTCCCTACGGCATCCGTTAGAAGTGCTAGTAAATAGCTGAGTAGGTAAAGATTTTTCACATGTGATCATCATCGCTGACCAGGAGGCTGCGAACAACTGGAATAGAGGGATTAGGGGAAAAAAAGTCTCCTCCATCTGGAAGTCAGGGGGCATACGAAGGCGAAGATGGCAAAGTAATCATCGAACCAAAGTGACACCTTTGTCATCCGGCGAGCAACGAGTCTGAAAACCAGGGCCAAAGCCGCAACCCCAAGAGTCACGAAGGCTGATGCTAAAACGTTTGGGTCGAATTGTGCCATAGTCGGATACCATAGAACCTCGACGTGGGGATTGAACCAGTAGAGAAAAGGAACAGGTCCAGGAAGAAAAGAATTGGGTATGGAAGCACGAAGGTAGAGAAAACGCAAAATCCGGGGGAAGGTGAAATGTCCGGGGGTTTCATTAGGATATGCGACTCGCTGAGCGCAAAGCCAAGCCAACGACCCCGCGATCGCCCAGCCGAAACTCCCTAGACCCCAGCCCAACCTGGAGATGCGGGGTAGTGTCCCGCTAATGCAGCCCACAAGGATTCATGAAAAATTTCCACCGTGCATCTGAGCCTATCATTAGGGCACAAGTCTCGCTGGCTGTTCTCATTCGAGAACCTCGCAAATCACTTGCTGAATAAAAACAGGGAAGTAGACCCGTTTCCGCTACCAATCGTAGGAGCTTCATGTTCTTAGATTTACAGGAATATTGAAAGTACGTACCACGTAAACCTTATTTAATCCTTGTGGGCTGTAGTCAGAGTGAGGGCAACCCTGCGACCCAGTGCGACTTGCATTACTCACGTGCGCCCCCTGCTCAGTGTTGAAGTGGTGTATATCAAACAAGCCATTTTAGGAAGTCGGACACGAAAATCTTTCGGGAGGCGGGGAGGCTCGCTTAGAAGCAGCCTGTGATATGTCGATTTGAAAGCTGTCCAGAGTAGGAACAAGAATAAGGAAGATCGGATCCGAGTCCTGCCAGTCCTTGCAATTCACGCCAGGGGAAAATGGTATGCACGCCAACTCTTGGCGTCACAAGTGGCAAGCCACCTCGCTCGAAGCCTCATGTAGATGCTTCTCCTTAGACTCACTGCTTCTCCTTAGACTCACCCTGTGCTACAACGTTCCAGTGCTAATGGGAATGAACAATTAACGGAGCCGTTGAAGCTTAGAGCACAAATCTGACAATATTTTGGATCGGATCCGATAATCAATATTTCCATCCTGCTGGTTTGGCGATCGGCGCGGGTTATGACTGGAAGCGGAAGAGCTTGCGGAGAGGGGCACGGAGGTGGTTTCCTGATGCGAGCAGGCTGCCTGAAACTATCACGACTCATAGCTGCCAGTGCATGGTTCAGTATCAAGAGGCTTGGCATCCTTTGATGAGAAGTGCCCCTCTCTCGACGGCAGAAACCGAGGAAATAGGCGGCGAGCCGAGGCTCGACTTCAGAGCTTGGACGACGACGATTGTTCATCTGTTCGCGCTTAAATACCGTTGCCAGTCCGCTGGGGATGGAACTAGATAACCACAAATATCTTCACTTCGACAGCAATCACTTCTACTCTTCACTACTTATCTTTCGCTCTTTACCATCCTCACCATGAAGCTCTTTGCTCTTACCACTCTTCTGGCCGCCACGGCTTCGGCTCTGCCTACCTCTCACCCTGCTCAGGAGCTTGAGGCTCGTCAGCTTGGTGGCAGAACCACCCGCAACGATCTTACCAACGGCAACAGCGCTTCTTGCGCCGATGTAATCTTTATCTATGCCCGAGGTTCAACTGAGACGGGCAACTTGGTTCGTAGACTCTGTTCCAATGACAACATCACTCTCAAACAGACACTAGGGAACTCTTGGCCCCAGCATCGCCTCCAAGCTCGAGTCCGCCTTCGGCAGGGACGGCGTCTGGATTCAGGGCGTTGGCGGTGCCTACCGAGCCACTCTTGGAGACAATGCCCTCCCCCGCGGAACCTCTAGCGCCGCCATCAGGGAGATGCTCGGTCTCTTCCAGCAGGCAAACACCAAGTGCCCTAACGCGACTCTGATCGCCGGTGGCTACAGCCAGGGTGCCGCACTTGCAGCTGCCTCCATCGAGGACCTCGACTCGGCCATCCGTGACAAGATCGCCGGGACCGTTCTGTTCGGCTACACTAAGAACCTGCAGAACCGCGGCCGAATCCCAAACTTTCCTGCTGATAGAACCAAGGTCTTCTGCAACACTGGTGATCTCGTATGCACAGGTTCCTTGATCGTTGCTGCGCCTCACCTTGCTTATGGTCCTGACGCTCGTGGCCCAGCCCCTGAGTTCCTTATTGAGAAGGTTCGAGCTGTGCGTGGCTCTGCTTGAGGAGGATTAAGATCTTAACGGCCGGGCCTGTTACTAGTTGCATAGTTTCAAGTTTTATTTTTCTTTAGAATGGTTGAGATAGATTGGTTTTAACCCCCAATTTACTACAAATTGCCTATCTTTCAAGCTAAAGAAGTAATGAAAGGTGATATACATAATCTATTGCCCAAGAAACCTCAACCAGGCTTCCACTCCCTGAGCCAGTCGAGCACAACTTTCATTGCCCTCGATTGACTCTTGCCAGGAAAGGGTAACAGACAAATCACGACCCTCGATAGACGGGGTACTTATCTGCACGAATGGTCCCGCTACGTGTGCGCTCAAGGCGAAGTTGGCCTGATTTATAGACCACCTATCATTCCCACCATGCACCGCTGTCTCGACCTCGCTTTCTCCATCAATAACGCCGAGATTGGTAACAATCCAGGATAGCTCGCGATCTCTTTTCGCTTGGTCTCCGTGATACTCCTGCCAGTCATGTACCAGCTTCATCAAGCCGACAATGTTGTTTTTCAGGCCGGCGTTCAGCCTCTCCTCGATATCCCCACGGGCGACCCGTGATGCTGACCATATTTCCTTCTCAAGATAACGGATGGGCTGGGCTTCCCAATTGTTGGTCCGGGCTTTTGCTCGGATATCAGCAACCAGGCTGTAGCCAAATGTGTGGTGGATGGACGACACATAGTTCTGCACGCTCCGTCGGGCGTCAACTCCCTTCTGGCGCTCCTCGCCATTGCCTTTTCTGGGGCACATGAATCTCCGCTGGTCCATTGCCCTGGCGGCGGTGAAATCGCGGGCCTTCCCTTGAGGACGCAGCAGGCCGGTTAGAGTGGTACCGTGCTAGCGACAGGCGGCAAGAATGCGACCAAGAGCTTCATTTTAGATGTTGAAGGAATTGGCCTGTGAAGCATATGACCCGAGTTGGGGAGGAGCGCATGTGGCCTTTGCCGACTTGGAAGAGAGTAGGGACGGGCCGAAGGTATGCCATACTTGTGAAAAGGCAAACCCGAGAGTGATGGGTTGTTTGGCCAATTTCTCTTGGGTTGGGGGAGAGGGAATTCTTGTGCGGCCAAGGCAGTCGAGATTGCCCTCAAGTCGGGAACAAAGGGACCCCAGCTGGCGGGGCGATGAAGGCTTTGCAACAGCGAGAGATGAAAAATCGTGCCTCTCATTCCATCACAGTTTGCGTGATTCCAGATGAACATGATGTCAACGAAGTCGTCTGCTTCGGTGCGCATGAGAAGCCGCCTCCAGCCGGGTCGAGTTTCCAAGTGTTCAAACGTGGCATCAAGCTGATAGAGAAGAGTGGCCTTGTACTGCTTGTCGTAGCCCGTTGAGTCGGCCAGAATATGCCACTGGATGTGATCGGCCAGGTCGATCGTCGGAAGCGAGGCCCAAGAGGGCTTTCTGGTGCTCTCGCCGACGAGCCCAACTTGCATCGGGAACTGGGGTATAGTCTGGGCGACGGCATTTTCAAACCGTCGCACTACTTCCTTGTGCATATCGACGCCTGTCAAGGATGGAGGGAGGTGATAGCGGCAAGTGATGGCGGTGCCGCAGTAGTGTCGGACGTTGTGCAGGGCTGATTGATACAGCTCACTAAATCTTGTCAGCACATACCGTACCATGTGAGTACGCAGGGGAGTAGGGCCCTAAAGACAACCAAGTCGGCGCAGACGAGTCTTTGCTACGGGCAACTCAGCGGCAGAATCTAATCCGACCATAGTGAAATAGATACCATGCAGTACCCACCCACGGGTAACACCCACCTATCTCTTTGGTTGTCTGTGCCGCTGCTGCTGCCTCTGATCCCGATGACTGGAAGAGTTCTTCATATCGCAGAGGGCATGCCTTCGAAGTCATTATATGACCCAATGTGTGACATCTGCTGCATTTAGGCTGTGCCTTTGGCTGTGCTGCTGCTTCAACTGCTTCGAATGCACTAGGCTCTCGCCTTGTGCTTGTTATCGGCCGATTACGTCTCTGGTTAAGCTGCCTCGGGGCTGCTCTGGGCTCTAGCATTGGCCGTGGTTGAGCTATATCTCGCTTCAAGCGCCAATGGGGATGAAAATGCTCTAGTAAAATGGCCTGCCCTTCCTCCTCGAGCTTCTTCAAGGTATGAACACATGGCAGTCCATATGAGGATGTGAAGGCCCCGGTACAGGAAGCTTTGAGTGGCTTTGAAAGCAATTGCCGTTGTTCTTGTACTTTACGCAAGGCCTTGTGTGAGACCCAGCCCCGTATTGCCTCGAACAATACTCCAGAGATGTCTAGTGGCATCGATACCTGCTGAGAAGCCCGCATATACTTTAGTTCTTTTAGTTGGTTAGTAACAGCAGGTCTCATGGCTTGCCAAGCATCAAGAGGTCCAAGGTAGATATCTTGATGTGTGCTTTTATTAATGAATGGATCCCTTCGGCCCTAAGAGATTTATTAGTGTGAACGGCCTCTAGTAACTGTATTCCAGCTATCTAGTCCAGGATGCTATTTGCGTCAAAGATGAAGAAGAAAGAAGTAAGTTCCCAAGTGCCCCTGAGCTGTGGAACGATTATCATCCCTGGCGCGCACGTGCCTAGTACGTCTTGCGGCACAGCCGCAAGGATACGGGCCCTGGCCCGTGACATCTAGGGCAAATAGCTATCAATCCAGTGAGTCACAAGGGGGTCAAGATAACTGTTAAAGACAGCGATCCAGCCAGTAAGTCAATAAGCTAGACATATGCCAGAGGGAAGCCTAGATGTCGCATTCTGTCTCACTAACTCATCAGACCAAAAGTGGAATGCACACTCCAACACAGGCTTTCTATCCATACTCCATACTCCATACAGACCCGTATGGAATATGGAATATGGAATGGGCCTCGTATGGAAGCTTATTCCATACGTATGGAATACAAAAAATGACGTCATCTCACACTACCACTATCGTATGTCACACTGAGTGGATAGGATCAGGATGATGATGATGAAAGCTCTTGATTTCCTATCTAACGAAGGGCTAGGGATCGGTCTTATAGATGAAGATGAGGGCGGCCTCCGGCGGCCTCCGGGCCCGAGGTCCGGAGGTCTGAGACCGGAGGACCCACCTGCCGGGGGTCTGAGACCCGGTCCGGACCGGATTCCTAGCAGCCGGTCTGGAAGCTGTTCCAGGCATCTTACGATGATCCCAAAATGTGACATCGTAAAGAACCAGGTTTGGGAGCTCTGCAATTCAGTAATTGTACAGTGATTTGCCTGCCGTCGGCTGCAGACAGAGCTGACATTGAAGTATGAACCAGCATAGACGAAGGTTTGGGATCACTCTGAAACAGACTATAATAGCGGGAATAATATTTTTACTTTTCAGTCTTGAAAAGAATCAGGTGTTGAGCCCCGCCACCTTTCCATACTACCACCTTCCTCCTCGTTCTCCCCCTCTTCGACCAAGTCGACCGGAATTCCCTGGGTGATGCCGCTCTTAATCCAGCTCTTCATGCACTCTCCTCTCTCAATTGTACGACTTCCCAGCCGACATCGATCCCATGATATTGTGCGTCGTGCGCCAGAAAAGACGCGCTCTGGCTCGGCCGACATAGCGGGTATTGAGAGGATATCGACGGCCATTTTGGATAGACGGGGGTATCGTTGTTGCTGCTCCTCTCTAAGCCACCAAGCAAGCGGGGAACAGTCGATGGCGACAGGAGTTTCCGCGGTGAAGGACTTGTATTCGTCGAGATCACTCATCGCTGGGCTAACGACATCGAGCTCTCGAGCAAGCAGGTCATACTCGTCGAGTGGCTGTAGGCTGTCTCGTAGGTCAGGCGTTGTGGTGGCAATCGGTACCCCCTGGTAGTAATCCTCCCAATACTTCTTCACGCCATCAAGGACTGGTTTGTGCCACGATTTGGGCCAGTTCTTCTTAACATGGGCCATACGCCGCGACGGATGAAGTATCATGGCTGCACCATAGGCAGGGCTCTCATCTGTAAGCTGGTAATACTTGTCAAATATAGCCCATGAGGCTGCAATGCAACTTCGGAGGGGATGATTGTCGGATTGCTTTTGGAAGGCTTGTGTGTAATGCTTGTGAAGAACGTCCATGGTGAAGAGCGTGCGGTCCAGAGTGGCATAGCGGCCCTCCGTGAGTTGAGTAATCTTCCAGAAGGGTTGAAGGAAAGCGCGTGTTTCCCGTAGGACTCGCCACTCATTAGGGGTGAGATAATCGTCCTGCGTGTCCTCATAGTACTTTCTCTGATACCACTCCACATGCTCCTGGAGATCAAGGACAACGTCTAGAAGAAGGAACCATGAGTTCCAGCGCGTATCGTTGTCAAGGCCCAACGACCTTCCAGCGCGCTTCTTAAATAGATTCCACCGATAATCATTCTCGCGCATGTGCACTGAGATATTGTGGACTTTGCCAAGTGGCCCCAGTCGACGCCAACCAAGCGCTTTTTGCGCCTTGACCCGTTCAGCAAAGTCACTGCCAAACGCAGCTTCGTCGTCGCCCTCAATCTGTTCCAGAGCTGCTCGTGCGGCTTCTTTGGAGTCCATGAAGAGGAAGGCTTGAACAGCGAGGTTGATGACATGGCCATGGCATCGAATCCTCTGCTTCTTTGCCTCCCAGTTGATGCCTTTCCCCTGAAGATGTTTGCCCAGCAAACGGCAGAGCTTGTCGTTTGAACCATGGTTATCACCGGTATAGAAGCCGATCTTATTCCAGATGTTATAGTCTTCGAGGACATGCTGGAGAAGCTTCCACTGCTCAGCTCCGCCATGGCTACCCGGCCCATCGAGGCCGGGTAGCTCTGATAGAGCAAGCAGCGCTTGCAGTGTCTCCTTAGCGTCCGTGTCGACAAATTTGACGCAAATTCCGAGGAAGGCTTTGTGATTCGGAGCCGACCAAACATCTACAGAGAGATGGAGCTTCGACGACGAGGATTGCAGCTTTCTCCGCAGGACATCCTTGTGCACACAATAAGAATTGGAGACAAGCTTTTGAATGGAGCCGTGGGAGAGGCTAATTAGGTCCTCCGCAGTGTAGTTCACCGCGCAAATAAGCGCGTGTAATTCTGGCCAAGAGCTGCAGTTGTAGGAGAGATTGCGGACGGTGACGAGCTGTACCAGGGCCTCAAGTGCGGCCTTCCGATTGACTGCAGCTCTAAGAGTTTCCTCTTGCCTCGCCAATTGCTTCGTAGTATTCGCCTCACCAGCCTTGGCGAAAGCATCCTGAATAAGGTTGTCGCGTTGTTTCTTGATCGGATGGTCGTGGGCAACTAACTCAATTCCGTGGATTTTGAGCAAATGGCGGCGAAACGTGGTTGAGACAGTCGTGGAATAGGTCGGATCTCTGCAATGCATACAATAATAGATCTTCTCATTTTTCCGAGGGCAGCGCGCAGGCTCTGAGTTCTGAGGCTCACGGGCATGTGCCCAAGTATTTGCAGTTGACTTGCGTTTTCGAGTCTTGCGGCCGCTGTTGTAGGATGGATCTTGCGGAGCAGAACTTGGAGATGAGCGAAGCCCAGTGGTGGACGAAGCCGACCCCGCACGGTCAGTGGAATGATTTGAAGCGAGGGAGGACGGTTGGAACATTTCCGGGCCGATCGCATCACGACGCGCCTTTTCGTTGCTGATGTCGAAGCGGAAACCCGATGAAAGTGCCTGGTAATTACACAGCCCCTGAATTTGCTGCGGCAGGATTAATATTCTTCCGGCCTTATTCCATACGTATGGAATACGGACGGCCCGTATGGAATATGGAGTATGGAGTATGGAATATTCCATACTCCATCACTTATTCCATACGAGTATGGATAGAAAGCCTGGGTCTCCCGTCAAGGTGACCGGGCAGTTTCTCAGTGTTGCACCTCTTATTCCACTCCCTCTGGTCCCAGAAAAGTACAAAGACGACTACGTCAGTCATAAACAGAATAAAAACGTAACTATACCTTCAGAAGAGTTAACTCAGTTACTCCTGGGTGAGACAATCCACGACCCCCTGTACTCATTCTAGGCATAGCTGACCCGGGTCCCGCCATCCGCAGCTGCTTATAAGCCAGATAAAACCTCGCCGCTCTCAGTGCCCGCTCTTCATCCGTCGGGTCACACTGGAATTCCTCCAACTTATTTGCAAGTCTGCGGGCTTGATGGTCTACGTGACGAAAGTCTCATATACGAGCGTATACTCGGGCAGGAGAATGGCATTGTGAAAGGCCTCTAGTGAGTTGATTCAACTAACTAGTCCCTATGCTGTTTACTTTCAAGATGAAGAAAGGAAAGAATCTAAATACAAACTGGGTGCGTGAAGACGCGTTATATCTTCTTTAATATAGAAGATTCGAGAATCAACTCGATGGCGCTGTGGAGAAGAATTCGGGCTTGGCGGCAGAGCCGCCAGCCAAGTGGGCCTGACCCGTTACAGGCATTGCTACGCGACTGGATCTCTATCCAGGGCTGCCCCATCATTTTTGGGAATTCTTCCCTCAATTGACCAAGCATGTCGAGAAAAGGACAAACGATACCGTGGAAGGGATTCAGTGGTTGTTGAAAAGTACCACGGCATAAGGTAGTTTTTGTATGTCCAGAGGAGCAGGGTAGAGAATCAATCCATCCACGTCAATATCCGACTTTGTGGATTGAATTGACGGCTTACTCAGCAAAGTGCTCGTGGATTGATGTCCACGAGGCTATCTGTGGATTGATGGCCATAATATTGAACCCGTGGAAGACCCCTGTCACATTAACTCAGATTTCCTAATCGGGCAATTCGTGAACCTAGGGCCGAAACTTCTATTGCATCACTCCTAGTGCTCCTCCGAACAAGCCCGTCCAACAGCCTCCTCCAACGCTGTATCGTCAAGCAGTACGCTATTGACATCTTCGATAATGCCTTCGCGTAACCAAGATCGCAGCGTTTGGATTAGTCCAATCGTGCCAGCGTCTAAGCGGTTTCGGAGGGGCGTGACCATCAACCCAGTGGCGGAGAACAGTCTCTCGCACTCTGAGCTCATGGCCGGCACTGTCATGACGTCAAGAGCCATTCGAGATAGCCTCGGGTACTCAAACCTCTTGAGAATCCAATACTCAACTGGGTCTGCGACGTCCTTGTCGCTCCCAGACACACTGGCCTGCCAGCGGATACATTCATCCGCTCGAGCAGCGGAGGGTTGGCTTTGACGGTAGCGGTTACGATACCGATCAAAAGAGGACAAGGTCGTCTTTCGCCTCTTTACAACCGGACCTTCAGGAGACGTGACTGTGATCTGTAGGTCTCTGTATTCCGTATCCCAAAGACATTGCACGATATCCTTCGCTTCATCGACCCAGCCGACCCCAAACCTCGTCGAAATAGTCCCATCGTAGGCTAGAGTGTAAGGCGGCGGCGGCGTAGTATACTGGCGAGTCCCTCAAAGTATTGTAATATTTATCAAGCTTCTTCCAGCCAAGGTTGATGTTGACACCGAATTGCTCCGGCTCAGGATGCCTCTCAATACGCGATTTTGCGTCCTCGAGCTTCCCAAGTAGGAATTCGAACGCCTCCAGCACATCAGTCATAGAGCCAAATGTTTCCCTAACTCCAGACGATCGATATCGCGACTGTCCGTCTCCCTGAAGTACTTGCACAACGACGTGAAAGTCGGAGAGAACCTCATCAAACGTCCTCAGTACCGCCCAATCGCTCTCGTTGATGAAGCTCGACTCCTCGAGGCAGGGAGGAAACTTCTGTCCTCCCTCACCTTTCCGAGCGTCTCGGAATAGCCTCTTGGCTTTGGCGATGAATTCTTCGTAGAAGGGCTGCAAGCGAAGCATTCGCCTTATCATGTAGTATTGGGATAACCATCTAGTATCGTTGTCAAGGACAACGTCAACTGGCCGTTGCTTTCCTGCTTCAGGATCGCCAGAAGCTGCAAATGAGTCTTGTTGCAGTTGACGAAGCAACTGAGTCAGTAAGTCGGACCGATGGACCCAAACGACGAAGTTATGCGCTTTCCCGACAGGACCCTTCCGCATCCACTCGTCATGGGTTGCTCTTGCCAAAGCTTCCCCCTTGACGAGTGATTTCTCAAACGCATCAACATCCTTTCCAAAGAGAAGGGATGTAACAACAAGGTTAAGGATGTGTCCCATGCATCGAACACGTCGTTGAACCGGGTCGAACTTCAGCTCTTCTGCAATCTCTGCCATTGCCGTTTCATTATTTGCTGCATTGTCGAGAGTGAAGTAACCGACCTTGTCCTCGATGCCAAACGACCTAATGATCTCGAGGATCTCGGCGGCAATGTTCTCGCCACTATGTCGCTCTACCAGCTCCGGAATGCCGAGCACGACTTTTTGGAGCTGATTCTCGTGGTCTCTGAAGACAGCCGTCACGCCATATAACGCGTGACGATTCCTAGTCCTTGCGCCGTCAAAAGCAATGTGGATCTGACCCGGCGACCTCTTCAAGACCTGTTGGACCGTGCTATGATATCGTTCGAATTGTTGAACCGCCAGTCTGTGTACGGTCCTCGCCGTAATGTGCGCACTCGTAACCTTGACCGCCGGATTGAGGTATTCGAAAATCTGTTGCAATCGAGGGTGTTCAACCTGCTTGAACGATTGCTGGCTTTCGACTATCCAGTTGACAATGAGCTTCTGGAACTCTCCGCGATCGAAGCGTTAGATCAAGCTATTGGCCACCGCTTGATCCTTTGGATCGGAACGTTTGAGGCTCATGAAGTCCGAAATAGAGGCAAGCACCCTCTTGCCTCCTTTCTTCTGTGACGGTGTTGATCGTCGTCCTGATGGATCCCAGTAGCTATGAGCTTTCTAGAGGTGGAGTTCAGCGTTTTGGGTACCTTTGGGCTCGTATGACTGCGGTGTGGGGTCTTCTGGCGCACACATGGCATACAGATCCATCGTCGGGATGTTTTGGATTGAATCTCGACCCCGTAATTCCATACCCATGATAGGGTATCTTTGCTGCGCTCGGCCAGCGTGAATCCCTTCCAGACGCGGAAGATCCTCCGCTCCTCATCACTTGTTGGTATCCAAGTAGAAGGTTGGAGGGCTTCCGGGTCCGGATCCAGAGCAAGCCGAGGGACCTCGGCATGCCCGTCGTTGTTGGTCGGTAGCTCAGGGTCAAAAGGTAAGTCTACCGTCTCGAAATTGAAGGTTCACCGACCGTAGTAAATGGGGAGATATTTGGGTTCAGGCGTTACCTTATATCGCGTCAGGGCGTGTCAGAACGCGTCCGATTTATTGCCTGATTAGATGTGTTAGTGTTTGCGCAGAGGTACGTAGCAAATGTTAACGAAATATATCAGTGCACCCATATACCCCTGACTAGCGTCCACGTCAATCCACATCTCAATCCACGAGCCCTCAACCGTGGATGGATTGATTACATAACAACAGGTTTCATGGATTGACGTTGACGTGGATTGAAGTCAATGTATTGATCAATACCGTGGAAGTCGTGGATTGATTCTCTACCCTGCAGAGGAGGCACAGCGGCTTAGATCGTGACGACAGTTCAAGTCTCTCTCCCCAGTTTATCTTGCCATTAGTAGAGTCCATTGGTCTAGAATGATGAAGATTGATTGAGATGGATTGCGAACATGGGTGTTTACACACTAGGAACTTGAAATGTGCCGTGATAAGAGTGTGGCGATAAAGAATCCAGCACGTGGAGGGCAGGTTTGGGATACTCTGTGGGACTTTCTTGATAAACGCCCATCTTCTAGTGCCTAAGGAGCGCAGGTGACGAGACTTTGCTAGTCAGGATCTTGAGATGAAAGAAAAATAGATATGAGGGGAGAGTTGTCGTGACGGAATATAGATTGCCGGTGGTGGATTGAGCCATTAGGTTCCAGGAGTAATGAGGGATGATTCGCGTGTTTCTGCTCATATTCCTGACGTTGAACCGCTTGGTGATAGACACGTCATAATTGCCAATCCCAGACCCATCATAGACGGTTTCTTTCGAGTCTCTCATATCCACTTAAGCGACAGATTTTGGACTCGTCATCTTGATACTTAATTACTTATGTAAGGCCCTACAAGCCAGGCATCGGCATCATGACGGCAAATGACCCAGTTCAAGCAGAAACGCAATCCAGTGGAAGGATCATGATACATTCCGTCTAGGTAGCATACAGTAGCAGGCTGGGTCCGGCGAACGGGAAAGCAGAAGCCGAACGTGGAGGCTCGGCAACGGCTTAGTCATTCGGTGGAGACGGCCTTCCGTAGATCACCGGCTTGACCGTTGTCCGAGGTCCGTCGTCCGTCGTCCGTCATCCGTCATCACCCGGTAGGCCCCGTGTGACGGACGCCGAAATCTCCGGACCGCCCCAAAGCACTAAGAACCAAGACGCTACCGATGAGCCACCATATCAAGCCCTGGATAGCCGCCAGTAGCTGTACAGTTCGTCACCATCAATTCAACTACCATCGACCCTTCTGCCGACAGCTTTCTTTCAGGCTCTGCCATCACAACATCGCAAAGGGTTTGCAGCATCATCAACTCAGCAATGGCCAACAAAAACGTCATAGTCATTGGCGCCGGTCCTGTCGGTCTCTTTACCGCAATGCTCCTTGCGCAGAAGGGAATCAAGGTGACCGTGTTTGAGGCAGATGAAGGCGTTTCCCGCAGTCCGAGGGCCGCCGTGTGAGTTCTCCCATCACCTTCTGTCGACGACCATTGCTTTCCGTTTCGCTGACGTTGCCAATACCTAGACAACTTCCCGCGGTCATTCTCGAGTTTGCCAAGGCCGGAATACTCCAAGATGTTTTTGATTACGGCCACAGGTCCGATGATGGAGTCTGTTGGCGAGACGGAAACGACACAACAAAGATCCTGGCTGATCTGACTCCGCCACCAGTGGATAATCCGAACGTGTGTGCTGCAATGCTCGGTCAACACGAACTCTGCCAAATCTTCCTCAAGCACTTGCACAACACGGGTAATGGAGATGTCATCTTCAATCACGCCTTCACCCGTGCTGAGGACCATGGCGACTCGGTTACTGTTCACGTCAAGCGTATACTTGACGACGAAGAGTTGAGCTTCAACTGTCGGTATCTGATCGGAGCCGACGGCGGTCGGAGTTCTGTCAGGAAGCACTTGGGTCTGTCCCTAGAGGGATATACTTGGCAGAACATACGGCTCGTTGCGGTCAACATTCTGTATGACCTCGACAAATATGGCTGGAAAGGAGGCAACTTCGTCGTTCATCCAGCCGACTGGGCAGTCGTTGTCAAACGTGGAAAAGGGCCGCAGTGGAGGATTGCTACCAGCATCGCATTTGTCGAAGGCCCTGATGGAGAACCCATTACCGACAAGACTGTTCTTCCTATCATCAAAGAGAGAGTAGCCAGGCTGCTGCCAGGCAACACGGACGAAGTGATCTACCTTCAAGCTGCTCCATATACCATCCATCAGCGATGTGTGCCTCAATACCGCGTCAAGAATACTGTCCTCGCTGGAGATGCTGCTCATGTAAGTTTTTATGGCACCATTTCTGGCTAGCCGCTCACTGAATCCTCTCTCTAGTTAAACAATCCTATTGGCGGCTTAGGGCTGACGACTGGCATATTGGATGCCGCGCATCTGGCCCAAGCTTTACTCAAGGTTCTCATCGAAAATGCTTCCGACACTGTCCTTGATGAGTACGCCAAGGCAAGGCGTGACACTTTCACCAAGCTGGCGGATACCTTATCGACTGCAAACCTCTTGAGGCTGAGCTCGACTGCTCCTGAGGACGTTGCGGAGCGGGAGGGTTTCTTCAAAGTCTTGAATGACCAAACTAACAAAAAGGGCCTGTTTGGAATTGCTTCAAGGGAAATGGGGCTCTCGACTACCTTGGATCCAACAGAGTTAGGGCCGCCGCCGCAGTTCTAGCATTCTGGGCACTCCTCAGCTACGGACTAGCATGATGCCTGAAGTTTAGAAATCTACTAGAATGCCAGACACCATAGCGCTCAAAGAATTACGTACCACAAGCTCGTCTATCAGATGACAGGTACTTGAGTATTTGCCTGCTCGTCTGAGAGGGTCAGTGCTTGCTTCAGCTACTTGCCTCAACCTCCGATTGTACTTATATTAGTGAATCAGCTCTACAGTTCAGTCTATCATGCTCGTTGTAAGAACGTAATAATATTGTTATCATTAACTAGCCTGCTACCGGTACTAATTAACACTATACCCGATTTTGCCCTTAAACACAATGGGATAATATAATTTAACCAAACGACGCTGGGGGACTTAACTAGAGAATGGAAACTAATCTAGAAAGAAGAAACCGGCAAGCAAATTAAAACCCTCCTTAGTAACTTAGAGTATAAAAAAAACCGCATTAGTAGCGAAATATAATCACTTTTATCTTTTAAAGCCTAGACCTAACCCGCACTTTATCCTAACTAACTAATTAGATCTCTAACGAGCTTATATAGTTACCTTCCAGTTTTTTAAAAAGGAAATAGACGGAAAGGGGCCCCTAATGGGATTTAAAGCTATTACTCTTGTAGAAAGGATTTCACGACAGTGAACCACTCTGCCACTGAGGTTATAAGAACGTAATATTCTGTATCGGGTATTGTCTCATGTTTCTCGTCGATCTTGTCAAGTTGAGCCGAGCTGAAAGACGGAGCCAATTAATACCGAACCGGCTTCTATTCAATACCGGAATCAGGCCCGGTGCTGCAGGCTTGACGTTCAAAACGTTGATCCGAAAGCCATTCACTCTCTGCCAATTAAAGTGTCACTCTGGGCTTTTAGGGCTAGATCTGGAAGCTTCCGTAGCATTTCATTGTTCAACATACAAGGAGATATGGGTCAGTGGTCATCAAAGCCTCTAGTTCTATCACAGTCAAGCATAGTAGTGGATTACTGCTAGGCGATCTGCAAACATGGAGAAGACGTCGTAACCTATTAGCTTAAAACTGATGACATTGTAGACGTCTGGCTAGCGGTCATCTGAGTTCCGTTTCGTTGCACAATCTTGGCTGGATACTTAAAGGCAGACCTCCCTCTGCCGACATTTGCCCTTAACATTGAAAGAGAGTTGGTACCAGAGTCCCCGCAATCTCGAAAGGGATTGCTCCAGGAGGTGATTCAGTGGTGGACCTTTAAGGCAAGTTCCGACACTAGACTACTTCAGAACAGATTTGATATGATTCGGACAAGTCGGGTTAATCCATCATTCCGTCCGTGTCCGCTTCTCCGTGTAGGACCCATTTGTCATTAAATGAAACATCGGGCAAGGAAATTTTCCAGGCTCCGTCTTCCAGCGCGGGTTCCTCAGTGAACATCCTGCTTTTGCCTGCATGCCCTCGGTAGCATCTCGACATGAATCAATGTGTTTGCCTGCTGCTGCTCGCTATTAGTAAAGCTTTTGCATGCAGCGTGAAGAGCATTGCAGTGAGCTCTCTGCCTAGTCACCAAGTCGATCAGGAAGGTATCTTGGTGGATGCTCCAGCAAGCACAGCCGTGGCTGCCAGGCCCGACCGACCCTGGGACATTGACTTTCGCGCATACCCCTTCAAGATAATTGAGAGGACGATGGGTGCAATTTCTATTGTTGGGGTTGACAAGGCAGTACGGGGTGTTCCAGTAGTAATTTGACAGGCGGTGTGGAGAACGAGAGGGTCTGGATGGTTGGCCAAAGGCGCGTTGAAAGAGGCGTACTAATGGACTTCTAGCCCTGGTGACCAACTAAATCCATTGTTTGAGAACGGACGCATGTGCTAATAGCCGTAATGACACACTGCTGCTAACGTCTCTTGTCAGCCCTGGGACGGACGGCAGAACGGCTCTGCCGGAAGACCGGTCTGCGCCGCCCAACACTAAATCAATACAATTCCGGAGCAGAACCGGAGCCCCCGGTCACCGTGGAGCCCGACCCCGCCACCTTAGAAGGTGGAGTGTGGACATTGAGGAGGAGGAGGAGGCCTATCGACAGTCTCCCAGATCTTGATCCGAATCCGAAAGACCTGGGAACCTGGGGTAAAGTTGGGGGCAAACGCTACCTTGTTTGCAGTAAGCCTCGGCTAGAGACATGCCTCGCCATGCACGCACTACTGTCTGTCTCCCCCCTTCTGCTAAGCCACCTTTGCCTCGAATACCGTATACAAGATCACATAAGCTCCAATTCCCCAGTCGCCGGCAGTTGAGGGCGGCTCGCCTTTACATGCAACTTTGTCAAAAGACATATAATCAAGCTCAGGCTTCACACTCCTTTTCTTCAAGTATCGAAGCATCCATGTTTGCACAGCATTTGTCAACAAACACTGAACCTCTCATCCGCCACCATGGCTTCACACTCTTCCTTTGATGCGCCCTCGGTGCTAGGAGAAGCAACAACCCGTATTCACTCCAAAACAATTATCTGTCTTGTGGTTGGTTTACCCTCTGCTCGCGCTGGCCAGCTTCAAACTCACCATACCTCTATCTAGGCCGTCAACTTCATATACGTGGCACAGCTCAGCTCTATCATTGGATCGGGCTTCTTGGCACAGTCAATGTCCCAAGTTGTCGGCGGTACAGGGCAAACCGTCTGGTACTCGTCCTGTATTACCATCATGACAGTTGCCTTGAATCCGCCCATCGGCCAGGCCGCCGATTACTGGGGTCGGAAACCCATCCTCGTCGCATTGCCTCTGACCGGTATTGTCGGCTCCATCATTGTGTCCAGGGCCCAGAGCTCCGGCACCCTCATCGCCGGCTTCGCCATCCTGGGACTTAATTTTGGATGCCAGTCAGTCCTCCTAGCTGTTATTTCTGAAGTTCTTCCCCGCCGTTATAGGCCCATGGGTCAAGCATCTGGCAGCATAGCAGCCAGTCTTGGGGCAATTCTTGGTCTCTTGATGGGTGGTGGACTGCTCCAAGATGGGAATCTCTCAAACTATCGCATCTACTGGTATGTCGAGGCCGGTCTCTACGCTCTTGCAACTGTGGGCTGCTTTGTAGGCTACAATCCTCCACCTCGGGAACTACAAGTATCTCTCAACATGTCTCAAAAGCTCAAGCATCTCGACTGGGTCGGATACTCACTTTTCACTCCGGCGCTTGTCCTTTTCTCTATGGCCCTGTCGTGGTCTGACAATCCATATTCTTGGAGCAGTGCCAACATCCTTGGTCCATTCATCATCGGCGTCGTCGCTATGATACTCTTCGTCATCTATGAGTGGCACTTCAAGAAGGACGGCATGCTTCACCATGAACTCTGGCGCCACAGGAACTTCGCCATCTCCCTGTTTGTCATTTTTGTTGAAGGAATTGCCTTCTTTGCAGCCAATTCCTACTTTGCCTTTGAAATCACCCTCATCTACGATGCTAGCATTCTTTCAGCCGGTGCAAACTTCGCCATCATGTTTTTTACAGGTCTGGTCTTCTCCCCTGTGTTTGGATTGTGGTCTTCGAAGCGCAAGTCCATCCGGCCACCACTCGTCCTCGGTTCTGTCCTTCTTCTACTGTTCTTTGTCCTACTGGCAACGGTCAAGATAGACACTCCTCGCTATGCTTTCTGGATATTCCCAATTCTTTCTGGCATCGCCCTCGTTTCTATCGTGCCACTCTCCATGGTCTCTGCTCAGTTGGCAACAACCCCAGAGCTAATCGCTCTGACATCAGCATTGATGACCGCAGTCAGGAGCTTTGGAGGCGCAATTGGCCTAGCGATCAACAATGCCGTTCTCAACAGCACCTTGGAAAAGGAACTGCCCAAGAAAGTCGGTGCAGCAGCGCTTTCACTGGGACTGCCTCCCTCATCTTTGCCTGCACTGATTGATGCTCTGGCTTCACAGAGCAGGGAAGCGGTCGCTGCTGTGCCTGGTGTTTCGTCTGAAATTGCGCAGGCTGCAGTTGAAGCGATGAAAAGAGCATACTTGGTTGCTTTCAGGAACGCCTGGATTGTTTCAGCCGCTTTTTGTGGTCTCTTAGTTATATGTAAGTCTTCCCTCCCACCATTTGTATTGACATGGACTCTTACCAAAAACAGCCACTTGTTGCATCAAAGAACAAAGAGCCGACTTTGACAAGCGCATTGATGCACCTGTTGAGGCTGGGTTGGTCAGCTTGGAAGGCAATGAAAGTTTGTCGCCCGCCAATATGCAGGAGACTGTCGAGAATCATGGTAACACAAAGGCAGAAGTGAATCACGAAGAGAACTCCCGACTTTAGCTGATGGTTGTAATTCGACGAGACATTTCGGTTATCTGGAGGAAGTGGTGCGCAGCTTAGAGCTTGAGGTCCAGCCACACCTTTGGCCGCATCATAGCACCTGGTTTTGCTGGATCTTTCCAGACTGTTCACTCGAAAGAATATGAGATTTAAGAAGAGAGCTATGTCTTTTCCTTCAGAAAGAAAAGCTTGATGTAAAGGTGAAATTAACTGGCTGACACTGTTTTGGTTCAAGAGGTTGGTTGAACGACGTAGTGTATAGCCGGGCAACAACGCATGAACAAAATCTCAAGTATCGATGAGAACACTATCAGTGACCACAGGGTGTCGATCAAAGTGTTTCATCGTTGAAAGCACCACATGGGATTCTAGTATGGTTGATAGCGAGACTGTCGTTTGAAAAAAACACCAGGCAGACGATCTGCAGCGCCGGCGAGACTCTCCAAGCATCGACTCCTGACGAGATTTTTGGTAATGGTGAGATATGGCACCCTTCCAAGAAATGGAGACGACGTACACGATAGACGCCATTGAGAGCGGTTGGAAACAAGGCTGCCGCATTGGACTGTCGATGATGCGGTTCATGACCGTAGTTCTGAGTCCGTTGCGATCATGGTCGTCGCAACACCACTCCTTGTTGTCGGTTAGTATTGAACAGAGTGCATCGCTAGCTCCACCAAGGCCAAAGATTAACGCCATAGGTAGCTTTCAATCAGGCTCGTTATTATAATGCCTACCTATGTGAAGCTCGCAAGACAGAGCGCAGGGATTCAAGTTGATACAGTAGTAAGACATTTGGTACAGTTTCAAGCATCGACAGAGACACAGCATAGCGATAAACAAGTCATCGCTGCCCTCTTGGCTTCTTCTCATCGTCAATGCAAGTGCATATTGACCCGAATAGTTTGTCGCAGCCTTGACCTAGGCGCATTACCAGCCATGTTTAGCTTCCTTACAACTGTAGGTAGCTGAATTGCTGGTTATCGTCACCGAGGTCATCGAGCGAGAACCGTGTATTCCAGTCATTTTGGCCATCCAAGTGTACGAATTTAGACAGCTCTCGGCCAGGCATATTGGCAAGCTTAACCATTGCCGCCTCTGCATCCTCTAGTTCCCCGGAAGGTTGGGAAAGCTGCCGCAGTCCAACACGGCCAGAGCCGTTCTCGTCGACAACTCTGTTGTCGCCTCTCGTTTCCTCTCCAACACTCCCTCTCATCAAGCTAGACTGGCCATCTTTGTGGTTGTTGGAGCACCCAGAGGAGACACGAGGAGGGAAGTATAAGGCAAAACGCTTTTCAAACGAGGCGTCGGCGGAAAGATGGTCACGACGGATCAAGGATGCTCTCAAGTCTATGAATACTACGTCTCAGTAGAGCGGATGGAGAATTCGTAGTTGAAGCGAACATACCTAATAAAACCGAAGCAAGCTTCCAGACCGAGGCATATTGAGACAATACTAGATTCACCATTTCACTGCTGTGGTAGGGCGTATCCGGAGCCTGCGCAGTCTCTTCGGAGGGGTATGCTCGATCTGATAGCAGGCAGCATGCAAGAAACGGCTGGCTCAAAGTGATGTACTCTGGATGCCATTGGTAAAAGATGCGAGACAGGTGTCGTGGCAAGCTCAGCACTCCCGGGCGTTGGGCTGTGAAGCTGGCCTGTATGGTAGCGCGAGCACACGTCAGCATCAGGTGCATGCCGATGACCCAGTTGTGCCTTGCAGCATCGTTTGAGGGACTCGAGAATTCCAGTGTTTCCAGGTTGAAGCGCTGCGATATGATGAGAGAGAAACACGTGATGGCGTCAACGAGCTCATCCTTGTCGCGCTGACAAGTGTGCCGACCCGCGGCGAATTCACTTGCAACACTCATAAGGAGGTTGGCCACGAGGAACCATGCTCGCTCGTCCTGATTCGGTGAGTCGAGTAGAATCTTCCAGACCTCGGACGGCCTTGGGTCAATGACCGGAGACTTGACCGGCTTGTCGGCGAACCAGGCCGCGTCGCCAACGGGCAGCCGTACGGCCATCATTGAACGGTTAATAGAGCTTGGGCGTCTGGACATAACGGAACCAAAAGTATCGACTTCCCAAACCAGCCAGAACGCTCGTCGTTGCTCTTCTAAATACGACCAGTCTTTTGAGTCCTCCCAGTTGTCTTGTTGCTCGTCCATGTTGCACAAGTTCAGGTCGTAGGCTAGTCGAACGCAGACACCGGCAAGAATCCAGGCGCGGTGGGAAGGGCCGGAAGCGTACTGGTAGAAAGCCAGTAAGATACAGCCTTGAAAGTACTCGAAAGTTGGCCCTTGATCGGATGGACGAGACAGCTCATAATACGTGTTGGCATGATCTGCGAAGCTCTGTCCACGGTCTGGTGCCGGAATGTCCTGGAACCATGGGCTTGACGAGTGCCGGGCGGCCAGGGCAAATACACCGCAGAGAAGCAGTGACTCGGTGTCGGAGAACGACTGCGGGCTTCTTTTGTCGAAGACGCCGTTCTTAATGTAGCGATCGAAGAACCTCGGTCGATGCAGAAGCGGGAGCCAGGCTTGGATCTTGTCAAAAAAGATATGAACAAGATCAGTAAGGACTTGTTCAGGGACAGCCAGCCAGCAACCAGCATCACCATCTCTATCACCATCTCTCGAGGAGCGAAGGGATGAGGCTGGAGAGGTCGAGTCGTTGGCGTTGCCGTTATCCAAGGCACTGGTTGGGGTTCTGGACCGAGATTCATCAGTGCCACCGTCCCTCATCTGAGCGAAAAGGGGCCGCTACGAGCGCGACTACGGAGTCGCTGGCCCCTAGCTCCACATCTATTGACACGATCATTGCGGCCGCCGGTATGGAGACCGACCCGGAGGACCCTCGCCTAGCAATCGGCGAGGATTTGGCCCTTCGAGCGTCAGACGTAACGGACCTCACGGAGAAGGGACTCTCAACCTACAACGCGATGTGGGCCAACTACGAATACCGCAAGAGGCAGTATAAGGAGACGAAGAAGAGCCTAGATGTCATCCAAGACTGGATCAAAGAGAGCATCTCAGTTCCTCTCTATCAGCAGAACTGCCGAGCCGACGACTCCCTAGCCGACTGGGTACAGGCCTTACAGACCAAGTTCGCATACGCCTACGACGAAAGGGTCCAGAAGGCTCGCCGAACCCTCCGCGAGCTACTAGCAAAACCCCTTCAACATCAGATAACAACATACAAAGGAACGGGCGAGTGGCTCGCTCTCTGGGAAAACGCAATCGAAGAGGCCCAGACTGTCAAGCTCCAGGAAGCAACCGAGGCGAGCCAGTGGTTCAAGGACCTAGTCAGGGCCCTTAGAGGCACACCCCTCGAGTCTTGGATCAACGCGTATGACGCATCAAAGACAGACGAAGCGATCCAAAATACCCTCTCAGTCCAGTCAGTCACGGGGGCTATTCGCCGAGTAATCGCAGACAGCCTGGACCTCCCGCAACACAGAAAAGTTGGTCATGGAGCCTTCCACACACCACAGGGCCATGCCGGCGAGCACTCTGCGAGAGGCCGCGGAAAGAGACCAAGGCCCCTAAGCAGTACCAACAGTACAGACTTGAAATGCCCAGCCTGCCTTAGCCGTCGCCACCCGCTCGCAAGGTGTTTCTTCGCATTTCCTCACCTACGCCCCAGTGGATGGAGACCTAACGAGGCGGCAGAGGCTATGGCAAAGGAACGTATTGAAAAGAATGTCGACGAGGTAGCCGACCGGATAAGGAAGCTTACCTTAAGCGACACGCAATGACGCCAGGTGCTAAGCTTCTGTCGAGGAAAGATATTAACGAATGCTTGTCTAATGGTCGCTGAATCCTACCCATTACGAAAGAGCTACCTCCTCGACTCCGGAGCATCAATACACATCTTCAGAGATACTACGCGGATGCATAACCTCAAGGCGGCCCCGATAGGAGACTTCCTATGGTCAGGAACAGAGCCAGTCCCAATCGACGGATACGGAGACGCAACAATCACCCTACGATCTGCTGACAGCTCACTGAGGACTCTCCGACTGTTTAATGTTGCCCTCTGCAGAGCCCTGACGTCGAACCTAGTCTCCTTTTCACAGCTGAGGAAACGGGGGTTCTGGTGGGACACAAGACCCGGCAACAACTGCCTGCGCAGGGCCGATGGCAGCCACCTTGGAGAGATCGAAGAGATCCACGGGCAACAGGTTCTGGAATACGTACACACCGACGAAGAGGAGTCGCCGGCCCCTCGGGCACTACTCGCCGACTGCTCGCCAGCTCCACGCCGTGCCCGGAAGCACACCTCATGGACCCAGCGGAGGCCCCTCAAGGGGGATCCGAATATGTGGCATCAGCGACTCGGCCACCCAGGCCCCGATGCTCTCAGGCACCTTGCGAGCGCCGCTCGGGGCGTAAGGCTGAAGCTAGACGAACCCCAAGGCCCTCAAAGGATTACAACAGTCGACTGTGATGCCTGCGGCGTAGCGAAGGCTCGCCGAGTAGTCCGCCGCGCTCCCCGAGAAGCCAACGCAAGAGCAGAGCCGGGAGAGCGAATTGCCCTAGACTTCCACCCGATGGAGCCCGGCTATGGAGGCTATACGTCAGTGTGGATTATGGTAGACCGAGCCTCCGGACATGCATGGGATTACTATGCTACAGATCGGTCATCGCCTACGATTCGGGCCGCCCTCATGAGCTTTATTAAGATGATGGAAGTACAATACGGAGCTACGGTAAAGGTCTTCGAATGTGACAACGAGCTCTCGACGATCCATCGCCAAGTGGCCGCCGAAATAGAGGCGATGGGGATCCGATGTGAGCCCTCTGCGCCGAACACTCAAGCCCAGAACGGGGGCGCAGAACGCATTGCAGCAGTGATCATCGAGAAAAGCCGTGCAATGCGAGCAGCAGCTAAGCTCCCAGCATACCTCTGGCCAGAGACTATCAAAGCGGCCACATACCTCTACAACCGCTCGCCGAGCGCTCGCCGAGGTTGGAAGTCTCCCTACGAAGTGTTTCACTTACGATACCGTACCGACGGCACAGCGAAACCCGATTTATCCCACCTACGAGTATACGGCTGTAAAGCTTTCACACTGACGGCAGACGCACAGCTCCGCCGTAACCGTCTCCAAAGGCAGGCTCCGCGAGCCTGGATCGGGTTCCTCATAGGATATACATCAAGTAATTCCTTCCGAATCTGGAACCCGCTGTCAAAGGAAGTAGTAACCTCAAGAGACGTAACTTTCAATGAACACCAGCTATTCGACGGGCACTTGAAGAGCCTTCGGGACGATTTGCTAAAAGAAGACTTAGAAGCGATACATGAACGCATTCGAGAGCTGCTCGCAGCAACAGAGGAACCTCCACCGTGGTCATCACAGCTACCAGACGAGGAACCAGACGAAATCTCGCCTGACCCTAGTGGTCCAGAGCATGTAGAGGCCGGCGAGGAGCAAGCGAACACTCGCAGAGCACCCGCCGAGCAGTCTACCTATACTACCTCCAAGTTTGAGGTTCTTCCCACGCCTCCACAGTCACCCCCATCAGCCTTTTTCCACGCCTTGGCCGCTTGCCTAGACGTGGAGGGGCGGGGGCAGCAGGATGGTGATGATACCGGAGGAGCAAAGCTGCTGAGTGCTCGCCGAATCGTCCCCGAGAGGGTGACGCCTAGGACGTCATTTAAAGCTGCGTTCCTAGCGGGCAGCCTGCAAGGGCAAAAGTATTGCAGACGCTCCTATCGGACTAAGGAAGGTAGCCTGGCCAGCTCCTTACCGAAGCCAGTGGGGGGAAGCTCAACTCGCCCTCTTGCCCACGCGTACGATGATATTTGCACGTACGGAGGGGAAAAACCCCTTGCGGAAAGGCCACTTGCCGGAACGCCCTGGCATTTGTTGGAGCGGCTTCCCAGCTCTCATGCTCAGATAGATAAACATCCGTATAGAGACCAGCTAATCGCAGCCGAAACCTCCCACCTTCGGAGCCATAAGGAAGCAGGCTCATGGGTTGAAGTAGCCAAGGCAGCAGCGAACGGTCGCCGAGTGCTCGGCTGCCACTGGGTATATACATACAAGCTCGACAAACATGGCCGCTTTGTTAAGATCAAGGCACGGTTGGTAATCCGTGGCGACCAGCAGCCGAAGGATGAACGAGATACCTACGCAGCTACCTTAGCTGGAATGTCCTTTCGAACCCTTGTAGCCCTAGCCAACCGCTTCGACTATGAGATGTTGCAATATGATGCAGTCAACGCCTTTGTACATGCAGACCTTGACGAAGATATCTATATGGAAATGCCGACTGGATACCGAAAACCCGGCGTTGTCCTCAAGCTTCGCAAGGCCCTGTATGGCCTCAGACGGTCACCTCTCCTGTGGCAGCAGCACTTTGAGAAAGGCCTGCTTTCGCTGGGCTTTCGCCGAGTGCCCGGCGAGGACTGCTGCTGGCTACATGGAGAAATTGTCTTCTTCTTCTATGTGGATGACTGCGTTCTCTGTTACCCAAAGACCGTTGAAGGAAAAGCAATACAGCTAATTGAAGACCTCCAGAAACTCTACCACATCGAAGGAGGCGCACCTCTTCACTGGTTCCTAGGCATCGAAGTTATCCGCGATCGAGCAACCCGCCGGCTCTGGCTTTCCCAGTCCGTATATATCGACAAGGCTCGTCGACTGCTCGCCGATTCCTCGCCGAATCCTAGGCATAACACTCCAATGGCACTCGAGGAGCTCCTTCCGTTTGACTGTAATACGACCCCGCAACTTACCAACCTATACCAACGGAAGGTCGGAACTATCATGTACGCCGCGGTTATGACTCGACCGGATATCGCTTTCGCAGCAAGCAGGCTAGCACGATTCAACCAGAACCCAGGCCCTAAGCATCACGAGGCCGCGGACCGGGTCCTATGGTATCTCTTACGAACGCGGGGACTTTCCTTGCAATATGGAGCCGAGCCCGGCAGCGGAGATGACGGCCTTTCGGTGGCTTCTGATGCTAGTTTCGCCGACAACTCGCTGGACCGTCGGAGTTCACAGGCATTTGCTATAAGCCTCTTCGGCGGCATGACTTCTTGGAGAGCCAATAAGCAGGATACGGTAACAACATCAACAACAGAGGCCGAGTTGCTAGCCCTTTCACAAGCAGCTAAGGAAGCCCTCTTCGCAAGCCGTCTCATCTCGTCCCTACATATCGACCTACGGTCGCCGACTGCTCGGCGAGGAGTCGCCCCTCCTTCCCAAGTGACTATCCAATGCGACAATAAGCAGACTATTCGCCTAGTTAAGGAAGAGCTGATCAAGCTACGTACCAAGCTACGGCATGTCGATATACACAACCACTGGCTTCGGCAGGAAGTCACACAGGGCCGGATTGACGTTATCTACACACCATCAGCTAAACTGCTCGCTGATGGCTTCACAAAGAGCCTCCCACGAGAGGCCTTTGAGGCCTTCATTCAGCAACTAAAGCTCGCTGACCTCTCGGCGAGACTGGCCCGAAACCGGAAACATGAATTGGAGGATGAGAAGGAAGCCCTAGTGATCCCAGAAGTCAGCCCAAAGGCTATGCCTTCGAGCTGAAGGGGCGTGTTGAATTGGTGGCATGTTGGAACACCAGGGCTCCAGGGAGTCACATGAGAAACAGGAGATTGTCAGGCGATTCGGAAGGGGCTCGCCGAGCCTTCGGCCGGCTGGCCCGTATTAGGAAGAAAAGGAAAGCAAGACCTCCCTGATAAAAAGGGGGGAGCTACAGTGAACAGATACACAATACACACACATGTTCAAGGTCATCATTTGGTCATACCAGCAATTCGACAGTAACGGTTGTGCTAGACCGGAGGACCAGGCTGTGACACTGTTATTCTTATAGATTGCTGCCTTATTTATATAAATACTGTATCTTACTGCTTTCTATCTGTAATCTTACTTCTATACCTTTAGTATACTAATAAAGCAGTCCTTTGCTACTGCCAGCTAATCTTTATATACTACCAGTAAGAATTAGAGGCCTATTAATAAGGCCTAAGTAATTAGAATAAGTTTTTTAATTACTGGTATTTAATTATTAGATTATCAGATAAAAATATCTTTAATTAATATATATAAGAGATTAAGAGGTATTACTTACCAGAATATCTTAATAAAGTTAGATATATTAAGACTAATTAGCTTAATCTATATAAGGAAAAGCTTATTAAAGCTTAGGTTGATAAATACCTATATTTTAGCAATATAGTTACTTTATAAGTTAAGGGTATTTATATATTATTAAAGAGTTATCTTAAAATATTAATATTAGATCTGTCAAATATTAGGGTGAAAAATTGTGTCTTCTCTCTCTCTCTTGAGGTTTTAGAGTAAGCTTTATATACCCTTTCTCTTCTATGTAGAATCAGCTAGAAGCTGATTGCTAAGCCTTGTGGCAATAGGTGGCGATCGGTGGCAACTTTTGCCTCTGACATATCTGACACACCCCCTCAGATTCAATGACTTCTCATTGAGTCTGAAGCCCTTCTTCGTCTTTCCAGAGCCTCTTCTTAACGTCTTCTAATCCAAGTTGATATAAAAAGCGGTTCCATTTTCCGGCTGGAAGCGCTTTCGTCAGGCCATCTGCGACTATATCTGTTGATTTGACGTATTTGACTTGAATTTTTCCTCTTTGAACCTCCTGTCTGAGCCAGTGATTGTGGATATCAACATGCCGCAACTTGGTCCTCAAAGTAGCTATCTCAGCTGTCACGAGGTTGATAGTCTGAGTGTTATCGCAGTCAATCTGGATAGTCAAGTCATCCAGTTGAACTGTCAGCTCTTTGAGCAGTCGGCTCACAAAGAGAGATTCCTTAGCTGCCTGTGCTAGGGCTAGGAGCTCTGCTTCTGTTGTTGATGTTGTGACCGTGTCTTGTTTGCTGGCTCTCCATCCGATCAGTCCGTTGAACAGCTTGATGGTATATGCCTGCGAGCTCTTCCGATCAGTTGTGTTGTCAGCAAAAGAGGCATCGCTAGCAATGCTGAGACCGCCGGGCCCTCCGAAGGATAGGGCTAGGTTCTTTGTGTGTGTGAGGTAGTGGATGACGCGGTCAGCCGCTTCTTGGTGTATCTGACTTGGATTGGTGAGAAATCTGGCCAATCTGGAGACGGCAAAGGCTATGTCAGGTCGGGTATTGACAGCGATATAGAGGATTGATCCGATCTTGCGCTGGTAACGTTGAATTTCTGTTGGGGTTGCTAGCCCTATTGCTGGCCGCAGCTCGAACTGAGTCATTGGTACTGTAGCTGTTCCTTTATTAGCTAGGTTTATAATTTTCTCAATATAAGCTGCTTGGGATAGCCAGATCTTCTTCATAGGTCGGTCCCTTATGACTTCCATTCCAAGGAACCATTGTATAGGGTTGCCGCCTGTTAGTTTGTATCTCAATTGGAGTTGTCTGATCAGGTCCTTAGCTTTGTTTTCTTGTGTTTTCCTGTAGGCCAAAATGACATCATCGACATATACGAAGAAGAGGATTCCTTCTTTTCTGAAGCAGCAAGGCTCGTGTGGAACTAGCTTGTAGCCCAGCTCTAAGAGGGTCCTAGAAAGCTCCTTCTGCCACAGTAGGGGGGAGACTCTCAGTCCGTATAGAGCTTTGTTGAGCTTTAGGATAGTTCCTGCCTTCTTATAGCCTGGAGGCATCTGCATGAAGATGTCTTGATCAATTGGAGCATGTACGAATGCGTTGACCACATCGTATTGGATCATTTCTAGATCAAACTTTGCTGCAATAGCTATCAAGGTCCGAAAGGACCTTCCGGCTAGGGTAGCTGCGTATGTGTCTTGCAGCTGCCCTTTTGCTTGTTGGTCTCCTCGAACCACTAGCCGGGCCTTGCATTTCTGAAAGTAACCGTGTTTGTCTGTTTTATAGACGTACACCCACATACAGCCTAGGACCTGTTGATCAGATGCTCGAGGGTCCTTGGCTCGGATCTCAGTCCATGACCTCATTTCCTTATGACTTTGAAGATGAATTTCTTCAGCCTTCTGGAAGAGGTTTCCCAATGGATGTCCTATGAAATCTTGATGCTTCATTGGTGCCGGAGGTAGTGCATTTCTATGCACCTTTACCCCCTGACGGATCTTCCGTTCTGTTGAGATTTGCAGAGGAGATTTGGTTCCAGCTAGAAAAGCTGCTTGCCATGTGATCGTTTTATTCCCTTGCTCTAACACATTTTGAGGTAATTGTGCGAGTAGGGCAGATGGCGGTGTATCTGGAGGCGTGAGGAAGTCTTCATATTCTGCCCTCTTTGCCTGCGAGATTTCATCAATCGCCACTATGAGGCGATCCCCTGAGAGTTCAATCAGGTCTTCCTCTTCAGAAAAATCCACCTCAATGCAGTCTTCAGTTTCTGACTGATCAATCGGTTCATCTTGTTGAAGGGATGCAATTCGTGCGATTTCTTCTAGGTCTGCCTCTAAGAGGTCGTCCTTGAAGTTTTCCCAGTCTCCTTTGCAGCCCTCGTCTTCATTAAAAATGACGTCTCGGGTGCTCACTATTCGATTGATCGAAGGGACCCAGATCCTGTAGATGTTTGAGGATCTATATCCGACCAGGAAACCGATCCATCCTTTCGGCTTGAGCCGCATCTTGCGGTTAAACTTTTGTTGTGCCTCGGGGGTCATGGTATAGGCCTTGCAGCCAAATGCTCTTAGATGTGTTTGGTCGGGCTGTTTCGCTGGTTGTGGAATTCCTCTAGTTCTGGCTATCGCAGTATGCAATTGATCGTATGGTGTTTTCCAGCCTGATTTATAGTTTGGCGTTCGGTTGTATAGATAGACTGCCGTTCTGCCGATTTCTGGCCATAGCTGATGAGGGAACCTGGCGCCTGTTCGCATAGCTCTTTCCTTATCCTTTATCACACCCCCTGAGCGTTCGGCACCGCCGTTTTGTGCTTGGCTGTATGGTGCTGAGGGCTCGATAACGATAGCTCTGTTCCGTATGAAGTTTCCGACTTGTGGTTTGACCTCTGTGATCTCATTGTCGCATTCGATGACTTTAACCTTAATGCTATGTTGAACTTCTAGGTGTTTGAAGAAGGATTTGAAGACTGTAATAATAGCCTCTGTTGTCCGAGATGTGAGGTAATAATCCCAAATGTAACCCGTTGATCGGCAGGTAAGTAACATCTGCGAGGTATAGCCATCTATCCCTTCTTCATAGTCATGGAAATCGACAGCGATGCGTTCGCCGGCTCTCTGGCCAGACTGCCTTGGAGCCCGTCTGACTTGTTTCTTGATCTTTGATAGGCCACAGGCGTCACATTCGACTGTTGTTGGTCCTCGAATTCGCACCCCCTGAGATGCTGAGACGAGGTGTTCAAGAGCTTGTGGTCCTGGATGCCCTAGGCGGTTGTGCCAGCGGATGGCTTCTCCCGCTAAAGGAGCCCTCTTAGTGTGAGAGGTGAACTTGTGGGCTGCCCAAACCGCCGGGGTCATCTCTGCCGGTTGGTATTCAATGACGTATTGACCGTATAGGTCCTTGATCGGGCAGGCGATTGTGTGATCGGAATGACGGAGGGTCGTTGGATCACGTCTGTTATCCCAATAGAGTCCTTTCTTCCGTAGCTGACGTAAGGAGACTAGAGTTGTGAGGAGTCGGGGACAGTAGGCTACATCTTCAAGCATCATGGCTCGAGTTCGTGTCAGCCTGACTATCATTGTTCCATATCCCAAAATTGGTAACTTTCGGTCACCTGACCAGATGAAGTCGCCTGGAAGGGCCGGCTTGAGATCAGCTAGTCGATTGGGGTCATTTGTGATTGAGATCGTTGTTCCGGGGTCTAGGATTTCAGATTTTCGTAAGGGATAGTCGTTGCTTTGGGCGGCAAATGCGGCGTTGACTTTAGCAATAAGCCGGCCATATAGTTATTGGTCTGAGGTTTCCTCAATGGCTGGTTTTGGCGGGATCTTGGACTTCTTCCGAGTGAGAGCTTTCACTTGTGCCTGTAAGTCTAGGTCTTCTTCAAGGGCTTCTCTCACCTTTATCTGAAATTTTTCTCGAGGCCTGAACCCTTTCCAAGCTATGTTTGGAAAAACATAGAAGCATTGCTTAAGAGAATGGGGTAGACCGCACGCCGGGCATTTATCCTGATCAGGAGACCTCTGACGCTTCGTCTGTTCCCTCCTTTTCTTCGTAGAACGGTACTGGCCTTCAATGATGCGAGCGTCCTCTGGTCCATCATCCTGGGGGTCCTCCCCAGCAAAGCTCGCAGAGAATGCACCTTGGGAGATTTTTCCCGTGCGACCTGGGTCCCGTAAGACCTCTGCATTTTTGAGCTTATTCCGGAAGGCGTTCGCTAGATCTCGATAGATAAGGCATTCTTCTTGGATCAGGTTTTGTTGGCTAATTTCATAGGCTGCCGTCCAGGCAGGGAGAAGTTGTGAAGAGATGTTAAGAAAGTCATATGCCCAGGAGCTGCAAAAGAGGGTCTCAGGGACCTTTTGTTGCTGTCCTTTAGCTAAGGCTTCCTCCCACGCTTCTAACCACTTGAGAGCTTGGGTTGTGGTCTTTGGAGGTGTCTTCATGAGAGTCAAGTATGTGTTTCGAGCATCTCGTGTTTCGTCTGCTTCCGACCTCCCGCACCGGGCACGTAGATTATAGTGCCATTCGTAGATTGACTCGCGCGGCTGACAACAGGTCCGGATGTAACTAGGAGAGACAGTTCGGATAATCCAGTCTTGGAGGGTTCTTAGAGACTTCCTCTGTCTTTCTGATGACTTTTCTTGAAGCTGATAGAAAGAGAGGTCCTGTTGGAAGCTCTTCTGACCTTGTTCAGTTAGGTCAGATAGAGACCATGTTCCATTGGTTGTCTCCTGTATGTCATCTGAATTGGTCCCTTCAGTCTCAGGTGTTTCTGATAGAACGGTCCGTTGTGCTGCTGTTGTCTTGGTCTATTTGCGTCTTCTGATATCTGGGAAGGCCGGTTCCTCTTCTAGGAAAGTCTTCCTTTTAAGGTGATGTTGTAGACCTAGAAGGTCGACCTGAAGAAGGAATTCGTGCTCCCAGTCCGGGAAGTCCCCGGGTTTTGCAAGAGTGGCCGTAAGACCTTCTTTCTGGGATTTTCTATGCAGCATCATAGATAAGATAGAGGGGTCCTCAAAGATATTAAAATGGGTTGAGGCAGTGAGACTCTTAATTGTCAAATATTAGGGTGAAAAATTGTGTATTATCTCTCTCTCTTGAGGTTTTAGAGTAAGCTTTATATACCCTTTCTCTTCTATGTAGAATCAGCTAGAAGCTGATTGCTAAGCCTTGTGGCAATAGGTGGCGATAGGTGGCAACTTTTGCCTCTGACATATCTGACAACTAGGCTCGTGCGCGCCAGGCACGAGAAATCGTTCCACAGCTCAGGGGCACTTAGGAATTTCTTTCTTTCTTCTTCATCTTTGATGTAAATAGCATCCTGGACTAGATAGCTGGAATACAGTTACTAGAGGCCGTTCACAGTAGATTGAATAGTAGAGGGATATCTCTTACTTACACACGTATCAGGGCTTACATAACAGATCTTATTTGCACAGCTAGCTGTGCCTGTATGAGCCCTCCTACACTTGGACCTGAAAGTGGATGTAATGGAGTGGATTTAGGTGGATTTAGGTACAGTGGCATATTCCCTGGCCCTGTACGGTTCATAGTACTTATTTTTGTATATAATTGCCTATTAAATCGAGGTACCTAGACCCAAGTTAGCCGAGGTCGATCACCCCTACAGCTAATCTTATAACATTAGACGAGAAAATACCCCTATTGGGCGCGTTTTCTACAGATTTCCTGTTTGTTTTTGCCCCAAAAATATTTTTAAACAATGTCCAGCCAACCAGCCAGGCCAACCAGGCCAACAGCAGCAGCTCGAAGACCGTCTTTTTCGCCATTTCAGAGGCTGGAATTGGTCAGAACGCGCTCGTAATACTAACTCTTGGCTGTGGGACTTTGGCTATGATATTCAACGTCATGGCTTACGCAAATGGGCTTGCAAGGACTGTATCCTCAGAAATCGTCCCATTATCGCGAGTTTTACCTCTTCAGGTCTCCAGAACGCAGGCAAATCATCTATGGCGTGAGCACAAAACACCAGCACCAGAGGGAGAGAAAAAGAGCACAGCACAGCTGAAATCCGAAGGCGCACTGAAATCGATCCAGCCGACTATTGCCTCTGTTTTGAAACTGGACGTCAACAAGCCTACGGAACAGAATATCGCGAATAGCTTCATCTCACGCTTTGATAAGCAACACTTTCAGCGTATGCTAGTCGAGTTAATTGTCAGCAGCAACCAGTCCTTTTCCTTCGCCGAGAACCCCATCCTCCGAGAAATCTTCGACTATTTGAATCCCTCCATTTCGATCCAGCGCGCCAACTTGAGTGCCAGGACTGTCCGATATAAGATCATTCAAGAGTATAACTGCCACAAGCAGAAGGTTATCGAGGTGCTGAGGAACTCCCCTGGAGCGATTCATATCTCATTTGATGGCTGGACGTCTCGAAATAAGCTTGCCCTCTACGGCATTGCTTTTTTTTTCAGAGATGAGAAGAATCGGCCATGCAAAATCATGATTGGGGTTCCAGAGGCTCATCGTCACTTCGGCTCAACGATCGGTGGGGAGGTTCTCGACGTCCTACACACTCTTGGCGTGGGTCCAGAGAAGATTGGCTATTTCACGCTCGACAATGCTGAAAACAACGATAGTGCCATGGAGGTCATTGGTGCTGAACTTGGGTTCGATGGCCGACTACGCCGAGGACGCTGTATTGGCCACACAATTAACTTGTCAGCCAAGGCGCTCTTATTTGGCAAAAACGTCGACGCGTTCGAGCAGCAATTATCAGGCGCAGAAGCGTTATCTGATACTGAATACGCTCGATGGCGCAAAAGAGGACCAGTTGGCAAGTTACACAATATCGTAGTTGATGTGCGTATTAGCCATCGGCTGATTTACTTATTCAAGGACGTCCAAAGGGTAAGCGATTTTACTAAATCCTATTCGTCTCATACTAATTTGGTATATCTAACAGGACGAAATTAATCGCGCCACACCCTTAAACTCCGATCGAAGAAACCACTCAAGCTAATTATCGATAACGACACTGATACGTGAAAAACCAGTCTTGGGCCTGGTGCTTAAGACTGGCATTATATGTAACATCACGTGAGGAAGGAGACCTTATACTCCCGTCCTCACCTGTAGTCTTAGCTCGTCATCCATCTTTCTACATCTACATGACAACCTCACTTTATGTGACCTCCGCGAGATATTCGCATCAGACACGCGTTGGCTGTCACAACTCTACATGATCCGCAGGGCTCTACGGTTGAAAACCTCTATCGAACTCCTACTGATCAAGTACAAGACGCAATGGGAGGACGAAAATCGGTCTAAAAAGACTGGCCAAGTAACACAAGCCAAGTTGGCAAAAAAACCACGCATCCTCCGAGACGAGAATCAGCTAACGGACAAAGACTGGGAGGTTCTTTACCATTTGGAGGCTATTCTGACTGTTTTTGAGACCGTGGTAAAGACGCTGGAGGGTGATGGACACATCCGAAGGCGTAAGCAAGGCTGGACTGGCTCCTATGGTAATATCTGGGATGTGGTGCTTGGCTATGAGTTGCTGCTTAACACACTGGAAGGATATAAGCAGCTTGCTGCTGACTTTCCTGATCCAGA